>CM053580.1:446384258-446401417 GCA_028627135.1 Pseudochirops cupreus
TTGCTTTTGTCAATGTAACTCAATCTACTAGCAAGAATCCAGTTATGAGTATAGGTTTGCTTAGAAGGATATGTCTGGCACATACTGCAAGACATTTCTGTTGGTTCTCCTTTTCCTGTTCTCTTCTCCTCTTCCCTCAGGGGAAATGGGCAAAATACCAGGGATGGAATACCTTTATAGTCATGTCTATCAGTGATTCTGAAGAAGGGACCCAGACATATGAAATTGGTGATTTAAGGAAAAGAGGAAAGAGATCTCTTTACATTCTTACAGGAGACTTTGTTGGAGACAGGTTCTCAACTTTCTCTCTGCCCTAGCTTATTCATCTGTTTTCAGTTCCTGCCTTTTGTTCTCTCTCTCTCTCTCTCTCTCCCCCTGTTTCTCTCTTTCTGTCTCTCACTCTCTCTTTCTCTCTCTCTCTCCAGCTTCAATTATCCCTTGGCCACTGGCATTTAACCCTTTGGATTGGATCTGTGTGTCTTATTTGGTAACTCTTCATCTTATCATAGGTTTTAATTATGCAAAATGAACCACCCTTCTTCCTAATCAAGATAATTGACTGACCACAATTTAGTAAGGTCTTTTTGAGGCATGGTATAAGACTTTACCCACACTCTATCCAAATACAGTATAGATTGGATAAGCAAATGGCTGTGGTTTTTTTTCTTATATAAGCAAGAGCAGCCCTATGGAATGGGATCTGATCAGGGTACTAGAAGCATTACTATAATAAGGTTAAGGTAGAAAAAATGAAAAGAATGCTAGATTTCTTGGCAGTGAAGTTATAAAACAAGATAGAGCTATATAGTTACAGAGTTTGCATAGAAGTTGTATGTTCTTAACTTGTCATCCATATACCACATAGGGATCTATGGGTAGATTTCAAGGGGTCCATGAACTTGAGTGGGGGAAAAAATACTTATTTATATTCACCAAACTCTAATTATAGTTTAGCATTTCCTTCTGTTATGAACTTTTAAAAGAACATTTTTCTGAGTAGGGGTCCGTAGGCCTCACCAGGCTGCCAGAGGGGTCCATGACATAAAAAAGATTAAGAAATCTGTTACAGAGTATGAAAAAATTTAGTGTGTTGGTCCAAATATAAGTTGCCCTCATATATAGGCTATAACCCCTAAACAACATCTCTTTGAAAGCCAAAATGCATTGCTATTCTTTAACATCTCAGTATTTCAAGGATCATTAATTTCATTAGATTTAGTAGCTGATCTTTGACAACTCTTGTACCTGTGAAATTCATCACTTTGAAGCCAACCTGCTAAGGAGCCTCACTGAACTTTGCTAGGTTGGTCCTCAGACAGATATCTCACTAACATTGGGCCACTGCAAGCAAGATCTTTGGTTTAGAGTGAGAAGGGACCTTAGAATCCATCTAATCCAGAGGTTCTCAAACTTATTTGGCCTACTGCCCCCTTTAAAAAAAATTACTCAGCACCTCTGTGAAATCTACTTTCTTTAAACTTTTGATGAGTTTTTTGGAAACTTATATCATTTAAAAAAAAAATAGAAAATATTCTGTAAAAAATGATGCATCTTAAATTTAACAACTTACTGTAAATTTTTGGTTTTTTTCCTGCATTGAAATTTTGATGATGCTATGTTGTGTCATGTAACTGTATAGTATCACATTGTAAACAGGTCATTACATGCACATATTCCTGCAGATGCATGCTGGACTTCCTGACAATGTGCTACACACTCACCTGCCAACACTTGCTTGTTAAGACCTGTCAATTAACTTGACCACTTAACTTGACCAGTTATAACTTGCATTTTGTGTATTTATTTGGAAAATAGTATAATCACTACAATTTTAATTCTGTTACCCAACAGGTGAAATATGTACAAACTGGTTTTCAAAATATTTTTTCTTCTTTCCCTATGTTTCTGCCACTCCCTTATTATTATTCAATGCCCACCATTTGCACCCGAGGCTACTACTGCCCCCCGGATCATTCCAGTGACCCCCAGGGATAGTATCATCCACTCTGGGAAACCATGACTCTAATCCAACACTTTCATTTTTTAGATGAGGCCCAAATTGCTGATGAAGGTTGCATAGGAATTAAGTGACATAATCAAAGTCTTTTGACTTTGGTAGTATCATACATTTAAAGCTGGAAAGGATTGTAGATAAGATTATCTAGTCAACTTGCTTATTCTAGAGACCTCTCTAGACCCAAGGTCACACGAGTAATATGAGGCCAGTGAGGATTTGAACCCAAATCCTGTTACTCTAAAAATATCCAGTTTTCTTTTCTACCAGAGCTTCTATTCCATCAGCATATCCATTAGTGGCCCAAGGTTGCTTCCAGTCTTCAATGATACATCAGCAGAGGACCTTAGTGGAAGTAGAATTCATTAGAGGCTGCATTTAAATTTTATGCATACCAGATGTAGGAATAAATTGCTGCCTATATTCAGGCCAACAGGCTAACAATAGACTTGCTTTTCCCCAGAAGGCCTCTAACCCAAGAGCTCAGCTGTTCCCTGGTCCCAGATTCTGAGTAAGCACCAAGCAATAGTCAGTTACATTCTCTAATAAGAGTAGATGGCCCATAAATTATTCTATCTCCTGTGCAGTGAAGCAGTGACAGTGTGCTAAAGTATCCCTTTAAGTTCTGAGAGGTGACATAAAGTCTCCTTTTCTTAGCAATGGTATTGTTAAAAGCTCACTGAAAATATAAACTTTGGGTTCTTAAGTATATTAAGTCCCATCTTCATTTAGCTATACACATAGCTTGTATTTCAGTCAAACATGCAAAAGATTCTTTACAGAATTCCGCACTATACTTTTCTACTATTTTTCATACTGTTTTCATACAATTTCACAATATTTTCACATGCATCTTATCTTATTTCTTCAATCTTTTAATAACCCTGTGATTGTACTGGAATGGACATTATCTCTACCTGTCTTGACTGCAACCAATCAACAGTTTCTTCCTCCAGTCCTTTAAATAGTTGATGAATATCAGGGCAACCACCTAGTAACAGCTAGTTTGGAACCATAACCCAGCCCTCTTAATTCCTAGTTTAGTCCTGTTTCTATGATACCATTTGTCTTCCCTATTTGTCTATTTCAAAAGGTGGGGTGTAGGGCGTATTAAGGGAGGACCAGCACCTCTGGTGTGAGGGCTTCCGAGACCTTTTCAGGGTTCTCATCCACCTTATTGTCCACCTGATTCATCCAACTCTCCCTTGTGGATACAAGAAACTGAAGCATGCACAGTGGCCACACCTCAGTAAACCATCTTGGCAGATGAGCTAAACCAGGTTGAGATGAGTTAGGAGGGTGTCTACCCCCAGTACGTGAAGACTTCTGGTGGAATGGGCAGATGAGAACAGTTGGTTCCAACAGCCATCAAGACAGCTGAAGCAGGTGCTATGGAGTGCTTAGAGATTGGTTAGACATCAAAGATGCCAAGATCATCCACTGTATCCAAAGCTATCACCAGTTGTCTTGACTTTTGTCTTGCCATTGGACTTTGATGACTCTGGAAGAGATAGTGAGGCTGGAGACTTTGCACAACTCTACTTCACTTAAATGTGATTTATACTCAAATCAAAGACATCACTCATACCATTTAACCATTTTTACCTGTCTCAAAGTCCTGTGGCTACAGATAAGTGATGAAGCAGCAGCTGTGGATATACTGGGAGTTGTAGTCACAACTCTGAACACAGGGTCATTTCACTGGAAGCAGCAGTGGGATTTGGCAGCTCACTGCATGGCTGAGCAGCTTTTTTTAAGGACCACACTGCTCATTTCCTGGTGTGAGGAAGGGGCCAGAAAAGATATCCTAAAAATTGTCTATTCCATGCAATCCCGGACTGTTTATGTGGCAGGTGGGGATCCCACTCTACAGTTGAAACACCAAAAAAATGCAAAAACTTTTGCAAAGATGATCCCACTCGCCATCACTACTTGGAATGTGTACATACTTATGGACAACATGTAATCCAAACAGACCTAAAAGACAAACAGCTCTTGTGAGGGAACTCAGCAGGTATTGCATCCAAATAGAAGCCCTGAGTGAAACAAGGCTGACAAATGAAGGCCAGCTTACTGAAGTCAGAGCTGGATACGTGTTCTTCTGGAGTGGCCACAGTGAAGGGGAATGTATTGAAGCTGGCGTAGGTTTTACAATAAAAACTCATCTAGTCAACAAGCCTCCATGCTTCCCAAAAGGAGTGAATGAAAGTTTCGGGACAATGAGATGCTATTGCCATTTGCAGGAAAGCTCCAGACCACCCTCATCAGGGCCTGTGCTCCCACCATGACAAAGCCTCACAAGTCAAAGAAAAATTTTATGAAGACCTGGAGACCCTCATCATCAATGTGCCAGAAGAGGACAAGCTTATAATTCTGGATGACTTTAATGCTGGAGTAGGTGTAGATTCCCAGTGTCACATTTGGACCATGAAGATCCTAGGGCCAAACCAAATGCTTTAAGATATTCTCCAGTCTGCTGAGGGAGAGTCCCTGGAACAATCATCCAACAAGTGGCTATGAATTCTGAATTGACTGGGTCCTGCTGCTATGATAAGGAATTTGAAGGACCAAAATGAAGTTGGTTCTAGCAAATGTTTCATGTATTGATTAAAAGTTTTTGTTATTGAATTTAAAGGGCTCTAGTATTCTCTAGCAATTGAGTAATGCATTGAATGGGGACTTGGGCCATGAGTTGAATAGTTATTACTTGTAAGTAGTGATGCTGAATGTGCAGCTAACAGAGACTATTGTACATATTTTCTGTAATGTGGAAGGTAGATGCTGGCCTTACCCATAAAAATCAACCAACTAATCAACAAGCACATGATCCCTTCTCTCTACTGCCACCACCCTGGTGCAAGTCTTCATTCATTTACCTTTGGATAATAGCCTGCTGATTAGTCTGTCTGCCTGAAACCTCTCCCCACTCCAATTGATTTTCCATTCAGTCACTAAAGATAATGATTTTCCTAAGGCACAGGTCTGACTATATCATTCTACTCAAAAAACTTCAGTGGCTCTCTATTGCCTACAGAATAAAATACAAAATCTTATTCATATTCAAAGTCCCTCACAACCTTCCCCCTTCTTCTCTCCCCACCCCATTCCCCTCTTCTTCTTACACCTTACTCCTTGCCACTATTCCTAAACCTGCTGACATTAGCCTCCTTGCTCTTCCTGGAACCAGAGGCTCCATCTTTTGCCTCTAAGGATTTTCTCTGCATTTTCCCCAAGCCTGGAATGCTCTTCCTCCTCAGCTCTGTCTCCCACCTTCCCTGACTTCCTTAAAGTTTCAATTAAAATTCGGACTTCTTCAGGAAGCCTTTCCTCATGCTTCTTAATTCTAGCACCCTTCCTCTCTTAATTATTTCCTATGTATCACGCACATTATCTGTTCCTTTGTATTCTCTGAATTAGATGGTAAACTCCTTGAGGGCAAGGACTATCTTTTATCTCTTTTTCTATCCCTAGTGTAAACTTGACACATAGTAGGTGGTTAACAAGTGCTTAGAGTTTCTAGGTGGCACAGTAGATAGAATGCCAGGTCTGAAGTCAGGAAGAGTTCACATCTGGCCTCAGACACTGTGTGACCCTGGACAAGTCACTCAATCTGAACTGGAGAAGGAAATGGCAAACCACTCTAGTATCTTTGCCAAGAAAACCCCAAAGGAGGTCACAAAGAGTTGGATAGAACTGAAACAAGTGAACAACAACAAACAAATGCTTATTGAATGACTAAGCAAAGTTACTAGGAGGTACAGTGAACAGAGTGCCTAGCCTGGAGTCAGGAGGGCCTGAGTTCAAATGTGACCTCAAACACTTGACACTTACTAGCTGTATGACTTTGGGCAAGTCGCTTCACCCCGATTGCCTTGGGAAAAAAAAGATAAAAGAAAACCCTAAACGGGGTCACATAGAGTCAGGCACAACTGAAAAAACAAACAAAAAATGACTGAGATGTGTCAAGTAGTTTTACATACTGGGTATTCAAAGACAAAACTGAAACATTTCCTAACCTCAAGGAGCTTATATTCTATTGCAGGAGATAAAATGTATACATAAGTAACTATATACAAAATATTCTAAAATATTGCATGGGAGGTAAATGCATGGGAAAAAATGTATGAGCTATCAAGGAGAAACATGAAAAACTTCATGTAGAAGATGTTGCTTGAGTAGAATTTTGATGAAAACAAGAAATTCTAAGGGGCTGGGTGAGGTGGGAGTACATTCCAAGTGCAAGAGACAGCCATTGCAAAAGGGTGAAGGTGGGAAATGGAATGTTGTATAAGCAGGCCAGTTTGACTAGATAAATGTAGAGTGAGAAGGGGATTAATGTGATAAGGTTGATAGGGCAGAATGGAGTCAGACTGAAAGGCAAAAAGAGGAGTTTATATATTTGATCCTCAACACAATAAATAGGGAGCCACTGGAGTTTATTGAGCAGAAGAATGACGTGATGAGACCTGTATTTTAGGAAAATTACTTTAGCCACTATATGTAGGGTGTATTAGGGGGGAGAGATTTGAAGCAAGGAAATCAATGAGCAGACCATTGCAATAATCCAAGAGAGACATGAAGACAAAACTAAAACTAAAATTAAAAACTGACTTCAACAATGGTCCATCTAATATTTTCATACATCGGATTTACTTTGGATATCATTTGACAGATTATGCAAAAATTGATTTAGTGTTTGCAGAAAAATTCAGAAATAAGAGCAGTTAGAAGACTCCCGTGGTTATTTGATACAAAAAGATAAGATCATTCAATAGGTTTTTAGATAGAATTCTCTGCACGCCTGAGCTGTTTGCCTGCTATATAAGTATGGAAATAAGATAATTTTAGGCACTAGGAAATAACACTGTTTGCCAAATGTCTAGAGTGGCCATAAAGTGGATTAGATAACACCTTGTTGCATTTTAGCTTCCTAGTGGGGTAGCTGTGAGGGAAGATAAAGCCTTAGTACAGTGGTTCTCAACTTTCCTAATGCTGCCACCCTTTAATACAGTTCCTCATGTTGTGGTGATCCCCAACCATAAAATTGTTTTCATTGCTACTTCATAACTGTAATTTTGCTACTGTTATGAATCTATCTGATATTCAGGGTGTATTTTCATTGTTACAAATTGAACATAACCCACAGGTTGAGAACCACTGCCTAAGTAGGAGGTAGGAGAAAGGCAACATATGCTGTATACAGAGTTTGTAAGTATAGTATGTAGACTTGGAGTCAGAAGACTTATGTTGTCTCTGTCACTTATTACTGTGTGACCTTGGCCAAATCACTTTACTTCTGTAAATCCAAATATCCTTGTCTGTAAAATGGGCTAGGGGCTAGACTAAATGATCCTCACAATCCTTCTAGTTCTAATACTTTGTGATTTTGGGGGGCTACAGAATAGATTGGAGAATCAGCTTCTTGTGAAGATGGGATAGGATTTTTCCATTCTCCCCAGATCTTGTTGCTTATGGTAGATAGGAATAGCAAGAGAGAGAGCTGAGCAGAGCCTGAATTGCAAACGTAATATGCAAGGAGCTGACCTGTGACACAGAAGATCACAGAGAACAAAAAATATTTGAGAAACAAAAGAAATGGATCAAATTTAAATCTCCCACTGAGGATCAGTGAAAGAATGGGGCTCTTTATCCTATCTTCCTCTCCTTTTTTACTAAGCTTCTCCTTTCAGGGATATCACAAAATAGTGGAAGGAGTTCCGACTTACACTGAGAAATTGCGATTTTGGGTTGGCAAGGCCAGGAAGCTGTTGAAAGGAATGGAAACTCTGGTGCTTCTTCTACTACTGTTTTACAGATGTGAAAAACTGAAGTGCAAAGAGGTAAAGGGAAGTTGGAGGGAAGAGAGAAAGGGGGGAAACAGCTGGAATTCTAATGTCCTTGGAACTGGATCTTTTGGAATGGGAACACTTCCAGGCTCCTTTCAAGCATATATACTCTTTCTGTAGGTGACTTCTTTGTAGATGGAAGTATTTCCAGGCCTTAGAGAAGATCTCTCTTTTTTCTCACGTAAGCCAGTGCACATTTTCTTTGCTCTTTGTTTGACACACATAATCACAGACTCTCAGGATTCAAGGGATGTCAAAAACCATCCAGTGTTACCTATGCCTGATGAAGAATACTCTTTTAAAAAGGGGGCTGTTTTTTAAAAAAAAATTTCTTTATTTTTAATTTATGGAATAAAATGAGTATTTCTATAACAGTATAATACAAAACATGACTGCACATGAAACTGTAAATCAATTATGTACAACTTGCTATTCTAAAGTTATCATGTAAATTTTTTTCTTTTTAAAAAATCTCCAGATGTAATGATCCAGTCATTGCTTACAAACCTCTAGTAAGAGGAGGCCCACATTTCTGGGGCCACTTCAGCCTTTGTGATCAGTTGAGGCTTTGCCTGATCTAGATTATCTGCATCACTGTAATCTCCCTGAAAAGGGAAAATTCCCTTCTATCCTTTTTCTTTGCACATACTTGGGGTGTGTGTGTGTGTGTGTGTGTGTGTGTGTGTGTGTGTGTGTGTGTTGGTTTGTATTTTCATATTGTATGCAAAAAATTATCTTGTAGATTACCACCCACATCCATTCATTTTTCTTTGATGGATACATGAGCTCATCTATGTGGCCACTCCCTACTTGATGCAACTCGTAACTTTCTTGTTCTCTGTGTTTCTTGTGCATGTCCTCCTGTATGTCCTTCCTACAGATGTTAGAGACCTTCTTCTAGGTCTTTTAATCATTCACATATATTAGTGCTAGGTGAGAAATGAGGTAAAAGATAGTCTCTTTTGCCTACAAAAAAAAATTTAATCTGGGAGGGGAAGACCCTCAGGGTCCTCTTTCTTCCCTTCCTCCTATCTTTGTGTCCACATAGGGAATGGTATCCATACATGTGGGTGATCTGCCCAAAGCAATATAAATTTTGATCCCTTAAACCTCATAAGATATCTTGGAGCTTGGGGGCAAATTTTTTTTTCCACTTCCCTACTTATTTATTATATCATTAAAAAAAATTGGGACAATTAGCTCTTCTGTCCCATGTAGCTTCATTTATGATTTCTTGCAATAGAGCTCTGGAAAACCAGGCATGGATAAAACCATTAGGATTCAAATGGAGCTATTTGACTATTCCTTAAACCCTAAACACTTTGGCCCTCACTGATTGGCCAATAATAACAGGTCTAGGGACAGCTAGGTGGTGCAATGAATAGAGCACCTGCCCTGGAGTCGGGAGGATCTGAGTTCAAATATGATCTCAGACACTTAACACTTACTAGCCATGTGACCCTGGTCAAGTCACTTAACCCTAACTGCCCAGCCTTCCCCTCTCCAAAAAAAAAAAAAATAAGTCCAGGTCCAACCCTCATTTGGTCATCGTTTGGGTTTTGATGACTCCCAATGAGTACAAATAGCAATTATTTCTGTTTTGGTCAGAAATCCCGGAAGTCTTCCCCTCCCAAGTTGATTTTATTTTACTTTTTTGAGTAGGAAAACTAGGTCGTCTATTGTCTCATTTCTTACCACCTAACCTTAATCACTGAATGGGAGTTGCCTCAGAAAAATTGAGACCTGGGAAAGACCTTAACTTAAAAAGACCAAAGCTTCCCACCACATCCAGGGCCATCTTCACTTGTCCTGATCTATATCCTGCTATTGGACCCCCAGATGAGTCTGGAAGAGAGTGAGGCTGGTGGCTTTGCACAGCCCTCCCTCACTTAAATCTAATTTACTTGCAAATCATGACATCTCTTTCCTGATGTCGTTGGTCCTCTTTAAGAATGAAAGATGAACAAAAACAAATATCAGTGCAATATTGAGCTTATGTATTTTTTTACCCGTTAATCTTGATTTATGACTGACCCAACTACTTTTTTGGTCATAACATTTACACCTCTTCTCTCACACAAGTCGTGATTTCCTATTGCTGAGTCTCAATTCTATTTCAAACACTTATGAGCTGTGTCACCCTGGACAAGTCACTTGACCTCTTTCAAACTAAGTTTCCTCCTCTGTAGAATGGAGATTTTATAGGATTGTTGTGAGGATCAAATAAGGTAGTATACATAAAGTAGGGGCAGGTAGGTAGAACAGTGAGCACTGGGCCTGGAGGCAGGAAAACTCATCTTCTGGGTTCACCTCTGGCTTCAAACACTTACAAGATGTATGACTCTGGGCAAGTCACTTAACCTAGTTTACCTCAGTTCTACATCTGTAAAATGAGCTGAAAAAGGAAATAGCAAACCACCCTGGTATCTTTGTCAAGCAAACTCCACTTGAGGTGATGAAGAGTGGGGCACAACAGAACAATTGAAATACATAAGTGCTCTGCAAACCTTAAGGAGGGGTCGAACAAGCACTAGTTTGACACCTGCTCTGTGCTGGGCATCATGCTGAGTGCTGTATGAATACCCCAGTTGTCCTTAAAATCATTATTAAATATATTATTAAAGTTGAATTTATGTTTGCAATGCTGCCTTTTTTAGGGGCTAGATGCAGGGGTTCTCAACCTTCCTAATGCCGCGACCCTTTAATACTCGTATGTGGGCGTATCTGCATGTGGGTGAACCCGGCTGGAGCCAGATAGAGGAGCGGTGTCTCCGTTCCTAAGACCATTGGAAATATGTGTTTTCTGATGGTCTTAGGCAACCCCTGTGACCCCTGTGAAAGGGTCGTTCGACCCCCAAAGGGGTCATGACCCACAGGTTGAGAACCGCTGGGTTAGAGGGTCATAGAGATAGGGCACTGGCCTGTATATTGTCTGAATGCCTGTGTGTGTGCGTGTGTGTGTGTGTGTGTGTGTGTGTGTGTGTGTGTGTATTCATACTAGGTGAGATTTGCTGTCAGTATTTGCACAAAATATGTGACCCCAGGAAGGAAAAAAAGGGGTAAATGTCCTCTTCACTCTGTATAGCCAATAAAAGTGGCCTTTGTTTTTATTAAATTTTATTAAATTCATCTCACTCTGGCTTCTAATGGCTTGTGCTATATCCCTTTAAATTTCCTACTACGAAGGCTTTGGAATTGTCTTTCTTTGATGGAGAATGAAAATCACTATATGAGGAGGTTTTAGAAAGATCCCTTGACTGATTCAACTAGTTGGGAAATTACAATGGAAATAAATATCTTGCATTTTTTAAGAAGTCATTTTAACCTCTAAGTATTGAATGTAATTAGGTGGAATTATGGCATAAAATGCCTCATTGGGTCTAAGATGCTTTCTTATCCTTAACATCCCTATTGTGTCAGAAAGCCTAATGTTCAGTAATTCACTAATGTTCAGGGGCTATTTCTGACTCTGGAGAAAGAGAGCGGGATGGGTGGGAGAGAAGAGTGAATTGCAGAGGACAAATAAAGGATTTTCCAGAAAACTGAGGAATCTTGACAAGGTGCTGTTTGCAGCTTTCTGATTTCTCTGTTGAAGTTTATATTTAAAGGTCTCTTTCTCCTTCCTTCCTTCCTTCCTTCCTCCCTCCCTCCCTCCCTTCTCTTGTACATTTACCTCAGTCTGTCTCATCTGAGCCCCAGGCCACACTCCAAATTTCCATGAGCTTCTTATGTTTAGATATTGCTTCCTTTATGAAAAAATGACATTGCTCCCTAAGGGCTGTGTGTATGAGAGAGACAGGGAGGATAGTAATAAAGGAAAAGGAAGGTCAGAGAGAAGCAGAGAGGCAGTGAGACATAGAAGAAGGGAAAGAAAGAGCCAGAGACAGAGAATAAATATGAGTTTTATGGGACAGGGTAACATCAATTTAAAATTTAAGTTTAGTTCTGCAGGGTTAACATAGGCATATATAAGAAAGCCAAGGAATCACATCAAATAAGAAAAATAGTGCATTACACTGGAATCAAAGAACCCAGGGTCATAAGGGACCTTTTGGAAAATCATTTAGCTTCAGCTCTCATCTTACAGATGACAGCACTAAGATCTAGGAATGTTACCTTCCTCTACTGCCACCTTTCCGCTCCCTTTTGTGTTCTGTCTTGCTTCATTAGAATGGAGGCCCATTGAGTGCAGGCACTATCTTTTTGCTTCTATCTCTAGCACTTATCACAGTGCCTAGCACATAATAAGTATTTAATAATAGCTTTGCGACCTGCCTACCTAAATGACTTTTTTCTCCAAGATCACATAGCAATTTATTGGCAGAAAGAAGGTACTTAGTGGAGCAGTCTTTGTTTTGAAAAAATGTTATCAATTCTCATTTCTTTTTTTATATTACTGTCAGTCCCAATTATTCCCTCTCTTCCCAACAGAACCTTCTTTTGTAAGAAATAAATACAACTGGCAGTGTGCCATGAGGTGGATGCAGCACACCATGAGGTGGGCCTGTGGACATTGGGGAAAGCTGATCCACCAACTGCAGGGGCCATTCCCAGGCATATCACTGCAAGACTAGGGATCTGTCAGAGCTGGGTAAGAGACAAATGCAGGGCCCATGGCAGGGACAGCAGCTACTCCTGGGACTATCAACCTACTGCCTGGAAATTTAGAAATCACCTACCTGAACTTCTAGGGACCAGGATGGTGGAGTGAACCCCAGCTGCTCTAATCCCCCCCCATCTGACCCTCAAAACCCAGAAATTATTGCCCCAGAGTAAAATCTTAAAATAGTGGAATCCAATAAAGGCTTGGGAGTCCTAGAGGAAGGGCATGGCTAAGGCTGTGCTTCAAAATGGGGAGAAACAGATTGCAAAGACAAAGACTTCAGAATTCCATTCTTGTGAGTGTGAAGAACCAAACCAAATTAGAGAGGTAGAAGATAAACTGATCAATTATTTTAAAATTACAATCACAAAAATAGAAAACCAGTTCACTGAAGAAAGTAGCTCCTTAAAAAGTAAAATGTGTGAAATGGAAAAAGAGGTTCAAAATCTAACTGGAGAAAATAAATCCCTAAAAATGAAATCTGAACATATGGAAAAGAAGCTCCAAAAAATTAACTGTGGAAAATAATTCTCCAAAAATTAGAATCAGCCAAATTGAAGCTAATGACTCTATGACACATCAAGAATCAATCAAACAAAACCTTAAGAAAGAAAAGTTAGAAAAAGAGGTAAAATATCTCAATGGAAAAATAAGTGACCTGGAGAACAGATCCAGGAGAGATAATCTAAGAATTATTGGTGTACCAGAAAGTCATAATGAAAAAAAGAGCCTGGACAACATCCTCCAAGAAATCATCAAGGAAAACTGCCCTGAGGTCCTAGAACCAGAGGATAAAATAGTTATCAAAAGAATCCACCATACATCTCCTGAAAGAGATCCCAAATTGAAAACTCCAAGGAATGTTGTAGCCAAATTCCAAAACTATCAGGTAAAGGAAAAAATATTGCAAGCATCCAGAAGGAAATAATTCAAATATCGGGGAACTACAGTCAGGATCACATGGAACCTAGCAGCTTCTACATTAAAAGATCAAAGGGACTGGAATATGATATTTTGAGCAATATGATACCTGAGCAAAGGAGCTCAGGCTACAACCAAGGATCAGCTATCTGGTGAAACTGAGCATAATCTTTCAGGCGAGGAGATGGTCATTCAATGAAATAAGGGATTTCCAGACCTTCCTGAGGAAAAAGCAGAGTTCAATGGAAAATTCAATCTCCAAATACAAGACTCAAGAGATACATATAAAGGTAAACAGAGAAAATACACACACACAACTTTTTATTTAATAAGAACAAACTGTTTACATCCCTATATGGGAAGCTGATACCTGTTAATATTGAGAATTGTATACGTATCACAACATTTAAAAGGGATATAGACAAATAGAGGGTGTGGATATAAATTAACTAAAATGATGATAAAAACATTATTAAAGGAGTGCAAAGGGACTGTCATGGGAGAAGAGGAAAGGAATTATGCCACACAAAGAGGCACAAAAACATATTGTAGTAGTGGGAAAGAAGGTGGGGAGATGAACATAATATGAGCTTCACCCTCATTGGTTTTGGTGTAAGGAGAGAATAACATAATCAGTTAAATATGGGACTCATTTTTGAAGAGACATAAAACATCATAATAGAGGGAAAGAGGGGTGGGAGAGGAGCATTGTATGAGATTTATTCTTATCAGTCTTGGTTCAAGGAAGAAACAACATACTACATTAAGTATAAAAGTCTATCTCACCCTAGAGGCAGTAGGGGGAAAGGGTTAAGAAAAGGGGGAGGGTTAGAAGGGAGTGAAGAAGCAGTAAGGAGGAAGGATAGGAAAAGGGAGGGGGGTTTATAGGGAGGGAATACTGAGGGAGGTGGTGGTCAAAAGGAAAACTCTTAAGGAGGGGAAGGGAGAAGGGAGAAATAAAAGCATAAACAGAGGAGGGAATAGGATGGAGGGAAAGATGAAGATAGTAATCATAACTGTGAATGTGAATGGAATGAACTCTCCTATAAAATAGAGGCAGATAGCAGAATGGATTAAAAACCATAACCCTACAACATGCTGTTTACAAGGAACACATTTGAAACAGGGGACACACACAGGGTAAAGGTAAAAGGCTGGAGTAAAATATATTATGCTTCAGCTAACATAAAAAGAGCAGGGGTAGCAATCCTTATCTCAGATAAAGCAAAAGCAAAAATAGATCTAATTAAAAGAGAAATGGAAGGAAATTATATCCTGTTAAAAGATACCATTGAAAATGAAGCAATATCATTACTAAGCATATATGCACCAAGTAGTATAACGTCCAAATTCCCTAGAAGTTAAGGGAGTTGGAGGAAGAAATAGATAGCAAAACTATAGTAGTGGGGGACCTCAGTATCCCCCTCTCTGAACTTGATAAATCTAACTTCAAACAAGAAAAAAGTTAAGGAGGTGAATAGAATTTTAGAGAAGGTAGATATGGTAGACCTCTGGAGAAAATTGAATGGGGATAAAAAGGAATATACCTTCTCAGCAGTACATACACAAAAACTGACCATGTACTAGGGCATAAAAAGCTCACAATTCAGTGCAGAAAGGCAGAAATATTAAAAGCATCCTTATCAGATCATGATGAAACAAAAATTATATGTAATAAAGGGCCATGGAAGGATAGACTAAAAACTAATTGGAAACTAAATAATTTAATCATCAAGAATGAGTGGGTCAAACAAGAAATTATAGAAACAATTAGTAACTTCATTCAAGAGAATGACAACAGTAAGACAACATACCAAAACCTGTGGGATGCAGTGAAAGCAGTCCTTAAGGGAAGTTTTATATCTCTGAATGCATACATAAATAAAACAGAGAAAAATAGAGATCAATAAATTGGGTGTACAACTGAAAAAGCTAGAAAAAGAACAAACTGAAAATCCCCAATTAAATACTAAATTGGAAATACTGAGAACCAAAGGAGAGATTAGTAAAACTGAAATTAAGAAAACTATTGAATTAATAAATAAAACTAAGAGCTGGTTTTATGAAAAAAAACACACAATAAAATTGATAGACCTTTAGTCAATATGATTAAAAAAAAAAGAAAGAAGAAAAACCAAATTATGAGTATCAAAAATGAAAAGGGTGAATCTACCTCCAGTGAAGAGGAAATTAAAACAATAATTAGGAATTATTTTGTCCAATTGCATGCACATAAATTTGACAGCCTTAGTGAAATGGATGAATATTTACAAAAATATAAGTCGCCTAGATTAACTGAAGAGGAAATAAAATACTTAAATAATGCCATTTCAGAAAAAGAAATTGAACAAGCCATCAATGAACTCCCTAGGAAAAAATCTCCAAGGCCAGATGGATTTACTAGCAAATTCTATCAAACATTTAAAGAAAAATTGATTCTAATACTCTACAAACTATTTGGGAAAATTGGAGAAGATGGAGTCCTATCAAATTCTTTTTATGACACAGATATGGTACTGATACCTAAATTGGGAAGAGACAAAACAAAGAATGAAAATTATAGACTAATATCCCTCATGAATATATTTGCAAAAGTTTTAAATAAAATATTAGCAAAAAGACTACAGCAACTTATTATGAGGTAGAATTTATTCCAGGAATGAAAGGATGGTTCAATATTAGGAAAACTATCAGTATAATCAATCTTATCAACAATAAAACTAGTAAAAACCATATGATTATCTCAATAGATGCAGAAGAAGCTTTTGACAAAATATAACACCCATTCCTATTAAAAACACTAGAAAGTATAGGAATAAATGGAGTTTTTCTTAAAATAATAAGTAGCATCTATCTAAAATCATCAGCAAGTATTATATGTAATGGAGACAAACTAGAAGCATTTCCAGTTAGATCAGGGGTGAAACAAGGATGCCCATTATTACTCCTCTTACTCAATTTGGTACTAGAAATGTTAACAGTAGGAATAAGAGAGGAAAAAGAAATTGAAGGAATCAAATTAGGCAAAGAAGAGACTAAGCTATCACTCTTTGTATATGATATGATGATATACTTAGAGAATCAAATAAAAAAACTACTTGAGATAATAAATAAATCTAGCAAAGTTGCAGGATATAAAATAAACCCACATAAATGCTCAGCATTCCTATGTATTTCTAATGAAATCCAACAACAAGAAATAGAAAGAGAAATTGCATTTAAAGTTACTGTAGACATTGTAAAATATTTGGGAATCTACTTCCCAAAATGAACCCAGAACCTATATGAACACAATTACCAAACACTTTTCACACGGATAAAGTCAGATCTAAATAATTGGAAAAACATCAATTGCTCATGACCAGGTTGAGCTAATATAATAAAAATGACAATTTTACCTAAATTAAATTACATATTTAGTGCCATACCAATCAATCTACCAAAAAATTATCTTCTAGAGCTAAAAAAAATAGTAACAAAATTCATTTGGAAGAACAAAAGGTCCAGAATATCAAGTGAATTAATGAAAAGAAATGCTAGGGAAGAAGGCCTAGCCATACGAGATTTCAATCTGTATTATAAAGCAGCAGTCATCAAAACTACTTGGTACTGGCTGAGGAATAGAGTAGTGGATCAGTGGAATAGATTAAGTATGTGAGCCACAGCAGTCAATGACTATAGTAATTTACTATTTGATAAACCCAAAGACCCCAGTTTCTGGAATAAGAACTCACTATTTGACAAAAACTGCTGGGAAAACTGGAAAATACTATAG
>CM053580.1:446401917-446425586 GCA_028627135.1 Pseudochirops cupreus
CTTCTTCTCCTTCTCCTTCTTTCTTTTTTACCTACCTCACCACTCCCTCCTCCCAATCCCTGACAATAAAAGCTCTCCCCTGAAACAAAAAATAGTAGCTAAGCAAAACGAATTTGTACATTGATAATATCTAAACATGTGTATCTCATTCTGCATTTCCAGTCATCTTTGCTAGCAGGTGGGAAACACCCATTGTCAGTATTCTGGAATCATGATTGGTCATTGCGCTGGCCAGAGTTCTTAAATTAAAATTGAATTTTTGAGCCTAAATGTAGAAATTTATATTTTACCTGATTAGATTTTATCCATTATTCTAGCAAGTCAAAATCTTTTTGGATTTGTCTATGTCGCTCCTTTCATGTTTACTCCGCAGCTTCTTTCTTCCAGCCTTGGATCTCCAGAAAATTTGACAAGCATACCTTCTTTGCCAATGATTCAATGAATACATCGACCAATAAGCATTTTTTTGTCCCTGCTATCATCTCTTCTCTTCCTAATCACCAGTACCTGTCGGCTCCTTCCTTAATGTTTACAAATACACTTAAGTTTCCTGCCCTTAAAAAACCCTGACTATGTTCCACAACTTTTAATTGTTATCTCTCCTCCTTTTTTCATTCAAATTCCTTGAAAAAGTGGTCTTCACATGATATTTCCAAGAGGCAGGTAGGTGGTACAACTAGATAGAGTGCTAGACCTGGAGTCATAAAAAACTGAATTCTAATTTGACTGTGGATATGTACTAGCTCTATGATCCTGGGTAAATCACTTAACCTTGCCTCAATTTTATCATCCATAAAATGGGGTTTAATAGCATGTGCCTTCCAGGGTTGTTGTAAGAATAAAATGAAATAATGTTTGTAAAGTGCTGCTCTTGACTTGTTGTAAAGTGCCGTCTTGACTTACAAATGAATTGGATTTAAGTGAAGAAGGACCGTGCAAAGTCACCAGCCTCACTTTCTCCTCCAGAACCATTTGGGTTTAGTGGCAAGATGTAGATTAGGATGACTGGACATGGCCTCTGATGCAGTGGGAGCCCGTGGCCTTTTTAAGTAAAGGTCTTTCCCAGGTCTCAATTTGACTGAAGTAATACCTGTTCAATGACTAAGGCTAGGTAAAAATGAGGCAAACCATGTCATCTTTTACTTAGTCAAAAAATAATAGTAATAAAATCAGTCTGGGAGGGGAAGATCCTCAGGGTTTCTGGCCAAAACAGAAACAATAACTATTTACACTCATTCTGAGCCATCAGAATCCAAACAGTGACCAAGTGAGACTTGGGTTGAAACCTATTGTTGGCCAGTCAATGAGATCCAGAGTATTTTGAGTTTAATGCATGATACATAGAAAAGAAATCTGGCCCTGTAAACTCCAAGATATCTTGCTAGGTTTCAGCGATCAAAATTTATATTTCTTTGGGCAGAGCACTGGCAGGTAAGGTTAAGGGTTATATAAATTCTGGCTATTATTATTGTTATCCCTCTTCTTCTCCTCTCAAAGTCTCTTCTGAACCTTCTGCAGTTTGTCCTCTGACCCCATCATTCAACTACTCTCTCCAAAGACACCAATGATTTTTTAATTGCCAAATCTAACAGCTCAGTTAGGTATTGACCAGGAATGGCAGAATTATCTTTTTATTTTGCTAATTATTTTCTTATTTTAAAATTCTCAGTCCTCATCCTTCATGACCTCTCTGCTATATTTGACACCATTGACCCCCTTTTCCTGTGACATTGTCTCTTGATTTTCCTCCTTGATATATAACCTCAGAGTCCTTCTATTATACACCATTCATGTCATGTGCAATAATTTTAGGTGTACCCCAAGGTTGGGCCCTCTTTTATCTCTATACTCTTTTACTTGGTGACCTCATTTGCTTTACCTTTTTAAAAAAAATTAAATTTTATTTTATTTTCAAACAAAGATCAGCCTTTTCTTTCACCTCCTTCACTTTCCCTGCACTTCATTGAGAAAACAAGAAAAATAAAATCCTTGTTACATATATAATCAAGCCAAACAACATTTCTTATTGTCCATGTCTAAGAAAAATGTTGCAATCTGCATTCTGAGGCAGTCACCTCTCTGTCAGGCGGGCATGCAAAATATTTCATGGTGAGTCTTCAAGAATTGTAGTTGGCCATTGTGTTTATCAGAGTTCTCAAGCTTTTCTTTTGAAAAAATATTTTATTTTAATTAGTTAAGATCTGCTTCCTACTCTAATTCTCTCCTGCCTCTATCATGAACACAAGAAAAACAAAATCCATTATAAACACAGATTGTTGATAAAAACAAATTTCCATATTAGCCATACACGTCCTAAAAAATATTTGTTTCACTCTGCATTCTGAGTCCTTTAAGTCTCTATCAGATAATGGGTAGCCTATTTCTTCATTGGTCATCTAGAATCCTGCTTGGTCATTATGCTCATAAGAGTTCAGCACAAGAATATTCCACCACATTTCTAAACCACAACTTGTTTATCCATTCCCCAATTTATGGTCATCCCTTCATATTCCCATTCTTTGTCAAAAAAGACCTATAGATATTTTTGTACGTCCTTAGAATTTATTTTGCTTAGGAATAATCCTTCCTTTAATTTACTCTTCCTCTAACTTCCCCTCCCCAATTTTCCCCTTCCTTTCTCCTTTCCCTGTTGAATGAAATGTATTTCTGTCTCTCTCTCCCTCTCTCTCACTCTGACTCTCTGTCTCTGTCTCCCTCTTTCTGTCTCTCTCTCTCCTACCTTCTTTTGACCAGTTCATGTGAGAGTGAGATTTAAGCATTAGCCACTCCTCCCTCACCCCCTTCTCCTTGTTTGTATAGATATCTATTAACGCACCCTGATTGAATAAATTTTCTACAATCTTCCTTTACCCCCTCCCACCTCAGTGTATTCTTCTTCTCCTCTCTTTCCATTCTTTTTTTTAAGATCATCAAGTCATAACAGAACCACTCACAAGCCTTGTGTAATTGAACTCCCTCTATATTCTCTGATAATGACAGGGATCAGAAGGGACACATGTATCATTTCCCCATATTTGATTGTAAGAAATTTATCTTCATTTAGTCTTTGATCATTTTCCATTCATTTTTACCTTTTCATGTTTTTCTTCACTCTTATGTTTGAACTTCAAAGTTTCTACATAGCTTTCTGGTCTTTTTATCAACAATGCTTAGAAGTCCTCTATTTTCCCCTATAGCATTATATTAAATTTTTCTGAGAAGTTATTCTTGGCAGTAAGCCCATATCCTTCCAAGTTTTCTACTCCTTGATAGTGGTGGCTGCTAGATCCTGTGTGATCCTGACTGTGGGTCCTGGGTGCTAAATTCTTTCTTTCTGGATGTTTGTAGTGTTATTTTCTTTGAACTAGAAGCTCTGAATTTTGGCTAGGATTTTCATTTGTGGATTTCTTTCCCATATATCTATGATGGATTCTTTTTATGTTCGCTTTACCGTTTGATTCGAAGAAATCTGGGCACCTTTAAGACTTGTTGAAATATGATGTTGAAGCTTCCTTTTTTGTTTATGTATTCAGATAATCAAGTGATTTTCAATTTTTTTTTCTCCTCAATGCATTTTCCAGGCGAATTGTTTTTGCTGTGAGATTTCTTACATTTTCTTCCTTTCTCCCCTCAGCCTATTAACTCTGCTTTAATATTTTTGGTTGTCTCATGGAGTTGTTGGTTTCAATTTGGTCCATTTGAATTTTCAGGGAGTTTGTTGCTTGGGTAAGGTTTTGTACCTCTTGTGCTAAGCTATTAATTTTCTTTCCAGTTCTTTCTTCCATACTTCTCATTTCTTTTTCCATTTTTTCCCTTAAGTGCTCTCATTCTATTAAAAACAAAACAAAACATTTCTAACTGTTAAAAAAAAAACCCCAACAACAAACCAGACCTCTTGCTTTATCTCTTCCAGAATTTCTAGTTGAGTTTGTGCTCAAAATGTGTTTTTCTCTGAGGCCTTGCTTATAGATATTTTGCAGTCATTCTTGAGTGTTCCTTCCACCATAATAGCTCATTATGGTGAGGTTTTTAATTTGTTTTCCCATTCTTCCAGCCTATTTCCTGACTTCAGACTTGATATTAAGGCCATGCTCTCTGTACTTTAATAGGGAAGGTCTGGGTTGGTCCAATTGCTGGTTTCTTGGGGGGAGGGAGGCATTAAGTGTTGTGTTATTCCAAGGTCTCAGGGATAGATTGGGGACCTGGAAGCTTTCAGTGCTCCTAAAATGTTCTGAATCAGAGCAAAGTCTAACTGCTCCTCACCTGCAAATTCCTGATCTGGGTTTGGGTATGTCTAAGAGTGGACTGCTGCTGGACTTTGCCTCAACAGGCCACTGGAAAACTCTTGGCTCAGAGCAGGTAGAATTTGTAGGCTCTCCTTTGGTCTGGGATTCCTGCACTGGTTGTAACTATCAGTTCGATGCTAGCTTCCTTTGTGCCTGAGGTCTTAGTTGGAATTCAGGCTGCTCTTCTTGGAGCATTCCAGCATCCACAGCAAAAAACATTCCCATGCTATATTGGGCCACTGCAATTGGGACAGGTGCCAGTCAAAATGACTCACTATGACTGTTTCTGAATTTCCCCATCAGGATTTGGTCTGGTGCTAGATCTGTTTGGAAGAATTTGTGATAAGAGCTGCCCACACTGCTTTCTCATTTCTCCATCTTGACTCTTTCCTTGCCTCATTCAACAAGCATTTGTTAAGCATTTATCTTGTGCCAGACATTGTACTAAGTCTTGAGGATGTGAAGACAAAAGAAAAACAGTCCCTCCCCTCAAGGAGTTTATAGTCTAACAGAAGAGACAACATGTGCATAGAGAAGTACACACATAATTTATACAAAGTTGTTTGGAAAAGGAATATTCCGTGTAGAGGGTGGGTTGATAGAGGAGAAAGGACATATTCAGAAATTAAGGTGATGGGTGAAAGATTGAAAATATAAAAAATGAAAAGAATGTGAACAAGAGAAACTTGATAAAAATATTTTCACAAATTGTGGGCCCTGATTTTTTGTTCCCCAGTCTTTTTTTTTTTTAACTAGCATTCCTAACCCTTGTCTTGGTTTATTTCCCTGGCCTCTGTTCCTCTCAACTTGCCTGGTTAGACCTGTAGTATCGGCCTGCTTCAGCTGTCCCCCCTGGCCTCTAGACCTCTTGCCTACCACGATCTGTGATACCTTGTCCTTGGCAGACATGACCTATATCCTGCATGCTTCCTGTGCCTACCTCTCCATGATAGTACTATGCCAAAGATTTGAATGACTCAAATATAAATTTTGCCCTTTCCTGCAAATCCTGACTCTGTACATGGTTCTTCAGCTGTTTTCTTTTCACAGTGTGGGAAATGGGCTACTTTCCCAAACACCTTCTCAGGTTTATTTTTAGCAGGTGACTGACCTATTTCCCCTTCCCAGAATTTTTTTTTTTAAAGCAGAGGGTGGAGGCACCAGCAAGGGACTGAATACAGTGTCTGCCTTTCCTTTCCTTCAGCCTCAGGGTCAGAATACCTATTTCAGAATCCCTGCAGTCAAGGCTATAAGTTCTGGGCACTCAGCAGTCACTGCCAGTCCTGTGGAGAAGCTGACATGCAGAAATCTCAGGCAAAGCTTGTCTTCTCAGTTATCTCAGACCAGGGGTGGGGAACCTGCAGCCTTGAAGTCATGTGAGGTCCTCTAAGTCCTCAAGTGCTGCCCTTCAACTAAACTCACATGTGGCCACATGTAGTCCTGAGGTCGCAGGTTCCCCTCCCTTGCCCAAACTAGTATCTGCCCAGGGTGGAAAGGATCAATAGCCTGAGGTTCAAAGTCTGAATGCTGAAGCAAGCCTTGGAGTATGTTGGCTAATGGGGACCTGAAGGAAGTCCTTCATGGAAGCCAGCCTACATTATTTTTATCTAAAACAAGTTCCTCCAGACTCTAGTTTCTTACCTTGTAGTGAAATTGTTGTGCTTAATTGTTCTTTTCAAGCCTGGGTGAGAGCTATAGATAAGCTCTTTGGGGTGTAACATCCTTTGTCTCATAGGCTTGATAATCTCTGATCCATTCAGATGAGACCACAACATGCCTAGCTGTGTACTTTGCAGACAAAGACAGAACTCCATCCCATAGAGCTAAGTGGAGTTAGGGAGCCCACACCTAGCACTGTTGCAGGCAGGGGCAGCATGTGCATAGGTTGAATAAGTGATTACGTACAAGGGGTGATCTGAGAGATGCTGTTAGTGGGAAGCCCAGGCTTTAGACACTGGAGGCCAAGGAAGGTCAGGGCCCTGGGATAGATATATGGGTTTGACTGGAGGGTCATAGGACTAGGAGTTAAGGTTTTTTGATTTGCTTCACAATTTTACTAAGGAGAAAAGTTCATTTTACCCTCCCCAAGCCTCATCTCAGCCTGTGCCACACTTTGGGGTTAGGCCCTCTGGGGCATTTCACAGAATCATAGAATTGCAGTTAGGAGAGGCCTCAGAGGTCACCAGCCTAATATATCTATTTAAAGCATAATTCCTGTCTAAGATGTCACAAACAAGTATTCATCCACCTTTGCTTGAAAACCTTGTGTCACCAGGCACACCCCAGGCCTGTCCCCTGCCCTCCAGGTGGCCCCTCCCATTGTTGGCTACCTTAGATTATTACTAAATTTTTCCTTACACTGAAATAAAATTTCCAACACTATAGCCCCTACCCACTGGTTTAAGTTCTTTCCTCTGTGGTAAGGCAGAAAGCAGTCACAAAAAATCTTCAGAGAAAGTCAGTTATCATGTCCTCCCTCCCCCACCTCCAGTCTAATGGGAAGTTTGGACAATTGCTGGATAATTGCTTCAGACCTTCACTTCAATTTGTCTCCACAAACAAAGCTAGGAATGAAGAGAATAGTTCTGCTTCCTTTCAGGGTTAGGCAGAGCCTGCCTAAGAACCAGAACTGACTAGACAGAGGAGGGTGAAGTAGGCAGCTGTGATCTCACAGGCCAGGTAGACCCCTGTTTCTTTCCTGCCCCCGCCCTTCAATATCTTTTCTTTCTGTCTGAGGTCTCTTTATCTGGGGAAAAAGCCTTTACCCACAATTCCTTTCATTTTCTGAGATTTACTTCTCAATCACACTGTACACATCTAGGATGTACATAGTTGTTTAAATGTTTTATTCCTATTAGAATGTCAGCTTCTTAAGGACAGGGACTGTGTTTTTTGCTTTTCTTTGCCTTTTTGGCATTTATTTATCACAGTGCCTGATATATAGTAGGTACTTAATAAGTGCTTATTGAGTAGAGGAGGAGGAAACAAACATTTATCAGCACCTACTGTATACTATGTACTATGTACCAGGTACTGTGTTAAGCACTTTACAAATATTATTTCATTTAATCTTTAAAACAACCCTGGGAGGTAGGTGCTGTTATTATCACCTCCATTTTTTATAGTTGAGGAGGAGAACCATGACATCAGGAGATGATGCCATGACTTGCAAGTGAATTGGATCTGAGTGAGGGAGGGCTGTGCAAAGTCACCAGCCTCACCTCCTCCAGAGCCATCTGGGTCCAGTGGTCGGATATAAATCAGGATGATTGGAGATGGCCCAGCTCCTTTTTCAGGAGAATAGGTCTTGTTCTTGGAGGCAGAAAGAGATGAAGCAACTTGCTCAAGGGGACACAGCTAGTAAGCATCTGAGGCTGGATTTGAACTCAGGTCTTCCTGACTCCAGGCCCAGTGCTTTATCTACTCTGTAATCTAACTAATTGCTTTGACCAGCAGTTCTCAACCTGCGGGTTATGTTCAATTTGTAACAATGAAAATACATCCTGCATATCAGATATTTATATTATGATTCATAACAGTAGCAAAATTATAGTTATGAAGTAGCAACGAAAATAATTTTATGGTTGGGGGTCACCACAACATGAGGAACTGTATTAAAGGGTCTCAGCATTAGAAAGGTTGAGAACCAGTAGCTTTGACTAACCTAATTAGAGTTATGGTTTAGAATGAATCTGCCCCTGAGAAATGTAACTTTTTTTTTTAAACTTAAATTTACACTAAAGCCATTCCCCAATAGATAAATGGTCAAAGTATACAAACAAAGAGTTCTTAAGAAAAGAATCGCAAAGTACACAGAAAACATGCTCCAAATCATTAATATTAAGAGAAATGAAAATCAAATCAACCCTGAGGTTTCACCTCAAACCCTTGAAATCAGAAAAGATTGAAAACAATTGGCAATACTCAATGTTGGGGAGTTTGTGGAAGGATAAGCGTACTGTTACCTTGATAATGGAGCTGCGAAATGGTACAACCATCTTGGAAAGCAATTTGGAATTATACAAATAAAGTGACTAAAAAAGTCCATACCCTTTGAAGCAGACTCTGTTACTGGGCTTAGTAACCAAGAAAGCCACCGAAAAGAACAAAGTTCCTATGTGTTCTGATCAATCAATAAATATTTACTAAGCACCTGCTATGTGCTTGGAGTTCATGGTTCTACCCTCTACTCAGAAGGACAGAGGGTGATGATGAGGGGGAGTCCAAAGGCTGATGGGATCTTGCAGGATGATGAGGTTTTTTTTTTAATAGCAGCACTTTTTGTGATAGCTAAGAATTGGAAAGCAAAGAGATACCTCTAAGCTGGAGAATGGGTAAACAGATGATGGTGCATGAATGTAATGGAATACTATGGGCTGTAAGAAATTATGTGTGTAGGGGCAGCTAGATGGTGCAGTGACTAGAGCACTAGCCCTGGAGTCAGGAGGACCTGAGTTCAAATCTGGCCTCAGACACTTAACACTTACTAGCCATGTGACCTTGGGCAAGTCAATTAACCCCAATTGCCCTGTCTCCCTCCCTGCAAAAAGAAAAGAAAAGAAATTATGTGTGTGATGAAGTAGGAAAAATACATGCACAGAAGTGTGAAAAGAATTATATGAACTGACACAAAGTAAGCAGAGCTGAGAAAACTATACACAATAACTATAAAAATGAAAAATTTTAAAACTGCACACCAAAAAACCCAAAGTAAATGTCATGAAATTATAAAAATCAAGCAAGACTAGAATAAAGATATATGAGAAAACACCCCAACCTATCCCTTTGTGGCTGTGGAAGGTCCATAGGTGCTATACACTGCACATGTTTTAGGACATTTTCAATGTATTGGTCAGTTGTGCTAATTTTTCCCCCTCTAATAATACTACTTTCATAAAAGAAGGCTCTCTGGGAGGAGGAAGAAAGATGCTTGGGATAACTATAGTGATACAAGAACAGAAAATATCCATTAAAAACTCATTTAAAAATTCACAATAAGGCACAAATATGTGATATAAGATCTTGTTCAGAGCAGGTTCTGATAAAGCTTAGTATGACAGACAAACCTCACCTACTACACTGTTTCGCCCAGGGCCACCT
Source organism: Pseudochirops cupreus (assembly GCA_028627135.1). NCBI lineage: Eukaryota > Metazoa > Chordata > Mammalia > Diprotodontia > Pseudocheiridae > Pseudochirops > Pseudochirops cupreus. The sequence goes on from CM053580.1 coordinate 446,411,304, forward strand.
GCTAGGAGTTAGTGGTTGGTATAGATTGCCAGAGATCATCTTATCCAGCCCTCTGTCTCCATGCAGGAAGGCATGGAACTCACCTGAAAAGAATAAAGTAATTGGGGAAGGGGGAAGATCAAGAAAAGCTTCATATGGGAGGTGGCACAAAGCTGAGCCTCGAAGAGGTCTAGAGATGGCAAGGGGACTGAAGTGAGGAAGAAAAGTACAACAAAGACGGCAGATTTCATATGCAGGAAATGGCAAATTGTTTAGCTAGTCTGTAGAGTGTGTGAGGAAGAACAATGTGCAATAAATCTGGAAAGATAGGCTTGCGCCAGATTGTGAAAGCCTCTAAATGCCAAACTACGGCAGTGTGTGTTTTGTCCTTACAGGCACGGGGAACCACAGAAAATTCTTTAGCAAGAGAAAAGGTAGACAGACCTGTTCTTTAGGAGTGTCAGTCTTGCAGCTGTGTGCAAAATGGATTGGAGAAGGCAGAGACCCAAAGCAGGAAGACCAACTACAAGGCTATATCCCAGTAGCCCAGGATCTAAGTGAAATGGAGATAATTGGTTCCTTCCCAAAGAGATAGAGATGGGGTAGGGAATGGGGGGTTAGTATCTAACCAAGAATAGGGAAGGGAAAAGGGGAATTGACAGGAAAGATTGGGGAAGAAGGACACCCCATGGAGTCTCAGACAGGCTCTCTGGCCGTTGGATGCCTAGCTGGGGTGGGGGTGGGGGATTCAGAGAATATCCTTTCATTATATGGATACAAAGTTGAGGTACAAAGAGTGAAGTCTCCCAGCCAAAGTCAAATAGCAAGTGAGTAGAGTGCACTTGAAAAGTGAAATGATACTACTATATGGCAAATGCCAAATGAATGAAACTGAAAATGAGCTATAAGAGAAGGGTTCAAGTCATTCCACCCCATTTTAGCCTGGATAGCTTAACTAGGTGAGAACACTTTCACGCACTCAATCACAGGCATCCAGAATGGGCAAACTCTTCGGATGAAGTGAAAGTGTGTTGGACAAAAATTGCCTAAGGGATTCATTACACCCCCTTGATGATAAAATCCTTCTCAAATAAAAGAATTGAGTTAGCTGGGAAAGGGAATTTCAGAAACTGGAGTCAGAATGGAGTTCTAGCTGAAACTTCTGAGAAGAAAGTGCCTGGGATTGGGAGTGAAGGCCGGCAGGGCAGGGTGGAGCAGGGCTTCAGCTTTGGCCAGGTGCCCTTTTCCCACTTCCTACTTTTGACAGTATGAGGACTCCTCCAGTTTTGGAAAGTCCAGAGGATGTTGGACTTCCAATCTTCTCATCTACCCACCCCTATTCTTAATGGCATCTCTAGATCAGCCAACAGAGGCATCTACATGGAGATAAAAGGACAAAAAGGGACAAAGATTTACCTACTACCTTTACAGGGAACTTCTTGAGCATCTCATGGAGAGGAGAGAAGGACTTCTAACAGCCAAGAATTGTGAGTTACCTCTTTGCCACATATATTCTCCAAGCTTGAGCTTATTTTCCCTTGGAATCTGTATAACAACAATAATAGCTAGCATTTTATATAGGGTCTACTGTGTGCTAAGCACTTTACAATTATTATTTCATTTAATCCTTATAACAACTGCAATATAGAGCTATTGTCCTAGCCATTTTACAGATGAGGAAACTCAGGCAAACTCAGGCAAGTTAAATGACTTGCCCAAAAGTCACACAGATGGTAAGTGTCTGGGGCTGGATTTGAACTCCAGGTCTGGCACTCTATCCATTGCACCACCTGCCCTGCCCGATATGTACTTGTGGGAGAATCTTTCATTGACTTTTAAGGAGGATGTTTTGTACCAATTACTCTTATTGTATCATCTTAGTAAATACCTCTTTCCAAAAACTAGTTAAGGCTGGCTAGACAGATAGTTTTCAATGAATAATTATGAAGGGAGGCATATTGGTAGAGGTTTAAGCCAATGGCATTATAGAATCATCCTGACCCCCCTCAGGTATACCTTTAGAAGCCTGGGGGGGGGGGGGTGGAAGAGACACAGAGAGAGAGATAGGGAATGACGTAGCTAGCCAAACCCTCTGGGGACCCTACTCATCAAGGAGGAGTGGAAATTGGGATGAAGGTGTCTCAGAATTCTTATGGACAACAGAGCTATAGCAATTGAGAGAAAGAGAAAGTAAGAGAGAAAGGAGAGACAGACACAGAGACAGAGAAAGAGACAGACACAGACACAGAGAGACAGAAGCAGACAGATACAGAGAAACAGAGACAGAGAGTCAAATATATAGAGACATATATAAAGAGACAGACATATGAAGGCAGACACATACACACACAGAGACAGAGATAGAGATAGAGACAGAGATAGATTCAAAGAGAGAAGACAGAAACAGAGCTCACTTCTGTTGTTGGGGGTGGGGGGTGGAGGTGGTTAAGAAAGGCTACAGGAAGGGGAGGAAGGCGAGAACTTGAGGCTCCCTTGGAACCTTCTTATTCATGGTGTGTCATATGCTATGAGCCATCTGTTGTTTCTGAAGCCATTTCCAAAACTGTTCTAATGGCCTTTGTGCCTTTGAAAAGGGAGGCATGTGGCCTCAAAAATCACTTTGCATTGCAGGGCCAGTTGGTACCAAAAGGAACTGAAGATTGCAGGCAGCTCCTGGCATCTGAGGGCAAGCTCTTAATTAAAGTATAGAACCAGCATGCTCTGACTTGACGGAGAAATACAGTCTAGGCCTAGAGTATGACCTCAGCCTGAAAAATAGGATCATCTTGGTGTTTTTCGTCGTTATCCACACTAGATTTGACCCAATTAAAGTTAAATATATTTGAGGCTGAGTAATAAGAAATTGAGCCAAGAGCTCATTGTCATGATTTACTTTTTAATGAGAACTTAAGGTGTTAGGCCTTGGGATTGCCTTATGAGTTGGGTTTGCCTTAACCGGTGCCTTCTTAAGGCCAAGGGCAGATCTCTGGGGTACGGCAATAGAAGTTTTCTCTCAAGTTGACATCAACCCATCAGTGTTGACTCTTTGGGTCTGATAATTCAACTAATTCTGATTTGACCTATTTAGAATCATCTAGCCCATATATTTCCATTTTGTCCACAGTGATAGTATGATAGAACTTAGATTTATCAGGACAGAATGAGAGATTAAAAGGATTCAATTTATTTTCCTTGACTCCAGAGAGCAGAACGAGAGTCAATGGATGCTCTTTCTACATGGTACTATGGCAGACTGCTTTGTCACTAGGCTCTGGACTGAGCACGGCAGGATGTTATGCCTCTGGGCTGCTGCTGCCAGGCTGGACTGGCCAGGGAATTTGACCACTGGGCTCTTAGGGCATAGTATGTTTACCTGCTGGAGGTTGTGGGTTTGCTCTCCCATGAGCAACTGAAGTCTTTTCTACTTTCATCTATTGGCCTGACTGTGTATTACTACTTCTTTCTCATCAGCTAGAGCACTATAGTGCTCTTTCAGCTAGGGTAACAACCTTTTGCTCAGGATTGGCAGAAGAGGAGAAGAGAGGAGAGAGAGGAGAGGAGAAGAAAAAAGGTGATTGTGGGGCAAGTTTCTAAAGGAGAGTGAGTGGGACCAAAGATACAAGTAGAAGGATGAAGGGTTAGATTTGGAAAGGAGAAAAGTATACTTCTAACTCCCAGGCTGGAGCAAAGGCAGTGGGAATGGGCAGAGACGCAGAAAAACTTTAAGGAAAAGAGTAGGGGCTACTTTTCTCAGTAAAGTGAGGTCATCTGCTGAAGAGGGAGGTATAGGTTGTAATTGGGGCTTGAGAAAATAAGAAGAAATATGGATGAACAAACGTGAAAAATATGATGGTCAATTGGGAAAATACCCAAGGATTGCCAGTAATAGTGAGGGTTCAGTTGATGTTAGGTAACATGGATTCAGAGTAAATCTTGTTAATGTAGTTTAGTACATTTCACTCATCCACATTTTTTTTCGTAAGAATTAACTTTGGTCTAAGAAGTCGTTTTAAAAAATGCTTCTCTCCCATTACCTCTAGAAGTAGAGAAAGAGTACCTATATTTTGAACACAGTATATAGTTACAAAAATTCTTTGAATTTACCTAAAAAGCTTTGATGACTAAAAATAAATGAAATCTTAGCTCCCATGTATTAAAATATAAGGGAATGGAATCTCAGCTTGTAAAAATGTATTCTCCCTTCTGTGGCACAGTGGAAAGCACACTGGATCTATATACTTTCAAGCTCTGTGACCTTGAAAAAGTTGCTTAATGTCTCTGGGTCTTGGTTTTCTCACCTGTAAAAACTGAAGGGATCAAACTACATAACAAAACAGTTTGATTCTAAATACCGTGATCCTAGAAATTATGAGAATGAATCCTTTATAATATACTTACCATGTAGCAGAACATACTTGAGTTTAATCTGGGTGGAGGTAGGAGGGGGATATTCCCCAATCAATATCTATCTATCTATCTATCTATCTATCTATCTATCTATCTATCCATCTATCCATCATCTATCTATCAATTATCTATCATCTATCTATCATTTATGTATCATCCGTCCATTTGCCTATCATCTATCTATCAATATCCATCATCTATATCTATCCATCTATCTATCATACATATACACATATATACATATGTATGCATACACACACGCATACAAAATACATAAGCAGCTAGGTGTTGCAGTGTATAAAGCAGTCGACCTGGTGTCAGGAAGAAATCTGACCACAGATACTGACTAGCTGTGTGAGCTTGAGTGATTCACTTAACATCCATCTGTCTCAGTTTTTTCTTCTTTAAAATACGTATAATAATAGCATCCACCTGCCAGGCTTGTTGTCAAGATGAAATGAGATACTGTTTGTAAAGTTCTTTTCCAACCTTGAAGCATCATATAAATTCTAGTTAGTATTATTATTTTTCTTTTTAAAATTCATTTTCAATTTAGATACACAAAGACCAAAAAAACCCCACCCACATTTCCATGTACAAAGCGCAACATAAAAAGATTTTTATAGACAGCAAATTAAAGAAAACATTACGGTAAATTTTAAAACATATCTCCTAAATGTGCCGAAGTTAAAAAGGAAAAGAAAAAAGTCGCCTTCTGACATCTCACCTAGTTTCTGTTTTAATTTTATTCTCTGCATCTTGACATTATGCATTTAGAGGTCACATAGATTGATGGGAAATTTATGATTCCTTAAAACCTCTAATGACAAAATATATTCAATGTGCCTCAGTTTGTTTGCTTATATGAGAATTTTTCCTTGACAGCAAATATTTGTCAGAGCCTTGAAGGATTATAACTAACCCTCAGTTTTCTTTTGGAAGGCTAGGTGTCTTTGGTTATCTGTAAAGCATTGGAGCTAATAGAATAGTATCAAGCTCAGGCATGTTTGGAATACATAAACTAGTAGCAGAGTAGTGCATTTTAATTTATTTGGCTCCCAAGGAGAAGAAACATACAATAACAATATCTAGGAATCTAGTTTCTCTTGAATATTCCTTATATCCATTCAACCCCTGATACTGAAGGTGAACATTTCAAAGAATCTGTTACTACCTAAGCAAGTTCCAGAGAGGCAAGATAGGAATAACACCCTAAGAAACAGGTTATCTTACTGTCTGCTCTAATCACAGAATCTCACAGTTGGAAAGAATCTCCGAGGTTAACCAATCCAGCCATCCTTATCCCTTCTATATCATACCCAACAAATGGTCATCCAGATTTTCTTTCAAAACGTCCACTGAGGGGGAATCTCACCACCTTCCAAAGTTCCCTAATCCATTTTTTTTGATAGTTCTAATTGTTAGTTTTTCTTTTTGTCAAGTTTACATTTGTCTTTTTTTAAATGACTACCACCCATTGTTTCTAGTTCTTCCGTGTGACCATGCAAAACAAATCAATTCTCTTCCTTGTGACAACCCTTTAAATAATCGAAGATAGCTATCATATTACTCTTCAACTTTTTCTTCTCCAGTTTAAACATCCTTAATTCCTTCAAAGTTATAATAATAAATGTTTTTGGAGCCTTTCAACTATTGTGTTCTCCCTCCTTGGTCTGCTGTACTTGATCATATCCCAATCAGTCCATCATCATGGCTTAATAAATGCACCCTCTCTCTCTCTTTCTCTCTCTCTCTCTCTCTCTCTCTCTCTCTCTGTGTCTCTCTCTCTCTCTGTGTCTCTCTGTGTCTCTCTCTGTCTCTCTGTCTCTCTCTATCTCTCTCTCTTTCTTCCTCCCTCCCCTCTTTCTCCCTCTCTCCCTCCCCTCTTTCTCTCTCATCACCTGTCACCTATTTCCAATATAACCACAAGACAAGGAAGTTTTGTTGGAACCCTAAAGAATTTGTCAGTTTTTACTTTAGTAAGAGAGAGAGAGAGAAAAAAAATAGAAAATCAAATGAAAACAAAACCAAATACATTCTGTTTGATCAAAAGCTTTTAATGGTTTTCTCTTTGTGGTGTCATGTAGACACAAGTTTGGCTGTTTTGTGCCCCAACTTCCTTATCTAATTCCTCTTCCCCTTGTCAGCCCTTCATATGCTTGATGACAACTGGAGATTTGAACAGAATCTTCATCCCAACAAGAGATGTTCTTGTCAATTTTTTTAGTGATTATCCTAACGACTGTAAGAGAGTGCATCAACTGAGATTCAGCCAATCTTTTGAGCCTGTCAAAATCTTTTTTGTATTCTGATTCTGGCATCCAACATGCTAGCTATACCAGACAGCTTTTTGTCTTCCACAAATCTGGCAAGCATGTTATCTCTGCCTTCATCTGAGTCACTAATTAAAGAGCAAACAAGTCAAAAGATTCCAGGGACAAGGACATATTCTAAGGTTAGTCCATTAGCAACTGGAGGGAGAGTGTCTAGCTGAAAAGGCCACGTGAAACCATAGGATCATAGCTTTAGAAGTAAAAGAGACTTTGGAAGTCACCATGTCTAAGTCCTTTCAAAGTACACATGAGGGATTTAAGGTCCAGTGAGGAAAAATGACAAGTCTATGGATGCATAGATGTGGTAAGTAGTAGAACCCAGATTTGAAAATGCAGTCCCTCTGACTCCAAATCCCATACTCTTTGTACTACTTTACACTGGGGAAGGTGGGGTTTGTTGACTGATGGAATGAAGTCATATTTTCTCAGTTTTTACATTTTTGATTCCACGACATATTTGTAAGTTTTTTAACTTGGCAATGGTAGATCTGAAGATCTCTCTCTCTCTCTTTCTCTTTCTGTCTCTCAGAGAGTACACCCTTGCCCACCCAGGTACTCTTTGCTGATGTGGCTGAAATTATAAATAACTTTAACTGTGAGCTTCAGTTTTCTCATGTGTAAGAACAGGGGATTGGACTAGATGACCTCTAAGGTTCTTTCCAAGGTTAATATTTATGATCTTAAATATATACAGGCCTGAAATTCAATCACAGAAGGCACTAAGCCAGGCCTGGTTCTGGTTAACACAGCTGCTATATTTGGAAACCTCTCCCATTCCTCCTTCAATTACACCTTCATACCCTGGGTTCCTACCCTTTCTTGCTTAGCTCTTTGCCTGCTGCCCTAATTCCTGGTAAGGTTAATTACCTACAAACTTGAGGCACCACAACTATCCAGAAACAGGGGTTCAGTGGAAGTGAATGTACATATCTTTGGAAGTTATTCTATTTCTAGAACCTGTGCTCTGGAATATTTGAGATTCCCTCAGGAGCTCCTGAGGGGCAACTGGGTAGTATAGTGGATAGAATGCCAGCCCTGGAGTCAGGAAGACTCCTCTTCCTGAGTTCAAATCTGGCTAAAGATACTTACGAACTGTGTGACCCTAAGCAAGTCACTTAATCCGATTTGCCTCAGTTTCCTCATCTGTAAAATGAATTGGAGAAGGAAGTGACAAATCACTCCAGTTTCTTTGCCAAGAAAACCCCAAATAGGGTCACAAAGAGTCAGATGTGACTGAAAAACAACAAGAACTCCTCACCCAGGCATGGATAAACAGCTTTCTTCCTTTTAATTCAACTGAAAAAAAATCACCAGTTAAAAAGCTTTACTACTCTATCACAAATAACAGTAATGAACATTTACCTACGGCCTTATGGCTTACAAAGCGCTTTCTTCGCGTCCCGGTCACACTGAGAGTGTGAGAATTATTCGTCTCGCCTGACATGGATATAACAGGTACCTCAGTCAACTCTGGAATCACATTGCTGGAACTCAGTGTGATTCTTGACCTCAGCCAGTGAGTTTTCTGTGAACAAACCAGGAAGAAAACATAAATCAAGTGACCAAGTATTTAAGAGAGATAGAATAACAAAATAAATAGCTAGGGAGAATCAAACAGTCGAACCATTCTCAGACTCTACCCCGGATACCTGAACTGTGCTGATGGGTGTGTTCCAAATTTAGGTTGTCTAACCTACGTATGGACTTTTACTATTATACACAATCTCCCACAGGCTTACTTGACAATGAGAAAGGGAGCAAATACCTCCTAGGAAAAACTCATGGTCGGCTTAGTATGGTGGCACATGCCAGTAATTCCTGTTTCCAGGGAAGCTGAAAACAGGAAATTGCTTGAGTTCTAGAATTTTGAGCTGCAGTGGGCTATGAACTAAGTCTGATATCAATATGATGAGTACTTGGGAGGAGGGGGTCACCAAGTTTTCTAACGAGTGGAGGCTTGACCCAGGTTGGAAATGGAACAGATCAAAGCTCCTGTTTTAGATGAAACGGGAAATTCCAATCTGAAAGAAAGGAAGGAAGGAGGGAAGGAAGGGAGAGAGAGAGGAGGGGGGAAGAAACAAAGAAAGAGGAAGGAAGGAAGAAGAGGGAGGGAAGGAAGAAAAAAGAAAGGAAGGAAGAAAGAGAAGGGAAGGGAAGAAGTGAAGAGAGAGGAAGAAAAGAGAACAAGAGAAGAAAGAGGAGAGAAAAGAAAATAAGGAAAGGGGAGGAGAGGAGGAGAGAGGTAGAGGAGGGAAGGAGAGAGGAGGGGAGGGGAGAGAAGAGGAGGGGAGGAGAATTGCCAAACCTCCGGCTTCTGCTCCACTACACCACTGAGTTTCTGTTCTAACTGTGGCTTCTCTTTGGGCTTCTGAGTTGCTTTCCACCCAGACTCCGCTGTATCCCTAGTGCTCTCTCCTCTTCTCTGTGACTCAGGCAGATGTGAAAACTTCTTGGGCTCATCCCTCCCTATATAATGTTCTTAGTTTTTAGTCCTAGCTGAATTTGACCAAGTGAATTTCTACTGCCTTAGAAAAGTCAGTGTGACCACCACTTCAAAAAGAAAAATTGCAATCATGTCCTATTGAGCATCCCTGAGGCTGAGGTCAAAAGACTCGTATTCTTTTTCATTTTTCCTTTCTACTCATTTTATGACAGCTATTAAATAGATTCTGGCCATGAAGAAGGTTCTGAAATGCCCATAAACCTTCAGAAAATACAAGAAATACTGTGTGTGTGTGTGTGTGTGTGTGTGTGTGTGTGTGTGTGTGTGTGTGAAGCTGCTTGTCTCTCTGCTAGGTTCTACCACAATGACACTGTTCTTAGAGGCAGATGAGGAAACTGGAACTTAGAGAGGTTAAGTGATTTGTCTGGGGTAACACAGCTAATAAGTATTAGAACCTGGGACTCAAAACTCAAGTTTTTTGTCTCTAAGATTCCCTAATGGGGACAAATATAATTGTATTCAATAATTTAAATTTGTCAAGTTTACAAATCCATTCCTACATTCAGTTGTCCATAGTGAGATTCACATTTAGAACTGTGGACTTCTGAATATGAGATCACTTATCAGTAAAAAGAACTTGACAGTACAAGAGAAAGGAATGTGTGTGGTTGAGTTGGGTCAGTTTAGGGGTGGGGAACCTGCAGCCTCAAGGCCACATGTGGCCCTCTAGGTCTTCAAGTATGGTCATTTGACTGAATTCCCTTAATAAAAGGATTTGTTCTGTAGAACTTAGACTCAGTCAAAAGGCTGCACCCAAGGACCAAGAAGGCTGCATGGAAGCCGCAGGTTCCCCACCTGATTCATCCTGTATGATTGTGAGTATATAACATTTTTACAAAGTGAAATTAGGCTTAAATGAATCTCAAGAGCAGCCTTGAAGGGATAGAGAAGTCACTGAAATAACATACAATCTTAAGGCTAATTAATTGGTGTGCATATTGTAAAGAGCAATATATATCTCAGGGTCAAGGGAAGGAACCATCCTTTGTAGAGGAGATGAAAGAGGTTGATTTTTAAGTTTATTGTATGGCTGTTTTTCTGCAATCTCCCCAAATGCTACCTAGCAAGAAGATGTACTCTTAAGGAATATGGAAGGCAGGCAGAATTTGCTAAGGTAGCAATCTCTATTGGGGAGAGGTTGCAACCCAATAGATTTGGGACTGAAATAAAGTAGTATTGGACAGGTTAGAATAGTTAAGGAACTGAAGTGCCAACAGAAGATACCAGAGACAAGAGAAAACCTAAAAAACATTTGGATAAAGATAAAAAGGAGGAGAAACAGAAGCAATATGGTGGTGGGTGTGTACTTACAGGACTGGTCAAACTGGGGTCCCACATTTGGCACAGAGAAAACAGCTGTTATGGGAACTTCAACGATGTATTTATTTTCTAAAGGTCTCATCATTAAAAACAACTAATAAATTCTTGACCTTTTTTGCTCATAATCTATCTGTTAGAGAGTATTCTAGACCTAATTCTGGCCAGTTAAGAGAAACTAGTTCCCTAAGTAGAAGTCATGAGAACCTTAGGAGGAAGAAACTGTTGAGGTTTGGGGTTTAGGGGTGCTCAAGACCCCAAAATACTGACACACCAGGTCCTACTGAACGAATCCGACTCAAGCCTTCTCTCAGCCAAAGTAAAGCAAAGTTCATTAAAGATTCACCATAATGGTAGACTCTTAAGGAGCCTAAGTATATGTGACACTTGTGATGACAAAGCAGGCCAGAACAATCTGACACAGAGTGAGTCTATCTTAGATTAATCTCAGTACCTTCATGGAGGTAAGATGGATCTTATGTATAGAAAGATTGTGGGAGAGATCTAGGGATGGTCTAGAGGAAGGGTTTGGGGAGGGTCTTGAGGAGGAGTCTAAGGAGAATCTTGAGGTCAGGCTCCAGGAATGGAATTAAGAGTGGGCTCCCTGGAGATGACAGACAATGGATAGGATCAAGGGTAGGAAGTAGCTGGACAATGGAGGGCTAAACTAGGTTAAGAGTAACAGATTTGGGCCTAGCCATAATGAAAGGCTTTTGGCCTCAGGCAAATGCCTTATCAAGTGGGAGGATGGGAGGGCCTTAACCCAGAGCCTAAACCCCATCAAAACCATGCCACACTAAAGTCTGTGAAGGATAAGAGGTGATTGCTAGGAGCTGTCTGATATTACACTAAGTTACAAATAGTTCAGGGGGCAAAAACAAGCATCCCATGACTTCAGACTTTAAAAATGAAGTTGACTCATGAGGAATAGGCAGCTGCCAAGTGCTAAATCCTGATAACTGAACTGCACATGATTCTGGAGAAGACAAAAAGGGGGAAAGTGTCTACAGATAGCTGAGTTGGCTTTTTAGGTAGGTCACTGACTCATTCACATTTTGAAAAGACTTGTAAAAAAAATGGAAGCCACGGAGTGAAGTGAGTAGAACTGGGAGAACACTGTACACAGTAATAGCAAGACTGTGTGATGATTGACTATCCCTGACTTAGTTCAATACAACGTTCCAAGACAACTCCAAAAGACTCATGATGGAAAATGCTATCCACATCCAGAGAAAGAATTACAGTCTGAATGCAGATGGAAGTATGCTGTTTTCACTTTTTTTTTGTTTTTTGTGGCTTTCCCCTTTTGTTCTGTTTCTTCTTTCACAGCATGACTAATGTGAAAATATGTTTACATGATTGCACACGTATAACCTATATCAGATTGCTTGCTGTCTTGGGGAGGGAGAATGGAAGAGAGGGAAGGAGAAAAGATTTAGAACTCAACATCTTATAAACAAACGAATGTTGAAAACTATCTTTACATGTAATTGAAAAAAATAAAATAGTGTTTACCCAAATAAATAAGAAGTGAAAGCAAGGACAGTTAACTAAGGACTAAGGACAGAATGCCATAACCCTATTAAAAGAGTATTTTAGCCTAGAGTCACTTTCCTGACAGGCCTACAACAGTTTTTTTGTGAGTGTTTAGGGTAGAATTAATGAGCTCTTATCTTTAATGAGCAAGTAATGTTGGGGGTGGAGGGAGAGAAGAATGGTGCCAGAAAGGCTACAGCCTAGGAGATGAGGGTAAGGAGTGTTTGGTGGAGGAATAAAACAGGAATCCTTTCTCCCAGCCTCTTCACCTCCTTTTGGTAGTACCACTGTTCTCAACTTTCCAGTTTATGGACTCAGCTTTCTGTCTAGTCTTTGCCCTGGGCTCCTCTCCTGGGGAGATGGGATGAAATTCCTTTAATGAGAGAGTCAACAAGGAAGGAAGATTCCCTGAGGTCACTGCCTCAGACAGCCCAACCCCAGTCTAAGAACTAACCCTCCTCCCTCTAGAAAACTGCTTGGCTCATCCTTTGTTCAAGTCACTCCAGATTTATTTATTCTCCTTTGCTTTTATGGAGCTATAATAATATGTACCAATATAATCGCCTTTGTTTTGAGGCCCCAGCTGGTATTCCCAGTAATTAGATGGAAAGTCTATTTCTCTCTCTCTGACGTCTTCTTCCCATTTTTATTTAATCCCTCATGGGACATGCAAACACATAGCACAATAAATATCTAATACAGGAGTTGGCACACTACAGCTCACCCCAAGTATTTTTGTACAACCATGAGCTAAGAATGGTTAAAACTGTAAAAAACAAAAACAACCCTCCCCCAAACAACAAATAAACAAAACCAACTCCCTAAAACAAAACAAAAAATTCTTAGCTTGTGGGCTATGTAAAAAAGACGTAGGACGGATTTGGCCTGTGAGCCATAGTTTGTCAACCTCTAGTCTAAAAGAAATTAGTTTCTGTATTTTAAAAATTATTTTATTTTTTTTCCTTTTAATGAACAAGAATTTACTTTTCTCTCTCATCTCCTCTTCTTGGGAAAAAAAAGGAAAAACCCCTTGTAACAAGACTCACCTCAAGGTTGGAGTATCAGTAGCATGGTGGTATACCTGCCTGCTTCAAGTTTCCCCACACTCCAATCCATTCTCTATGCAGCCACTAAGGTGATTTTCCTAAAGCAGTATCATTCACTATAACTTATCACAGAAAATGGCCACATAGTTTCCACTACTGTTTCCCCAACGGAGGTTTGATCAGTTAGTAAGTGCTGAGTACCTGCTACCTTTGCCAACACAAAGGGATCTTTAAATTCAAATTATGTTACCATTACAGGAGTCCAAACAGCTACTGCTGGGGAGAGAGAGAGAGAGAGAGGGAATTTCTCTCATTGAGCCTCCAGAGGCTAGGCTCCTATTGCTGGACTGAAGACTGAACTGAGAATTGAGAAGAACTGAGAAGAGAAATGAGAATTGAGAAGTGAGACAGAATTTCTTGGAGGCTGAATAAAGTGGTTTTGATTTTGAGAACTGAGCTGGAAAAAGTGATTTTGATTTTGAGAAAGGGGCTTGTGGCAGAATTCATCTTGTGGTGCTAGAGCTTCTGAAAACTTCTGAGGGCCAGTCAGAGCTGCTGAAGACTGAGGAAGCATGACTGTGGTGCCAGTACTTTGTATGAATGTTGTTTTGGCCTTGTTAACGTGTATGAATGTTATTGTGGCTTTGTTAAGCCTTGTGTTCCCAGGAACAGAGACTGTGAGAGTTTTAAAGTGGACTGGACACTGTGAGCTCCAATGTGGAGCAGGAACTGCATGGAGAGCTGGACAAGGAACTGGGAGCTGTCTGCCTTTGAACTCAGGTGGCAATTGGTTAGATTTGGGCAGGAGTTGGGACCATGGAAGAGGAACCATGGAAGCTAAAAGCCTGCCTTGAGTCAAGATGAAAAGACCTCTCCATGGTAGTGAATAGTGACTGATGAAATTGTCTGAGTGGTGACTGATGAAATAGGGTACTGAGTAGTGACTGATGAAATTATAACTTACTTGTGACCTAGGGGTGGATGGCTTTTGTACTTTCCACTCTCCCTTAAGAGGATACTGAGTAGTGACTGATGAAATTGTAACTTTATTGTACCCCATGGGTGGAGGACTTTGACTTTTATACTTTGTGTCCCTTAGGGATGATTGAATGATTGAGTTACTAAATGACTGTATTTTGTTTAAAACTATGTGACCACTTTG
>CM053580.1:446426086-446453980 GCA_028627135.1 Pseudochirops cupreus
TGCATATTCTCTGGGGAGAGATGGTCTCATCTAAGGCACCAAGGTGACAGATAAGATTTGTGTAGGAAGAGCAGCAAGCAAGCCAGTTTGGCAAGGGGGAGGATGCATGAGGGGAAGTAATAAGCAATCAGCCAGCAAACATAAACTGAAGAGAGATAATAAGGGTTTTAAATGCCAAACATAGAAGTTTGTATTCTACTCTAATGGCAACAGGGAACCATTGAAGCTTCTTGAGCTGAAGACAGAGCCAAATTCCTGGTATCTAGATAAGTGGCATGTACTTATTTGTAAGAAGGAATACTTAGTGCAATAATATTGATGTTTGCCTATAGAAGCACATGTGCATATTAGCATATAGGTATGGTTTTGTATTATTTTTAATATGTGCAACATTTATGGTACTGTTCTCATATTGCCTTCTCACTTAAGGTTCCATTGTTGGCCAGAACATTTCTTTGCATTGTTAATCAATTCAATTCTACCACTGCTTCTGGAAAGGGAATGACAATTGAGACTTTTGACTTCATGGACCAAGATTCTCTTCCCTGGCCACCACTTCCCTCTATGTCAGTGGTTCTCAACCTTCCTAATGCTGTGACCCTTTAATACTTGTATGTGGACGTATCTGCATGTGAGTGGACCTGCCTGGAAACGGATAGAGGAGCCATGTCTTGGTTCCTAAGACCATCAGAAATATGTATTTTTCCGATGGTCTTAGGCGACTCCTGTGACCCCTGTGAAAGGGTCGTTCAACCCCTAAAAGGGTCTTGACCCACAGGTTGAGATCCGCTGCAGCTTGAGGGCGGAGCCCAGAGATATGCTGGTAAATGTCAAACAGCTGGCCAACTGGAGGAAAAAATATGGAGGACATACTTTTAAGTTTAATCTACATCCTCAACATTTTCTTCATCACTTTACAAAATCGGGACAATCAACAAAACAATCAATCACGCCCGTGTGTGTCGTGTTGGCTAATTTCTGAAGTGTAAGTGCTCACACTGGACATTGAACAGTCAGCTTTCTCATGTTGGAGCTGATTCTAGCATACCTCCAGTAGCATCTGGGTTTTGTGTTTGTATCCCCAGTGCCTGACGTAGTACCTGGCACATAGTAGTCTCTTAATACATGCTTTTCATCCATTCATTCACTGAATATTTGTAAATATCTTCAATATTCCTCAGTCTTAAAACATCTGGATTCTTTCTATAAAGCAAACATCCAGTTGATAGGAAAGAATTTATTTCTTTTGGCATTTCACCCTTGAAGATCCATCCCAAGTTAAGTACTAAAGACAAAATTTATTTTTTATTTTAATCTCACATTTTATTCCCTCTACCTTCTCAACTTCGTCCCCCACTATCATAACTTAAAAAAAAAATCAGTCACAGGTAAACTGTTCCAGATGGGTGTTTGGTTTAATGACTGTTACTGTTTCAACCACAAGACAAAAATGTCCACATAATCCCTACCAGAAGAACTGACCGTGATTGAAGTCTCATCTAGATGGGTATCTGACAACCTCCTACCAAGCTTCTTGCTTGCTAAGAGCCAGTGTACAAGAGAAATCCTATTTTTATTCATACCCATTTTATTATGGGTATTGTTATTATTATTTCATAATGAACCATTAGATATATCCCTTACATGATAGCAAGAAGTACATGTTTTTAAAAGTGGTTCTTGGGGCAGCTAGGTGGTGCAGTGAATAGAGCACCCACCCTGGAGGCAGGAGGACCTGAGTTCAAATGTGACCACAGACACTTGACACACCCTACCACTAGCTGTGTGACCTTGGGCAAGTCACTTAACCCCAAATGTCTTGCTTTCCCCCCTCCAAAAAAAAGTGATTCTTAACCTACTATAATATCCTATTTCTGTATTTGAAGGCCGCTACTGCCAACTGTCAGATTTTTTTTTGTCATGTATACTTTCCTCAATCAATAAATGCTTATTAAGTATTTGCTATATACCAGGCAGTATGCTAAGTGCTAACTCTCATCCCTTAACTGACCACTTCACCAATTCGATTCTGCCCATTATTTGGAAGTTTGATTGCAAACATCTGCCATTCTGACCCCCTTTGTGTCAGTAGATTGGATCATAGTTCAGCCACACTTACTCCTTCTGCACCAGTTAAGTCAATCGGCTAACAAACATTAATCAGATTCCTACTACTTTGTTAAAAATAAAGCTTCTGGTGCTTCAGACCTCTTTCCAATAACTCAGATAATTTAACCATCTGGGGCTTCATGATCAACTCACCAACTTAATCTGAAAATAGGCTGCTATTTAGCAGAATGCTAAAAAAAAACCCAACAATGTTGTGGATTAGAGGAAAATCATGTTTCAAACTTGTTTTCAATGCTGTTTAAAATGACAAACGTGGAGTGGAAGTAGGAGTTAGGATTCATCTTGCTAAAAAGTCTGATATCAATACGTCACCTTTGCATATAAAGGCCTAAATCACGCACAAATAGGTCTGTCTATCAATATACGCCAGACTGCAATAAATGTAATAAATGACTGTTTAAAATTCTCAGCAGAACCCCTGGAAGAACTGGATGGGAATGAAACCCCTTGAGAAAGTACATAGGAACTGCTCTTCTCCAAACTTCATTGTGATGAAAATATCAGGAAGCATTTTTCATCCTGACGTGTTTATACTAGAGTTTACTTTATAATGGACTTTAAAGAGCATGAGCTAGGCAAAAGGATATTGGCCTAAAAGTTGAATCCCGGGTTCTAGTCTATACCATTGATTTTCTATGTGACCTACATAAAGTCATTTATCTTCTTTCAACTTCTTTGCCTGTCAAATGGAGATAAAGTCTATTTAACAAGACTGGGTTTTGGTATCTGTTTTTGTATGAGTCCTTTGATTATATCAGAGTAGGGATCCGCTGGTGAAAAATCTTTTAACAATGAAGATTTAGGGTTGTTATGAAAGTCAAATGCAATATTCTGTAAAAGATTTGAAAAAAGTTTAAATATAAGGTATTATTGTTTGTAGAGCTTTATAAACTTGGTAGTGCCTTAGCCCAACTCTCACTCAAACTGACAAGGAAGGTCCCAAGGGAAGTGCAAGTTACATCTCTCCCTGGGGATTCTAGAGATATTCCTGAGCAGTCTATAGTATGTCTTTCTATTGTTACTGATTGAAGTCTCCTATTCTGGCGTGTTTTCCACAGTATCAATCACCAATTACAGTTAGGGTCTTCCCTATTTCATTGATTGACCCAATGTTTACTACTCCGTATCATTTAATCAATTAACACCAACTAGCTTTCACAAAGGAGTTTTTCCTGAGAGGATATATCAAAAATAGAAGTTACAAAGTATTTCCACCAATACCAGAGGAACCCCTCCTACCCCCTATCTTGACTATCTTGACTCTTGGAGAAAGTAGGCTCAAACAGAATGGTTGCCATAAAACATTCTCCCAGTCAAGACTTGCTTCTGAATTCGTCATAGTTATTGGCCAAACCACTCACTTGCTATAGGACACGGCATTTGACCTGATTGATTCATGGCTAGGCTGGATCTCAAAGGTTGCTCACTCCTGAGGGTTATGCTGGTATCCTCCCAGAGTCAAGTGCCAGCAAAGTCTGGTGTAGACTTCAGTACCTGAACATCTGGCAGCTCTCTCTTTTGACTTTTCAAAGCTTACAAGATCACAACCATCTCAAATACCATACCTAAGAGCATAAAAGAGTAGACATGAGACAGAAAAACAGCTAGGCCATACACTCATGGGTCATATCTTGGCCTGTATAAAGAGGGCCCAAGACCCTTCCCACTCAGAGGCTTAGAGCATGTCTCCCTTTGATGACCACCAGGAAAGAGAGAGATGGATGTGGCTACTTATTGCCTTTTGTAAACACATGAAGTCCGGGTTCAGCAGCCACTCTAAGCAACACAGTAAGCAGATGGAAAATAGTCTCTGCATGCTCCAAGGTCCACATGAGGAGTTTCATTAGCCAGAGAAAGCTGAACATGCTTGTCAGGCCTGAGCTCTCATTAGCCATTTCCCTGTTACATTGTCTAGGAATTGGCAAACTATAACCTGAAAGCCAAAATCTGTGCTTCCTGCTTTTGTTTAGCTATAAAGCTAAGAATGACTTTTACATTTTAAAATATAATGAAACTTTAATTTAAAAATGAAAAAAAACATTCTTAGTTCAGTAGTACAAAAGCAGAGAGGAGGCAGGATTTGGCACCAAGGTTTGCTAATCCCTGACTTTGACAGCTGGCCCGGTGGATGGAGGAAGAGGAGGGAAGGTGACAAGCATTTATTAGTGCCTATTATGTGACAGGCATGTTTTTGTTTGGTTGTTTCAGTTATGTTCAACTCTTTGTGACTGTGGCAATCTACACATAGGCATATACCACCATCAGTATCTATATAGACTTTACTGTGCTGTAAAATGTTTTGTTTGAAAAAAAAATTATGTTTGTCTTTGAACATGACTAAAATTGTTGCATGACCAGTGATCATTTCCACTAGAGATTATTTCCGTCAGTGATCAGTGATTTACCCACAGCGAGAAGTTTTTGTGTAGAGCACACAGCTTAGTGTGCTATACAGCTTCATCTAGTGCCTGATGCATGGGGAGTGTTTATAAATGCTTGTTTGCTGACTGGCTAACTGACGTAGTACACTTTTCAGGAATTACTCTTTGTAGAACCTGCCTCTGTTTGCCCCATTTCTGATTACAATATGCCATCTTGGTCTGTGGGCCATGTTTCCTGGCATGACTACCAACTTTAACTTGATCCTGTGATTCGGGTCCCCACGGCATTGTGTTAATAGTTGCCTCGTTATTCTCTTCACTTCTGTTTAGCAATATGCTATGCAGAACTGGTAGAGGTCCTGCTGTCCATTCTTTTATAAATAGGTTCAGCCACAGGTCAAGTATATCTTGTTTACCAGAGTTGATTGTCCTTTGAGATATTAGAGTTAGGGTAGAATACATTTTCCTTTGGAAGGACCTAGCATCATAAGGTTAAAAAAACCAACCAACGAATTTAGATAATTAACCTAAACTCATCATTTTACAGATAAGGAAACCAAATCCTAGAGAATAAAATGACTTGCCCAAGGTAACAATGCATCTGCCTGATAACAGAGCAGGGCTAGGTCTTTTGACAGTATATTCCATGTCCTTTCTACTCTACACATACTGGTCCTTCCTATCAATGTGCCTTAAACCTGATGGATAAGTAAATATTTTGACATAGGATATATTCATCATTACTTTCCTTCACTGAGAGTCATTTCATCCTGAGATATCACCCTATCCAGATCCTAGTGTCTATTCTCTACAATTACTTCCAGATAATTTTCTCTCTTTTCTTAAGGAGTTCAAGCTCACAGGCTCACATCTTCCTTTATTCCTCAAGTACATGAGTACTTAAATTTACATATTAATGTTCTCTCCAATATTCTTGCTTAAAAGTTCATTAACCTTCTTAATTTTCATGATCTGCAAATTCATTCTACTCCAGTCTCACACAGGAATTGGCAAGTCTTTGATCGATCATCAAGTGTTCCACTTCTATTAGCCATAATTGATATTCTTCTATCTGACCTATCTACCTGACATCTGGCTGTCTCTCCTATGCCTTACCCCTCCTAAACCTCTGCATCCTTATCACAACCCAGGGGTCCCTTCTAGTAGCACTGGGCACAGGATGATAACTCTCTCACTCGTTCCGCTATTCTGGGTCACAGTTCCAGAATAGGGAGGAGGAGGAGTAGTTACGAGTGAGTAGGGGCCATACCTGTATAGGGACCAGAGGGCAGACTAGGAGGGCAGTGACCAAACCTCTTCCTGGATCATGCCATATTAGAAGCACTGAAAACTTACAGGCATTCAATGAATCATAAAAGCAATAGAAGGAAAGGACATAAAAGAGAGAAGCTCAGGCTAGACATGTCCCCCTCCCTCAGAGTAAGCAGAGCTCAACTAGCATAAAAGTCTAAAGTTGATAAATAGGCTCAAAAATGAGTAAACAACAACAACAACAACAACAAAGAACCCAACCACAAAAAGCTATTATGGTGACAGAGAAGCTCAAGACACAAACTCAGAAGATAATGACTTCATCTACAGGCAAAGTCTGAAAGAAAAATGCAGCTTAGACACAAGCCCAGTAAGAATTCCTGGAAAAAGCTAAAGAAAAAGATGAAGAAAACATTCAAAATTTTAAAAAAATCAACTAAGAATGGTAAGGAAAAACTGGTGTGGGAGGGAAATGAGAGTAATTCAAGAGAATTATGAAAAAAAAATTAACAGCTTGATAGGAGAGACACAAATAATGCCAAAGAAAATAACTCTTTAAAAATTAGAAATTGTTAAGTGGAAGCTAATGACTCCATGAGACATCAAGAAACAATAAAACAAAAAATGAAAAAGAATGAAAAAATAAGAGAAAATGTGAAATATTTCAAAGGAAAAACAACTTGAAAAATAGATTGAGTAGAGGTAACTTAAAACTGGACTATCTAAAAGACAAGGCAAAAAAAAAAAAAAGAGCCCAGACATCATATTTCATGAAATTATAAAGGAAAACTGCCCAGATATCTTAGACCTAGAGGGAAAAGTAGAAATGTAGAGAATCCACCAGTCACCTCCTGAAAGAAAATTACAAAATGAAGACTCCCAGAAATATTATAGTCATCTTATCTTTCCTGACTTCTCTTACAGCACTTGGCACTGTTGACTAACCTCTTTTTTTTAAGAAACTCTCTCTTCTCTGGATTTTCATCTCTTCCTTCATATCTACTCAGTTCTTCTCAATGTCCATACTGCTTCCTAACAGTTGATTTGATATTGGGAGGAAGAGAAAGGACAAAAGCCATTGGGTCCTGCAGCACCAGAGGTATGAAATTACCTGTGCCAGGTGTGTTTTTTCTGTGTGTACCTTTCTATTAATGTACTTTATGGGTGTGTCTACTCTTTCCATAGATGCTGCATGTAGTTGTGTGAGATTATGCCTTTAATTTATGGGGATGGGAATATATTGCTTCTATTGATCTAATGATGTCATCTTAGTAAATGCCTCTGCTCTGATCGACTTGTAATTACTCTTTGAATATTAAAGGAAATGCCACAGTGGGACTAGTTTTAGGGTATGGGCCCACAAAATAACTTGAACCTGAGGATAATTATGCCCTGGGGACTTAACCTTTAAGTATGAGTTGAGAGGCGTTCCAAAAGAGGTTCTACAAAGACAAAAGTTAGAGTTCCTTTCCTCAAAGAGCTGACATTCTAACAAGGGAGAAAAAAAAAGACATACAAGGTGCCTTTGGTGGGGGAAGGTTTTTGGTAGCTGAGAGGAAAAGGAAACCTCATGCAGAAAGTGGTGCTTGATAGTGATAATCATTTAATATCATATTTTAGCCAGAGTCTGCTTTAATCGGACAAACTACTCTGATTAAAAATGCCTTTCCTGGGTCTGCAACTTCAAAGACCAGATGTGAGATTTCCCCTTATCTTGGGACTTACTCCACATGAGAACAAAACAGACATCCTGAGACCACAAAAAGGAAATAGACACTGCTCTGGTCGTTGTCAATTTGCATTTACGACCAAGGAACTCTGTATCACATATAGATGGTAACAAATGGAAGTCATAAAGTTTTGTGACATAGTCATCCTGAATTGGGATGGTTCTGAAATCTATAAAGAGTCTTATGGTTTCTCTGTTCACCAGTCAGGACTTTAGTCCTGCACTCCTTGCACAAGTAATGCTAGCCTTAAGGGAATAATAAGGAATAAATAATGTAAATTTTTATATTACTATCTGTCTCTTTAACCAAACCTTTTCTAGTGGTTGACAGTAGGAATTTCTTGAAGGAAATGAAAGAAAACAAGAAGCAGAGGTGAAAACAAGAAGCATTCCATACACAGGGTATTGCCAATGCAAACTCACAGTGGTGAGAGATGGACAATTTTACTGGATTGTAGTGTGTAGAAGAAAGTAATGTGTAATAAAGCTGGAAAGGCTTGAATAAACCCAGGTTGCGAAAAGCTTTAAATACCAGAGGCATTGTTCCTAGAGGTAAAATGGAGTTAGTTAATGAGTTTACTGAATAGGAAGTGATGTGGAAGTGAAGTGGAGTGCCTGATATGAACTTTAGGAAAATCATTTTAATAACTGCGTTGAAGATGCCTTGAAGTAAGGAGATACTTAAGGCAGAAAGACCAATTAGAAGACTATTTTAGTAGTGCAAGTGAGACATAATGAGAGCCTGAACTAGGGCAGTGGTTATCTGAGTGATAATTCTTAGCCTTTATATAATACTTTAAGGTTTGCAAAATGCTTTATAAATATTATATCTTTTTATCCTCACAACAACCCTAGGAGGTAGGTACTATTATTATCCCCATTTTATAGATGAGGAAGCTGAGGCTCAGAGAAGTTAGGCGACTTGGACCACATAGTCAAGATTCCAACTCAGGTCTTCTAGACTAAAGCTTCCTGAACTTTTTCCACTCTCAACCTCTTTTCACCCAAGAAATTTTTATGTGATACCAGATATATAGGTATATAAAACAGATAAACAAATCAAACATATACTGATAAATCACAAAGAAATTTATTTTAAAACAATTCTTTGGTATAGATATAATTTTTACCATTTATTAAAGATGAAAGCAAATTTACATACTAATGAGATGTATGTGCTTGTTTATTCTTATGTAAAGAATTGTCTTTGTGCAATATTTTATATTGCAGGATACAGAGCATCTTCAACCTTCTTCAGAGTTGACTGATATTTTACTTTTTATAAATGTCGTTGCTGAGAATGCCACTTTGCATAAATTCACAGTATAAAATGGCAGAAGTATATTTTAGGGCCATTTCAGAAGTTGTTGGAAATTCTGTACTAATCCCAAGCCAAAATTATTTAATGATTCTTTTTTTTTTAGGAAACTCAAGTTTTAAACCTGTGCCATTTGATAATTTGGCATCTTCTTTTTGTACTTTTCATGGCAGATGACTGATTTTTTAATTTCAATTGAGTATGGTTTATGAACCCAGCTTAGATTTTTAGAATCAAAATTTGAAGGGAAGTATTTTTGAAACTGTGTCTCCAGGCACTTTAGATGATCAATTATAACTCCTAACAATTAAATCTTTGGGAAGGTTATTTTCAAATATAAAATCATCTGTAGCAGCAAACATTTCTAGAGAACCATTTTCCATCCTACTCTTCCATATGTTAACTTTTTTAGTAAAACTTCCAATTTTATCTTTTAACATAAATATGCTATAATTTTTTTCCTTGAAGGAACATGTTTAAAACATTGAGTTTTTCAAAAATATCTGACAAAATAGTTTTAAAAGTCGTAAGTCATGAAAAAATAACAAAATCAAATTTCTGCTCAGTCAAAAATATAACAACTTTATCTTTCAATTTCAATAATCTGTGTAGTAACAAGCTTTTGTGATTGGAGTCCCATGTCTTTCCAAAGGTTTGAAAACAAATGAGTGTTAAGGGCAAGGCTTTTAATGAAATTAATTATTTTGATAGTATCTCAAAGCACAACATCTAACTGTAGTGATATTTTTTTTGGCTATGACTGCCTCCTGATGGGTCATACAGTGAGTAAAAGTGATATATTCATTGCCACCAGCTTTAACTTTTGCTACAAATCCAACATTCTTACCCATCATTGCTCCAACACTGTCTGTACAGATTCCAACTCAAGTTTTTCCACTGTAAACCTTCTTTTGTGAAAAATTCATTGACTTTAAGATATATCTCTCTTTCCCTCTTTTTTGTCCTTCCAAAGGGCAACAAAACAGTAATTTCTCATGTATACTTCCTTCATAAATATATCTTACATAACAACTGTGCCATATTAGAAATATCGGTTGTTTCATCTAAGTGAACTGCAAACTTTGGGCTGCCTTTAAGTGCAGTAAAAATGACTGGAATTGGTTATTACTAATTTCAGAAATTCTTTCGGAAATAGTGTTATTCAATAAAGGAATTTTATTAATTTCATCACCATACTTTTTCCCATGAACTATTTCTGACATTTTAATAGCAGCAGGTAATACAAGATCTTCTCCTATTGCATAGGGCTTTTTAGTTTTTGCAATTAAATAAGAAGTTTCATAAGATGCAAGTCAATGCTTTTCATCAACAGTAACAAATTTCTCAAAACATTGTTTTTCTTTATCTGAAGATTTTTAAAAGTTGTTCAAAATATTCCTTTGGTTTATTGCAGTACCCTGCATGCTTGGTATTAAGATATCATTTTAGTTTGGCTGGTTTCATGCTCTCCAAAGTCAAAACTTCATTACAAAGCAAGGAGGTTTTTCCACACCATCATCATTATTAGAAGTAAATATATATTGCGAAGATGATTCAGCATATTTTTTCTTGTCAACTTAGATGTACTATAACCTGATAGTGAAGATTCTGCTGCATTGTCATCAGTATTTTTATCTCTTCTGTCTAAATTTAGCTACTTATCCATAACAAAAAAATTTTTTATTCTAAAATATAAATATTACTAACAATTTCTCAAATAAATACTAGTTTTAGTGTATGAAATTACATTTGTGCTTCATTTAAAAAACTGATGTTCACACTTATATACAGGGGTGATGGTAGAGAAATATTATTAAAAGGCTTTGGTCTTTACTTTCTGTAAAAGAAGACGATAACAGCAATTTTAAAAATCAAACATTTTAGCACAGTACAATCCAAAGATAGACTAATCTGGTACTTACATGCTGAGGAATGATGGTAGGAAAATATTAAAAGTCTTTTTTTCCACAATTAAACTATTATGTTTCTGTAAGAGCAGAAAACTTTGCATGTATGATGCAATTCATAAATACTGCAATTCATAACACAATAGTCTAGAGTCTGAACTGAGGTGTTTCTGGCAGCATTCATTGGCATTGCATGGCATGACAGCACACACAGTGCAGTGTACATGTTGTGTGTTCAGAATCAAGGCTGCAGTAAAGTTTCCTGATGCAACATGGGTGAGCACTGCCAGAAACACCTAGAATTGATTGCAAATTAATTTTTGGTGCTTTCAGGTTCAGAAATCTTTTACTGTTGCCAATTTTTTTGTGACCCCCCCCCAATTCAGTTACGTGACCCCATATGGGATTTGACCCACATTTTAATAAGTCCTGTTCTAGACTCCCAGTCTAGAACTTTAAACAGTGCCATCTAGCTGCTATGAAAAGAATAAGATGCATATGATTTTGTAGAGGCAGAAATAACAGGATTTGCTAACTGGATGTGGGAAGTGAGAGAGTTGTTGAAAATGACAGAGACTGGAGTAACTGTAAGCATAGTTGTGTTCTCAACAGAAAAAGTGTCGCTCAGAAGAGGGAGGCGGGTTTTGGGGGGAAATATAATAAGTTCTGTTTAGGATGTGTTGATATAGAGATGCCTACAGGTTATACAATTTGAAATATCCAGTAGACACTTGAGGATAGGGACTAGGGCTTGGATGAAAGATTGTCTATAGATTAGATCTGGGAGGGAATTAAATCCATGGGAGTTGACAAAGTCACCAACTGAGAAAGTGTAGAGAGAAAAGAGAAGATGCTCAGGACAAAGCTTTGGGGTATACCTATATTTAGTGGGCATAACAGGGATAGTGGAAAGGATACTGAAGAACGGTCAGATACATAGAAAGACAACCAAAATATACATATTTTGTATTTTGGTATTCAATTTTCTATGTGTCTATTGTCTGCCAGGCCCCCCTCCCCCATCCTCCAAGACTATAAACTCCTTTATAAGACAAGGACTGGAAGGCTTTTGTTTTTTGTCTTTATGTCCCCCAAAACCAGGCACATTTTACGCACGTGAACTCCATAAAAGTTTATTTAAATAGACGCATTAAGTAATTAAAGTGAACAAGGCTGAAGACAAAGGCTGTTACATGATTCCATAATTTTAATTGTTCTCTTAAAATTCTAATTGTTGTCACAGCTTGGTAATTGAGATTACCAAACCGCCTGAAAATGAGGCTAAAAAAGTAAAAACAAACAAACAAAAAACAACGGTGAGAGTAGCTGTTGGCAGAGACGAGTAAGGGGTGGGGCAAAGGGTCTCTGGAGCAAAAAAAAAACAACGTTGACAGCCCATGCCGGGTGATCCATAGACTGCAGTGGTTATGAACTTGACAAACAGGTTTGTTTGCAGTCAGAATGAATGAAACCCAATGGGAGATCTACTGCAGGAGGGCGACAAGCTTGTTCTGCCGATCCTTAAGAAAGCTGATAATTTTCCTACGGAAGAGCTTCTGCCTCAGAAATGACAGCAGGGAAACTAACACTCCTTTGCAGTCTCCAAGACAGACACTTCCCTGCCTCCTGCTGCTGTGTGAGCCATGCAGGCTCATATTTCCATTCACCTCAAATCTCCTTTGAGCGTTTAATGCATTGCCTAGGACTGTACACACAAATGAATGGGAGAAAGGGAATGTGACGGGAGGGGGGAAGGGGGAGGGGAGAAGGGGTAAGGGCGGGGGGGTGGGCAGTAAATGAATGGAGCTCGTGAAAGGGATTTTTTTTCTTTCAAATTAAGCTGACTTGCTAGGGTGAGAGGAAAAGGAAAGGAGGCCCGGCGTGTAATGTAGAAAGTAGGATATGAAGAAAGGCAAGGCAAACTGACAGTGGATGCGTTGTGCAAGGATCTCTTAACTGCGTTGGAGTGGCCTGTGGGCTGCTGTATGTAATCCAATCCAGACAGGCTTGCTCTGCCTCACAGCTTGGGGAGGGACCCTGCTTGGCTAGCTTGGAATATATGGGATAGGACGGCAGCTTTAGGTGTTTGGGGGAGAGGTTACAATCAGTAGCGCCCGACTCCTCCTGGTGCTGCATCTGGGTTAACAAGCGCGCCATCACGACCCTCTCTACATTTATTTGGGGCGGGGCTAGGAGGGAAGAAAGGAGAAAAGAAGGTTGAGAAGGAAAAAGAAATAGAGGAGAATTACCAGGAGGAGGAGAAGGAGAAAGAGGTGGAGTTGGGGCTCTAGAAGGGAGGAGATAGCTCTCCGAAAAAGAAACAAGCGACAAGTCCGGAGGGCGGGTGGGGCTAGGCGGGGTGGGGGTGGGGGACTACTCAGCCCGGAGGCCAATGGTGTGGGGAGCTCCGGAGAGGGCGTTGCAGGAAAACCCAGGGAGCTGACAGCCAAACTCCCCAACTCCGCCTTCCTCCTGGCGCTAGCCATCCGGGAGCGGGCTGCCGCTGCTGGGGCTGCTGCTGCTGCTGCTGCTGCGGGCGAAGATGGCAGAAGAATGAGGGGGATGCCGATCTGTCGTGGCTCTGCCGCTCAGCAACTTGGGACCCCCACCCTGCCAGGGGAGCTCGGCATCCTCCTTAGCGAGCCTCCTGGTGGCTGCTTCGTTTTGGTTGGTTTTGCTACTGGGCGACGAGGATAACGAGAAGACAGAAGCAGATCCACTCCTCGCTCTGGAAGGTTGCAAGCTTTTTGGTTTTGGGGGGCGTCTGCGGAGTGAGGGTGGGTGGAACTCGCAGCCGCGAAGACAGTCGGGCGCGTGTGTGGGAGGGGTGAAGCCGGAGACCTACCCATTACCCCCCGGGGCCGCAAAGGTGGGGAAGCTCGGCGGCGGCCGCGGAGGCGGAGAAGGTGGAGAGGGGATGAGCCGGTTATGGAGCTGCCCGGGCGGTGCGCGCGGGCCAGGCTGCGGCTGTGGCCAGTGCCCAGCCTGAGGCGGTGCTCCGCCGGGCAGTGGAGCATCTGCGTCTCTGCAGCCACCAGCGGCAAGGGCGGGAGTCTCTGGAGTCGGGAGCAGCAGCAGCAGCAAGAGGGACTGTAAGCCATCAACGGCATCCCTGAACTCGGCTCGGCGCTCCAGATTTCTTGCGTGGCGCACGGCACCTGAGGGAGCTGGCTGGGGCTGCAAGGTCCGGAGTCGGGAGAGTGTATGTGTGTTCGACCCGAGATCCCGGTGGCTGCACTGTTTAGCAGCCATGCTGCCCGGAGTGGGCGTGTTCGGCACCAGCCTCACGGCCCGGGTCATCATCCCACTCCTGAAGGACGAGGGCTTTGCGGTGAAGGCACTGTGGGGCCGGACGCAGGAAGAAGCCGAGGAGCTGGCCAAGGAGATGAGTGTTCCTTTCTACACCAGTCGCATCGACGAGGTGCTGCTGCACCAGGATGTGGACTTGGTCTGCATCAACCTGCCTCCTCCTCTCACCCGGCAAATCGCGGTCAAGACCCTGGGTGAGTAAGCCCTCTGCCTCTTCGCCTTCCCATGACTTGCCTCTGAAGCCCTGTGCCCTTTCTCTACCACTCTCAGGCCTCTGACCTTCTCCCCTCCCACCCCCTTTTCTCTCAGCTTTTGGGGAAATGCACATACCCAGACAGGAGCAGATCCTCCCTTTGCACCCACATTTTTTACCTTCTCAGCCCTCGGAAATTTCCCTTTCCTGGCACTAAGGACGAACTTCCTCCTACACGTGTGTTAAGAGGATGTTCGAGGGGTGTGTGGTGTAAGTGTGTGTGTCTAAGGGGAGCCGGGGTGATACTGAGACGGGTCAGATGCTGATCGCCAAGCATGGGCAAACCAGCAATAAGAAGAAACCAAATGCTGAGCTGTGTGTGTGTGTGGCGGTGCCTTGGGGTGTGTAGTCCCAAAGAAGACTGAGTAAATGACACCCCACGTGTCTGGCTTCTCCTAGGGGGCTGAAAGTTTTGCTATATATAATCCTGCCAGCACTTTGCCTAAGTACTTTGGTGCCACCCGCCCCCCTTTCCCCCCCACCGGTTTGTTTGTTCACCGAGACTTTAGTGGAGAGAGTTCTGGGTTAAGAAAAGTCTGGAATTATTCCAGTCTGAGCCCTTTGGCAGGAGGTGGAAGGAGATAAGGTGTCTTCCCTGGAGTATTTTCAGGCGCTTTTTGAGGTTATTCAAACCCAATTAATTGGGCTAGCAAGAAAGGCTTTGGTCTGACTATATATATTTATTCCAAAGGTGATAAAACTTCAACTTTGGAGCTTTCTTTTTACATTCTTTTGGGTCATAGTCAAGTTTCAGATTTGGGATTCCAGATAACTACTCTAAAATTCTATGAGCATGGAAACTTTGGTGTCCTAAGCATATTTCTTTTGTACCCAGGAAGGCAAAAGTCTCTCAGATTCCTTTTGTAAGTAGTAGCTGTTTCCTTCCCTAATGTCTTTCAAAAGCATTTCTAAAGCCTTAGTGTTGAAAGACTTGATGGTTGATCTTATTATGCTTTATCATCTCAGTCTCCTAGATTAACATCTCCTTCATACTCTGGAGGAAAAAAAAAACAACACCTCATAGTACACCATATTGTTAATCTGGAGTTTTCTCAGGGACACTTCTCTCTGTTTACTAGTCCTACAAAACAAACATTGAAGTGCCATCAAAGGGATGTTATATATTGTTCTTGAATATTGGACTTTTAGTGAGAAGGAAGAGAAAGAGCAGGGTAAAATGATCTCTTACAAACAAAAGTTGGAGGGAGAAATTAAAAAACAAACTAGGAACCACTTATGAAATACTCTACTTCTAAAGATCAAGCAAGATCACATTCAAAGAAGCACCCCAGGGAAAATATTTTTTAAAATAATGCTGGATTCATGACAGATGAAGGTTGTATGAACTGTGACTAAATCATAGACTTATAAACAGGTTGTTAAAAGCTTTCTCCAGGAAAGAAATCATTTTTACCCACACATACTACTTGTAGATACAGTAGGGGGTCTTGAAATTAGAAAGATGCAAGTTCAGATGCTATATCAGACACTTAGTAGTTGAGTGAGCAAATCCTTTAATCCCTTAGCCTCATTTCTTCATGTGTAAAATGGGTTTAACAATAGTTCCTGTCTCACAGGGTTATTGTGAGGCTCATATGAGATAACAGGCAAAGTCCTGTGCAAACCTTAAAGTGCTGTATAAATCCTAAATGCTATTGATAACAGTTTGTATTTAAGGTGGTAAGGAGTCTGAGCACAGGATCAAAAAATTTTTTTCTTGTTTTTTAAGCATATGCTTTGATAGGGTATAGTAGAATGAATGTTTGATATGAAATTAGGAGATCTGGGTTCAAATACTGACTCAGACTCTACCATTTACTAGCTGTGTGGACCTGGGCAGGTCACTTAAGGTCCCTGAGCTTTAGTTTTCTAATCCTTAAGAAAAAAGATGATACTCGAATTGCCTTTCACATAGGTTTGTTGTGAGAAAAGCACTTGAGAGTTTGAGAGTTATCATATTGGGGAGACAATTAAATTACTACTTAGGTTCTTTGCCTACCAACATGATAACTGTGCAATGACATAATTTACTGAGGTAGGAATTTGGTATGAAGGCTAGTCAATTTTGGGCCAACAAAACTGGTCTGTCTAGAAGGAAGTAGAGCTACACCAACAGAATTCAACTTAACTTAATGATATTCAATTAAAAAAAAAAGCACATTAGGTGGTAATTATGTTCCAGGCACCATACTGTGGATACAAAGACAAAAATGAAACTGTCCTTACTGTCAAGGAGCTTTCCTTTTAGGGGGAGACATGTCCACATGAATCCATAGAGAACATAACATAACATCCATGGCCCAGGGTAGGGAAGGGGGTAACAGAGTATCCTCTCCTACTAAGGGCAGTTGGTGAAGACCCTCTGGGTGGTTGGTGAAGACCAAGCTTAGTTCTGGGGGGAAACTGAGCTCTACTAGAAGAGGTAGAGGAGATGACAGGTTCTATGAAGCTGGAGGATGTTTGAACATGAAGTTCACTGGTCCAGCCGCTGACTGACTGTCTTTTGTCTTAGGACCAGACCAATTAAGTTCTGGGCAGCTCCTTACTAGGGGCCTGGCCTCCAGGTGGTGAAGACCACCAAAAGAGGAATAGAAGGGTTGTGATCTTTGTCAGTGGAGGATGTAGCCATACCCATAAAATCATGAATCCTTAAAGTGTTGATGTCAATATTGTCAAAAGTATTCAGAGATTTTTTAGAAAAATTAAACTTCATTTTAGTGGTGTCGACAACCCTCAGTAAGGAAATTGCCTCTTTTAATGCTGAGTGGCAATTGTTTTGCATCTCATAGCTAGTAGAGAGATCCCTAGACACACTTAGGGGTTAAGTGATTTGCCCAGGTTGACAGGGCCCAAACTTGTATTCCTTCAGAGATAGAATTTGAACTCAGGTCTTCTTCACTCCATGGTCAGCCCTACCCACGATTGTAGGAGTGGGGAACCTGCAGCCTCAAGGCCACATGTGGCCCTCTAGAGCCTCAAGTGTGGCCCTTTGAATCCAAACTTCACAGAAGAAATCCCCTTAATAGAAGGATTTGTTCTGTAAAACTTGGACTCAGTCAAAAGGCCACACCTGAGGACCTAGAAGGCTGCATGTGATCTCAAGAGACTGTAGGTTTCCCACCCCTGCTCTGTTCTATATAGACTCAACCGGGTTTGCAAAATGCTTTACATATATTGTTATCTCTTTTGAGCCTGGCAACTTTCCCCCGACTACAGGTTAGGATTAACAGATATACTCTCAATTTTATAGATGAACTGTTGGTCATAGGGTCATAGATTTTAGAGCTGGAGGGACTTCAGAGGTCATTTAGCTCAATAGTGTCAAACTCAAATAGAAATGGGGGCCAATACTCCCTAAATAAGGATAGTTTGGGGCTGCATATTGACATTGTTTAAAAATGTAATATCTATATTTTATTGTATTTTTGTTTATTTTGTTAAATATTTCCCAATTATATTTTAATCTGGCTCAAAGGTTGGGAGTGGGCTGCATTTTCTGACCCCTCTGATTTAGTTCAATCCTCTAATTTTTTTTTTCTTTTTGGAGGGGAGAAGGCAGGGCAATTGGGGTTAAGTGACTTGCCCAAGGTCACATGTAATCCCCTAATTTTTATGGGATCATACCTCTAGAGTGGGAAGGGAGGCCATCTAGTCTGGTTCTACCCTCTCATTTTACATATGAGGAAACTGAGGCCCAAGGAAGTTAAGTGACTTGCCTGAGGTTACAAAGACTGGATTAGAACAGAGATAAGCTTTCTTTAGAGTCAACACTCATTCGACTGCCAGTGAGGAAGTTCCAACCACAAGGTTTGAACCCAGGCCTCCTTGACTCCTGTACTCTATCCATTCCCAAAGCCTGTGCATATGATGTAATTTGTCTGATGGTGTGGAACCCAGGAATAAACATATAGGGAGGATCTATTGCAGTGGAGATTTGGGGGTCCAGATTTATCCAGTTATCTGGCATGACCTGTTACTTAAATGTATCATGATGTATCTGTGTAGAGGCAGTAGGGAAGGGATGGGTGGGGTTATGTTGCCTCTTGATAAATAAAACAAGCTTTGTTATGCATCAATAGTACTTCTTTTGTCATAAAAAATGCTAAACAAACATGGTGTTTGTCTTCTTAAAGAGCCTCTTCAAACCCAAGATTTAGCAGCTGGGTTTACAGTAGCTTGGAGAATAGAGAGCCTATCCATAAAGCATGATTGAACAGAGGTTGCTTTAAAAAAAAATTTTTTTTATTGTCCTGGGCCTTTTCTTAAGCCTTGCTACATCTCTTTAGTGCCATTCGGATTAGAATGCAAACTTTCACTTTGGTGCTACTGGTTTATGGATGTGAGTTAAAGTTATCAGTGCAAGTCAACTGGAACTAGACTTTGCTGGGGTTAGGTCTTGTAGAGCCTCAGGAGGCAGTGCTTTTGCTTTCTACTTCATCACTGGGAAATCCAGGGAACAAAAGCCATTCTTCCAGGAGCACCTGCAGATGCACAATGGGGTTTTCTTCTTCTGTTGACTCTCTAGTCGAAGTTGGACCTCCATTAAACACAATGTAGTAAATGAATGATGCAAAAAAGAGATTGTATTACTGGAGCTGGTCTGGGTTGGGTTGCACTCAACTTGTTTGTATGTTAGTGTTGAAATTAAAGTAGATGTGGATTTTTATTAGTAGTGTGGGTTGCTTTTTTTTATATGAGATGTCAGGGCTGACCCACCATCGACAAGGTAGAGGCTTTTAGTTGTTTATCTAGCAGGGCTGTCTGGCTCACACTGTTTTTGAAACATCATAAACAGAATGCCCTTTGGGGTGGAATTTTAGTCTAGTTACATAGCTATCATTTACTACCACCACCACTACCACCACCACTACTACTACTACTACTACTGCTACTACTACTACTACTATTACTGTTACTATTGCTACTACTACCACCACCACCACCACCACTACTACTACCACCACCACTCCTCTTCCTCCAACCTCTCCTTGTCTTTCTCCTCCTCCTCCTCCTCCTCCTCCTGGGAAAGACCTTAGCTTAAAGAAACCAAGGTCTCCCACACTGTATCCAGGGTCATCTCCAGTCACCCTGATCTATATCTTGGGACTGGACCCAGATGATTCCTGAGGAGAAAGTAAGGCTGGTGACTCTCCCTTACTTAAATCCAATTCACTTGCAAGTCATGGCATCACTTCCCTGGTGTCCTCTTCCAGAATGAAGGCCAAACAACAGTAGTACTTTAAGATTTGCAAAGTCTTTTACATATATTAACTCATTTGATTATATAGGAATCAGAGCTTTGATCAATTTCATTATAATTGTATATTAACTAATTGAGCTAATCAGCCACCATAAGCAGTATTTAACACTTTCCCACCACTTAGGGATTTTTTTTTCCTTATGGAGAGAATTTCAGTCTTCCTAAGTTGGGGTATTTATTAGTGCAGGCATTTTTCATAGAACCCCTTTATTGATAGAATGTGGAAATCAATGTATGTACTGTGGTCCTTTCTGCCTTCTGCTCAATAGACATACAGGGCTGAATAATAGAGATTCTGTGTTTATGTGCAGGCAGCCTTTGTTTCACTTTGTGAATTATTCCCAGAGCTGCATTGGTAAGCCTGTTTCATGAAGACATGAGAACTGTTCTCATTAGAATATTAGAATCTCTCTGGCCTGCAGGAGGACTGTTTGTTGTTGGTAATTGTGTCCTCTGGAATAAGTCATCCTAAATTGGACTTTTATTTTCTATATCTTCAAAACCGAGGTGGTCATTCCTCATCTTTTACACTATTAAAAGTGTCTGCAATACCCTTTGGTATCATCCTAGAAAAATGTTGCTTTGTAAGTACACCACTATCACGACTGAAGAAAAACCAGTGGCTGGAGCCAGCTATCAGGACTAGAATTAATTAATGAATAAAAACATTTATTAATCACTGTTCTGAGTACTGTGCTAAGTACTATGGATACAAATATAAAAGTCAGATGGTCCCTGCCCCAAGAAGCTTATAGGCTAATAGAAGAAACCACAGATATAGACAGGACAGAAAGTCTACTGAGTGGTCAATGGAACTATGGAGTATTCTGATACATCCTTTTTAGGGGCTGTGGTGGTATTGAGCAGACTATAGTTGCAGTGCTTTGAGGAAAGTAGGATAAATGTCAGGGGGCAAGTAAGAAGGCAGGTGTCTGGGTGCAAATTGAAACATGGCTGGGACCATAGCATAGAGTGAGCCATGTAAGGTACTCACAATCAAGGCACCATTGGTCTTAGAAGTCCCAAAGTTGAAAATGTTGTCAGTCAGCTAATAAACATTTATTAAGCCATGTGGCACAACGGATAGAGCCCTG
The DNA here is from genome assembly GCA_028627135.1 of Pseudochirops cupreus. NCBI lineage: Eukaryota > Metazoa > Chordata > Mammalia > Diprotodontia > Pseudocheiridae > Pseudochirops > Pseudochirops cupreus. The sequence continues at coordinate 446,446,740 of CM053580.1, forward strand.
GGTCTGGAGTCAGGAAGACTCATCTTCCTGAGTTCAAATCCTGCCTCTGACACTTAGTAGCTGTGTGGCTCTGGGCAAGTCACTTCATCCTGTTTGCCTCAGTTTCCTCATCTGTACTGGAAATGGCAAACCACTTCAGTATCTGTGCCAAGAAAACTCCAAATGAGGTCATGAAGAGTTGTACATGAATGAAAAAAATGACGGATCAACAATATAAGCCAGACACTGCTAATTTGGGGATGCAAATAAAAACAGAGACAATTCATGCCTCTAAGGAATTTACAACCTAATGGGGGAAGGCTACAAACAAAAGGAAGCTGTAAGGGACATGGATGATAAACCTGTAAAGGAAATTGAGAAAAATTGGTTAGATATCTAGGAAGAGATGAAAATCCAGAGAGGATAGAGTTTCTAAGAAGGGAGTCAACAGTGCCAAGTGCTGCAAAAGGAGTCAGGAAGAGGGAAAGGAGGATGTGAGCGGGGTAGTTCAAAAGCCTTGTAGCTAGTGAGGTCCCTCTTGCAGGCTGATTAGATGCCCTGGAACCCATGACCCTGCCCTTCATTTAAATGGTCCAATCAGAGATGCAGAGGACACAATGAGATTCTGATTCAATCTTGCAGGAAACTGAGATTTCCCAATGATGGACTTCCTGGGGAAGGAAGGCTTTGATAGAGAGTACCAATGAAGTCTGAAAAACAGTGGGGCTGGTGGGAAATTGAAGTGGGTAGGATCTCATTTGGAAGGTCATTGTTAAATGTTTGTAGGGAGGGAAAAGAAGTATTAGCTGTATCATTAGATAATTATACATTGCTAGCTGCATGACCCTGGGCAAGTTATGTAATCTCTGTTTGCCTCAGTTTCCTCATATGTAAATTGGGGACAACAGTTGCCTCCCAGGGTGATTGTGAGAATCAAATGAGATAATTGTAAAGTGCTTAGCACAATGCCTGGGCCATAGGAAGCATTAAATAGATGTTAGCTGTCATCGTATCAACAGAGAACAGACACTAAGCTGTGGTGCTGTCTGAATCTAAAACACAGGCTCTTCGTGGGACCATTCACTAGGCTGCCTGAACTTTGCACGTGGCACAGCCCACGTAGTAAACTCTTCGGAAAAGGTTGCAGAATAAATTAACTTGGAGAAACTGAGACCTTCTCACTTTGCCAGAAGGAGGCTTTTACAGAAGCAAAAATAGAATTTAGGACTCCCCTATTCCAAGTTTTTGAGCTTTTGCTCCTGGGAAGCTGACAATGCCATTTGTTTTATGTTGTAAGCTGTCATTGGAACCATGTCAAAATAGTTGTTGCCCTGTGGTTAAAAGTGACAGTTTCTGTTTTAATGAGTTTCTTTTTTCTTTAGCAAAAGATCATAAACTCAGTCCACAGGTCTCTTTTAGACCTGCCAGATTATGGTGACCCAAAGTCTCCTTTGTAGGTTCATTAAGATTTTAGGGCTTTACCTAAGCTTTGATCTTGTATATTGAGGCCAAGCCAACCTTTGTCCCAACTTGTTTGAGTTTACTTAGCTGGGAATTTCAAGCTCTCTGTCTTTCCTATTCTTCCTCCAATGTTGTCAACAGCTGCTTGAAGTTAGAAGGTTATTGCTTTGAGTGTTTTAGGCTCCCTGAGGCTGGGATAGAAGATGAGGAAGTAGATTGGGTTCAACCCACTGGCCATCATTGTCAGTAGCAGAGATGTCCCAGAAGAGGAAAATGTACCTGGATTTAACTGTGTTTTCCTTCTCGAATGGTACGCCAATGCTGGGTTTCCCATGCCTCTTTTAAGGTCCCTTGTGGTCTCCTTCCCACATTCTGTAAATAAATCGCTAGGAAACATTGGTGGATACTAGTAAAATTCAGATATGTAAAATTTTTAAAGAGTATGAGAAGTCCCTAGACATTACATAAACAAAAGAAGTTACTATAATTACTTCTAAGAATAATTAGGTTAATATCATCCTTATTGTGTAGAACTGAACATTTTTAAATTTGAGCCACCACTAAACTGAAGATTTCTGGCTTTGAAAACAAAAAAGGATAATTCTACAGACCTTTAAAGTTAAATGGAGATGCTATAGGTTTTTGAATTCCTCAAACTGAAGTGGAGAAAATGAAGTGGAGGCCAGATATATTTTATGGTTCTCACCAAGATAGAATGATAGGTAGTCAAACAGATATTTTGGCTTAGATGGATCATTTGACACAGCAGAAGAATTTTATTTAGATGGTAGGCACCACTGAGCGAAGCAAATAGATAATAAGATCTAGTTAATCTATTACAAAACATGTATTAAGCCTATATGCAGAGTGCTGTGAGAGACACAAAGCTTAGCTGGTAGTCCCTGCCCTTAACTATAATATACCAACTATATTATATATAGTATATATGTTGTAGTATATATTACACATAACCATATCATCTATAACTACTAGCTGTGTAATATACCACTAACTATATTACATATAGTATATATTATATATAACTATATTCTGCACACACATATATATCTATATATAACAACTAATTATATAATATACTACCAACTATAATGTTATTAGACAAGCTCAGATGAGAAAATTCTGCCTAGCAAGATGGTCAGTAGTTAAGTAGCATTTCAGAATGTTTTCTTGAGGACATTTGTGTTTTTTGAACTTTCTCCTCCCAATTTATAGAAATATGCTGTTGTTGTTGTCTTTTTTAATAGAAGCAGTTGTTTTAAAGATTTTAGCCTATCTGAATCTCTTAAGATTTTGAAGGAATAAGTAGTGATGAATTCAGGAAAGGAGCTTGGACTGGGGTGAAAAGTAAATGATATTCAAAGAAAATCCTGAAATGCCCAAGCCTACCTTTATTATTTCCTTACAGAAAAGCAGTTTCATTTCTAATCCTTTTTGCTATTATTTGCTCCCTTCAGCTTTTAGTTTATATATTCCTTAGCTATATTCAAAACAATTGGAATCTAAGAAGAATAAAGACTCTCTAGTGCTGATGAAAGAAGTAGTGCTGTACATGGTGTGGATGGTTATTTTGGGAGTTGCAATGAATTGAGAATCAGAAGATCAGAGTTCCTGATATTGTCTTCCTCAGTCTCCCCAGGTCTCAGTTTCTTCATCTGCTAAATGAAGAAGGTAGACTTAGGGTATCTTGAGGACCAATGGCTGGGAGGTGTGGGGTTCAGATTAAGGGGTATTGGTTCAGGTTAAGGAGGAATTTTCTAATAATTAGGTATGTTCAAACACAAAAAGATTTGACTTATGAGGTATTTAGGTCCCTGTCTTTGGCAGTGTACAAACAGAGAGAGGTTGTATACCTCCTTATCAGGGAGACAGTAGCCAGAATTACTGAACTGGGCGAAAGTTCAGACTCAATGATTTTTTTTTTCTTTTTGGAGAGGGGAAGGCAGGGCAATTGGGGTTAAGTGCCCAAGGTCACATGGCTAGTAAGTGTTAAGTGTCTAAGGTCAGATTTAAACTCAGGTCCTCCAGACTCCAGGACCAGTGCTCTATTCACTGAGCCATGTAGCCACCCCCCCCAACCCCCCAGCAATGACTTCTAAGGCCATCTCCCTTACCCCTAGATGGAAGAACAGGTAAATTCAACATGGGTTGGGGTCAGTGATTCTCAAACTTTTTTTTTTAAATTTACAGCAGCACAGTGTTATTATTATTCCTTGCCATCAGGATCATCAGGAGATTCTTCTGATTTGAGAATATGTATTCATTTGCCACATATGGGTTTCATACAATTCTTGGGAGATACATGAATGCATATGTGGTTCCAGATATAAGTTCTATATATATCAGGGCACATCTAGGTGCTATACACCCTTTGAGAATCACTGGGTTAGACCCAATGGCAGCCTGCTTGCAGCCACATGTATTTTGTGTCCCTTTGCCATAAAACAATGCTGGTAAAATGTTCATATTGAAGAAGTAGGTCTTTGTTTTCATGGGAAGCTAAGAGTCTAGTAAAACTACTTTGCAATTTCTTGAAAACACTTTTGTCCTGACTCTTCTCCTTTTCAACCCTAGGGCCAGCTCATTGTCCATTTGTGTGGCCTGTCCAATAGAAATGCATGCTCTATTAGATGAGCTCTCCAGCTGGTCTCTCCAAATACAAGTTGAGATCTTTGCCATCTCACTACTCACTGGAAGATGTAGAGTATAATAACCCATTGTGCTTCTTGTTTGTGGATTGTGAACAAGGATTTTACTCAGTAGAACAAAACTCTGCCTTAAGTGTTCTTTTTGATAGTCGCATTTTCCATCTGGATAAATATAAAAATCATTAAGGATTCCTTACAACAGAAGCATCAAACTTGTAACCTTTGTCACAAGGCCTGATTGGGAAATATTTAATAAAATAGATAAAAATACAGTGCAATGTAGACAATGTTAATTTGTGGTTTTCTGAGAATTTACAGTTGACTGGGCTCTATTTCTGCTTGTTTGACATCACTGCCTTAGAAGATATAACAACAAAAGTAAATCTGTTTAATGATCCTCTGATAGTAAACATCAAGTTAGGCATAAACCAGGGAGATGCGTGCTTGCCAAAGGTACTGACTGGCAGCTGTGATGGAGGAGATCCAAAGTAGCCAAGTTCTTTATCTGATTGCAGATTATTGTTTACAGTCATTGTAAAGGTGAGATTAAATCTTTTGGAAATTTTTTGCAGTTATTTTAAACAGAATTATTGATTTCTTTTTGTGTTTTCTTTTAAAAAAATTTATTGATATCTTTTATTTTAAAATCATTTATTTCCAAATGTAGCATATCCCACATGCCTTCACTAAGACTTTTGGGACAGCCTTCTCCTCTCCTCTGCATAGATTCCCTTCCTTGTAACAAAGAATAAAAAATTAAGAGAAGAAAAAGCAGTACAGCAAAACTGATCAAGATATCAGCTAAACTTGATAATTTATACAGTGTTTCACACACATAGCCTCCCCATTTTTGCAAATAGGTAGGGGCATTTTTTTTACTCCTCCACATCAAGCTTGCTCATTATTCTTGTTTAGCATTCAATTTATTTATTTTTTGGCTGCTGTTCTTTCCATTTCCATTGTCATAGTCGCTGCATATATTATTTTCCTGTTAGTCTTATCTCCAGCATTCACCACAGTGCCTGACACAATGCTTAATAAATAAATGTTTTTTGACTATTTCTGCTCACTCCACTTAGCATCAGTTCATATAACTTTAACCATGTTTTTCTGTGGTCATCATAGTCATTGTTTCTTATAGCATAGTAATGTTCCATAACTTGTTTAGCCATTTCCCAATCAATGGGCACCTACTTTGTTTCCAGTTCCTTGTTACTATAAAAGTGCTGCTATAAATATTTTGATAGGGAATTATTAATTTAGAAATATTGACTTGCATATGTCAAATGAGGGCTTAGGACTAGGTGATCCCTAAGGTAAAAAGACCTTACTGGCTCCTTTCTGATTTTAAATGTAGAACCATATAGCTGTATATGCATGGTTATGCGTGCAGATCTTAGAGAAGAGTCAGGACCAGAATTTATTTGGATGAATGTTAATTGCATATGCACACCAGGTGGTGAGGCACTTCAAAGATAGGTGTGAGTCTAGAAAGGAGAATTGCAGGTTTAGTCAGCTATTCATAGAAAACTGTCTTGGTAAACTCAGAGACAAGGGGTGGGTCCTACAGGAAATACGACTTCTGAACACTTCCTAAAATCATTTCTTTCAACAGAAGGATGTGTATGATTATGGATAGGCAAATACATACATATATATATACATATATATATATATATATATATATATATATACACACACACACACACACACACACACACACACATACATACATACATATATACACATATATATATTATGTGTGTGTATGCATATATATGTGAAATTATTTCCTCATTATGGTAATATGTTGGTTCTGATTTCTTTTTTCCTTTTATTTATTTTTAGTTTTTAATATTCACTTTTATAAGATTTTGAGTTCTAGGTTTTTCTCTTTTTCCTCTCCTCCCCCTTCCCCAACATGGCATGCAATCTGATATAGGCTATATGTGTAGAATCCTATTAAACATATTTTCACATTAGTCATGTTGTGAAAGAAGAATCAGAACAAAAGAGAAAAAGCCACGAGAAAGGGGGAAAAAAAAAGGAGAAAATACACAGTATGCTTTGATCTGTTTTCAGACTCCATAATTCTTTCTTTGGATGTGGACAGCATTTTCCATCATAAGTCTTAGAATTGTTTTAAATCATTGCATTGCTGAGAAGAGCTAAGTCTATCCAAGTTGTCATTGCACAATCTTGCTGTTACTGTGTACAGTGTTCTCCTGGTTCTGCTCACTTTCACTTAGCATCAATTCATGCAAGTCTTTCCAGGCTTTTCTGAAATCTACCTGCTCACCATTACTTATGGAACAATAGTATTCCATTTCATTTATATATCACAACTTGTTTAGCTATTTCCCAACTGATAGACATCCCCTCAATTTCCAGTTCTTTGCCACCACAAAAAGAGCTGCTATAAATATTTTGGTACATGTGAGTCTTTTCCCCATTTTTATATTCTCTTTGGGATACAGACCTAGGAATGGTATTGCTAGATCAAAGGGTATGCACAGTTTTATAGCCCTTTGGGCATAGTTCCAATTGCTCTCCAGAATGGTTGGATCAGTTCACAACTCCAGTTGGTGCTGATTTAAAATGAGGTACAGGAAGATTGGCAATCACCTGTGGGTAGTACCAGTAAATACATTATTCTGACAAGTCCAGCTATTCATCTTTGAAACTGTGGACTTTCCATCAAGGTGTTTGGACAAATTAGAGATGCCTTGGGTAGTTCGGACTTTTCTGGCTTATTGTATAAATCAAAAGTAAGGTTGCTGGCCCTGAAAAGAAAAAAAAACCAGCAAAAACTTCTTAATAGAGTAGAATAATGTTAAGATAGTCTTTATAAAATATTTGGTTGTCTCCATTCACTCCCTCTTGCAGTTTTGTTGGCTCCTGGAAAAATGCAGATCTTTTCCTTTAATTAGTCTAGTTTCCACATGCTGTCTTGTGGTGATCCTGAAGAGCCAGCAGGACCTTAGTCTTTGATTTGTGAGGTAGTTAGTGTTAGCTTTTGTTCTCTGCATTTCCTAGTTTGGTTTGGTATTGTGGTACCTGTCACTTATAATAGAAGTTTTCCTGGGTTGTGTGTGTGTGTGTGTGTGTGTGTGTGTGTGTGTGTGTGTGTGTGTG
>CM053580.1:446454080-446532382 GCA_028627135.1 Pseudochirops cupreus
TGGTTGAGGCAGATACTTAATTAAGTGGTTAGATGTTGACATTTGTAGACAAACCAACATTGGGCCTCAACAGTGGATTCAGTTCTTTATGAGTGGGTTTTTAGCTTTTAAAGAGTAATTGTGATGGTCTCATCTTCTCATTCTTGATCATTTTCTCAACCAGGCATGGGTGATAGTACCATTGTACATTTCCATAATGCTTTATGGTTTACAAAGTGCTTTGTGATACTGATTCTTATGGTGACTTTGTTAAATAGGAAGAATAAGTATTATTATTCCAGTTTTTACAGATGAAAAAACTGAAACTCAGTGAGATTAAAACTTGCTAAAGGTCACGTAGCTAGTGACAGAGTGATGACTTTCCATTTTGAATGACATTACCACCACTGTTTTATTGGCTTTTCATTTATTCAACAAAATTTTCTGAGCTATTGCTATAGACAGAGTGCTGTGCTAGGCACTGTGAGGAATACAAAGAAATGATAATATAGTCTCTGCCCTTGAGGAGTTTATAACATAATGCTATACTATTAAATTCTTTTTAAAAAAATCTTATTTATTTATATAGGACCTATGTATTTATGAAGGACCTGTTGGGAACAGAACACTATGCTGGGGCACTGGAGAAGATAGGAAGTTTAGATTAGACGTGGCTTTCAACTACATAGGTGTTATGGTATAGTAGAAGGATAAAACACAGAAACAGAGATGAAGCAAAAAATTATATAAGGGCATTAAAGACTTGGTGGTGAAGTGGACAGAGTGCTGGACCTGGAGTCAGGAAGACTCATCTTCCAGAGTTCAAATCTGGCCTCAGGCACTTACTAGCTGTGTGACCCTGGGCAAGTCACTTAATCCTGTTTGCCTCAGTTTCCTCATCTGTAAAAGGAAATGTCAAACTACTCCAGTATCTTTTCCAAGAAAACTCCACATGGGATCATGAAGAGTCAGACAGTTGAAACAATTGAACAACAACAACAACAAAATTAGAGATTTGTAAAACTAATTTCATTGTGAGGAACAAGATGTTGGGGTGAGTGAAGGTTGTCATCAGCAGAGAGAATCAAAGAAGGCTTCACTACTCTCCTGGCTATGCTGCTAGCCCTCTGGACTTTTCTACTGTTCCCTAACTGCCTTCTCACCCTAGAAGCCCTGATCTGCTGATGGGGGAAGAGAACTCTGTCCCTGCAGCTCCTTTTTCCCTTTGGCAAATTCCTGGAATCTCCATTTTGAGGAATTGTGCAGACCAGTTATACTCCTTCACTCCTTTCCCAGTTCTGTTGCTGACTGTCCAGACTTCTGAACCCTCTCTTCTCCCTCCCATTTTTTAGCTCTCTTTTATGTGTCTTCCCCCATTAGAATGTAAGCTCCTTGAGGACTGGATTAACTTTCTTTTTGCTTATATTTGCTTATATGCTTGTATTACCAGCACTTAGTACAATACTTGCATATAGTAGGCACTTCATAAATGCTTGTTGACTTGACTTCTTGAAAGAATTGACTTTTGAGTCAGGCTCTAGTAAATAAGTAGAAATTGTGGGCAGCTAGGTGGTACAGTGGATAGAGTACAAAGTCTGGAGTCAGGAAGACTCATCTTCATGAGTTCAAATCTGGCCTCAGACAGTAGCTGTGTGACCCTAAGCAAGTCACTTAACCCTTTTGCCTCAGTTTTCTCATCTGTAAAATGAGCTGGAAAAGGAAATGACAAACTACTCCAGTATCTTTGCCAAGAAAATGAAGAGTAGGACGTGACTGAAATGACTGAAAATAATAAGAAGAAAATCAACAAGGAGAAGGATGACATTTCAGACACAAAGTATAGGAATGGAAGTAGGAAGGTATGGGGTGTGTCTGGAGAGCAGAGTGTTGTCTAGTTTATCTGAAGAATAACATGAATAAGAGTAACAGGAAACAAGGCTAAAAAAGTAGCATGGCACCAGATTGTTCAGGGCCTTGAATACTCAAGAAAGGAGTTTGAACTTTTATTTGGCAGGCTATGGGAATCCACTGAAGATTTTTGAGCAGATGCATGAGATGACCAGATTTATTCATAAGGAGAATTATTCTGGAAAAAGTATATGGATGGATTCGAGATAGGAGAGAACAGAGGCAGAGAAACCTCTGAGGTGTATAATCTAAGTAGATGGTAATAAGGGTGTTTACTAGGCTATAACAATGAGAATAGGGAGTAGGGAATGATGAGTCCTCTTGTGCTCATGATGGAGAATTGTGGACTAAATATTGTTTCAAATTGGTGGGTTCAGAGTTACCTGAATGAATGGACCCAAAGTGTAGTAAGCACATCAACCTGGAAGTAAGTTTCCTGGGGAGTCCTAGGGACATGTGTTTCACTCTTTTGTTTGAATGTATGAGTGAGTGAGTGAACAAGTATTAGATTAAATGCTCGCAGTCCATGTACCAAGCCTGTGCTAAGTGCTGGGGGTACAAGCATTTTTATCAGTGATTTGGATAGATGTAGATGGCATGTTTGTCAAATTTCCAGCAGACACCAAACAGGGAGGGATACTTAAGAAGGGTTAAATCTCTGTGTTCTCAAACTAAGGTCCTTTCTGACCCTAACATTCTTTGATTATTCCCATTTCTAGAGCCATGGATAAAGTCCAGATGGAAGGGTTGGTATCCTGGCAATTTTTCAGCAGGTCCTTAACTACCAGGGTTTTCTTCCTGATATGATCAGACCTGCCAGCACTCAAGGAATTAAAACTGAGCAAAGAACCACAGATGGATTAGGCTTTATGTATTCTAACCTTCCTCTTCCTGCATTCTTTTCTTGGAGATCAAACAAGCTTTATAAAAGTGATTTCATGGATTTGCTTAGGCAACTCGGTGGTACAGTAGATAAAGCACTGGACTTTCAGTCACAAAGATGCGAGTTCAAATTCAGCCTCAGACACTTACTAAGTGTGTGAACCTGGGCAAGTCACTTAACCTCTGTTTGCATCAGTTTTCTCAGCTATAAAATGGGTATAATAATAGCACCTACCTCAAAGGGTTGTTATGAAGATCAAATGAAGTACTATTTGTAAAGTGCTAAGCATAGAGCCTGGCATATAAGTATTTATTTCCTCTCTCCCTCCCCTTACAATTTGTAAGCACAAATAAGTGGAAGGCATATTTTCTACATTATATAGGTGGGAGAACTGAGCTTAATGAGATGACATGCTTTGTATCCCAGTTTCAGAGAGTCTAGTACAATTCTCATCCTTCATCACAACTATGTCCTCTTCCTCATCCATCCTTTTATCCTATAGTTTCTCAAATAGAGATAATAACAAAAGGCATAGTTATGTAGGAGGGGAGAAAAGAGCTTGGCAAAAAGTTTGAAAAAAATCTCAATGAGAAAAACTTATAAGAGATGCAGAAATTTTATGCTGTAAGAAAAGTTAAGGGACAAATGCTGTCCATTCAGGAATTGAAATTGAGCAAGGAACCACGGGTGGATTACGCTTAATGTACTCTAACCTTCTTCCTTCATTCTTTCCTTAGAGATCCAACAAGTTTCATAAAAGTTCATGGATTTGCTGAGGGAGCTAGTCACGTAGTTTGGGGAAGAAAAGGGATCATTAGATTAGAATCTATGCAATCTGAGAAGGCGATGCTCCAAATACTCTGTTTAATTAATGCTTAATAATTTATATAATTAATAAAATAAATTAAATAAATAAAAATAATAAATAATAATTTAATTAATTAATACTCTGTTAATGCTTCTGTATACAGTGGCTAATGTTGGGTGGATTTGGATTGGATGCATAGTCATTTTGCTTTTACTAGTACAAGAGTTGCTGTTGGAATGCAATTGTAACCAATTGGGTAATAGAAGGTAGATGTTCTCCATCAAGGAAGAGATGTCTAGTGAAAGAGAATCTTGACATGTTTTTCAAGATTTTCTTGAGGTTTTCTTGGCAGAGATCTTTGAGTGTTTTGCCATTTCTTTCTCCAGTTCATTTTACAGATGAGGAAACTGAGGCAAACAGGATTATGTGAGCTTGCTTAAGGTTACACAGCTAGCAAGTATCTGAGGCCAGATTTGAACTCAAGAAGAGGAGAACCTCACCATCTGTAAAATGATCTGGAGAAGGAAAGGGCAAACCATTCCCATATCTTTGCCAAGAAAACCACAAATGGGGTCACAAAGAGCTGGACACAACTGAAAAACAACTGAACACCACCTCATCATTAGGAGGTGACAGTTAATGAAATTTATATAACAGATGGGATTGAACAAAGCAACACACTGACTATTTAGCTTATATAAAGTTTGGAAGCTTAATACTGTAGAAAAGGTTAGTATTAGGAAAGGGACTCATCAGAAGGCCACTGAATTAGAATAAATGGTCACTTTCAGTGATGTAGGAATCAGTGGGGCCCCTGTTGCAACTTACCATTCCTGATCTTTGTACTGAAATCTGGGGCTGTTTCTTTGTATCTCCAGTGCTTAGCACAATACCTTGAACATTGAAGATACTTTTTAAATGCCTGTTAACTTGAGTAACTTGTATAAGATTCAAAAAATAATTGATACAGGATTGACTTGGTGCAAAATATGACATCATCTGCTCAATTGGCTTCCATACTATTTGAATATGAGAGATTGAAGTATTTTTCTTTTCAGTTAAAAAAATCAAGGCAAAATGTGTTCCATTTTTAGGATGCTGTATGACTGCTTCAGGTGTTATTTCTGACCTTCAGTGTGAGAAGACAGTGAAAATATTAGCAGGTATCCTAGTTAGCCAATACTGATTAGTTATTCAATCCATTAGTCAACCAACCACCATTTCTTTTTTTTTTTGGAGGGGGGAGGGTATGGCAATTGGGGTTAAGTGAGTTGCCCAAGGTTACACGGCTAATTTTTTTGTGTGTGTTAAGTGTCAGAAACTGGATTTGAACTCAGGTCCTCCTGACTCCAGGGCTGGTGCTGTATTCACTGCACCACCTAGCTGCCCCAGCAACTACCATTTCTTAAGTGCCGACTGTGTGCCAAGCACTATGATAAATGCAGATGATACAAATACAATAAATGAAAGAATCCCCAAGGAGATTATATTCTAATGGGAGAGAAAAGAAGGATGTATAAATGTATACAGAATATATATGTATGCATGTGTGTATATATATATGTAATACATAATTTACAAAATTATATATTATATAATAAAATATTCTCTACAAATATAATTAATATATAATATTATAATTATTATAATATATAAAATAGAATATATAATAATATATTTAATATAATAACTATATAATTAATATATAATTTATATAAATTATGTATAAATATATAATTTAAATAAATACATAGCAGTTAATACAGAGTAGTTTGATATGGAGTGCACTCCAGATTGAGGGAATCAGGAAAGACTTTGTGTAGAAGGTAGTGCCTGACCTGTATTTTGAAAGAAGAGTAGGATTTATGTGAGGTGGAGGTAAGGAGGGAGTGCATTCCAGGCACAGTGGACATCCAATACAAAAACGCAGAAATGAGAGGTGGAGCATTGTATGTGAGGAACAGAGAGAAGACAAGTTTGGCTTAGATTGCAGAGTCTGGGAAGGAAAGGAACATCTAATGAGGCTGAGTAGATAGGTTGGGGCCATGTCATAAAGGACATGGAAAGCCAAACAGAAGAACTGATGAAACAGGTCATTCTTATCTCACCCAAATTGTTCTTCTTTGATTATTTACCTTCAACATTTTTGCCAGGTGTGGAAACAATATCTAAGTAGCTCTTGGTTTCTCAGAGCCATGTTTCAGGATGGCGTTGTTAGGTATAAAGTCTTTTGTTCCTTCTTTTTTTTTATTCTCTTTCCTTTTCCCCTCTGTGTGTTAAGATTAAAAAGAACAAGTTTTCAGTAAATAGAGATTCTCTGGAATTAGTTTCTTATGAATCTTCTAGTTGTCATTCCTACCATACTAGCCCCATGGGCCTTAGTTTTACATTTATTAGTTTAGTTTCTTTGGTGAGAAAAACCTGTATAAAAAAAAAAGAGGCAGCTGGGTGGTGAGGTGGATAGAGGGCTGGGCCTGGAGTCTGGAAGACTCATCTTCCTGTTCAAATCTGGCCTCAGATGCTTAGAAGCTGTGTGACCCTGGGAAAGTCACTTAACCCTGTTTGCTTTAGTTTTCCTCATCTGTAAACTGAACTGGAGAGGGGAATAGCAGACCACTCCAGTATTTCTGCCAAGAAGACCCCAAATGGGCTCATGAAGAGTCAAATATGAATGAAACAACAAAAAATGGAGATAGCCAATTCTGCATCTGCTTCACTGGGACATTAAGAAGAAATTGCTTTGCAAACTTTAAAGTACTGTACACATGTGAGAGACGGTGATAGTTATTTTAGTTACAATCAACTCTCGATTATTTATGCTCCACTTAGTAGATTTTCCTAGATAATCTGGGGTCTGGTAAAGTGAAATTCACAAGGGGGTCAGTGCTAGGGATTAGTAGCTACTGTTAATGGTGAGTGAGGGCGTGTGTGTGCACGAAATTGTACACACACATACTAAATGTATCTTAATATATGCTTCTTAAACTCCATTCCAAAGTCAATTAAAAAATATGTATTGTATTTTATTATCCACAGTTCTCATTCCTTTCATTAGCATGCATAATCAAGAATGGTTTGGATAAAAATGTCATAACCCTTTTCTAACATTCTCTTCAATCTCCCTCCCCCAAACTCCCCCACAGCCAAATAAATACATCAGAGGGGGAAGAAAAAAGAATCAGACAAAAAATGCATTCTGGGCAGAAATGTCTGTGCCACGTGCAGTCTCCTCAGTGCACGTGGCTGTGTTTGCCTGAGACTCACATAGCAATCCCCACCCCACCTCCCAACCCCCCAGTAGAGCCCATATGGGAGATTTGTTTATACCCATGATGCATCTCTCTTAAAATCCTGGGGCCCAGGTTTACAGCCATTTGGGTATGTAGTTTTCTCTGACTTAATGTGCACAGCTGTTCACATCAAGGGCACCAAGGCAGGCTGCCTTTCTCCCTCTTAGCTCACGTGCACTACATGGTTTTGTCTCGGTGGTTCTAAACAGTCTTTTCATGCTTACATAAATTGGCTTACAGCTGGCATGCAATGTGTTGCTTTCCCCAGGCTGCATTTGCAGAATTAGTTCTGTCCAGAGTGCAGTCTCTTACTCTGTGATGAGGGATTTAATAAGGACAGTTGACATCTGTTTATTCTTTTCCATCTCCTTTCCCTACCCCCAATCCTCTTACTGTCAGGTATGCTGGCTTTCTGCAGTCCTGGGGGAAATCAGGGGAGCTATGCAGATATACATCCCCAGGTAGAATTTGACTATTAACATATTTATTTATTTTCAACTTTCTTTTTTCAAGAAATTCATCCATTTCATTCATTCATCAAAAATTTATTGAATACCCGCTGTGTGCAAGACACTATGAAAGGTTACAAAGAGGAAATGGATATGGTCCAGTCATAAAAATAGTTTATAAGGCTATACTGTGGGAATGTGATGAATTATTGCAAGTACACACCATTTCATTCCATTAATGAAGAGCTTCATAGCTTTGGGAAATGCATGTGTCAGACAATAAATATCTTCCCCCCAAAAGACTGAAAAGTTGAACAAATGCTAATTATCTTCCTTTCTCTGCTGGCTTTGAGTACATTTAAAAATCCTAAAATAGCAACCTGATATGAGTGTTATGGAAAAAGAGAATGTGACTCTTTGGTTTTTTTTTCTTATTTTGGTCTTAAGATATTTCCTGGGTAAAAATGTAAGGATATATTGCATGCATCCCATTTTTCCATATAGGATTGATGAATGGTAGCAATGGGGGCAGCTAAGTGGCACAGTGGATAGAGTGCCAGGCCTGAAGTCAGGAAGACTCATCTTCCTGAGTTCAAATCTAGCCTCAGACAGAGCTGTGTGACTCTGGGCAAGTCACTTAACCCTGTTTTAGTCTCCTCATCTGTAAAATGAGCTGGAGAAGAAAATGGGAAAACACTCCAGTAACTTTGCCAAGAAAACCCTAAATGGGGTCGTTCACAAAGTATCAGGCACAACTGAAAGGACTGAACAGCAACAAATAATGGTAGCAATGGAAAGGAATAGGTGGTGGTAGTGGGGTCTGTACCCCCTGGGATGTTGTCCATTTGAGTGCCTTTAGTTCTGTTACTATGACCCTCTTCCTCCTCCCACAGACAGACTTTTGGGAAATCTGGAAGCATGGATACGTATTCGTATTTCAGTGTAACACTGATGTATTGCTTCAGAATCAGCCCTTGAGCTTATGAAATCAAGTCTTTGAGCCAACTTATTCAAACCCAAGGCATGGTGGGCACTGAAAGAAGAGTCACAGATTATAGGAAATTAAAAAAAAAATCATCTGATGATGTCCTCAACTTTTTGTTCACTGTGTCCTTATAATTAGCTCCATGGCACACACTCATTTGATCATACTTGCCCCCTGAACAGCTAATGTGGAAATGACACCAAACAGCAGCCTTCTCTTTTGGAAGAAAAACTGTTCTGGTTGGTTGAGAGAACCCTCACAGAGGGAGAGCTTTGTATAATAGAATGAATGAATGAAAAAATATATATTAAGTACTTATTTCCCCATGTGCTTTACAGATATAAATGCAAATATAGTATTTGCGCTCAAGAACCTTATATTTCATTGAGGGAGTAATGCATACAGAGGAGTGGGGGCCAGGAAAGGATATTTTGGTTTGTAAAATTATAGGGATGGTGAGTTGGAGCTGTAGGGAGTAGGTTGACACACCCTTTCCAGGAGCAATGAGAGTTGCTTTGATTACGGTGCCAGAACTGGAATGGAGGACAGTTGGCATGGGGAGGGTACTCAGGCCATGGAGAGGTGACTAACTGGTGAGTGAAGTGAAATATGACAAGAATTGAGTTCAGATATAGTGGGTGACCATGTTACTTGTCCTGATAGTGGAGGAGGGTCCTTGTGAGAAGATGGTCAGTGAATGATAAGGTAAAGCATGGCCAGGACAAGAAAAGATCCCAGTACTGATAATCTGGCTTCCAGCTAATGGTAATTGTGTGACTTTGGGTCAATCATTTTATTTTTCTCAACTGGTTTCCTCACCTCTAATAATAAGTTGACATTCATATAGCATTGTAAAGGTTGCCAACACCTTTACCATAAGTATCTCACTTGAATCCCACAATAACCCTGAGGTGGGTGCTGTGGTAGGTTCTATTATCTCTGTTTTACAGATGGGAGAATGGACACTTAAAAGAGTACCCACTAACATCAGAGAGAAGATGTGAACTTAGGCCTCCCTGCTTCCTGCACTATCTTGCATGTCACATTGCTTCTTTGTAAGATAAGAAGGTTGGACCAGATTATCCCTCGGGTTATTTCCAGACCTAATATTTTGTGACTCTCACAAAACCCTTCACATCTTACAAAAATGCATGATTAGCTGCCTAATTTTCTTCATTCAACCTCTCTCATGTTTTCCAGTGTTACTGGATATTTGGTGGGAGTGAGCACAGGGCATTTAAGGAAGTATTACGTGAGTACACACAATCATATTTTCAGTTTTAGCTTAAAAGTATGTCTTTGTTTTAAGTCTGATTACCTTTTTTGGAGGAGGGAAGGCAAGGCAATTGGGGTTAAGTGTCTCGCCCAAGATCACACAGCTAAGTATCAATTGTCCAGGCTGAATTTGAACTCAGGTCTTCCTGACTCCAGGGCTGTTGTTCTATTGCACTACCTAGCCTTGCCCCTAAGTCTGACTTCTTTAAGGCTCAGCCTGGGTCTAGTCTGGTTCATATCATTGCTTTTGAGCCATCATTCCAGTTAAGTCATTCACTTGTTCATATTCTCTCTCTCTCTCTCTCTCTCTCTCTCTCTCTCTCTCTCTCTCTCTACCTGGCATTTGTGACAGGGACAAGGAAGTTAGGAGCTAAAGTAGACATAGTGCCTGTTGCCTGCTGGAAACTTGGCAAATCATCAGACTACTTAATCACTAAATCACAAGATTCTTTTGCATTTCCTCATATTTGAAGCTAGAAAGGACCTTATTGATCACAATATTATTGATCTAGAGCCAGCAGGAACTTAAGAGGCTATGTGTTCCAACTCTCTCAATTGGCAAGTGAGAAAAGTGTTTCATGGAGGCTGAGCCACTTGTTGAAATTAACACAGATAGAAAGTAGCAGAAACTGGATTTCAACCCATCTTCTCCGGATCCTACTGCAAGTCTTTTTCCATTGCATCATGCTGAATATACTTGTAACTCTTTGCATGTGCCATGAGGTTTGTTTAAAAACAAAACCAAAAAAACTTTGGCTGAGTAGGTCTATTTAATGTAATAGATCATTTTAAAGGCTCTTTCTTTTACTGTTATCCCGGCTGCATCCCAAGAGAACATTCTTCTCTTTATCTTCCAAGGAGGAGATACATTCTAGGGGCATTCCAGTAGAATGACTGGTATTTTGGAAGGTAGCCAGCAAGGTGGCTCATGTGCATGTGTGGGCACAGACATTCATGCTTGGTGGCGTGGGGGCCTTGGTTTCTGACAAAGCCTGGCCTAATGTGCACCCTTCTGAATTTGTAGGTGCCACTGCTGTCACTGAAACATTAAAGGTGCTGTATGTCATTTCAGGACATGCTGCAGGCACCTGAGGTTTGTTTTCTCTGTGGGCTGCCCTGGACAGACTGTCCCACCTGGCAGTTGGGAAAGATGCAGCTTTGCCAAAGCACAGATACTGCCCTGCCAGCTGAAGAGCCAAAGAGCTTTCCAGGGCCTGAATCTATCTTTGTAGCAGCCAAATTCAGAGGAAGCTAAGGAGAGGAGGGAGAAAGCAGATCTTAACCCTGCCAGGGTTGAGTAAGTAGCTGGGTGCAGCCATCTTTCGTGAGTCGACTTGCCTATGACTGGTTCTCTCTGCATTTCATTATCCTACCTAACAGAAAGTAAAACGTAGAACACTAAGTTATTGCATAGCCATTACAGTTCTGACACTTACCATACCCTGCCAGACCAACCTGAAAAATAATTGCAATTAAATTCAAGCATTAACTAAGCACCTACTGTTTGCAAGACCCTAACATCAAAATTATGCAATAATTTTGGAAGGACTTTGAGATTCCATTTCCTTAGGAAGACAGAT
Organism: Pseudochirops cupreus; assembly: GCA_028627135.1. Lineage (NCBI taxonomy): Eukaryota > Metazoa > Chordata > Mammalia > Diprotodontia > Pseudocheiridae > Pseudochirops > Pseudochirops cupreus. Next base: position 446,465,238 of record CM053580.1, read on the forward strand.
TTTCTCTCTTATTTTCTCCCAGTACAAGATTCATTAGTTGTTTTCAGTTTGTGGTAGATGATAAGGCAAAGTGCCATTTATCTTTATTTACCAACTGCAATTAAGTAAGTAATCAAAGAACCATAGTACCAAATTGGGACTACAGGGGACTGAATCCAATGCTTTGCCTCCATATAGGACAATATTCAAATCAGGTTACACTGTTCATGGAGATATCTGGAGAAGAACAGGGCAGAGCTGCCCTTGCTATTAGAAACACTAATTCAACTATTTGCCATTCACTACATCAGACAGTATTTCCTAATGTCTAACTTAAGTTGAACTTGACTTTTTTCATAAGAAATTTCTATTTCTTTTCTCCCAGATGGAACAGACCTATAGCATCATCTATAGGTTGGATAATTTGGATATTCTTAGCATTTTTACCATTAAGGCATGTATCCTGTGTTTTTAAAATCTTATTGGGAGTCAGGAGATTTGGGTTCTAGTCCTGGTTCTGTCGTGAACTATGTGACCCAAGACAATTCACTTCGTCCCCCAGGGCCTCAGTTTCCTTACCTATAAAATAATGTGGTTGAATTTAGATTATCTGAGGACTACTCTAGCACAATGATTCTTTCTTTCCTTCTTTTTCTCTTTCCCTTCTCTTTCTTTCCTCTTCCTTTTTTCTCTCCCTTCTCTCATTCCTCTCTCTCTTCTTTCCTTCCTCTCTCTTGCCTTTCTTTTCTCCTGCCCTTCTTCTCTCTTGCTTTTCCTTCATCCTTCCTCCCTCCCTTCCTACCTTCCTTTTTTCCTTCCTTTCTCTTTCTTTTCTTTTCCCTTTCCTTCCTTCTTCTTTCCTCTCTTTTTCTTCCTTTCATTCCTTTCTTTCTCTCTTCCTTCCTTCTCTTTCTTTCCTCTCCCTTTTCTCTCTTTTCCTTCCTTCTCTCTTTCCTCCATCCCTCCCTCCCTTTCTCTTTTTTCATTTCTTTCTTTCTCTCTCTTTCTCTCTCTCTTTTTTTTTTTTAGCACAAGCCAATGGCCTTTGATACTAAGATTCATTTGTAACCCTTGTAACCCTCCTCAGAAATTGTATGTTGCTACCTTGGCACTTATTCATCTTGTTGGGAAGAGAGAGAGTATACATGTGTTTGTGTTCATAGAACCACCCTTAACATAATTTGGAGAGTGAAGCTCAGCAGACAGCCTTTGTCCTCCTTCCTTTCCATTGCTTAATGTCCTTTAAGCCACAGGATAGTGCACTGGAGCCTGAAATTGACATTGTGGAAATCACTTTGATAGATCTCCAGTCTTGACCTCCCAGTGACTATTGATGTTGGCCCTAAATACTCCACACCATGATAGCTCAGATGTAGAGTAGCCAGGAGACCAAGGAGAGGATGGAATCTGGCCTAGGAGGCCAAGGAGTATAGAGTTTCCTGGTCTTCTGTAAGGACAAACATCTTTTGAGAACTAGCAGGGGTCAGTAGGTTGGAAGGAATTTGATGTTATCCAAAGAATTCAATGAGGTAATTTGAATTGGTTTCACTTTTAAGTGGCATGGTCTCCTCTTCCTCTCACACTTGACCAATGAGAAAATATATTGGACATGAATTCCTCAGTTTGTACTATTAAGCTCTGATGTGATCTGAAAGAAATCAGTAATGTTTGTTTGAAACTTATATGAACCAACCAATCAGTATGATTGTACAGTGCTATGTATTTGGGTAGTCTCGATCACCCTGCTAGACTGTGAACTTGGGAGGGAGGGACTATTCATTTCAATAAACAATGATTAAGATCTTAATATGTACAAGGCATTGTGCTAGGCAATGGACAGATAAAGACAATAAACAGATCAGTGTCTGGCCTCAAGTAACTTCCATTCTACTTGGAAGGGCATATATAGTACATAGAAGACTTTATGTTTACAAAGTAATTTGAGGAAGGAGAAAGCAAGAATACTTTGGGGATGGGGAAGGCTTCGTAGCAAAGGTACATGAACTGAGCCTTGAAAGAAGATAAGGAATCTGAGAAGCAGAGATAAGGAAGAAGTATGTTCCAGGCAGAGGGGATAGCTAGTGCCAATGGAATGCCAGGTATGGGTAACAAGTATTGCAGTTTGGTTCCAGTGTAGAGAATGTGAAGTGAAATAAAAGAAGTTTCAAAAGGTAGGTACGGGCTAGACAGTAGATTACTTTTTTTTTTTTGGAGGGCAATTGGGGTTAAGTAAGTTGCTGAAGGTTGCATGGCTAGTAAGTGTTAAGTGTCTGAGGGCATATTTGAACTCATGTCCTCCTGACTCCAGGGTCGGTGCTCTATTCACTGCACCACCGAGGGGGGCCCCCAATAAGTAGATTACTTTTAACACCAAGCTGAGCAGTTTGTATTTTTTTTTCTAATCAATGGGAAATAAGAAATCATTGAAGATCTCCTAGCAGGGGAATGATGTAGTTAGACCTGTGCCTTATGAATGTTATTTTGGCAGCCACATTTTAATTATTTTTCTTTTCTTTCCCAGACGTAACCTGGTAACTTATGAATTTTACCTGCTTAAAATAAACGATTATTAAGAGATTTGATGAATGGATTCTGGTAGGAGCTTTGGGCAAACTAGTTGTTTATCTACAGGGCATATCTATCTATATCTAGTGCAACCTTAGGCTAGAGAAAGGAGCTTACTGATGTTTCTCTTTGGATGTCTCCATCATTATTCGATGATGGGGCAGTTAGGTGGTACAGTGAATAAAGTGCTATGCCTGGAGTCAGGACTCATCTTTGTGAATTTAAATCTGGCCTCAGATACTTACTAGCTGTGTGGCCCTGGGCAAGTCACTTAACCCTGTTTGCCTCAGTTTCCTTATCTGGAAAATGAGTTAGAGCAGGAAATGGCAAGCAACTTTAATATCTGTGCCAAGAAAACCCTAGCTGGAGTTGTGAAAAATTGGACATGACTAAAAAATGACTCAAAATAAAAAAAATCATTATTCAATTAAATGTCTGTGTTAGAGCACTGCTGGGATATATGTAAAAGAGCTTGGCTCCTTTATGACCTCTTATGCTACCATCTTAGCCGGAAGTCCACACATAATTTTCGGCAAAGGTACATGGCATGAGTAAGTAATTTCTGTCACTAAAAATAAAGAGCTTGAATTTCATAGGTATGTGTGAATTTTGGACTTTTATTAATGGTACCCAGTCTTGCTCACTATTTTTAAACTATGTTCCTTACATGTTGTTACCCTGAGATATTCAAAGCACCAGAGGAAGGCTTTTTAACAGAATTAGATCCTCTATGGAGGCTTAGTGGAAAAAAAAAAATCTCCTATATGTAGGAGAAGAAGCTCTTTGTTGGTGGTAGGAATGCTCCCATCAATGAAATCAGTCCCTTGTAATTGAGACACAGGCTTTAAAAAAAAACCTGATTCTAACTAATTATCGTCCTTCGTGATATATAAGCAACCACGAAAGAAGTTAGAAGACTGACTTTAGCTCAGATTCCTGACACTGCCCATTTATGTGACATGGGCAAATTACTTAACCTGTCAGACCCTTATTTTCCCATCTATAAAAAATGAGGATAATCATTCTTGTCCTGAGGATGCAACAGGATTTTACATACACAGACACACAGACACACATATACCCCACTTTGTAAGTTATAAATGTAAGGTATCATAATTAAAGATAGTACTTTATTAATGAGTATGCTAATCAATTCTTTGTGGCCATGTTTGAGTGGCAGTCTTTTTCTTTTTCTTTTTTCTCTTTGGAGGGGCAATTGGGGGTAAGTGACTTGCCCAAGGTTACATGGTTAAGTGTCTGAGCTTGGATTTGAACTCAGGTCTTCCTGATTCCAGGGCCAGTGCTCTATTCACTGCGCTGCCTAGCCGTCCTGAGTGGTAGACTTAATAGAGTTAATTCCATTATTCAGAAAATTCCATTCTCTCTCATGCTGGGGGAATTTGATGTTTTGGTTAATAAAATATTCCAGTTTTTTCTTTCCCTATCCCTGCCATGCTGGATCACTGTCCTCAACAAATTAGAATAAAATATAAGGACCTCATAATTTAATCTTTCTATGATGAATCAGAAGGGATTTAAGAATCTTGCAGTGACTGAGGGTCATCATGAGAACTATAAAGATTCACTGTATTTGTCAAGTCTGGGAAGCAGTGGTTAATAGAATTTCACTAGACTGCTCACTAACAAGGGGTTTACAGTATATGAAGTCCAAACTACTTTCGGCTCCTACTAAGACTGTTTAACAAACCAGGAAAAATGAGCACTTTTTTTTTTGGCCTACTTTGAAATACCATATATTTTCTGTCAGGGGCTTGAGGCAAGAGCTTCCTGTTCCTTTCCCTTTGAAATCCCAATGCAGGATTTGCATGGATGATAGTGGCTCTGACACAGAATCTCACACATTGCCTCACTAAAATCTAGGAATAGGTGTTTATTTGTATTGTGAGAACAAATTTGTTGCCTCTAAGTTTTTAATTTTCATAAATGTCTGAAATAAGAGGTAGTGTGGGAGAGTGGAAAGATCATGAGATTTGGAGATAGAAGGCCTGAGTCTGTGGTTGAGGCTGGGTCACTTACTTGCTATAAGACACGTCAATTAATCTCTTTGAGCCTCAGTTTTCTTATCTGTTAAATGGGGTTGATCATATTTATATTATCAATCCCCAGTGTTGGGAGAAAACTTCAAGTTGGAAGAAGTCTAAAGTGCTATTGAAATGCATTATTGCCATCACCTTCATGATCATCTTTAAGACGGAGAGCATTATCCTTGCATTATCTTCTTCCCAGGCTCTTGTGAAGAAAGTGAAAACCAGGGGTGTAAACCATTAGAGCTACATAAATATAAGCTATATAAGTGGCTTCCTAAATATAACATTGATATTATAAGCTTGCATAAGTAATTTGAATTGAACAAAGACAAGCATTGCAATAGGTAATAGCCTACCTAGATAATCTTGGGCCCATTGCTCTGCCTTTCTAGTCCCCGGTTTCCTCAACCAATCAGCAGGCATTTATTAAATACCTACTTACATATGGCTCATGTGCTGCACTGGGTACTGAGGATCCAAAGACACAAGTAAAAATTCTTACCCTCCTGGAACTTACATTTTATTGAGGGGAGATAATATTTACATATTAGGAGAACGTGCAACATATACAAAATGTGATGGATAAAAGATGAAGTCGCCTGAGGAAAAAAAGGTTCGATCTTCAGAGCATATTGATTTTTTTTAAGCAACGTATTCGAATTGCCTAACAAATTGGGACCAGACCTCCCCAATTTAGGCCTGGACTCTGAATACAGATGGACACAGACTTTTATACATTAAAGACAATCAATAGAATAAGGCCAATTAGTTAAAAGAAAATAATACAACATTAGGTAACCTGATTTCTAATTGGATAAAAGATAAGGGACTTTGCAAGTTGGGAGGGGGAGATCAAACAGGTGCAGTTCCCTGAATTCAGAAAAAGAGGTATCCCACACCTCCCAAGTGTCTGTAAATAATCAAAGAAGTATGGAAACAATAACTGACGATTAGTACAGAGTCAGACATGTGGGTTGCTTGAGATGCACAATTGTGAGAAAACTCTTTGCATCAGTTTTTGGATTTGACTGGGTTTCTGGTCAGCATAACCTAAATCCCTGGTTAAGGGTCTCTAAGCAGCAGGGAGAGGTGGTCCATCCTGTTTCCCAGTCACGCAGGGCTAATTTCAAACAATATAATATGTTTCCACAACCAAATAAACTTTTCTCACAAGATAGGATTTGGACTAGACCCATAACTAAATAGAAATGGAACTGAGATAGCTCCGGAATTGAGTCACAAGATGGAGTCTCCCACAATTTCTGAAATTAACAACTTGCTGTCTTAATTCCCTCGATTCCCACGAAAGTAAATATAAGATTTCAGAAAGTAGAAGGGAATGATGAAAAATTAGAGGGTAAGACTAGATCATGACTGAGGTCCTATCCAGCTGTAATATTCTATAAATTTGAAACACATTTTCTGAGTCCCAAAGGCAAATTGTTACTTGATTTGTTAAATCCTAAAACTCATGTATGTACACTCTTATTATTTAGTAGTTTACAGTAGTGCAGTGCATATACACAGCTCATTTTGCTTGTAACTTAGGAGATTCGACCTCACTTAGACCCCTCTTTCTTCCCATTATCAGAGCCCCAGGCAAATTAAGAATGTCCCTGTTTGTCATAAATGTCATAAATATTAATCTTTTCGAAAGTTCATAGTTAGTGGAAGGTGACACAATCTTTTGAGGTCCCCTATAATCAGTTCATGCTCTTAATATTATGTTGGTTATTTGGATTTGGGATTTACTTAACACATTAAACCAAAGGGCTCAAAAGTATCATTTTAGCATGCATCCTCAGCACATGGGGATTTGGAAAGCTTAGATAAGCCTTTGGAAATGTGGCTCCATTAGGTGAACACTCTCCTTCGACTTCGGGAGTCTATTTCACTTACCTTACTCTACCATAGGACCTGGCCCAATAATGATTGTTTGTATTAACAGTCACTTTCTTCAGAGAGTTCAGAGCACTTTCCAGACATTATAATCACAAACTTGATCTTTGCAAGCAAGCAGGCCACAGGTCTTATCACAGTCCCCTAATTTATAGACCTTGGGGCTACTTAAAGCTCTCTTGGATGTAGTAAATGGTTCAGTATTCTTTATTGCAACTGTTATATCCTTCTGATTGCTGCTATTTTCTGGGAAGGACTGCATCTGGATTGAGAGGTGATATGTTGAAGAAAGGATAGCCTTCATGTATAACCTATATCAGATTGCTTATCATCTCATCAAGGGGAGAGAGGAAGGAGGGAGGGATAGACTTTGGAACTCAAAACTCAAAGCATAACCCCCAATGTTAAAAATTATTTTTACAACTGGGAAAAATAATATATTACTAAAAAAAAAAAGAAAAGAAAGGATGCCCGTCTCCCTCCCCATGGCCTAAGGCAAACATGTTCCTGCTGAGAGATCCTCAAGGATAACTGAGAAAAATAGGGCACCACCTTAGCACTAATAAAGGTAATTGACAGGAAATAGAGTTACCAAAAGAAAACAGCTTTTGGAAGGCTGACCAATACCTTAGATGAGGGGAGAATACAAGTGATGGGATGAAGGGTGCTTATAAATGTCAAAGAAGGAAGAGCCTATTCTGGTTAATTAGCCATGTTAAGGCAGTGATGGTGTCACAGCTGTGGGGATGCATTTAGGTCACCTGAAATGTGTCAGTATTGTAGTAAGGGTCAGAGTCTGGCTGATGTGGAGGAGAGCAGGCATCCAGGACCTTATTCACCTCCAAACTTGAACCTTTTCACACTATCCACCATGGCCATTTGGGGACTGAAGCACTAAGGGTATGCAGTGAGCTGAGGGTCTGTATTAGTCCTTACCTTCATCACCACTGATGAACACTTTCTTCCTGTGATTCAGGGCCTCGGCAGTGGTGGTCATGAGTTTATAATCTGACCAGTTTTATAGAACATGTAATTTAAAAACAAAGAAACTGTTTCAATGTGAGGCAGCCCACCATGAATGCTGGGTGAGTTGTAGAGACTAAAATTCTTTTAGGAGGTTATGTTCTTCCTTTTGAAAATTTTTTATCACCTTTACTGGGCACTAGTAAGGATGGGTTGTCTTCCAAGAATGCTGCCCAACAAAGAGCCTGTCTCTGGAGTATAGTAAGGGTTGGGTCTCTATTCTCAGTACTTAACTCCCCAGAAAAAGGCCTCCTTTTGAGAATTGATGGAAGAAGGTGGAAAGGACTTCTTTGAACCCCTGCCCCCAAATTCTCTTTTTCTTCCCCTTGTCCCCTCTTTCCTCCTGTCCACATCTAAATAAGGGCATATTAGTAGCGTCTCTTTAAATAATACTCTTCAGCCATAATCCAACTCGTTCATTCCTCATGAATGACTCAAACCTTTATTTTTTTCTTTTGTGTAGGGAGTATACTCACATGGCTCCCCCATCCTTCCAAGGTTTACCTCTTTGGCTAGCAGGTTGAGGTTCTCACTTCCTGCAGCCTTATGTGATTTAAAGAAAAAAAGAAAAGGATATGAAATCAGGGAAGAAAAAAAGTGATTCCAGCTTCCATTAATTCGACCCCAACTTGGACCTTCCTAGATAATCCTGGGATTTTAGCTCTGTTAGATGAAATGTGCTTAGAAGAAATGGGAAGGAAAAGGAATCATATTTCTGGGTCATTGACTCCTTGCCGAATTTCTAGGAATTGCCTTTGAAAGCCCGTACTCCTATCTACAATTAAATTGCTGTGCTTCCAGGGAATCATCATCATGACTTAATGCTGACTTAAGGCTGTGAGAAATCACTCGCCTAGAGAAGAAAAACAACATCCCTCCTTCCCCCAACTAATCTAATTAAATTGAATTAAAACACACGAAAGTTTCACAGGCTCATTGAACAAAAAACATGGTAATCAGTTTTTAAAGTGAAAAAAATGTGGCCTTTTAGAATCAGGCAACACAATTCTCTTGTAGTGGTGATAAACTAGAGATGTTCATGTCACGGAATTTTGAAAAATATTAAAGTTGGAAAGGGAACATTAGAAATCATCTTTTTTAATGCTTTTACTTAAAATAAATTAATATGAACTAGAAAAACATTAGCACACATGAACATTTCTATATATAAAAAAGGCCATGAAAAGATGCTTGCATATGAAACAATAAATCTATTGTATGTAGCTTATTTTTAAAAAATACATGTATATACATACAAATACATATACACATAAATATGTGTAAGTATAATAGTTGCGTACACGTGTATGTGTAAATATGTGTATGTGTGTGTATATATACACAAACTTTAATTTGGTAGTACCACCAGTGCCTTGTTTGTTGTTCACTTCTGAATCTTTTTGCTCTTTTCTGTGCATTTCTTTAAATGTTTCACTGATATTAATTATTTTTAACATCACTATCCTCACCATCCTCCTAACTATCTTGCACTTCCCTCTCAAAAAGAAGTGAATAAGTAACACCCAGCAAAACAAAATTGTATTGGTTGTGTTTGAAAATTTATGTGTCACCTTAAATAATTATAGTCTGTCACTTCTCCACTGAGAAGTTTGAGGAACAGTTCATCCATTGTCTTCCAGAGTAGGAATTAGTCACTGCATCGATTAGTGTTCTTAAGTCTCTCAAAGTTGTATCCCTTTCCAGGGTTGTGGTCCCTGTATAGTTCTACTGGCCCTGTTCACTCTGTTCTCCATCAGCTCATACGGGTCTTCCCGAAGACTTTCTCCAGCTACATCTCTTGGATCATTTCTTACATTAGCCCCCTCATTTTACAGAAGGAAAGGTGGAGGCTCAGAGAGGTGAAATTGATTGCTCAAGGTCATCCGTAGGTTGCCCTAACCTAGCCTGGCAAAGACAGGAGAGCACTCAGCTCAGACATCTTCTTGCTCACTTAGCTGTACTACCTGTGCTATCCGGGGGGAGTCTTTTTTTTTTTTTCTTCTTGTGTACTGACTCCTCACTGACTTCCTGGTGTCAGAAAACTCATTATAGGGATAACTTTATCATCCTCTAAAATCCCATCAGCCTTGGTCTTCTACCTCATCACTACCATCTGTTTCTCTGCAAAGTGGGGCCATGAACTCCAAACTTTTATTTAAGGAAAGAGCTCCATTCAGACATCTCCTTGCTCACCTGGCTGCTCTACCTTGGGACTTCTCACTGACTTCACTATGCCCCAGGAAACTCATTATGGGGATAACCTCATTATCCTCTCAGATCGCATCCGTCTTGACACTCCATTTTTTTGTCTCTTTGACTGGGGAGGTGTGACCATGACCTCATTTAAGGAGAGACCTCAGTTGAGATATGTGCTTGCTCACTTACTCTGAGAGTTCTTTCACTGCCTTCTCCACCATGCCTCGAGCATTCCCTCCCCCTTTCAGCTTCTTTTTGTGTTTTGTTTTCCCCCCTTAGATTTTAAGCTCCATGAGGGCAAGGATGGTCTTTTTAAAAAAAAATACATATTTTTATTGCCCAGCACTTAGCACAGTGCCTTAGCACATAGCAGGTGATTAATAAGTGTTGATAGATTGATACTAGTTCCGTTCTTTTTCCATTTTATCAAATTGATTGTCATTAAGGAAGATTCCCAGTTCCTTATCCCCTCAACACATGTTCTTCTGAAGAATTGCTGCTATACAGCTGAAAGTATCATGTGTTAAATGTGTGTGTCACATGTATGGGAACACACACGCACACACACATATATATATATGTACTCTATCCATATGTCTTGTGGGAAGATAAAATTTATATGAGGCAGAATTGGAGGAACATCTAAGGATGCAGGAAGCAGCTATTCCTGCAGTATGTCAGGCAGCATCTTAAAGTGGGATGGCCCCTTTGGAGTTAGATTAAATGAAACAAGCCCTTTGAGAATTTATTGCCTAGTACTCTTTAATCATCTCTTTTGCCTGCTCTTATTAATTATTTTATATCTGCTGCATGATGTATGGGTAGTTACCCGATATACTGGGATATGACAGTAATGGGTGGGAGGCCAATGCCATTCTTCTATGGCACTGAACCTTTGTACAGAGAGATCAAGTGACTTGGCCAACGTCATTTAATCTGTTGGTGCAGTCCTGTACATAAATACAAAGAACATTTTCTCTCATCTGAATTGTTTTTAGTAGCTTTCTTTCCTCGATAGCAGTTTCCTTATCCTAACAATAAAAAAACAGAATTCTTACTCACCTAATATAAATTCTTACTCACTCTGGGCAAGTGGTAGGTGGTTATTATCAAAGCTATATTAATAGTAGAGTAGGTTTAGAATCCTCCCTCAGCCCTAGAGTTTCAAGTCTATATATAAATTTATTGAGCCACATGGAACTTCAAGGTTTAATTACAAGCAATGGATAATATTTGAAAGAAAATGCCAACTCTCCATTGGTTCCTTTTTTAATGGAAGGAATCCAGGTACAGATGACATATAGCCCTTCGGGTCGAGAAGATCTTCATAAATCTGGTCTGACTCCCATGATGCTAGCTCCTGAGATAGTTGGCAACAATTCTTTATGATCAGCAAATATTTGTTGAGCAGTGTGTAGGGCACTGTGGTAGGTGCTGAGGCACTCATTTACTATTGATATTCAACTATATTAGTGGAAAAGTAAGGAAAGAGAAGACTACCCCTAAAGTCACCAAACTTTGACTGTTTGCCATCTGGTGTGGTCTGACTCTGAGTGCGTTGAGAGTGGAATTGAAAAGAGATGTGTGGCGTGCAGGCCTTTGCCTATTTCATGGGAAGATGAATGCTAATTATTGACAGCTAGAGCTTCTATTTGCAGATCTTGATATACTGTTTTCAGCATTGTCTCATTGCTTGGAAGGGCAGCCTGGTACTTTGGCTCTGAATGAGCCACCCTGTCTTCAAGGTATAGGTCACTAAGTTATTTGGCAGTTTGCCTGGACTGAGGGAAGAGAGGCAGTGTAGATGTATTCCTCTCCCAGGAGAACATCTGATTCACTGTACTGTACTGAATGGCAGACTTTAGAAAATGCCATTCTTGGGGTGGCTAGGTATCCAAGTGGATAGAGCACCTGCCCTGGAGTCAGGAGGACCTGAGTTCAAATCTGACCTCAGACACTTGACATACTTACTAGTTATGTGACTTTGGGCATGTCACTTAACCCCAATTGCCCTGCCTTCCCCCTCCAAAAAAAAAAGCAAGAAAATGCCTTCTTTTTTAGATTACTTTTATAGTAAGAAAACACTTGGGTTTTTCCACTTTCTTTAAAAATGTATCCCTTGCTCTGAATCTGTTGGTTAACTTGGAATCATGAAGTATGAGACAGACTCTTCTAATTTATTAAGACTTACCTCTATTAGGAACTTCATTCTCTCTACAAGTTTCAGCTGAGTCCTGTACTAGGTTAACAAGAAAAGAATGCCTATATACATGTTTACTTTCTTCTTTCCCCTATTCCTATCAGTATAGGGAATGCTTACCTAATAGACAACTGGGTAAAAATGAATGATAATATTAATAATAATAATAATAGCTACCCTTTATAGAGTGCCTACTATGTGCCAGGCACTTTACAAATATCCTCTCTTTTGATCCTCACAACAACTGGGGGAGGTAGGTACTATTATTGTTCCCATTTTACAGATGAGGAAAAAAAGGCAAAAAAAAGGTTAAATGACTTGTCCTGGGTCACCCAGCTAGTAACTGTCTGTAACTGGATTTGAATTAAGGTCTACCTGACTCCAGGCGTAGTACTCTATCCACTGTGCCAGCTAGATGCTTGAATTTAGTCAACAAATACGTTTGTGCATTTGAATATGACCCATTTAAAGAGGTTTATAGATCATAGGATGTAGTGAGCTGGGATAGAACTTAAAAATTAGGTACCTTTGTTGAAGTTTGGGGTTTAGAGGTGCTTGAGACCCCAAAATACCAACATGCCAGATCCTGCAGAATGAATTCAACTCAACCCTTCTCTTAGCTAAAGTAAAACAAAGCTTATATAGATTATTATTATATTTATTTATTATTATTATATTATATTATATATTATATTATATTATATATTATATTATATTATATTATATATATTATATATATTATATTATTTATTATTTATTATTATTATAGATTCCTAAGGAGCCTAAGTACCTGTGACACTTGTATTGGACAAGCCAGCCAGAACAATCTGACACAGACTGAGTCTGCCCTTGTGTTGACAAGTTGGTCAGACTAAATCTCCTCTAGATTGAATCTCAGCCCCTTCATGGAGGCAAGATGGATCTTATATACAGAAAGACTGTGGGAGGGATCTAGGGGTGGTCTAGAGGAGGGGTTGGGGAGGGTCTTGAGGAGGAGTCTAAGGAGGATCTTGATGGGACTGAGGTCAGACTCTAGGAATGGGATTAATGGAGGGAAGTAGCTGAAGACCACCTGGAGATGACAGACAATGGAGGGCTAGACTAGTTTAAGAGTAACAGAGATTCAGCCACAGTGGTAATGGAAGGTTTATGCCCTCAGGAGAATGCCAGATCCAGTGGGAAGATTCAAGGAGTTCAAAGGGGTTCCCATAGACTATACCCCATCACCTTCTGCTCTCATTTTTACAGATGAGGAAACTGAGGTCCAGAATTACTCAAGTCAAGGGACTTGCCCAAAATTACGCAGATGATGATTAGGAAAGCTAGGATTCCAACACAACTTTTAAGCTACCCAGCTGTGGTTTGATTGTGGCTCAAGGATGCATTTGGGGTTAATTGGTTTCCCTGCTGACCCCTCCCCCCACTTCTTTTAGCGTTCCGTTGAGTGAGTTTATGCATTTTTAAGTGGAGGAAGATAACCGATGGTGCTTGACCTTCGGTGAATTTAACACTGCCCTGATATGCGTCTTTGCGTGGATATTTCCCATTAATTTAACTGGGGCTGCTTCTCTTCTGCATCAGCTTGTTTAGATCCAACTAGGTTTGCAGGCACAGAACTAAATATCAAATTTTTTGTTGGCTGCGACTTGGACTTCATGCCCGAGGTCAGCCTCTTCAGGCTCCCCGCCAAGCTTTGTGACATTTTAGTGAAACATCTTGTGACTTAAAAAAAACTACCTTTCATTCCATGCCCTTCCCACTTCCTAGTGCCCTCTAAAAACGAACTTTTCTGCTGAAGTTTGTTCAATTCCACAGATGCTTTTTAAGCACCTACTATGTACAAAACTCTTGGGGAAGGGGTATAAAGACAAAGGAGTCCCCATACAGGTAGGAGGAAAGCTAACAGAGAGCAGCATCACAGAAGCTAAGGGAGGGCAGATAGAACTTAGTTGTGGGGAAGTAAGATTGAATAACGTTGTTACCTCCTTATGATTGAGTCCAAAAACACCCTGTAGAGCCAGAGGCTTTGACCAAAGATGTGAGCCCTTGAGAACGTGGGAGTTACTGTTGCCCCTTGGAAGCTCCCTGCTGAGGAAGATCTTTGTAGCGTCTGTGAACCTAGGATTGGCTTTCTCCCAGGAAACACAAGCCTCAGTGAGCACTGACCAGGAGTCTGGAATTACCTAAGTGATTTATTGATAGCAGCTTCTGAAAGAATTAGTCCTAGCATGTAAAACTGAGTTCAGATTAGGTTAGAAACCATACACATACGTGACTCCTAGGAATATATTGTTCCTTGGGACCCCCTTGCCTTCCAAGATCTGTATGCTTCCACTCAGAAGCAAATAGGGACAGGTGCCCACTTTAGAATGTATCTCGTAACTGGGTCCATTTACTTACTACCATGTGTGCCTGTCATGCTACAGAGTGATAGATAGGACCTGAGGTCAGTCATTAAGGTCAACCTTGACAGCACAATAGAGCCTTATCCAGTGGCAGCTTGGAGTTTGCTGTGATTGACAAGCAGGAGGCAGATGGCAGAATTCCTGAAGGCCTCAGCGTGCCCACCCAGGCATGACCCTCAATCCAACCCGTAGGGAATGCTTCTCTCCACATACTGGAAGACTAAATAACATGAATATTCATCAGGAATTGTCACTCTCAATCCCATGCTGTGTTTCTGAATCACAACCTGAGCAGTAACCACACCTCAGCCCAAAGGAGTGTAAAGAATCTAGTCAGCAAACCAGTGGGGGAGGGGGGGGTGTATGTGTGAGAAGTTTCAGCTTATGTGAATGTGTGGCTGTTTGCATATGTATAGGGCCACCAAGTCTCATCCTGAGGATGATACTGTAAGCAGGGTGCTATGAGGAGGTGAGTCTTGAAGGACCAGAAGATGCAAGGGCAGGACTGGGGGATATGATGGGAAGGCATATGTTATCATTGTTAATTATGAATAATAACAAATATGAGTTATTATCAACATTATAAAGATTATTATTAATACAAGAATAATTAATAATCATATAGTGCTCGAAGGTTTACAAAGTACTTTGTACATGTTATTTCATTTGCCTTCCCAATATCCTTAATTAACCTGTTTGCCTCTTTCCTTTTCCCTGAGAGGGTCCTTTTAAATGTGTAAGGTACTGACTTTGTGTATTGGTAGGGGTGTGATGCAAGGAAGGGAAGAAAGAATGATGCCTCACTCTATTCACCTTTCCCTTACCATATTGAGGAAATCAAGGGTCATAGTGGAGACCAGACGCTTCCAGTGATACTTTGATCCTCTGTATTCCCCAGATAATTCTTTCTCTTTAGTCTTTAAAACAGAGTATGCTCATAGTCACAGAACATTAGTGTCCTGAAGAAGTAGGCTCATTTTCCTTGGTGTAAGTTTGCTTAAAAAAAAAAGAATAGAAGATAATCTTCCTTTCCTGCTGCCTCTACATATGAGGAGCCAAATGGGAGAATTAAGTATGAACTTATTCTCTTTCTCTAAGATGCTCTAAGCATTTTATAGGTCTCACCATACTCTGTGGGAAATGAAGAACAGAAACTCTAAATTTACAATATTCCATATCTTATTTAAGGGATCAGGAAATTGAGCCATGGAGAAGTTAATCCATCTCTGAAGGATTATCCAACAAAGTTTATTGGCCAGTAATGATATATTTATATGTTTGTGGTTGGTTTTTGTTGTTGTTGTTCAGACCTGTGATTTCATCAACGTGGGTAACATTTGGTGTGGAAACTCCATGTCCTGATTGTTGTTGTTTCGGTTGTGCCTGACTCTTCACAACCCCACATGGGGCTTTCTTGGCAGAGATACTGGAGCGGTTTGCCATTTCCTTCTCCAGCTCATTTTACAGATGAGGAAACTGAGGCAACAGGGTTAAGTGACTTGCCCAGGGTCGTGCAAGTAAGTGTCTGAGACTGGGTTTGAACTCAGGTTTTCCCGAGTCCAGGCCTGGTGCTCTGTGTACTGTGCCACCTAGCTGCCCCCAGTATCCACTGATATAGATCAGTGGTTCTTTAACTTATCATCTCAAAGAGTTGGCCAAAGGCTAACAGGTTATAAATCATATGAGGTCACATAATTAGCAATTCTTTGAGGCAGAACCTGAATCCAGATCTTCATGGTTCCAAGACCTGGTACCTCTGTTGTCTGAGTCAGTCAGCCCTGTCCATGTTCTGGTTATAAAGTGGTTTAAAATACATGATCGCTCTTGATCCTAACTCACAGCAGTCCTGTGAGCTCTGTTACAAAAGTCCTATTATCTCCATTTTACAAGGAGGAAACCACAGCTCTAAGAAGTTAAGCAGCTTTTTCAATGTCAGAAAACTAGGATGTAGGAAAGCAAAAACCTAAATGCAGATCTCCCGACCCAAGCCTCGCGGCTTTCCTCTCTGGCAGATCCCAATGCATCTTCTGTAACTTCTCAGAAAGGACGAAGAAGGATATACACAGTCAAATAAATTATTTCTTGTGCCTAAAACTCTAGAGATGTAAGATGGTACCTCTGTTGTCTGAGTCAGTCTGCCCTCTCCATTTTCTGGTTATAAAGGGCACCTCTGAACAAGAGGATGGGGAAAAATAAGCAAAACTAAGGGTAGGGAAGGAGTAGTGGCCTTGAGTTCTTATCCTGATTTGAACACTTAGTAGCTGTATGACTCATCTTCACTTGCCCTCAGTTTCTTCATCCATAAAATGGAGATAATAATATTTGCACTAACTATTTCACAAGGACTTTGTGGGGAAAGTGCTTTATGAAGCACCATATAAACAGGAAATATTCACATGGATTGTATTGATACCTCTTTTGGATTATGATAGCAGTGACTACCATGTAGGAGTAGAAGGTGAGTGGTTCTGTTATAATGAGTGCAAACATATTAGTAGCAACTTTAGACTTGGACTGAGGTACCTCCACAGTTTTTGCTAAAGTCTGGACACATAGGAAATCTCATTAACTAGGCATATTTTCTTTTTAAAAATTTTTTTAAATTAAAAAGGTAATTAGGGCTAAAGTGACTTGCCCAAGGTCACACAGCTAGTACTTAACTATGCATATTTTCAAGAAATGAAATGAATGAAAATTTCAACAACATTTTATTTAATTCGTAGGAAGACATAGAAAATCCCATTAATTAAATTAAATTAAATTAATTTCATTAATATGGAAACTAGTTCCCAATAGCTAATGAAAGCTTTTATTCCATATGAAATTGTCATGGCTAAAATTTATGCTAATTAAATAAAATGTTGAAAATTTCATTTATTTCATTTCTTGAAGATATGCATAGTTAATGAGATTTCCTATGTGTCCTGACTTTAGGGACACCTTGTAGAGAACTCTGCAGTCTATCTGATACATATAGCATGCATGGATTCTATGTCTCTCTGCTTTTACCTGTGCCACTATCTCTGCCTATGCTATTGCCTCAAGCAAGTAATTTTGCCAGACTTTTAGTTTTCCTGAATGTCAGGTGCTGAGGAAGGAGAGCATATGTAACATATGACCTTTTGTAGAGATGTTGTGAGTCTCACAGGAGATGGGGGGGGGTTCCTAGTGCTTGCTCTGTCACTAACAAAACTGGGGGATTTCCCAAAGCCCCTTTAAATAAGAATATGTGGAACAGTGCATAGAGCACCAGGCCTGGAGTCAGGGAGATCCACTTTAAATCTGGTCTCAGACACTTACAAGCTGTGTGACTCTGGGTGAGTCATTTAACCTTGTTTGTCCTCATTTCCTCCTAGAGAAGAAAGTGAGGCTGGTGCCTTTGCTCAGCTCTCCCTCACTTAAATCCAATTCACTTGCATGTAATGGGATCACCTCCCTGATGTCATGGTCCTCTTTGAGAATGAAGGACAAACAGCGACAACAACATCTGTAAAAAGAGCTGGAGAAGAAAACGCAAACCACTCCGGTGTCTTTGCCAAGAAAACCCCAAACGGGATCGTGACGAGTCAGACAGGACTGAAATGACTGAGCAACAGCAATAACATTTGCTCTGACATGTTTTGGCCATTCTTGGAAGGTCTGGTACAATAATAACCATCATAATAATAGAGCTGATATTTATGTAGAACTTTAAGGTTTGCAAAATGCTTTACATATATGACCTTACTTGAGGTAATAATAGTTCATAAGATCATAGATTAAGAACTGAAAAGACCTTAGAAATCATCTGATCTACCCTCCTTGCCTTTGAGCTCACTGAAAAAATTTAAAATTTAAAGAGCTCTTCAAAAAGCTGTAATACAAAGCTATAATAAAAGTTACTAACAACTCAGCTATTACCTTCTTCCAACTAGCTCAAACCTGAGTTCTACTTGAGTCAAGTCACTTAACCTTTCTTAGGCATCAGTTTTTTCTTGAAAAAAGAGGGGGGTAGACTTGGTGCCCTCTAAGGTCCCCTTCAGCTCTAAATGATTCTATAATTAACCTTAAGCCTCACACCTCCCTGTCTCCAAGCATAAAATCTAGTTCCCGCCTGTTCTCCAATTGCCCAGGATGTTTTGACTATTGCTGGAATCTATTCTTTCTTCTAGAAAGAAGGAATCTTCTCTTCCTCTTAGAATATTTGTATACTAACTCTCTTAACATTTTTGTCTATTGTCATCCCCTGCCCATCATCAAATGGCATTCCCTACACTGAGTTGGCACACAAGAGTTCCCTTGTGTAAGAAATATCCATGACAACTTAGATATGGCTTGTGATAATAGATTATAGAGAGAAATGGACACCAACTCCAGGAACCATTCCCTTTGGGAATGACAAAAACCTTAGTAGGATGTGGGGAGAGACATATATTACATCACTGCCTTGCTCTTTGATGTAATCTGTGCAGCATTTCAATTTCCTTAGAGTAGGACATAGCAAAAGCAAAGGGTCATAGCATTTTAGACCTGGAAGAAACTTTGCAGGTTATCTAATACCTTCTTTTTAAATATTTTTGTCATGGTTTTATCTTTTTATTTAAAATATTTTATTTTTCTCCCAATTACATGATAAAATAATTTTTAACATTAAAAAAAAAGTTTTGAGTTCCAAGTTCTATCCCTCCTTCCCTTCTTTTATGAATAAGGATATTGAAGTTCAGGGAGGCTAAGTGACTTGCTTACAGTCTTCATAAAGTGCTTATATAATTTTAAAACTTTAAAATTCTTAAATATTAATAACTTGGGTTGAAGGCATGATAGAAAAATTGTGAACTTTCTTTTGATGACTATCAGTTAACCATAGGACATAGTTTTCTTCTTAGAGGCAGACAGGTGGCTCAGTGAATAGAGCCCTGGGCTTGGCGTCAGGTAGACTTGAGTTCAGATGTGACCTCAGATACTTACTAGTTGTATGATCCTGGGCAAGTCATTGATCCTCTGTTTGCCTCAGTTTCCTCAACTGTAAAATGGGAATAATAGTAGTGCCTACCTCCCATAATTGTGAGGGTCAAGTGAGATCATATTTGTGAAGAGTTTAGCACAGTGTGTGGCACATGGACGCCATATATACACACATACACACAATACACAAACATGTGCACATATATATGTATATGTACATATGCATATTATTATTATTATTAGTAGTAGTACTAGCAGCAGCAGCAGCAGCTGTAGTAGTAGTAGTAGAAGAAGTTGCAGTCCTGAACTTTAACTTAGTTTTAACAATCTCTTTTAAGCACTATTTGTAGACTGATTCTGTCACAGCCGTAGATTAAGCTATTAAAGTGTCAAGGTATGTGAATGTTTTTTTATGATGATTTTGTACTTTTTTTCCTGGTCTCTGGTTAGAGGTGCGGCTGCTTGGCAGATGTGTTGTGGCCTCTGTCATGTGACAGTGCTGCCATGGTTACAGAGAATTGTGTGGCCAGGAAAACATCTTGCATTCCTTTGAAGTGATAACACAGTAGAAGTGGGCTTTGCGCTCATCCTTGTTAGGCAGCTAGTTGTGCTTCCCTGTAGAGATCTCCATCCAGCTCATAATCTATGTGAGAAGCCTACTGAGTAACGTTCAGAGTTACATGTGTGTGCATCCTCATCATCCCTTCAGAGCAGCTTAGCCTGAAGTTGACCCACAGGTAGTTTCTTTGGAATGGACCACCGACTCCTAGAAGCAGTACTGTAGTTACCATTTAGATCTGTCTACTTGACCCGTTGCCAGCCAGGTTGTGCAGTGCATAGACCATTAGGCTTAGAATGGGCAAGATTCTTCTTCATGTATTCAATTCCAGCCTCATGCACTTACTAGCTGTGTGACCCCGGGCAAGTCACTTGACCCTGTTTACCTCAGTTTCTTCATCTGTAAAATAAACTAGAGAAGAAAATGCCAAATCACTCCAGTATCCTTGCTAAGAAAACCCCAAAAGGGGTCATAAAGAGTTGGCCACGACTGAAAACCACTACACAACAATAACCACAATGTCTCTCCTCATTATGAAGAATGCTTACCCATTACACCTTCCTCTGATTCTCATTGCTGGAGCACTTCACTCAGTAATTCTACAACCGTTTATTGAGTTCCTATTTATTATACCCAACATAGTGCTAAATAAGGAAAGTCCTAAAACATGGTCCCTGCCTTTGTGAAGCTTATAGCCAGTTGGGGAAAAAAAGACTAAGACATGAAAAAAGAGACTATCATTGGGTGGTACATGATTAGGTACTAGAAGGGGTGGGGAATAGATTATTGGACTTCAGAGAAGGGATATATAGAGGTGGTATGCTACTCTGGAAAGAACATTGATTAATCCATTAGAATGCAAACTTCTTGTGAGCATGGACTATTTTTCTTTTTTTGGATGTGTATGCTGTCTCTACAACCTAGTGCACTATCTGGCACATAGTATGTATTAAACAGATACTTGTTGAATGGACAAATAAACAAATGCATGAATGAACAAATTTGGAGCTAGAGGATTTATGCTCAGAACTTGCCTCTGGACTTCAGTTTCCCAGGTTCCTTATCTGTAAAATTTGGGGGGGAGGAGTTGCACAAGATTTTCCTCTGGTGCTAGATCCATTGATCCTTTATTATTGGTGTGACCATGTGAGAAGAAAGCATGATCAAACCTGAGCTGGGTCTTGAAGGACAGTTAGGATGTTAATTCTAAGAATGACCATCAATCAATCCTAACTTGATTTCTCCCTTCCCCAGGGCTTTCTTAATCATCTCACTCAGTAAACAGCATCCTCGTTATAGTTAGTTGGTCCATGGGAAAGGCTTCAATTCTTTCTGAAGTTTAGGTCAGCCCATCCTAAGATGCTCATGCCTTCAATATGCAGTTGTGTGATATTCACTTGGAGGTGTTAGAGAGGTGGGTGGACGAACTATATTGAAATGGTAACAAAGTGGAAATAGGGTTAAAAGGTATCTGTGTGTGTATATCTATATATAAATATGTACACATGTATGCATATATATGTACATACATATGTACATATATAAGTATACACACATATACATACCTACCTTGTGAGTACCTACCTTTCCACTATATCTACCTGTAGTGGAAAGTACTATACTTGGCTTCAGGAGAGATCTGGATTCTAATCCTAACAGTGACATTTACTGGTTGTGTGACTATGGGCAATGATGACTTAACCTCTGTGAAACTCACTTAAAGAGAGGGTAATATGTGATGGAATGCTGCTGTGCTGTAAGAAATGAGGTGGTTGATTTTAGAAAAACATGGAAAAACTTGCATGAAATAATAATAATAATAAATAACAAAATAATAATAATAAAAAATAAAAAAATAATAAATAATGAAATGAACAGAACCAAGGGAATGTTCTATACAGTAACAGCAACATTATTCAAAGAATAATTGTAAACAACTAAGTTATTCTGAGTATCATACTCAAATCAGCTACAAAGGACCTATGCTATTCTGGTTTTACATATATACATATCTGTGTCAGATGGTGGCCTTCTCAAGTGTAGAGTGGGTTGTTGAGGGAGGGAGTTCAAAACTTAAAATGTAAACAAAAAAGAAAGTTAAATAAAAGAGATTAATGTTTGCAATTCCTTCCTCAGAGGATTATTGTTAGAAAAGAACTTGACAGACTTTAAAGGACTATAAAAAGGAGTTCTTCCTCTTCCTCTTCTTTTTTTCTCCTCCTCCTCCTCTTCTTCATTATTACCACCACTACTAACTACTACTACTGTCTTCCACACAACCAATCCATGTTTCATTTCCCTGGTTGGTTTTTAATTCCAACCCAGTATGGTTATTAACATAGAGAAGTAAGTCTGGAAAACTTAGTTATTGGGTGTTTTAGGACTTTAGTCCTCTTTGTAACAGTGCTCTTTGTCCATATTTTTGTGGAAAGGTGGAAAAGACTCTTTGGAACCTCACTCAAGGGTTTGGTATAAATTTGGAAGAAATAATTATGGTAGCAATTTTTTTTTAAATAGAGGAAGTCTAAGGTCCTACTTTGTCCATTGTGTTCAGCTTTTATCTCTTAACAATTTCCAAAGCACTTTTACATATGTTATTTCGTAGCTCATTGATTTAGAGCTAGGAGGGACTTTGAAGAGCGTTTAGTCTGACTTCTTAATTTTACAGATGAGGAAATTAAGGCCCAGAAAAGTTCAATTATTAATTGTTAGCCTAACATCACACGGGCAGGTAGTGATAGAGCTGGGATTTGAGTAAAAAATCTTCTGGCCCCAAACTGAACGTTCTTTTCAATGCATAGTAATACTCAAAACAATCCTGGATGTTTGAGAGTCAAACTATTTTTATCCTTATTTTATGACTGATGCGAGAGAGAGATTAAATGACTTACCTTTAAAGATCAGACACTTTTTGAGTGTCAAGGCTTCAACTGGAAGTAGTGTTTTTCTGATTCCAAGGCCATTGCTTTCCCTGTTACACCATGACAATTTGGACACTTTTCATTTAATTGGCTACAATTCTGTTAACCAGGAAGTATGAGTTTGCGCTGATGTTGTAGGGGACCAGAGAAGTGTATTATCCCATATAGATGCTACATCTCAGATGGAACAAAAGAGAAATATCCTAGTATGAAAGTCCTTAATGGGCATCTTTTTTTTTTTTTTTGCTTGTCAGCCTTGCACCAACTGGCTTTTGCTGCCCAAGTGGCTGGGGATTTCAGTCAGACTCCACAAGACTGAAGGAATCAGCTGCATTTCAGATGTGTTGTTTAGCCATTTTCAATAGTGTCTTACTCTTCATTACCCCTTTCAGGGTTTTCTTAGCAAAGATACTGGAGCAATTTGCCATTTCCTTATCTAGCTCATTTTACAGATGAGAAAATGAGGCAAACAGGGTTAAGTGACTTGCCCAGGGTCATGCAGCATTTCGGATACTGTCTTTCAAAAATTAACTACTCTTGCGAGAGACTTGAGCTCTGGGTCCAAAATTAAAGCTGATGATGGTCAAATTTCCCCCCTTTTTTCTTTCTTTTTTAGTTTTTAACATTCACTTTTATAAGATTTTTGAGTTCCAAATTTTTTCCTCCTTCCTCCCTTCCCTCCCTTCTCCCCAAGATGGCAAGCAACCTGATATAGGCTGTACATGTACAATCATATTAAACATTTCCACATTAGTCATGTTGTGAAAGAAGAATTAGAAAAAAAGGAAGACCACAAGAAAGAAAAAAACAAAAAAAAGTTAAAATAGTATGCTTTTATCTACATTCAGACTCTATTGTTCTTTCTCTGGATGTGGCTAGAATTTTCCATCATGAGTCTTGGAATCGTCTTAGATCATTTTATTTCTGAGAAGAGTCAAGTCTTTCAAAGTCAATCATCGCACAGTGTTACTGTTACTGTGTACAATGTTTTCCCAGTTCTGCTCACTTCACTCAGCATCAGTTCATGTAAGTCTTTACAGCTTTTTCTGGAATCTGCCTGCTCATCACTTCTCATGCAACAATAGTATTGCATTACATTCATATGCCAGAACTTGTTCAGCTATTCCTCAACCAATGGGCATCTCTCAATTTCCAATTCTTGTCCACCACAAAAAGAGCTGCTATATATTTTTGTACCTGTGGGTCCTTAAGAAATTCAATATTAAACATAACAGCATTTTGAGCTTTTTGTTACATGTTCAATTGCTACAAACAGAATCCTCAGAGATTGCTTTGGAATTATTTGAAAATTTAGTCATTACTTTGAGGGTTTAAGATTCTGATTTGGCCTACATATAGGTTTTTAAAATGACTTTTTTTTTTTGTTTTCAACATTCACTTCTATTTTGGAAAGACAACATTCACCTCTGTATTTGGAAAGACAGTAAGTGTTTTGAATCATATTCTGACATGGTTGGCAAAATGTAGTCAGTCTGCTCCATTTTGGATTTAGGAAGGTTCTCTGAATGTGGCATCTGATCATTTTCTGTTCCTTGCACCAGACACACCTCCTCTCTCTAGGCCTTCTCATTGACTGTCCCTCATGCTTGGAATACTGTCCCTCCTTATCTCCATATCCTGGCTTCCCTTGCTTCTTTCAAGTCCCAGCTAAAGCCTTACTCTCTGCAAGAAGGGTTTCCTGATCTCTCTTAATTCTAGTACCCTCCCTATGAGATTATCTCCAATTCATCCTGCATATATTGTTTGTACATAGCTGTTTATGTTCTATCTCCCCATTAGACTGGAAACTTTTTAAGAGAAGGGACTTTTAAAAAAAATGTTTGTTTGTATCCCTAATGCTTAGCACAATGCTTGGCACAAAGTAGGCACTTTGTAAATGCCTATTTTCCTTTCATTTTATTTTCAGCTAATATTTACAATACCTCCATTATGGAAAAATAAGCTGAAATACAAAATGAGGCTTGCCCAGGACCTCCAATGAAATGAAAAGTCAGCCAGTCAACAAACATGATTCCCTTGTTTCACTGGAGCAAGAACAAGGCCAGAAGTTAAATAGCATTTGGTGTGCATCTACTACATATAGAATCATGTTTATTAAGCATTGTGGAAGCGTGCAAGAGAAACAGAAGAAATGATCTCTCTTTTTAGGAAGGGGAGGTAGACACCATTTAAAATAATGACTAAAATACAATTACAAAGCAACATGTCAGACGTGCCAATGAACAGACTATAGATGGATTATGTGAGTGCTGAGGGGTGGCGTTGTAGAGAAGTAATGAAGCTGTAACAGCTGATATCTAAGGCCCCTTCTCTGTTAGGTAATAAGTAAGGCTTCTGGTGAGAGGTTTGAGGTTGGTTTTGAAAGAGGTAGAAGAGATGGATTGGTAGAAAAAATATCTTGACACTTAAGTTCTCTAGAGAAGAAAGGCTTATAAGAGAGCTCTGATAGCTCCAGATGAGGTATGAGGGTTGGGATTTGAGCCAGAGGATATATAGCAGGAGCTCCCTGGGCTTTCAGGGAGGTAGATATCCTTATAGTAACTTCTCCCATAGAATCTGATTAGCCACTAGGCTAGAGGGGAATGGGAAGAGGGACTCTCCAGGATAAGAGAATGAATGGAGGGGGAAGAGGTGGGCTTCTGAGGACATTGACTCTCTCAGGAGTAGTGTTGGGTTCTGTAACCCTGTCTCTATCAGAAAAAGGGTGGAGAAACATGGATGGGAGGAGTAATATTCATTTGGATATATGGGCCCTTCATTAGGGGGCACAGAGTACATAGAGTGCCCGGCCTTGGAGTCAGAAAGACTCATCTTCTTGACTTCAAATCTGGGCTCAGATACTTAGTAGCTGTATGACCCTGGGCAAGTCACTTAACACTTTGACTCAGTTTCCTTATCTGTAAAATGACCTAGAGAAGAAGTGGCAAACTACTCCAGTATCTTTGCTAAGAAAACCCCAAATGGGGTCATGAAGAGTTGGACATTCCTGAAACAACTGAATAACAAAAGCCTTTCATTAAGCAAGGCTTCATCTATCAGAGGCAGCCTGTATTGTTACTTTTATAGCATAAAATCTTAGAGTTGGAAAAAAATAATTTACTCCAACTCCCTCATTTGACAGATGAGGAAACAGGCCTAGAAAGATGAAATAAATGGTTTGTCCATGGTCTCCTAGCTACTTAGTAAAAGAATAAGGATTTAAACCCAGGTCTTATGAAACCCAGTCCAATATTTTTTCCATTGCCTCATTTTGCTTTTCTTGTTAGAAGCCTACATTTGGAATGGCTTTCTTAAATTCTTTTGTTAAGTTCCTTAAATGTCACAATATGTTGTGTGCTAGTATTATAAATAACATTCAGAAGTCATGAATTATGCCAGTTCCTTTAGTGACTTCTCCCTCAGGGTTGCCTCTGATGTTCTTTTAAATTTTTATCTATGTAAAAATGCTGAGGGGCAGGGGTGGGGGGCCTGCTCAGTAAGATTCGGTTTCTGGTCCTGTTGTTTGTTATGTGTGGCCTTATCTGGTATCACTTGAAATAGATTTCTAGGATGCAGAGGCAGCCATTCAATGATCCTGCAGTGTTTGACTACTGACCAAGACTTTTTAATTACCTTCCTTTCCTAAAGCTGGAAGTCTATGTTGTTCATTCAATGGGCCTTCTTCTCACAGGAATGTTTAGCTCAGGTGTGGTGAGGGGGAAGTAATGCTCCACACTGCAGACCCCCGGGTGGGAGACCAGGATCATCTGGACCATGTAATTAAAGATCTGAGATTAGCTTCTATTTACAGTGTCTCATGTGCGTACACAGTTGTTTGCATGTTGCTTTCCCATTAGAAAGTGAGCTACTTGAAGACAGAGGCCATGTTTTTGCTGACACATAGTAAGTACTTTGTAAAATATCTATTGACCTGATTTGATTTTAGTGTATGTCCTGATGGTCATCAAACAGTCTAGCATTGCATCTGGATGAGCATTACTGATCTAACTTTTCTCAGGGTCGAGATCTGTGTTTTCATTGGCATAGGGAACACAAGATGAGGAAAACCTCTCACTAATGCAGAATGACACCTGTTCTGCATATTCTAGTTTCAGAGAATTGATAATATACTGAGATTAAGTGACTTACCCAGGGTTGCACAGCTAGTATGTGTCAGAAGTAGGACCTCAACCTAGGTTTTCTTGACTCTGAGGCTAGCTCTTTATCTAGCATGCCACACTGATTCTTCTCTCCCCATTCCTTCCCTCCTTCTCCTCCTCATTCCCCCTTTCTCCTTTTCTCTCTCCCTCCTTCTCTTCTCCTCTTCTCTCTCCCTGCTCCCTCTTCCTCTCTCCCATAGTATATATAGATATAGATAGACGTAGATGTAGTACACACACACACACACACACACACACACACACACACACACAAACACACAGTGTGATACACACACATATATAATGTATATGCAGGGGTGTATAAGGTGTTCAGGGAGGGCCAGCACCTCTGATGTGAGGGTTTGCTGAGTCCTTTTCAGGGCTATTTATTCATCTACCTTTGGTGTTCACCTGCCACCCAACTCTCACCTGTGACTCCAAGAAGCTATTGCATCTGTAGTGGCCAAACTCTGATAAAACCATCTCAGCAGATGGGCTAAACCAGGTTGAAGGTAACCAATAGGTCTCAAACTGGTCAGTGAGGTAGGGGGATGTCTACTTCAAGCATGTGAAGACTTTCCTATGGAATGGATAGGTGAAAATAATTTGTTCCGATGGCCATGTAGGTGGCTGAAACCTTTATTTATAATTAATATAATATTATATAATTCTATCAATACATTATAGCATGTGTATTGCATGTAATTTAATGTTATGTGTTATATAATATGCATTAATAATTATAGTTCTATCAATACATAATGTATAAATATATTCTTATTTGATCTTGAGAGACTTTATACCTCATCAGCACTATTTTGCACATTTTTTGTTTAATATATACAAATGACTACAATGTAAAGAAGAACACTTAAACTAAAATCCTATTCCAATGTCTCATTGTGATAAAGAGGTGACCATGAGCTCTTTTATTTTTTTACTTTTTATTTTTTGGAGGGGGAGGCCAGGGCAATTGGAGTTAAGTGACTTGTCCAAGGTCACACAGCTAGTAAGTATTAAGTGTCTGAGGCCAGATTTGGACTCAGGTCCTCATGACTTCAGGGTTGGTGCTCTATTCACTCTACCACCTAGCCGCCCCATGAGCTCTTTTATGCTATGCCAACATACTGTAAGCCATGGAAGGACCTTCCAAGCTGGAAGAACTTTTTCTCTAAGTCTGGTGACATTATATTCCTATCTAGTTAAATCTGGAGAGATTCATCACCAGACTGACCACAGGTGATCCATTTTTCATCCACTTTGCCTCTTGAAGACCCTCTGCTGAGTTTGTTAGGGGTTGTGGGCTATAGTGATAGAGGGAATATCCACATTAATAAATCTGCCAATTCTTGATGTATAGAAATATATCAAGATAAGGACTGGAGCTATGATTTCATTGGTGTAAGAAACTCCAAGGTGAGGAGACGTTCTCTTCCAATGTAAATTGGCACCTTCTTTGAAACTTATAGTCTTAGAGAGCTGCCCATATCACTGAGAGGTCAAGGTACTTGCTCAGGGTCATGCAACCAGTGTGTGTGACAGAGGTAGTCCTAATGGGCTCTCGTTATAACATGCAAGTCCTTATAACTGGAAGGAAGATATCCAGGACCTCCTATAGCCTTCTTAGTATGTCAGTGTAATGAATTTCTCAGATTAGCTAATTGTTATCTTATGACCAAAAGAAAGAGAAAGAGAGAGAGAGAGAGAGAGAGAGAGAGAGAGATCGATCTTGTGTGCAGGCTACCCCATAGTGTAATGAATTTAGATAAGATGTGATATAGAAGGAAATTGTGATAGGAGGGAACAGGGCTATTGAATAGGAATAAAGACTAAAAAGAAGAGGCCCATGTGGATACCATATTGGGGGCTTTATGCTTGGAACACTGGAGTGTAGATTTGGAAAGCTTAAGAACTCTAAAGTCTGAGCTCTTGTTAATTTGTTCATGTAGTATGATATGAGCTAACACACAGGTTATTCATTCAAATTAGTTAAAACACCATAGGTATGTGCTGAAAAGTCCATGTATGGGGCCCTCTTGAAGTAGGGGTGAGGGAACCAGCGGAGGAGAGAGGAGTCCGAAGGCCCACTGAGAGCTCTCCTTGGTACTGCTTCAGATCTCAGAGCTCAGGTCTAGCCTCTTCTGCTAGTCCTGTCTACATCTGTTTTCAACCAGATGGTCTTTTTTTTTTTTAAACCGATCCTACTTTGATATCCGTTCGTGACCATATTCCTTCCCTCTCATTTGAGGCAGGCAGGGTAGTCTGTGTAGATTGCACAGTGCCTGGAATCAGACCTACTTAATGACACCTATATTTTATGAAATGGAAAAGATGATTCCCATTCATTGAAATAATGTGATATTCCCTAAGTAAGGTTTCCAAAATGTTCTGTCCAGCACTTGTTTTTATTTTTAAATTTTTGATAAACTAACCTATTTTACTTTATCTTACAAACTCCTAGCATAGTAACTATTGAATCCCACTGAGTATGCAATACAGGGGGAAAAAAACCTTATATAATCTTGTTCCTATTCTTTGGATAGGTATATATTTATAGCAAGAGGTTAAAGCCAAAGTTGTGGCATGGTGCTTCAGTGACTTCCTTTCTTCCTCCAACATTCTCCTTGAATTTCACTGCCAGCACTTAGAAAAAAAATTCTTTTTGTATTTGAACAAATTCACATATAAATCTGTCTCTGCCACCCAGTGCATTTCATCTAATCAAGGCAACAAGCAGCAGGCTTCCTTTTGTTGCGATCTCTTATATGGCCTCTGAAGTGCAATATACGGCATGAGATGTTCAAGCTTGCAGTAATGGCCAAATTTGTATGCTGTGTGACTCTGTGGGAGAGATCTCTGCTGCTCCTTTATATTAAATGTATCTTAGATTCTGGGGCTGTTTGTGCATTTCTCCTCAGGAGTGTTCAGATTATTTATCTCAGGAATCAACATTCTAATTCTGGGGACGTAGGGAGAAATATTATTGTTTCTCTTTAGAGCATTTCTTTCAGGAAGAACAGAAAGACCATCTAACAAAAAAAACATAGACAATGTTTTCCCCTTAAGGTCTTTCTTACCTGGCCTTGGATATCTCCCTAAAAGTGAAAAAAAAACCCAGGTTATATTAATGACTATATTTAGACTACATTCATTTGCCTTTGGCTTGGAAAATAGTAATATCTTATTTTTAGAAATAATTATAATTTTCTAGGTATTCTGATGGGCAAAGGGATATTTGGCTTGAAGACTTTTAGAAAAAAGAGAGCTAATCTAATTGCAGAGGGCTATTAGTATTGTCATTATGGGAGGCCATATGGTCATATACAATTAGCTGAATGGTAAATCTCGGTTCTTTATTTAGATCCAAATTGGATTGCATATTTCCTTCAGAATTTAAATATATGTGTGTATGTACACATATAGGTATATATTTACCTTTTCCCCAGTAATTCTATTTCTTAAATAGAAGCAGTCATATTCATATACATGAATATATTTATAGTCATACATATTTGTATGCATATATACATACACATATGTGTGCCTATATATACATAGATGGAGAGAGAGGATGAAGATGATGATGATGATGATGATAAATAGATAAAACTGGGAGATTGCCTTCTGATGTCCTTTGCAAAATTCTGAATACTTTTCTCTTTTATCCATTCAACTCTGAGGAGGCTGGATACTGACCTCTGATTATTTACCTTGTTTGAGATCTCTCTTTTTCAAGCATATGCAGGCTTTTTGGTGTTGAACTATCTGAATTTCAGGTTCATGACATGGTCTTTTGAAAATTTCACTATTGTCCCTATATTTATACATGAAGCGTATAAAGATATAATTATATTTTAGAAGGTGATGGGAAAATATTAGTGGCACTGTTTTTTTAAACATAAAATTTGATAAAATAGGTTATGTTTTAAATTCAGATATTTTCCAATATGCTGCTGGCAGAATTTATATTTGTAGATTACGTCACTTGCAAATGACACTTTTCATATTTAGGAGGCCTATTGTCTGCAATTATTTCACATTCTTTGCTTTCCTGGAAGCTTCTCACATCAAATCATGAATTCAGTAACATGGAAATTAAAAAAAAATAGAACTTCATAATGGCAAAAATAGGCATGAGAGGGATAAAAAGAACATTCAGATATGATAGACAAACCTAAAAAAGACTGCATAAAATGTGGAAGAAAATGGAATAAGGTAGCTATCTGAAAGGAATATGACTTTATTCCTAGTTAAGAAATAGAAGGAATTACAAAGGAAAAGATAAGTGTTCTTGAATCCATGAAAATAAAATATTTTATATAAGAAAAATAAGAAAGTAGGAAAATAAAATATTTAAGGCAAATATTTCAGATAAAGACTTAACAGTACAAACATACTATTTAAAATCTACATTCTTAGTTTCTAATGGATAGTCAGTGCGTATGAACAGTTTACCAAAAAAGAAACATAAATTGTTAATATTCACTTGAAAACTTCTCATCCTCCTTACTAAGCAAGAGGTTCAGATTAAACCGGTTCAGAGGCACCATACTAGAACCCACCAAATTGACAAGAATAATTAAAAAGCATTGTCACTGAACGTCAGTGTTATGGAGAAGCAGGAAAACTCATTCATTGTTGATAGAACTCCAAACTGGGGGGTTATTTTTAGAAAGTGAGCCAGCACTACACAGCTAAAATTTTAAAATGATGGTACTGTTTTATCCCATAATTCCATTTCTGGTGCTATAGTATGAAAATATTATTTTTTTGAAAAGTTATTCAGAAGGTTATTTTTAAAAATAGCAGTCCTTATCTGGCCTCAGACACTTGCTACTTGCCAGCTGCGTGACCTTGGGCAAGACACTTAACCCCAATTGCCTTGCCTTCCCCCCTCCAAAAAAAATAGCACCCTTTATTTGTGATCGCAAAATAATGGTAAAAACATATCCAAAGGCAGCCCTAATGTCCAGCAACAGGAGAATGATTAAACAAGTTGTGGTACATTAATGTAGAAGCATAGAATGCAGCTAGGTCCTGTTTAGTGTGAACAATGAATCCCCTGAAGTGTTTTCATCTTTAAAATCCTCACTGTATATTTCTGGTGACCATATTTTACATAATTGTAATTTTGAATAGCATGAGCCTGAATACATTCAACCATTTCTTAAGATTCATCATTCACACTAATTGAGACCTGGCTGCAATTAAGATGAAGAACTAAAAAGGTGGGAGTGGGAGGGTGGGGCGGTAGGGGAGAGAACAAACATTTGTTATTAAGTACCTACTATGTGTCAGGTACTTTGCTAAGTGCTTTACAAATATTATCTCATTTTATTCTCATGACAACTCTGGGAGGTAGATGCTATTACAGTTGAGGAAACTGAAGCAGACAGGTTAAGTGACTTGCCCAGGGTCAAACAATTCTTAAGTGTCTGATGCTGAATTTGAATTTAGGTCTTCCTAATTCTAATCCCTAGTTCTATCCACTATGTCCTCTAGCTGCCTCTATATGAAAAAGGAATTTCTGTGAAATAATTAAAATTGAAAAAAATCAGTTGGAAGAACAGAACACAGAACTCCAATTGTATAAGAGGGAAGAGTTAATGGGAAATGAATAGATGAAGAAACCTAATACTTAGAGAGAATGACTGAAAAGTTAAGACATCATACACACTAAAATTCATTTATTTAAATTAGATTATGGTAGAAATGGTTTGAGCAAGTATAGATATTTAATGTTCAGTTTATAAAATATCACTAAAAAGGAAAACAAAGAACATCTACTATATGGTCACTATATGTAACCTTGTAGAATCAGAATTTAGAAAAGGAGGAAGGGGAATCGTTTAGTCCAATACTTGAGTTTTTATAGATGAGGAGAAAGAGCCCCAAGGCCAGTGAATGACTTCCTGAGTCATGGATGCTGTTAGTGGTACAGATCTTCTGCACCCTTTCACTCCCTCCCCAAGTCCAGGGCTTTTTTTAGGAGCTTCTCATAAGTAGGTAATTTGGCGTACACCAGTTCATTTGGTTCCTGACAAAATGAGTTCTGCATTAAAGAAATAGCATCATCTCTTGGTTTGCTGGTGGTCTGAGCTGAGATTATCAGTCCTACTGATAATCTGCTACTTATCATCTCACAGAATGTGTTTACTTTGATGCAATAATATTTATTCACTTCTTTGATGCATCTTTGATTTTGCTCTTGGGGATACTATCTCCAGCTGTGTAGTTAGTAAGCTGTGGCAGCCTCTTCTTCATCTTGTATGTCTGCTAGGTGGGTGTCAGTGTATGGAGTGCTGAGCTTGGAGTCAGAAAGACTTGAATTCAAATCTAGCCACAGACCTTTGTTTGCCGTGGTTTCCTCATCTGTAAAATGGGGATAATAATAGCACCTACCAGCCAGGGTTGTGAGTTTTAGATAATATTTGTAAAGCTCTTAGCGTAGTGTCCAGCACATAGTAGGTACTTAATAAATTCTTATCTCCTTCCTTCCCTGGTCCTGCCATCCTATTAATTCTCTATTCTTCCTAACTTAGAGAGGTATTCCTGTACATTTTTTGTTATTCCTCTGGTACCAGTACCCAGATTGTCCCCTTGTTAGTGCCTGCTTTAACTATATGATTGTCCCATGTCTTTTGCTGGTGTTACATTTCCTCAACGACACCCCAGTGCTCACAGATCATTGTGGGTAATAGGATATAGTTTGCTTATGTTCATTATACATTTCTTGCCTTTTGGGACTTCTCCATGTGATTTGGTTCTTTGGGGATTGTGTTTATGCTTTGTAGCTATGTTGCTACACCAGAAGAGTATATATGGGTGTTTTTAAAAAGTGGGATCTGCTTGGGATTGTTGAAAACAGTTCCCGAAATAGAATCTTGCCCTCCTTCAATTCAGTTCAGTTCTTTGCCCTAGTCATTGACTGGTGAGCTGACCATACTACTTATTGTTAGTACATATTGAAGCCCCACTGTGCATATGCAGATCACAGGGATAGAAACTTGAGAGTGAGGGAGAAAGGGTTTCATTTAAAAAAAATATATAGTATTTATCCGCTTATCACTTAAATCTATAACTAAAGTCCAATTTTGATACCTCATTATAGTATACAGGTGACCCTGGATTTTTCAAAACTTAGCTATAGACTCCAGCTTCAGAAAGATAATACAAAATGGAAAGCTTCAGCTATAGGCTTAATGGTAGATTTGGTGTCTGCTGCCCAAGAATCAGCTTAGCTGAGTGAACCAAGGCCCACTACGCACGCACACACACACACACACGCACGCACGCACGCATGCATGCACACACATATTCATAACAGTTCAAAGTAGCATCTGGTAAGGTGTGGTGGAGTTTAGAATCATAGGTTTAGATCCTAAAGGGATCTCAAAATTCCTTATTTTACAGATAAGGAAACTGAGGCCTAGAGAGGCTAATTGACTTGTTCATGGTCACATGTAAGTGACAAAGTGAGGATTCAACTCTAAATCCTCTGACTCCAGGTCCCACTCTGTTTCCATCACTGCATTTCACTGCCAATTGTAATCTATATCAATGTAAGTTTTATCCATACTGATGAAATTACAGATTTTTTTTTGAAATATGATCTAAATGTATTCACATAGATACGGACTGTCTGCATGGTATAAAAGGGAGTGGGTTGTTGGCAAATAACAGTGAATTTGAACCTTTATAGATGAAGCAATCTAGCCAAGGCCAAACCATCTTATTTTCATTCAATGTGTGTCTGAATTATTCAGATAATTGCACAAGCTCTCCAGTTAACTTGTGGAGAGAGAGCCACAGAGAAGAGCAGTAACTACAGGTGT
Source organism: Pseudochirops cupreus (assembly GCA_028627135.1). Taxonomy (NCBI): domain Eukaryota; kingdom Metazoa; phylum Chordata; class Mammalia; order Diprotodontia; family Pseudocheiridae; genus Pseudochirops; species Pseudochirops cupreus. The sequence goes on from CM053580.1 coordinate 446,499,972, forward strand.
AATAATAGGACAGAGATACACTGAATGAATGCAAAATTTTGGCAAATGTAATGCGTTTAAAAAATTAAACCAATATTTAATGCTTTAGTAATGAGAACTCATGATGTTCGTATAATAATCCAATTACTGTTTACATTGAAAGCTGTTCTCTGATTTAATAGAAAACATATCTAGTTTTGATTTCAGCAAACATTTGTTAACAAGATTGCTGCCAGGAGACCAAACCAGTCTTGGAATAAAAGGGAGCCTTGTCTGTTGATTTTTCTAGGAAAGTGTAGAATATTTCTCTTGTGTCAGAGGTAAGGTCTACCCTGAGAGGGTTAATATGAGTTAACCTTTTAAAAGTCTTGCATATTTAGCAGTCTGAATTAACCTGCTATCTCAATGAGCACAGAATAGTAATAATAACAGTTAATTATTATATAGTTATATTATTAGTTATATAGTTATTAGTAATATAGTTATTAGTTATATAGTTATATTATATAGTTAATAATAGTTAATGCTTACATATGCTCCAGGCTTTGTTTTAGGTCTTTGGGTATGTGGGTACTAGGAGAGCATGAGAGAGGAGTATCCCTCTTTTATCCCGTGTTCTTACCACATTACCAGCCGACTTCCTTTTCCAGTCACATCTCCTGAATAGTGTCTTTTATGCCATCATAGAGCTGTATAAATGTGAATTCTCTTTCTTCTCCTTTTCTTCCATTTCCTTTTATCACCTTTCCTTCCTCCCTTCCCCTGCATCTTCCTTCTTATGATATTAAAGTACAATTATTATCCCTTTCACATCAGGGGGTTAGGCGCATGGTGTCCCCCTGCTCTGGAAAATCTGTGTAAAAATTTTCAGCCCTTCCTTTATACCAGAGAAGAAATCTGAATTATTATGGTATTAAAAGATAAAATGTGTAGGGGCAGCTAGTTGGTGCAGTGGATAGAGCACTGGCCCTAGAATCAGGAGGACTGGAGTTCAAATCCTGCCTCAGACACTTAACTAGCCACATGACCTTGGGCAAATCACTTAATCCCAATTGCCCTGCCCTACCCACTCCAAAAAGCAAAAAAAAAAAGTGTTGCTATTATGCAATATTATACATTTTTAAAATGCATTTCTGAGTTTCTAAACTTTTTCTGTGTCATCTGCTGGCCTTTTACGTGTCTGTGGCTTCTACTAAACTCCTCCAAAATTCCTATTTAACTTCTTATGCTGATGTGAGACATATCATGACTGAGATGGGTAAAGTTGCAATGTGGAAGGGATAACTATAGTTAGGCACACTAGAATGAGCAAAGAAGATGAGTGTCAAAGGTGATGATGATGATGACAGTGACAGTGAGGACTGATTGGGAATGTGTATCCTAGAGGAGAGAGTGTTTGGTGGTGGTGGTGGTGGGGGCATTATAGCTGCCTTTAAGTATTGTACTACAATACAGAAGGATTAGATTTATTCCTTTTCCCCCCAGAAGGCAAGACTAAAACTGGTGGATAGAAGTTTCGGGGAGATAGATTCCCCCACTCAGTATAATTAAGAACTTCCCAGTGTACAAAAATGAGACAGACAGGCTCGTGAGGTAGTGAGCTTCCTGTCACTGGAAGTGTTGAAAGGTTTGATGACCACGTAATTTGTGCATCAGGAAGAGGAATGGATTAGATGGCTTCTAAGGTCCTTTCCAACCCTGACCTTCCATGATTATATAAGAGACTCAAATGTTGAGAGCTGCTCATTTTCCTCTTTTGCACCCTGACTTTGGGACCTTTCGATGGCCCTGTAAGCTTTCTTGCAAACCAATGGCAATGGAAATCAGAGGTAAAACTCCAACTAGTCCATTGCTTGTTCATAGCTCTGGTAAGGGATTGGGTGGGAGAGGATCTAGAAGCTATTGGTTAAAAAGTGTTACCTATGAATTTCAGTTATTGGTATGTCTACTTCTAATCACTTATCACTGCAGATTATTAAGTAGATGCAAATTTTTTATGTGATCATTATTTTTATAAATAAATTAATACGTAAATACATTCCTTATTTTATTTTGCATCCCAAAGTGAAATTTTTGTAGAACAGAGTGCATAGCTTTTTGGGTAGTAAAAATACCCTCATAGAAGGGACTGTGAGCTCCTTGAGAGCAGAGATTGTCTTTTACCTTTCTTTGTGTCTTAAGACACAATAAGACTTAATAAATTTTTGTTAAGGCACACAGTAGGCACTTAATAAATGGCAATTGAGTGTCCATTTCAGCACGGTATGAGTACATGAGAGCATTTACCTCCCCAAATGTACCTAAACCTTTAGATTTACTTCAAGGAGGTTGGCAAAATGGGTCCTGGGTGGATGCTAACTGCTGGCTATTGATGCACATCCATGCACTGGCTCACCTTGGAGCTCTGGGGGCTTCTGAAAACACCTAATTCTCTGCTTAGTTTTATATTTGACTGTTGATCGTAATATCTTTTCATTTACTCACTGAATTCTAGGAGTTCAGCAATGAGTCAGTTAGATAGGTGTTATGGGAGATGCAAGAGAAGTTTAAGATTAATGACCCTCCAACAGCTTACAATTTGCTTTGGGAGACATGAAAAACTGTTAGAGGGTGTGACAAAAAGAGATAATCATGGACTAGATTGTATGATAGTCAGATGATCCCCTCTGAGTTCAACAAGTTCAATTAAAATGCATTTTTAAAAAAAATTCAGAGGAGTGAAGATGATCTCCCTTCCACAGAAGTGATGGAATAAGTCCAGAATGAGACATGTGTATTTGGACATGGCCAATGTAGCAGTTTGTTTTGCTAGATTCTTTTTTTTGTGAAGGTTTAAAAAATTATTCTATCAAGGGGCAGTGAGAGGGAGAGGGAGAGAGAGAGAGAGACAGAGAGAGAGAGAGAGAGAGAGAGAGAGAGAGAGAGAGAGAGAGAGAATAAACACTTAAAAAAAATAAAAAGGCTTTATGCAGCATATGAATTTGAGTAAGACCTTGAAGACTGGAAAGGATTTAGAAAAGTGGAGAGGAGAACAGACAACCTTCTAGGTGAGGGTAAACAAAATCATGGATGCAAGAATGAACAGCATGCTTGGGGGAAGGGGGAGGGAATGGAGAATAGTAAAGTGAATGTCCTGATTAGGTTAGCCATGCTATAACATCTTCCTTAGTCTTTTCATCTTTGAATAACTAACTTAAGCAGGGGTATGATTTAGTAACATTTTAAGTTGTGTCTTTTCTTGGGGTTTCAATTTTTTTATCCGTAAAATGAAGGCAGGGGGACTACGTGGTCCCTAAGACCTAGCCTTAACCAGTTAATGAAAATCACATTGATTCTTGACTATTTAGGAATGATTCCTTCTAAAAATATAGTAGTCCCTTAAGGGCAGGGACTGTTTCATTATTAGAATCACCAAAATGGATCACAGTGCCTTGTGTATCACAGGCATGTCAAATTGATTTTTGTGAAGTAAAAGGATCTAGTGGCTAAATAGTAATCTTGATTTATTTTGATTTTTTCTTAAGAGAGCATTTTACTCAGTTAATATATTTTATTATGCAATAATTGAAACTATCCATTTTCATCTCAAGTCCCTTGGCTTGTGGGTACTTCATTTAACCAATGAAAGGGCTCCCCATGGAGATGATTTCACTCATCTTCTTTCCTGAGTGATACAGTTACATACCTGTAACTTATGTGTTATGACACATTACTGCTCAGGGAGTACTTTGCAGCCATCTGGTATGGAATGAAGTCCAGGTCAGGACCAAGTCCCCTCTGAATAAAGGAACTCTTCCTTTGCCAGAGGAGCGGAGCATGGCGCCAGCTGGGGAGGGAACAGCCATCACCTCAGTGTCTACATTTGGGTTGCAGAGAGGTGATTTTTTTCATGGAATGTATCATTAGGGGCAGCAGGATATGCATAGTAAACTGGCTTCTGTCAAGCATCTTGTTTTGAAGGCAGGGGAAGGATATAAGGATTTCTAGGAAAGAAACTCAAGTAAAGCCTTTTAGCTGACAAAGTCGCACACTCTGTGGCAAATGGGGAGAGTATGATAAACCATCATTAGACATTTATATTAAGGTGCTGTGACTATTGGTTTGGGATTTTTCCCTGTGGTTGATGAAGGGATTGGTCCTGAAGTATGACTCAAACACTGAATTATAACCTCAAATGTCTATAGATATGCCTAGATCACAGATGAGGGCATACAGGGGAGACACAGGGAATATGTCCTTCAGTCATGAGAAGGCTATGCCCTTTCCCTCCACCCTCTTCCCTACATTAACCGAACAGTTGAGACCCTTTGGCAGACAGGCGAAGCCTATGAACCCTTTTCAGAATAATATTTGTAAATGCACAAGATAAAATACATAGGAGTATAAAGGAAACCAGTTATGTTGAAAAAGTTATCACAAATTTATACATACATAAATATATGAACATGGAAACAGAAATGTATATATGTACATAAATATAGGACTATAGCTGTATATGTATAAGTATTTACATTTCTTTATTAACATATTTCTCTATTTTTGGTAGTTTTTTTCAATGTATATTTGTATACATATAATAGACAGCTAGGAGGTACAGTGGATAGAGTATTGGTCTTTGAATCAGTAAAACTCATCTTCCTGGGTTCAAATCTGACCTCAGACACTTACTAGTTGTGTGACCCTGGGCTAATCACTTAACCCCTGTTTGCCTCAGTTTTCTCCCCTGTGAAATGAGCTAGAAAAGGAAATGGCAAACCACTCCAGTATCTTTGCCAAGAAAGCCCCAAATGGGGCCATGAAGAGACATGCCTGAAAAATGACTGAACAACAAATACATAACTCACACGCATATCCACACATACACACCTGTATAAATATGTATAAAATAATATATACATACATACAGACATATGCACAGATATGCATACACACATCTATACACATACCTACATACACTCACACATAAAGTTCATAAACCCCAGTTCTCCTGACCCAGACATAGGAGCAGAGGGAGAATGATGACAGCTAACATTTATATAACACTTTATACATTATCTCCCTGGATCCTCCCAACAGCCCTGGGAGGCTGATATTATTATTATTTTATATTCTTTTGTTGCTTGTTATTATTGTCCAATCATATCTAATTCTGCATGTCCCCATGTCCAGGTAAGAAAACTGATGCTATGAGAGATTTTTACTTATCCAGGGTCAATATAGCTTGGAAGTGTTTGAGGCAAGATTCAAACACAGGTCTTCCCAAGTCCAATATTGTGCCTGTAATAATCAAGTCTCTTCCTGAAGATGGAATGCAGCTTTAAGGGAAAATTTGTGTAAAGTTGTACATAAATTATAATAGAGCATGTAGGAGGGGGAGGGTACAGTGGTATGTTTTCCCATGAACTCACTGAAAAATACTGTCTGGGAACAACATTCCAGGGAGATCCCACAGTTCCGCTGTGAGCAGCAATGAGATGGTTGCTGCTAGTATTGAGCGCTTTGTATCCCTTACACACTGCTGTGTTTGTACTGGCCTGATGTGTATGTATAGTTCAGGATTCTTTTGCTGCTGCTAATTCCCATGGAAGAGAAAGCTAACCTGCAGGATCCCTCTAGGAGCATTATGACTGCAGTGCTGGAGAGCAGGGTAATGAGGAAGGTGGGCTCTTTCCCTGTTTTTCTTCTGCATGAGATAGATTATTCCCATACATTTTTTCATTCCCTTTGAAGAAAAACACTTTTAGTTCAAATGGAGTAAAAGTGACATAATCCTGGAGAATCAGGATACTGTGGAAAGAGTGCTGGACCAAAATCAGAAGACCTGGGATTCTTTTCTTGGCTTTGCAGCTAACTAGTTGAGTGATCTTGGGCAGGTTAATTAACCAGTCTAAGTTTTGATTTCCTCATCTATAAAATGAAATGATTTCTAAGGTCATAGGTTATAGAGCTGGGAGGAACCTTGGAGATAAATCGGATCTACTCCCTTCATTTCATAGAAAGGCAGCTGAAACTTAGAGAGAGGATCATAGACCAGTTCTAACTGACCTAAGACCTGGTATCTAAGACCAAGAGTTCAAGTAACTTGCCCAACTTCACAGATACTAAGTAACAGAATTGTGATTCAAACCCAGGTCTTTTGACTTGGGATGTAGTAGTAGTAATGGTGGTAGTAGTAGTAGTAGTAGTAGTAGTAGTAGTAGTAGTAGTAGTAGTAGTAGTAGTAATAGTAGTAGTAGTAGTAATAGTAGTAGTAATAGTAGTAGTAGTAGTAGTAGTAGTAGTAGTAGTAGTAGTAGTGGTAGTAGTAGTAGTAGTAGTAGCAGTAGTAACAACATTCATATAAGGACAGCTATCTGGTGCAGTAGATAGAGTGCCAGGCCTGGGAGTCAGGAAGACTCATCTTCCTGAGTTCAAATCTGTCCTCAAACACTTAATAGCTTTGCAATTCTGGGCAAGTCATTTAATCCTGTTTGCCTCAGTTTCCTCATCTGTAAAATGAGCTGAAGGAGAAAATGGCAAACCATGCCACAAAAACTCCAGATGGGCTCAGGAAGAGTTGAACACAATTGAAAAACAACTGAACCACAACATTCATGTGCATTTTAATGTTTGCAAAGTATTTTACATATATTATCTCATTTGATCTTCATGACAACTTTGTCAGGTACATGGTATTTTAATTCTCATTTTACAGATGAGGAAACTGAGGTGGGGAGAGGTCTGGTGAGTTGCCCCTAGGGAATGCTGCTAAGGCAGTTTTTCAACCTAGATCTTCCTGATTCTTAAGGTCAATACTTTGTATATCCGTGATCTCTGTCATTTCTTAATGTCAAAACCTAGGTTTATATGAAACCCTATCTTAGTGAATCTAGAAAACCACATCCTATTTATGGTGATGAATTGGGTTAGTGATCTGTTCATGGTAACTTCAACCTATCTTTCTCTTTTTGCCTGTTTTCCTGGTGTAAACTGGAGTAAAAACTTTGTCCCCCCCAAAATCTAGCTTCAGTGGAAAATAGAGAATACTCTGATGTGACATTCTCACTTACCCTCTTAATAAACACATAGCCACTTGAAGCTCAGAAACAAAAGAGAAATCTTGAGCAGACATAGCTAGCTCCTACGCTTCCTCCTAGGAGGTAGCTAGGTGATTCCGTGGATAGAGCTCTGGGCCTGGAATCAGAAAAACCTGAGTTCAGAACTGGTCTCAAATATTTACTACCTTGGGCAAGTCATTTCACCTTTGTTTGCCTTAATCCACTGGAGAAGGAAATGGCAAACTCCTCCGTTATTTTTGCTAAGGAAACCCCATGGACAATATTGGCATGCTCTATTCCATGGGGTCATGAATAGTGAGTCAGAACTGCACAATAACTGTCCTACTCACTGAAGTCCATGGGTGGCTTGAGGCACAGGGGTTACAGGACCATACCATTGAGTCCTTGAAGAAATCTTGGTGAGCTTTACTTAGTTAATTACCTGCCATTGTAGCTCCATACCAGGTCTGGTCCCAGGCTCTGTCTCTAAATTCTTTTCCCCTTTCTGACTTAGTGACATTTCTCTGCATCCAGGAGCAGTGTGTTAGAAAACCCTGCCTATGCTTACCCCCATTAGCTAGGATTCTGGCTCTCAGTGGCCAGGCTGATGAAGCATAGATTTTACTTGAGGGGGAAAAAGCATGACATAGTGGATAAGTTATTGGCCTTGGAGAGTCAAATCCCATCTCATAGTCTTACTATGTGTGTGACCCTGGGCAAGTCACTTGACCTGTGTTTGGTTCAGTTTCCTTACCTATAAAATGGAGACAATAATATCACTTACTTCAGACAGTCAAGAGGACTAAAGAGATAATATTTATAAAGCACTTAGCATGGTGTCTGGCACACAGTAAGCACTATATAAATGGTGGGTTGGTGATTTTTTTTGTCAGGGGGAGAAGGCAGGGCAATTGGGGTTAAGTGACTCGCCCAAGGTCACACAACTAGTTAAGTGTCAAGTATCTGGGGTTGAATTTGAACTCAGGTCCTCCTGATTCCAGGGCCAGTGCTCTATTCACTGTACCACTTAGCTACCCAAGCGCCATATAAATATTAGCTAGTATAAATAAATATTCCTACGTCTATGATCCTGGGCAAACTGATCAACTTTCTGGAGGATTTGGATTTTCTGGAAGTTAAAGAAATTTGACTAAATAAACATTTATGTTTTTTTGGTTTGTTTTTTGCTTTTTGGAGGGGGGGAAGGCAGGGCAATTGGGGTTAAGTGACTTGCCCAAGGTCACACAGCTAGTAAGTGTTAAGTGTCTGAGGCTGGATTTGAACTCAGGTCCTCCTGACTCTAGGGCCAGTGTTCTATTCACTGTGCCACCTAGCCACCCCTAAATAAACATTTAGTAAGCACCCACTATATATAGTAATAACAGTACATATGTACTTCATATGAAGATATTTATCTTCATGTGTAACAAGTGGAGGCTGGATCTGATGGCCCTAAAGGTGCTTTCTAGTTCTCATTCTATGATCCTCTTATTGAGCAAATGGTCTGTCTGTCACAGAAATCCCAATGAGTTTATTGAATACCTAGATCTTTCAGCGCCTCATGCCTTATTGATGAAATGATCATGTTGGGTGCTACAAAACCAATGAGGCTGACCAGATTGCTTGCTACTGTAAGCCTTTCTGACACCATGGTCTAGTTTTTCCTTCCAGGGCCAGGGGTGGGGAACCTGTGATCTTGAGGCCACCTGTAGCCTTCTAGGTCCTCAGGTGTGACTTTTTCACTGAGTCCAAGTTTTACAGAACAAATGCTTTTATTAAGGGGATTTGTGCTGTGAAGTTTGGATTCAGTCAAAGGACTTCACTTGAGGACCTAGAGGGCCATATGTGACCTCGAGGTAGCAGGTTCCCCAACCCTATTACGCAGTCTGGGACAAAACTCTTAAAATGATGATGAGAAGTCAGCTCATGGAGAAGAACCTCCTTACTGGGCTTCAGAAGTGTCAGGGTAGACTTGACTTAGCCAGACTGGCTTTCCAAATCTAAACTTTTCCACTTCAGCAGTAATTGACACACACTTGGTTCTTACCTGAGCAGTGCCAGGAAAAGTCAGATGTGGGATGAAGCCTTCTGTTTGCTCACTTTCAGAGAGAAGAATGTGATTCACCCACTGCACAGCGCAAGCTGTGAAATCCTCCCAAGGTTTCTCTAGAGATCAACCACAGACATCTATGAAAGTGGAGCAAACTGGAAGTGCATGCTGGGTACATACAAATGAGCAAGTTAATTAGTGCTGTCCTCTGGCCATCTCACGTTAGACCCAGAGGTTCTTTCAGACAGCGCTATTCCCCCTCCACACAAGGATAGCTCTGTGGCTTCCCTGTAGGAAATCACGAGAGGCTTCTACTCATGAGCCGTGGTGGCTTCATTGCCTCAGCCCCCTATAGCAGGTGCTCTGAGTTTCTTCTGCTCCACTGGCTTGCTGGGTCGTGAATTGGCCTGTGTTTTCCCCTGGGCTTGTCTTGAATGCCACTGGTCACTCATCAGTGCCTTTGTGCTGTAATTTAGTTTATCTGATGGATAAAGGAGCTCATCCATCATACTTTTGGCCTCATATCTTTGCATGGGGGAACATTTAAACACTCAAATGGTTCTGTGCGCTCACTGATGTAGCTTCTCCCTTCAGGGATGAAGCTCATAACCTCAACCTACTCATTTCACACTAGTCTTATTCATGTTCTCCCATAAGTTTGCCATAGGGTGTCCACCCATTGTGATAGAGGTTTTCCTTTTTCTTCTTTGATCTCACAAGAATCCTAAGAGAACACATGGTTGTTGTTTCGTAGTTTTTTTAGTCATGTCTAACTCTTTGTGACCCCATTTTGGGTTTTGTTGGCAAAGATACTGGAGTAGTTTGCCATGTCCTCCAGCTCATTTTACAGATGCAGAAACTGAGGCAGAGAGGGTTAAGTGACTTGCCCAGGGTCACACAGCTACTAAGTGTTTGAGACCAGATTTGAGCTCAGGAAGATGAGTCTTCCTGACTCCAGGCTTGGTGCTCTATCTACTATACCACTTAGCTGCCCAAGAACACATGGGCTATTCAACAAATCCTGGACATTTTTATCCCTTGCTCTTGACATAGGAGGATTTCACAGTTTGTTACTTATCCTTTGCTCTCCCTGTATTACTCACCCTAACTGGGAGACTAGAAGGATGTTGGTGCCTTTGACAGAAATAGGGAAGTTTGGAAATGGGGAGGGGTTTGGTGTGTTTGTTTGTTTTTTTTGAAAGATGAAGAGTTCTGGACATGTCGACAGCTGGGATATCAAGTCTGAAATGTCCAGTGGGTGATGGCTGAGGGCTGGAAATTGAGATCTGCATTGTCACCTTGCTCCATCTCTCTTGGAGTAATCACAAGAAATGATTTCAGTTTACTACTAGAATGTGGAGACTGGGAAGTATGAGAATGATCTATAAAAGAGGAGATAATTGAAGATCATGTTTTCTTTCCCACCCCAAAAGATGCCTTTGTTGTAGAGGGAGTGTCTCTCTTCTCAGTGAAGCTTTTCTGTACTTTTTTTTGGGGGGGGGGTTGGCAAGGCAATTGGGGTTAAGTGACTTGCCCAGGGTCACACAGCTAGTAAATGTGTCTTGGCTGGATTTGAACTCAAGTCCTCCTGACCCCAGGGGTCCCTAAGAGTTCAGAGCTGCCCCTAGGTGTGCTTTTTAAAGAGCCTGCCTGTGGGCTTTACTTTAGGTTTTTCACCATGTTTAAAAGCAGTCTGCTTTCTTCATTGGATCTTGAAATGCTGTGTACTATTAACACAGTGTTAGTGGAAAGTCGGGCGTCTTGGGGATCAGAGATCAATAAGTGACCTCAAAATGAAGCCTGTATTTCCACTGATGGTTGCAGTTTCTTTTCTCTTGTCTCTCCCACATCCTCCCCCACCTTCCTCTCTTGTTTCCAGTTTCCTTCACAAGGTAGTGACTAGTGTCATTTTGGCGTGAGTAATGAATGCTCACACTCATCTTAGACTCCAGTATGAGGCTGCTAGGTGTGGAAATAATTACTGAGGAGCCACAGATTTCTAGGGAGGCTGAAAATGAGGGAGATTTGGAGAGGGGAGGGAATGGTGTCAATTTCTAACGGAGAATTCCTAAAATGGGAAGGGTCCTTGGAGGCCACCTGGTCTACCCTGATAGTTGCAATTTTTTTAAAAACCTCTTTTCAAATTCTAGCCTGGACTTTTCTATCCAATCTACTGCCTGTCATTATCATTTTGTGTTTAAGTGTTTATGTAGTGCTTATTACTGTTATGCCCAGGCCACCTTGACATATTAGAAGAAATCTGAAAAAGGAGGAATTAATTGAAAATATTGATTGCTCACTAGGCAAAATAACTGCATGATTTTTTAAAAAAAGATGAAGATATTCACCATAGGATTTCTGTGACAAAGGACTAAGCTTTCTTTAAAAAAAAAAAGAATTAAATTTTATTTTTTTAAATGAGTAGAAATCTATTTTCTCTCCATCCTGCTACTTCATCTCACTGAAAAAATAAAAATAAAAATAAACTCCTTGTTATTAATACGTATAGTCATACACAATAATTTACTTCATTGGTCATGTTTAAATATGTGTATACAAATAAATCTATACATACATGCATACATGCATGCATACAAACATACATACATGCATACATGCATACATATGCTTACATGGCTCTGGAGTCAGAGGACTTGGGTTCAAATCTTTCTTCTGATGTGTACTATTAATATCACCTTGAGTGAGTTATGTAGTTTCTCTGGGCTTCAGTGTCTTCATCTGTAAAATGAGCAGGTTGGGCTCATTTTTATTAAGGGGATTTGTTCTGTGAAGTTTGGATTCAGTCAAAGGGCCACACTTGAGGACCTAGATGGCCACATGTGGCCTCAAGGCCACGGGTTCCCTACTCCTAGTCTGGGCTATCAGCAAAACTGATTTGTAGCATCTACCAGTTTCTGAGTTGTAAATGCTCCAAATGGAAATTTAACAATAGGCACTTTGAGCTTTTGGAGCTGGCTTCAGGACACCCCTGAATGTAAAAGATAGGATCAAAGGGATCTCAGTGACTTTCTAACCCAACCTGCTCATTTTACAGATGACAAAACTGAGGACCACAGAAACTACATAATTTGATGAAGGTCACACTAATAGCAAGCATCAGAAGAAAGATTTGAACCCAAGCCCTCTGACTCCAGAGCCAGTGCTATTTCCGCCATAACAGGATATTCAAATCAGACTGCAGAAGGGTGCTCTCCCACAATAGTTAAAGTCGGTTACATTTCCAAGTGTCATTTGCCCTTTGAGGCACCAGAGTCCCAATCCGCCATATTCCTAATGTCATGACCTTCATATTAGATTAAATGTTCTTGATGTGGTGTGTTATATATTTTTATAATATAATCTCCATTGTTTGTTCTAGTTGATATATCTAAGCTTTGAGGCACATGGGTTTGCTCATACTAGTATCCATCAATCTATCACCAAATGTTTGTATCAGGCATGTGCAAAGTCTTGGAGAAACAAAGATTAAAAATGAAAGAGGCTCTTCCCTCAGAGAGCTTACATTCTATTGGGGAAGATGAGATCTGCATGTAAAAATGCATGCACATAAACACAAGGTAATTTGGGGAAGCAGGAAAATTTGCTACTTTTGTTCAGCCATTTCAGTTGTGGCTAACTTTGTTACCCCATTTGGAGTTTTCTTGGAAAAAATACTGGAGTGGTTTGCCATTTCTTTTTCTCCAGCTCATTTTACAGAGGAGGAACCAGAGGCTAACAGGGTTAAGTGGCTTGCTCAACGTCACGCAGCTAGCAAGTGTCTAAGTTCAGATTTGAACTCAGGTTTTCTTGACTCTAGACCTGATGCTCTGTTCACTGCAGCACCTGCCTGGCGTTTGAATTGACTTTTGAAGGAAACTAGTAATTCTAAGAGGCAGAGGGAGGAAGAAGTACATTCCAGGCATGGGGGCCAGTCAGTATGCAAGCATTGATATGGAAGATGGAGTGCTGTGTGTGAGGACCAGAAAGATGACCAATCTAACTGAACTGTAGGGTATCTAATGAATAGAGTATCAAGAAGATGTTAGACAAAATTTCCCAATGAAATCTTTGAAACAGGTATTCATTCAAGATATTCTCACTCTTGAAGAGTGCCAGAGCTTCCAAGTAGCCTTAAAGGGCCAGGTACTTGGAATCCAAGAATTTCAGAACTAGGAAACATCCCATAGAGCATCTATTCTAGGCCTGCCCCTTTCCCTTATTTTATAGATGAAGGAACTGGGGTTCAGAGAGTTAAGTGACCCTCTAGTTAAGAGTCCGAGCGATTACTACATACCTGGCCTGTAATAAATGTTTTTTTTTTTAAATTATTTTTGGAGGGGGGAGGGCAGGGTAGTTGGGATTAAGTGACTTGACCAAAGTCACACTGCTACTGTGTTAAGTGTCTGAGGGTGGATTTGAACTCAGGTCCTCCAGACTCCAAGGCTGGTACTCTATTCCCTGTACCACCTAGCTGCCCCCACACTTGATTAAAAAAAAATTACTATCTCCCCCCCACTTTACACAAAGCGTTTATCACAGAGTTACTTTGAATCTACTTTCTCACCAGGTCACTGTAAGTATCAAAGGAGGTAATCAATGTGAAAGTTTTCTTTGTAGAGTTACAAGTATTATAGAAATGTAAAGTGTCTTTGTTGTTACTAGTGTTGATGAATGTAAAAAGAGCTTTTAAAATTCATAGGATTATAGGATGAAAGATGGAAGGGATCTTAGTGGTCACTGAGTCCAATCCTCTCATTTTACAAATGAGGAAATCGGGGACCCTAACATGTAGTCCAATCAGTGAGGGGCAAAGCTGGATTTTATAGAAATTTGAAGTGTTTAACTCACTTTGGTTCATTCTCCTTTAAATCGGTCGGGTGTCACTGTCGAAAACCAAGTAGACCAGGGATCCCTCAGCCATGGGCTGCCATCATCTTGTTATGTTTGGCCCAGTGGCCAGAGAGAATCCCAAGGTTTTTCATCCCACTTGGACACTCCCTGGTTGCATCTGATTTATTGATTGATATATGGATTGACCCAGGGTTTTTGTTTACAAATCCCCAGGTGAATTGTCTTCTGGGTGTTGCATTCATTCCCTGCTCTGTGTGTTCCTGTTGTGCCTGTCTGTGCAAACAATTCTACCCATTACAGCCGCCTTCCTGCTGGACACCGGCTGGTCCTTCACTCAGTTTCATGTGGAGCACAATCCAGACAACAGGGGCTCTGAAGGGGGCAGGAAACAGAGTTGGGCTTCTTGTGGACCAGCTACTGCTGACCCGTCTCTGCTGCAGTTGTTTGGAGGATGAATTGGGTGCTATTTGGAAGGGTGTGTACTTCTGTGTTCTGTGCAGTGAGGAGCTTTTCATTTCAATTCATTTCTCATGACCTGCCCTCTGACCCAGATAACACAATAAGTGACCCATGGGATCAGTCCAAGGCCTGGGATGCTGAGCAGGGCAAAGTAATGTTCCTGTGGTTTCCTGGCATTCGTTTCTTCTCTTGCAAAGCCAAATCAGGCTGTAGTCTCCCCTCTTGTGTTCAGCATTCTTGCTCGATACATGTGGCAGGATTTTTTATCAGACCATTGTCACCCCATAAAAACAAGTTGGATTCATTGTGTGAGGAAGGAGGCAGAACTAGGCTGTTTGTTTGCTTTCCTGAATTTGTCACACTGAGTGGGTGCCCCTTAGCTTTGTGGCCCCGTTTCCTGCCAATTTTATCTCAAGGGTGTGTAAGGAGGAGGAGGAAGCTGAGGTATGGTGGTCCCTGCTCATGTTAGCAGCTATAAAACACATATAAGCAAGAGTGCTCAGACTCTGTTTCATCCTTCCTTCTGAAGGAATAGGAAAAGTATATTTTAATTTTGTTTTAGAGTGACCAACCCAGAGAGAAATGGTCAACGATTCTGTTAGCATTCCAGTGAGCTTTTGCTACTAATGCAATAAAATAGTCAAGGAAGAAAAATATGATTGTCTGATGTAAGCTGTTGAAGGTGGGAACTAGGTTTTTTTTTTCTGTTTTGTTTTGTTTTTGATTTTGTAGTGGCTAGTATGGTGATTTGCATATACTGACCACCTAATTGTTGGTTGAATTGCTAGGAGAAGGTGGGAAATTTCAGCTTTTTCAATCATTGAATGAGGACCCCTGACACAGAACCCCAAATTTTTAGATCAGTTCTTCAGTCAGATTCTACCTTTTTGAAGTATTGTCAATGTTTGTTTGTTTTTAGGCCAGGAATTGGGAATTTATGGATAGATCTATAGTATGTGCTACATTTAGTGTAAGACCAAACTTTTCACCTATAAAAGTAGTTTAGTAAAAGCCAAAATTTTTTTTAGCTAAAAAGGAATTTTCTCTGGCTAACTTACAAAGCTCTATGTATTCTCCTTTGTAAAAAGAAGCCTTAGGGAAAGGAAGCTATTCATGTTCCTGTGTTTGGAGTGATTTTATGGAAGTGGGAGTAGACAGTATGCTTGGACACAGAGGGTGGAACAAGGACAGATGGGTGCAAATTACAAGGAGATAGGTCCTACATATATAATGAAGAACTTTGGAAGAGTTAGAATGGTGAGTTTTCTAATCACTGGAAGTGTTCAAGGTGAGGCTAGATTACTGTTGAACAGGAATACGACAAAGGAGATTCTGCTTTGAGTGGGAGACTGGTACTTTCCAACTAAGATTCTAAGGAAAAGTTGCCTGCCTGTCTCAAGAATATGCCATACTGATGCCTTTAGGGATGAGTTGCAGCTGCTCTTTCTCTAAAAGCTGACCTAAATTAAGTGCCAATTGGGACTTTGTGATTATTCTTAATATTCTTATTATTCATATCCCAGGAGTAGAGTTTCTCCCTAGGAGACTAGATGATATGTTTACTAATGAAATAATCAGAGAGAGTAGAATATGGAAAGTGGAACAGCTCTTCTAGGACTGTGTTTTATCTTCCCCTTTATTTTTAGAAATAGTCAATTAAACCAAGATAGCTCCTTGAAGGCATCAATTTTTTCACTTATGTATATGCACCCTCAGGATCTATAATAGTGCCTGCCACATAGTAGAGACATGATAAATGCTTGTTGATTGATTTTAAAGTAATTGGCATCCCAGGGGATAGAGCATTGGCCCTGGGGTCAAAAAGGCCTAAGTTCAAATACAGCTTGATCAACAAGCTAGCTATGTGATTCTGTTACCTATCTTGTCTCTGTTTGTGAGATATTTGTAAAGTGCTTTGAAAATTGCAAAATGCCATATGATCAACCAGTAAACATTTATTAAGTGCCCACTGTATGCCAGGGATTGTGCTGAGTATTAGGTTTTATGCTAAGTATATATTATTATTATATTAATATACCATTATTATTAATTGGGAAGGTGGATAAGGCACTAGAGGGAGGTAAAAAAAACTTATCTTGCACTGTCTACACAATTTATTTGGATTAAATAACCATTGATTGCCAGTGTAGAATGATACAGTCCCAGAGCCATATTTTTCCGTGGAGAAAATTCCTCCTAATGGACTATGGATGAGTCCAAGTCCTGAAGCTTTCAGGGAAGCATGTATCTATATCTGACCTATGTGTACACACTGTCTTCCCTGGCACTGGGGCCTGGCATGCCTGACTGCCTCCCCTAGCTACCTTGCATTTAAGTACATGGTATTGATTTATATGAATTTTCTCTATATTTATTCTCTTTAAACTTACATATGTACTTTTTGCTTCCCTCGTGTCCTCATTTTGATTAGTGATCGTTTTCTTGTTTTGACTTTGTATTCACAATGCCATGCACAGTATGGCACATAGTAGGTGCTTGGTTAATACTTATTGATTAATTGATCTAGGAGGCATTTAGCAAATGCTTGTATATTGACTGTCAAAGCATAACTCACACCCAATTACAGAATTTCAAAAGAGAGAATCTATTGAGTAGTAATTGGGACATGATTGGTGTGGGTGTGCTTCTTGTGAAGCATCATTGCCAACTACTGCTTGACTTCTCCAAGCCTCAGTTTCCTCATCTGTAAAATGAAATGGTCTGATGTTCTTTACAGTTCCTTAACATTCTGGAATTCTATGATTTATTTTATTCTCATAGGTTCATTGAGTTTTGAGGTACATACAGTTCACTTATAGTTTCAACCCAGGGGTTCTCTTGACCTTCCAGACCTCAGAATCAAAATTCCTGATGCCTTGTTAATGAACCCAAGGATTGAATTAGTTGGAGGAATGGGTATTTTGAAAGAAAGGAATATATTTGCATCTGTGTCTGTAGAGAGGCCTAAAGATTTTCCATATGATACCCAGGTCAGAGTCAGTCTGTTTTTCAACAGCCTATTTCCCCCCCCCCTTTTTCACTTTATTTTTTTCTATAGAAATTATGACTTACAATTTCTGGTTCTAGCCAGTTTAGGCTTCTCAGTGGGAAGGAAGCAGCTGTTGAAAAATCCAATCCATTTCAGGTTTCTATGTCAAATTATACAATTAGCTTACCAGCCCTGGGGGAAAGTCCATGACTGACCAGCAAAGCAGCCTTGACCCTTTTGAAAAAATCTATTCTCTCTCTCTCTCAGAATGTCTCTATGGCAAAATGGCCTGAGAACTCTTCTGAGGCTGTCACACATGTGTCTAGAAGGGTTCTTTAAAGATCTATGAAAGAGGTGGGGAGACTGAGCATATGAGTTTGATATAGATCATCAGTCATGATGGTAATGGTAAGTGTGCAGGAGTTAATGAAGGATTCCTATAAATACAGATGTATACAAAATCCTCTGTTGAAATCCTAGTGTTTTAATTTTCCTTTGACCGAGAGTTTTGTGTTTGAATAGCAGCTTTAAGCAAAGAGACAAAAAACAGAACAAAACTGGAGGTGGGAGAGGATGGTTTGAATAGTTTCAGGATTTTATTGGTATATAGCTGGTTACTTGGCCTATGTTGGATGAAACTGTGGAGCTAGCAGGGGAATGAAGATAAAAATATCCTTCTCTCATGAAAGGTTTGTGACTCAGAATCAACCCTTTGTTGAATAATAGTATCAATCTTTTACTATGGTAAAAAGAAGCCCAGAAAAGGAAAAGAGCCTGAAACACACACACACACACACACACACACACACACACACACACACACACACACACACACACACAGTTCAAGGGGGAACATCCTCTAGCTCTGACTATTTTACTGGATTGTCATTTGATGTAAATTGCCAGGCAGAGTATTTCAATAAGAACACTGAAAAATACCTAATAATATATGCTTTTTTTTTGTGTCGATGGGGGAGGGTCATGGTAAAATTAGCCCAGTATTCACCACTGCTGCTCCATGGAGGTGTTTGGTGCCTTCCATAGGGCTCTGGAGCCCTCCTTGCTTCATTAAGTCCTTTCTTCTGTTTCCCTTTCCCTTCTCTTCCCCTTAAGTAATTCCTTTGACATTCTAGTTGTTGCTAGGGCTTCTTTCCTGAAAGATTACCAAGAGTACTTGGCTAAATGCTGAGCACTCTGGGAGATGCAACATTAGGCCTTGGGTTAGAGGGAGCTTTAGGCAGCCTTTGTCACCCTCTGGGAGACTGAAGTGAGTTCTGTTGCCTCATCAATTTTGTATAGAGACTCAGATTATTTATAAAGTGAGTCCCATGTGTATTTATTGTGCCCAGAGGGTGCTAAAGAAGCTGGAGAGCCAAACTGGATTCTAGTTTTCAAGTAGAAATTTTGTTGACTCACTTAGCCACTTGAATTCTGGGTACTTTTGTATAAAGTGAATGTTTTCTCTGTCTGCCCCATCTCTGTGTCTTAATCAGAACGTCAAGTCAAGTCAGGAGATATTCGTGAAATGCGTACTATGTGTCAGAAACCGGGAATATACATACAACCTGAAAGAAAGTGTATGCCTGCTGTCAAGGAGTTTACATTCTGATGGGAAAGGCCTACACATGAAAGGGAGATGAAAAAGGACGGAGGGAGAAGGACAATAATAATATATTGTTATTATGTTCACCAGGTTTGCTATTAATTTAATTATTAATATTTCTTATCATAGTTAACATTTATGTAACATTTACAATGTATTAGATACTGTGGTAAGGTTTTTTTTTTAAACAATTATCTCATTTGATTTCTGGGAAGTAGGTGCTATTATTATCCCATTTTACAGATGAAGATATAGAGGCAAATAAAGGTTAAATGAGTTGCTCATGATCACACAATTAGTAAATGTCTGAGGCCAGATTTGAACTGCTCTGGTGCATTATTCACTGTGCCACCTCAGTGCCATACACTCATGTATGGGCATGGTGGAGAGGATCCTGGAGAGGAATGATGATATGCTAGCTTGAGCACTTCCCTTAAAAAGGTTTGGGGAGGAACTGATCAATCAGAGGAAGGGGCCACAAGGGGGAGGGGTACCTCCAGGGTGAGGAGGTCACATGGAAGAACCAACTCACAGGCTGAAGTCCTACACAAAGACTTCCTTGGCAATCACCACCCTTACTCGTCTCCCCTTTTTGAACTCGTATAGTACTTTCAGTCAGTGCTCTGAAACAGATTGAATGACCAAATCCACATAAAAGTCACTAATGTATCTATGTCCTATTCTCTCCAAGTTTTCCTTGGAAAAAAAACCCTAACTTGGTTAGGATTAAATGAGAGAATATATACAACCTGCCTTATAACTGAAAAGTACTATAAACAAATGAATGCTTGGATTATTAGCATTCCCTCTCTCAAGACTTACAGACTGCTGACTGGGGATCCTGCCCTCATGGCCCCCCTGATAAATCAACAAGGAAGTATTTGGTCACCTACTGTGGACCTAGAATAGCGCCACCTTTGAGACCATGGTCCTTTGTCTTCCTTGCTTCAAGTTTGAAGCTGTAGAAAATGGACCAAATGAAGTTCTTTTGAATACTCTTACAACAGAAACACAGTAGAGACTGGGTCTATACAAAGATCAAGGAGATTCAGGGACTTTGCTTCTCTTAGGCCATGGTGTGGATGGATCACATATCTACCCTCTACCTGAGCAGATTGTCTTTGTTGTTGAGTTGTTTCAGTCCTTTCTGACTCTTTGTGACCGCATTAGGGGTTTTCTTGGCAGAGATATTGTGATAGTTTGCCATTTCCTTCTCCAGTTCATTTTGCAGATGAGGAAACTGAGGCAAACAAGATTAAGCAATTTGCCCAGGGTAACACAGCTAATAAGTGTCTGAGGCCAGATTTGAACTCAAGAAGATGGATCTTCCTGACTCCAAGCTCAGTGTTCTATCCACTGGGCCACCTAGATGCTCTGTTGAGTAGATTAGGGAATTTTAAACACCAGGTGGGGGAATTTTAAATGCCAGGCACTTATAAAATACATTGGCAAATTAGTATCTATAGATTGAGGAGTTTGGACTAAATAATTTATTAAAAATGATGAGAAGGATGCTTTCAGAAAAACCTTGAAAGATTTACATGAGCTGATGCAAAGTGAAATGTACTATGTACAAAGTAACAGTAATATTGTAAGATGATCAGCTGTGAATGACTTAGCTATTCTCAATAATACAATGATCCAAGACAGATCCGAAGGACTTATGATGAAAAATGCTATCCATCTCCAGAAAAAGAATTGATGTTGTCCATATAGATTTAAGTATACTTTTTAAACTTTATTTTTCTTGAGGGTTTTTTTGGGGGGGAAGCATCTGTGTTTTCTTTCACGTATGACTAATATGGAAATGTTTTGCTTGACTACACATATATAACCTATATAGAATTGCTTGCTTTCTCAATGAGGGTGAGTGGGGAGGAAGGAAGAGAGAGAATTTGGAACTCAACAGTTTTTAAAACAAACATTAAACATTATTTTTACATGTAACTGGGGAAAAAACAAAATAATAAATAAATTTCAAAACATAATTTCTTAAGATACTTTCCAGTTCTGACATCTATGGTTCTAGGATTCAGTTGTAATTTGTAGTTACAAGGCAGGAAATAACAAGTTTGTCTGCTTCCTCTCCATTGTAAAGAGAGTGGTCTAGGGTAGGGCTTAAGCCTTTTTCACTTATGAAACTTCCAATTCTATTTGTGGCCCATCTCTCCTTTCCTGTGAGGTCTTTGGTTATAGACTTATAGATTTGAGGTTGGAGGAACCGCAGAGATCATTTACCCTAACCCTACTTCATTTCACAAAAGAGGAAATGAGACCCAAAGAGGTCAGCTGACTTATGTGATGTTACTGTTTGTTGTTCAGACATGACCATACTGTCCATGGGGTTTTGTTTGCAAAGATACTGGAGTAGATGAAGACAGAGGTTAAGAGACTTGCCCAGGGTCACAGAGCTAATAAGTTTCTGAGGTTGGATTTGAACTCTTGTCTTTTTAACTCCATGCCCAGAATTCTATTCACTGAGCCACCTAGCTACCAAATGTAACGCAGAAGTAATAAGTATCAGAGTTGGGATTTGAACTAAGTTCTCTGACTCTAGAACTAGTGTTCTTTTTGCTCTAACCTGGTGTCTCTTTTGTATTCCCTGTTTCCGGTTGAGAAATAGAAGCACCAGTCCTTCCCATTGACTTCCTTAGGGAGCTTTTGTTGTCATCTGAGTAGACAGCCTAGAATTAGAGATCTTCCTGTGTTAGAGGTAACCTTGTCATTTGTGGTGTAATGGAAAGAATACTGAACTTAGAAGACCAGGGTTTTACATACAGGTGATTATGAGGAAAGCATTGTGGAAAGCTAAGCTATTGATATCAATGCAAATTACCTTCTGGTAATTTGGGTAAACTGGGTCCGAGTGACTTGCTTAATGGCAATGAGCTATTTAGGAGCTGGGCTGAGACTAGAATCTAGGTTTCTTAGAGTCTGGAACCTCTACCCTTTTACATGTGATTTAGGATTGCATTTCTCTGTAATTAAATTATATTCTTCAAGTTATATTTAACATGCACAGGGAAACATAAGTATATGGCAGGTGGTCCTATGCCAGCATGGATCTAGTGACATTATATTCTACTTGACTGATCTGTTTAAGGAAATTGGAGAAAGAGTGAATGACAGAAGTCATTGGTGAAGAACAAAAAGTTCAGCTGCAGCATCATGGAATTTCAGAACTGATAGGGACCATGCCAAGCCTGTAGTGTAACTAACTTCCTTATTTTTAGAGGGAAAAGGATCGAAATTAAGTGACCCACCCAAGGGCATACAGCAGTCTGGTACTGGAGCTCTGAAAACATTAAAGACTGGAAAAAAATATTTGTGGGGAATGGGAGATGATACATTAATCTGCTGAACTGGCAAAGTGGCAAAGGTAACACCATAGACAAAGGCTAACCAAATTCCCACTTTGCTTCACTTTCCATTAAACCACACAGTCTTTTTCATAGGAGCTCTTAAGACTCTAGCTGTTCTCCAGAGGCTCCCTGTTAAGCACCTTTAGGGAAATGGCAGTAAATAATACAGTGCCAGATGTGGTGGTACATGATTATAATTCCTTCTAGTCGGGAAACTGAGGCTTACAAATCTTTTGAGCCCAAAAAAGCCAGTGATACAGTGTTTGCAACAAGCCCAATACTAATGTGATGTGAGCCCCAACAATTGGAGGGCTACCAGGCTGTCTAAGGACGGGTGAACCAGCCCACAAAGGGAAATAGGGCAGGTTAAAGTTTTTATTCTGATCAGCATTGGGAATCAGCCTGTGAGAGACTGTTGGCAATTGCTGCCTGAGTAAGATGAGGAGACTCGGTCTATCTGTTTCCTTCTTTCCTCCCTCTCTCCTTCCCTTTCTTTCTCTCTCTCTCCCCCCCTCCCTTTCTTTCTTTCTTTTCTTTTTCTTCTCCCTTCCTCTTTTCTCTCTCTCTCTTTCTTAAATCTCTCTCCCCCATATACATATGCACACACAATACATATACACATTACTACATGCACATACATATATAGAACCTGAGTAAGATTAAGGAGACCTGTCTGTATTCTCTCTCTCCATCCCTCTCTTTTCTCTCTCTCTACACACACACGCACACACACACACACACACACACTCAAACACATGTATATACACATATAGAACACGTATATGTATATATATATACACACTCACATATAGAACATTTACATGTATACATATTATATACTCTGTGCATATGCGTGTGTAACTGGTGGGGTAGCCGTAAAACAGAGGCAAAATCTCAATATCTGTAAGGTTCTGAGACTTTAAAAACACTAGCAGTGGTTGGAAGAAAACCATTGTTAGGGTAAAGTGGGAGATGATGTTCTAGCAGAACTAAGTTTTGAACCTGTAAGAGCAAGCCTGAAAGACCACCCACTCCCCAGCCCTACCTTTAAGCTTTGGAGATCTTGCTATTGATTTCTCAAATCACAGGTCTTTGGGAGAATTGAAATAGCTGTTTTGGGTTTCAGTGTCCTCCAAGAAAAAAAAAAAAGAAAGACTAGACTAAAGAGGGATAGGGGGCAAGTGAACAGTCCAACTCTCTGGTATCTATCTTCCAAAAGGTTCTTTGCAGTTTCTATTATGATGATTTATAGAGGGCACTATCTCTTAGTAGTTTGATAGTTGTATAAGTCAGAATAATAGTAACTGACTTTTACATATCATTAGCTCATTTGATCCTCAAAATAGTTCTGTGAGGTAGAACTACAGAAATTATTGTTCTCCTTTTGCATATGCTCAGAGAGGTTACATGATTTGCCCAGAGTCACAGCAATAGTAAATATCACAGGTAGGATTTCAAATGAAATCTTTCTGATTCCAAGTCCCAGCCCTCTGCAAATTGTGTCATGTTCAGTTTCATTGAACAAAATGTGAATGTCATCAAGCAAGAGTCACTATGGTGAGTTCAAATCTGACCTCTGACATTTACTAACTATGTGACTCTGGGCAAGTCATTTTACTCCTATTTACTTCAAGCTTCCTCATCTGTGAAATGGGGATAATAATAGCACCTACCTCCCAGCGTTGTTGTGAGGATCAAATGAGGTGAATGTAAAGTGCTTAGCACAGTGCCTGGCACATAGTAGGTGATACATAAATGTTAGCTGTTATTATTACTATTAGGATAGAACTTTTAATTTATATGAAAGCCCTGTCTCTGGGATGTGAAAGTATAGCCATTGACACAGGATCATGTGAGGGCTCTGTTTCCTCTTAGGTGTGTTTCTGAGTCTGTCTCCTGTTTAAGTCAGAGGCAGAAATACGTAATGTTTTTAGCATCAGTTCCATTTTGGATGTGATCCTACATCCCAATATGGGAGCAAAGGGTGGGGGAATCTTCCTCAAAACACATTCTTCCATAGGAATCTTTGTTGCTCATTTATTCAGTCATGTCTGACTCTTCATGACCCCATGGACCATAGCAGGCCAGGCCCTTCTGTCTTCCACTGTCTCCCAAAGTCAGTCCAAGTTTAAGTTCATTGCTTCCATGACATGATCTATCCATCTCATCTTTTGCTGTCCCCTTCTCCTTTTGCCTTTGGTTTTTGCTAACATCAGGACTTTTTTCAATGAGTCTTGCCTTCTCATTATGTGACCAAAGTATTTAAGTTGCAGCTTCAATATTTGTCCTTCCAAAGAGTAGTCTGAATTAATTTCTTCTTCTTCTTCTTCTTCTTCTTCTTCTTCGTGAGGCAGTCGGGGTTAAATAAGTGTCAAGTGTCTGAGGTCACATTTGAACTCAGGTCCTCCTGACTCCAAGGCTGGTTCTCTATTCACTGTGCCACCTAGCTGCCCCTGAATTAGTTTCTTTAATCATTGACTGATTTGATCTCCTTACTGTCCAAGAGACTGTCAAAAATCTTCACAGGAAAACCCAAAATCTTGGATGGAGATGATTCTATCACTTCTAATTTGTGCTGGACCTCCTGTTGGGTGGGTAAAGTGGTCAATTTATGTGAGAATAAAATCAATAGTCAATAGTTAATAAACATTCCCAGAAATTTCCCTGGGGGGTGCACAAGCAGGTGGAAGAATCAAGGTGGGTTTTTTGGCACTTAAGCTGAACCTTAAAGGAAGCTCAGGATTCCAGGAAGCAGAGGTGAGGAAGGAGCACATTTCAGGACTAGAATATAGCCGATGCAAAGGTAAAGAGATGGGAGAGGAAACATATCCTCTCCAGGGAACAGCAGAGTCCTGTTTGGTTAGAGCATAGAGTGTGAGAAGGGTAATTTGCAATAAGTCTGGAAAGTTAAGTTGGGACCAGATTGTTGAGAGTTTTAAGTCAACCTGGGGTGGGCAGTAGGGGGAGCTTGTATTTTATCCTAGAAGCAAGAGGGAGCCACTGGGATTTCTTGAACAGAGGAACAAAACAGAAGAAATCACTGAAGGACCACGCTTGAGGACCTAGAGGGCCACATGTGCTCTTCAGGTCACAGGATCCCTACCTCTGGTCTAAAGACATTGCATCTGAACTTGGACAGAACCTTGTTCAAATCTAGAGGTCTTTCTTCAGGAATTACACACTTGGTATTTTAAATGGTATTTCTTCCAATGGCTGGGCTGCATTTATCAAAAAGTGGGAAAGCATAGAAATTGAAGAACATGGTTATATAACTGCCCTTTCCCTTTTTCAAGGGGGAAAAACAGCCTTTGATCCCCTTTGCTAGGAATTCAATATATATTTATTTAGCTATCAATTTGTCCTCTATCTAGGATTTCTTTATCCCTTTGGAGGGTAAAGAGAATGGGCCCTAGGGTTTCTTTTTCTCCCCCTAAGGATTAGCCTGTTCTCTCCTGTAGCAGCCTCCATTTCATTTTCTGTCATCCTTGGTTTTGTTATGATTTATTATCCAACCTGTCCCCTGCAGTGGTTTCAGTGGAGAACTGTCGTGTGTGGGCGGGTAGCTGGCTTCCAGAACTGACACATGCAATTCAGGGCCAGCACTAGTACCGAGGCTGTTGTTTTGTGTGGCTGAAGCTTCCAACTGCCCCTGTCTGTACAAACAGAAAGTTCACAAGCTTTTCTTTTCTCACACATGTGAGATAAAGAACCCAGATGTCAGCAAGTGGGGGGAAACCAGACGAATATAGTCTTATAACATCTGTTGCTGTTGTTCAGTTGTTTGTCATGTCTGAATCTTGTGACCGCATTTGGGGTTTTCTTGGCAAAGATACTGCGTTGGTTTGCCATTTCTTTCTCAGCTCATTTTGCAGATGAGGAAACTGAGACAAACAGGGTTAAGTGACTTGTCCAGGGTCACACAGCTAGTTAGTATCTGAGACTGGATTTGAACTCAGGTCCTCTGACTCTAGACTCCACTGTGCTCATCCACTTCACTCATCTTAATTTTTAAAATATTGCTGATGTTTTAACTTGCTAAAATTATCATCAATACAACAATGCTAAAGGTGTTAGTGTTCTCAGAAATGTATTATTATTAAGTGCAACAACAACAATGTCAATAAATGATGTTAGCGCTGTACTGAGTTCCTGGCCCCAGCCTACCTTTCTAGTCTTACTCCTGTTCCTCGCACATGACATTCCATCTCCTGGCCTTTTCACTGATGTCTTCTATGCCCAGAATTCACTTCTCCTTCCCCTCTGCCTCTAAAAATCCCTGGTTTCCTTCAAAACTCAGCTCAAGCACCACCTTTTCACTACATGAAGTCTTTCCTGATCTTCAATAGCTACTAGGACCTTCCCCCTGCCAAATGACTTTGTCGTGTGTGTGTGTGTGTGTGTGTGTGTGTGTGTGTGTGTGTGTGTGTGTGTGTGTGTGTTTGTGTATTCTCTATCTGCCCTCTTTCCCTCCCCTCTACCCTTCAAAGAATTCAAACTCCCTCAGGGCAGGGGCTGTTCATTTTATTTTTTTTATTTTTGTTTTATTTTCTATATTCTCAGAGTTTAATGCAGTGCCTGATATACATAGTTGGTGCTTAATAGGTGGTTCTTATTATACACACAGTTATACATTCTCTTCCCAATAGTCTCATAGCTGAAGGCGGTAATGCTAGACTAAAGGACTAGAGTTCTTTAGCCCTTTTTTTGTGTTTGTGTGTTTGGGCCCATTTGACAGTCTGGTAAAGCATATGGATCCCTTTTCAGAATAATGATTGTCTACAATTATAACGGAAGGAAATACTAAATTTCAGTTAGAGGTTAGTGAAAATAAAGGTATAAATGTTTTTTGGTCATGCACAAGGTCACAGACTCTCCTGAAATCTATCCAGAGACTTAATTTTTTAAAAAAAATAGTCTTTTCTCCCAATTACATGCAAAAAACAATTTTTAACATTTGTTTTTAAAGTTTTGAATTCAAAATTCTATCCCTTCTTCCCTCTCCTCCCCTTATATCCAGGGACTTGTGTACCCCTGGTTAAAAACCTCTGATCTCGACATATACTGTTGTCCTTCATATTCAGAGATGTTGCTGATGATGAGTACTGTATGTATGACAACAGGCAGTGCTTTCTTTACTATGTGCATGTGAAGATCATCCTTTGGCCCAAGGCATTAAGTGATTGTTTTTAGATTGTCATTCATTGTGCTGCCTCTTTTTTTTCCAGGTTTGCAAGATGTATTTGCTTTAAAAAAAAAAGACCTATAAATGAAGCTATGTTCTCTCCTGTTATTGTACCTTGGCATTCAGCAGCTATACAATTAGAAATTATACTTCAACTGTCCTTAGAGCTTCTCTTTCCTTCCCTCTGGTGGGCAGCATCACCGCCTTCAGCTATGAGTCATAAAGTCACAGAATATAAGCACTAGATGGGGCCATAGAAATCACATTTTATTATTAAGTGCCCTGCATATAGGAAGTGATCAATTTGTAAGAATTAATTGTCCAGTTTAATTGCCATACTTCACTAGGTGCTAAAGGAAAGGAAGAAATTGAGGTGCACTGGAAAGTTTTGAACTTGGAGTTAAAGGATCTGAGATGATAATAATAGAACTTTACGATTTAGGTTTGCAAAGAGCTTTACAAACACTATCTCATGGGTGGCTAGGTGGCACAGTGAATAGAGCACTGGCTCTGAAGTCAGGAGGACCTGAGCTGAAATCTGGCCTCAGACACTTAACACTTACTAGCCTTGTGACTTTGGGCAAGTCACTTAACCCCAATTGCCCAGCCTTCCCTCCTCCAAAAAGCAAAAAAAAACCTCAAACCCACAAAAAAACCCACATACTGTCTCATTGGATCCTTACAACAATCCTAGGAGGTAGGTACTATTATTATCACCTTCATTTTACAGATGAGGAAACTGAGGCAGACAGAGGTTAAGTGACTTGCTCAGGGTCACACAGCTAGAAGTGTCTGAGGCCATATCTGAATTCAGGTCTTCCTGACTCCAAGTCCAGTGCTCTGTCCACAGGGGTAGAATCCCATCTTTACCTGTCACTACTTGTGTGACATTGACATAGACAGTGACAGCAGTTCATTAAGCCTTAGTTTCCTCCTCCTTAAAATGGGGGAACTGGCTTAGATGATATCTAATGTCCCCACCAACTCTAGGTCTAAGATTCTTTGATATGAAAAGATCCCATGGTTTATTCTCTTTGAGGTCATTCAGTGGTAGCCTCCTGACCACATTACTTTTACTCACATGTAGAATCTTCTTTATAGAATTGAGAACCTCTGAGAGCATCTAGTCTTGCACCTTCATTTTACTGATAAAAGAAACTGAGGCTTGCTCAAAGCCATCTTAACCAACTGCCTCTATGACTTTGCCAGAGACATTTCCTGAGCTCCTGCCATTCCAATCCTCTGCTTATTCCTCTCTGCTTTTTCTTATTCTGAACCTCCATTAAGGCCCAGGTTGACTTCTTTTCCATGTTGCGCTTTCAGAGGCAGCTAGATGTTACCATAGATAAAGCTCTAGGCTTGGGGTGAGGGAGACCTGAGTTCAAATCTGAACCTCAGACACTTACTAGCTGTGCAACTATAGGCAAGTCACTTAACCTCTGTCTTCCTCATTTTCCTCAACTGTTAAAAAGCCCTATAAAAATCTTAACAGCTTGTATCTTCAAAGATTGTTGTGAGGATCAAATGAAGTTATGTTTGTAAAGCACATAGCATATTGCTCAGCACACAGTAGGCACTTAATAAATGTTTATTCTCTTCCCTGCTTTCTGACCATTCTGACTGATTAGTAAGACTAAAGCAGAGATCACTGTGGGCTGGAATGGCAACTTCTCAGACTTACCTTACTCTTGAATTATTTACATACCTTACATTCTCAGCTCTTTGCCTTTCTTTCAGGGTTTGGTTGATATTGTTATGCTGTCAAGTGTTATAATTTTTAGGTCCTAAGAATGGAACTGATGGGGAAGCCTCAGGTACCATACCTGCTGGAGGCCTGTGCCTCAGGCCCCCCATAGAAGCTAAGACACCACAGTGCTCTGTTAGCCATTCACTTGATTTGACATGAATGCCTTGGGGATGGTAATCAAAATTACCCAGACTGGACAATAGTACAGGAAATAGAGATCTTCACCCCAAGGAACAATGAGGGATAGGATGATTCAGATGTCTGTGGATACTTTAAGAGCTGAAGTCTGCCCTCCCTCCCCACCTCCCCACTTCCCCACATCCATTTTTGAGACCTTCCATACTACAGGCAAGAGAAAGATTGTTTAAAAATACCAGGCGGGGACGGGTAGATGACTCACATGTGGTGGGAGGTGCCATTTCAACCACAGTCATTTTGTTCCAGTGGGAGCCTTTACTAATCAAATTAAGGCCCTCGGAGAAGCTGGTTTTGAAGAGGGATTAGTAGCAGGAAAAACAGGTCAGACTGAAGCTGGAGGGCAAGATAGACAAGGCTGTTCTGGTTTTTGAGTAGAGCATAGAGTCCCAAGAAGATGACTGGGTTTGGAAACAGAGGGCCGGGGCTTGAGTCCCAGATACCTGTGTGAAATTGAGCAACTGACTTGATTCTCTTTGGGCCTCACTCTCTTCAGTAAAATGAGGGCGTTGGACTTGGTGACCTAGTCCCTCCAGTCTAAAGAACCTAGAAAAGTATCAAGAACAAGGTTGGAAAAGAAAGATTGAATTTGCTGGCTACAGCTTGCCCTAGTGCAGGCTTGCAAAGTGGTCTGAGTATGAGAAAGTGAAAATGAAAATATTTGCTTAATAAAGATGGACTCACACAGCACCCTTCCCTGGCATGGGCAGCACTTGCATATTTCCTACCTTGGGGCTTTTACTCAGATGCCAGTCTTTCTGTGATGGGAGGGTTGGTGTGCTTTCCATTCAGCACTCACACACTTTTGTTTCTAGCTCAGAAACAGCCTGCCTTAATGCATCAGTCATGTTTACAACTTTGGCTGACCACTAACTACCATATTTATTAGACTATATTACCACTTTTGTCTCTTGAAAAAAAATGGGCTTACACTAAAGATTCTCAAGGCTGCATAATTACTTTATGCCTTTTAATCTGACTTTTGACTTGGACTGAATGAATCATGGAATCATTGAATTTTAGGGCTAGAAGAAACATTATAGATGATAGATTCTAACCCCTTTCCATTTAGCAGGCAAAGCAATTTTTCCAAGGTCCCACATTACATCTTGATTCCTGGTGTTATATTAAGAAACAAACCCACCCCTACCCCCCATAGGTGTTCAATTATACCAATGATTAGACAGTTCTTATATAGTAATGACTTACATTTATATAGTGATTTAAGGTGTACAAAGTGTTTTCTTCACAACTGCCCCATTAAGTAGATGGTACAAACATTCCTATTCCCATTTATATATGAAGAAATTTAATTTCAGAGAGGTTATGCGACTTCCTCAGAGTCACACAGCTAGTAAATGCCAAGACTGGTATTCAGAGCACATTGTCTTCTTAATCCGGGTCTGTCGTATCCCTACTCAACAGAACCAGATAGACCAGAAAACTTAATCTTCGAGCTATTGCTAGTTGGTTTAGTTCAGTAGGTAGTATTTACAGTTGAATCTTCAGCCTCCTGAATTCTTATGGTACTTGTAGTCTACTCTGTATCTTATCAGTTTCTTCTCTATTGCCCTGTATTGTTCCCTTGGAATTTCATGGAAGAAAGATTAGACTTGTTCTTTTTGATTCCAGAGGCAGAATTAGGACAATTAGGTGGAAATCAAGGAGGAGCTGATTTCTGTTCATTATATGCAGTTGTGTGCTGGTAAATGTTTAATAGTTGGCTCTTTCAGGAAAAAATGTGCGTATAACACACTTGTAAGTGTAATCTTCATTATTAATATTTTCTCCATCATGTTCATAAGTCTGGACACTCAAAAAAAAATCAAGCCCTGATTGGTAGCATTGCTGATTTCTGAGGCATTGATGCTCATACTGAAAATTTCATAATCAGCTCTCAAAAACTCAGGCTCCAGAACACACTCAAAAAAATAAATAAAAAACTTTTTTAAGAATTCAGAAAGTAGCAAGTTCACCATCACTGAAAAATCTTCAAGCAAAAGCCAAATGACTACATTCATGTTGGGGATGTTGGGGAGAGAATCCCTGTTTGAAGTGGGGGTTGGACTGGATGACCTCTAAAAACCACTTCCAACTCTGAGTCTATCTCTATATCTTCTCTCACTGTCTAAGCCATCAACATCTCAAAGGCAGGGTTAGACTCCCCAACTTCTTCAGCTTCACTTAGAGCACTGTATATGTCTATTTGGATTTGGGAGAAAAATAAGTTCTTATCATCTTGACAGTCAAATAGCAAACCTTAATTAGAGTAGAAGCCTTTAAATATCCTGTGGGATAAGGTCAAAATGGGTACATGATTTAGACATAAAGGGTGATGACATAAACAAATTAAGATAGTATGAAATATCTTACCTGTCAGATCTATGGAAAAGGGAAGAATTTATGATCAAATAAGAAATATAGGGCATTATGGAATATAAAATAATCTTGATTACATTAAATTAAAAAGAGTTTGCACAAGCAAAACCAATATAGCCAAAAAAGAAAAGGAAAGCAGGAAATTGGGAAAAAAAGTTTTGCAGGGGGGGAGGCAGGGCAATTGGGTTTAAGTGACTTGCCCAAGGTCACAAGGCTAGTAAGTGTTAAATGTCTGAGGTCAGATTTGAACTCAGGTCCTCCTGACTCCAGGGCTGGTGTTCTATTGACTGTACCACCTAGCTGTCCCGGGAAAAAAAATTTTATAGCAAGTTTCTCTGATAAAAGCCTCATTTTTCAAATATATAGAGAACTCAGGTGGCTTAGTAGATAGAGTGCTGAACCTTGAGTCAGGAAGACCTGAATTAAAATCCAACCCCAGAAATTTATTAGCTGCATGTCCCTGGGCAAGTCACTTAATCTCCTGTTTGCCTTAATCCACTGGAGAAGGAAATGGCAAACCATTCTAGTAACTGCCAAGAAAACCTCATGGACTATGGGGCCATGGAGAGTTGGACAGG
>CM053580.1:446532482-446557489 GCA_028627135.1 Pseudochirops cupreus
CCCCCCCCCCCTTGAAACAGTAAGCAATCCAATATAGGTTATACATGTATAATCATATAAAACATTTCCATATTAGTCATTTGGTACAAGAAGACTCAGAAAGAAAAAGAAAAGAAGGAAGAGAGGAAGGAAGAGTGAAAAATAGTATGTTTCTGTAATCACACAATATCAGTTCTTGCTCTGGAGATGGATATCATGGTTCATCATGAATCCTTTGGGATTGACTTGGATCATTGTATTGATGAGAATAGCTAAGTCGTTCACAATTGATCATTGTACAGTATTGCTATTACTATATACAACATTCTCCTGGTTCTGTTCACTTCACTTTGTATCAGTACACATAAGTCTTTCCATGTTTTTCTGAAATTATCCTACTCACCATTTCTCATAGCACAATAGTACTCTATCACAATCACATGCCACAATTTATACCACAATTTGTACCACTAATGAACCTTTCAACTCTTTTTAAAAAAATAGGCTTAAAAATGATCTATCTGTAAAGTAGCTAAAAACCTCTTCAATGGAATTCTGATTTTAATTTCTGGGAGGGCATTTATGCCTCAACTATTCTGTAGAAGCGGCATTTGTTCCCCTTCATTTGGTATCATTTACCCCTCCAAGATGACAGAAATCCCTATAGACATCAGGAAAGAGGAGAAGTTATAAACTGGAGTTTGTCTCTAGTTCTGGCTATCCTCTTTGGTCTTATTTGCCTTTCCCTTCTTTCCTTCCTCCCACCCTTCCTTCCTACTTTCCTTCCTTCCTTCCTTCCCCCATTCCATAGAAGGTGGCACTGTTGTGATGATCATGCCCTGGGTGACAACTCTTAATTTCACTGCATACCCTATGGGCTGCTGTCCTGAGGGAAATTGCAAGGGTGTTGACTTTCTGTCAGTTTGGCCAAAGAATGTCTAAATGGACATTCCTTCCAGTTCAGCTCATTCTTGGCTTACCTTAGGATGAGGGTAGGGGATGAAGTGAGAGTTAATCAAGGGACTCTGTGTCGTTGGTTGTTTGAATGCCTTTTATTCCCTTCTGGATACCCTCTATCAGAATTTTTTTTGGTCTCTTGAATCAGGTTTTTTTCCTTCTTTTTCTTTTTTGTCCTTCTTTTGAATGGAGAATTCATGTTGATTACTTACTGCAGGCTGATTTTGACTGGTGTTCATATCTCTGGTCATGACATCAGATGAAGTCAGTCATCAAACAGGCATAGGGCAATGTTAACTTTCCTCTGCAGGTCAGAAAGGTTACAGTCCCATAATGCCAGACTCCAGACAGATTTGGGGAGGACTGATTGGCCCATGAGATATTGCAGTAGAATAGAAATGGGATAAGCTCCAGTGTTACTTGGGTTCTCTTACTAAATGACAGTATGACTGGACAAATTATTCCTTGAATCTCAGTGTAATCATCCACAAAATGATGGGATGGATTAGAACAGAGGTTCTCAACCTTCCTAATGCTGCAACCCTTTGATACTCATATGTGGGCATATGTGGGCATATCTGCATGTGGGTAGACCCTCCTTGAAACAGAGGAGCAGTGTCTCGGTTCCTAAGACCATCGGGAATATGTGTTTTCTCAACAGGTTGAGAACTGCTGGACTAGAAGATCTGAGATCCCTTCCAGCTCTAAAATATACCTCTTCCTTCATTACTGCCTCTTCCTACTCCTTCTCTCAAGTAGTATAAGAAATCCAGTTTGTCCCAGACAAATCATCAGATGCCCACACAAGCCATCTGGGCCCATATAAAAATGCTGCTTTGGACAGAGAACAGAGTATACGAGTTGTCTCTGAAGTTTGAGTGAGGAAATTCTAGGGAAAAGTTTACGGAACTGGTTAGCATAGGGAAAAAGCCCTTTGAGGGGGTGTGTTGAGCAAGAAGGTCCCTAGCCATTGACTTGACAGATGGTTTATTGAAGGTTTCTTCCTTTTTCTTTGGGTCTCTTGTTACCAATCGTTGGTAACAGAAGGCTTTGGGTGAGCAGCACAATGTAAGCAGAGCTATTCTATAGCTGCTTTGTCATAGTCTTTGTTGTTTAGTCAATTTTTTAGTTGTATCCAACTCTCTTTGACCCCATTTGGGGTTCTCTTGGCAAAGATACTGGAGTGGTTCACTATTTCCTTCTTCAGCTCTTTTTATAGGTGAGGAAACTAAGGCAAATAGGGTTAAGTGAATTGCCCAGGGACACATCGCCAGAAGTGTCTGAGGCTGGATTTGAACTCAGAGGAGTTCTCCTGGGTCCCAGACCTGACACTCTGTGCACTGTGGTGCCACCTAGCTGCCCTTGTCATATTCACTAGGGGTAATAAAATTTGACCTAAAAACATAGATGTGTCATGGGTGTTATGAGACGGGATGGGCCTTGACTACAGCTCTAAAAGTGTCTTACAGTTCATTAAATCTCATTTGCCCACCTGGCAGTCAGAAATTTGTCAAGATTTCAAAGGATGGTTAAAAAAAATGACATGGAGTTCTGGTTTGGAAGCCCAGGTGTGGTAGATAGGCAAGGGGGGGGGAGGGAGTCTGGTGGGAAGCAAAGGACGAATAATTGCTTTGATTCAAAAGCCTCAGAGGCCCATATAACAATGAGATGCTGGGCAGAATCCTGGAAGGTATTTGAAAGATATCCTTTCCATTGGTTGAAGATGTCTGATAGGTCTATAATGTCTATAAGGTTTATAAAAGTGCTTTGTGGGGGGCAGCTAGGTGGCACAGCAAATAGAGTACCAGCTCTGGAGTCAGGAGGACCAGAGTTCAGATCCCCCCTCAGGCACTTAACACTTACTAGCCGTGTGACTTTGGGCAAGTCACTTAACCTCAATTGCCCTACCTTCTCCCTTCCAAAAAGCAAAAAAAAAAAAAAGTGCTTTTTGAGGCAGCTAGGTGGGACAGAAGGTAGAGCATCACCTGGAGTCAGAAGGGTCTGAGTTCAGGTCTGGAACTCAGGTCTGTGTGACCCTGGGCAAGTCATTTAACCCAGATTGCCTCAAAAAACCCCAAACAAAAGTAACAACTCCCCCAAACAAAACAATCCTAATGAAAAGCACTTAGGATGTCAAGATGTAGAGATAGAAAAGGCTTTAGAGATCACCTTGTTCAAATCCCTCGTTTTACATGTGGGAGCTGAGGGACAATAAGATTGCTCAAGGTCAGAGAGCTAGGCATGGGATTTGAATTTGGGTCATCTGACTCCAGAGCCAGCGTTCTTTCTTCATCCAGTAAATTGGTGTCCAAAAGCAGTTAGACTTAGTTCTTGGTCTAAAAGTAACTCTTATGTGCTTGCTTTAAAGAATACTTGTTTAAAAGCAGTTTTACTTTCGGTGATATATTATTTTTGAAAAAAATTTCATAGAGCTACAATTCTTAATGGGGCCTTTCCTTAGACTTCTACTAGTTCCTTGGGTTCTTTTTTTTCTTCCAAGTGTTTCCTTAGGAGTTATCCTGTTGTTGATAGGCTACTCCAAGGAATTCTGAAGGAGAAAGTCAAAGGTATTCAATCAATAAACATTTCTTGGGTGACTACTACGTGTTAGGAACTGTGCTGAGTACTAGGGATACAAAAAAAGGCAAAAGACAGTCCCCACCCTCAAGAAACTTACAATCTGATGGAAGGTGGGAGAGACAACATGCAAGTTATATACAGGATAAATAGGAAATAATCAATAGAAGGAAGGCACTGGAATTATGAGGGGTTGGGAAGGCTTCCTGTAGAAGGTGAGATTTTAGTTGGGACTTAAATGAAGGCAGGGAACTTCCTATGTGACTGGCATTGTGTTAAGTGCTGGCAACGTAATGAGAAAGACAGTTCCTGACCTCAAGGAGCTTACAATCTAATGGAAAGGGCAATATATAAAAGGAAACTGAAAAGGGAGGAGGGAAAGGAAGGTACCCTGTTTAGGGGCATGATGAAATTCAAAGGGAGTACAGCTGAGTGGGAAATAACAGATTCAGGCACATGTGCCCACATTTGCTCTTGGCAGAGGGACTTCATACAGTGATTAATAATGACTCATGTTTCAATAGCACATTAAATGTTTCTAAGTTCATTCTTCCCCGGTAATTGGACCACTAGGTGGTACAATGGATAGACTTGAAGTTAGGAAGCTATGAGTTCAAATCTTGCTTCAGATGACTGTGTGACCCTAGGCAAGTTACTTAATCCCTTTCCTCATTTTTAAAATGAAGTAATAAAAACTCCTACCTCATGTGGGATCAAATGAGCTAAAAAATAAAATCACTTTATGGCTTGCAAAGTACCTTTATAAATGATCTCATTTGATAGTAAAAACTAGCTTCTTTTTTTTTTTTTTACATTTTATAGAAGAAACCAACACCCCAAAAGGTTACTTGCCCAGTTACACAGCTAGTAAGTGGAAGAAACTCAAAACTGAACCCTAGTCTTCAGGCTAAATCCAATCTTCTTTCTGCCATGTACATTGCAAACTTTAAAGCATTATGTAAAGGTCATTATGGTGATGATTATCATGAGGATGATGAGAATGATGCCTCATTGTTGCCTCCACTGCTAACTTTCCTTTCACTAGAAGCTTGCTCATTCTACCACTGACACTATAGCTTAGTTACCATTCTAAGGTGGGCTATGGGTTGAGATAGCAAGATATCCAAGATAGGGTTGTCTGGGAACCCTTCCCTGCTGGAAGGTAGCCAGGATGAAGGAAAAAAGAATGTTCTTTTCTCTATGTATTGAGCAGCCAAGTGTGTTTCTTTGGCTCAACATCTGGAGGAAGCAGGTTTCATGTTAGAATTGGATTACAATAGGCTGCTGATTTTTGTTTGTTTGTTTTCACACATTAGGGAGGGAGGCAGGACCAAAGGCAACAGAAGATCTATAAACGAATCAGTCCTTCTGGGAGAACCATTTTCACAGCTGGGCTCTGGCCCATATTTTTCCCCCTAACCCTTGAGTTTTCCCTTCCCTGGTCTTTTTTTTTTCTTTTTTCTTTTCCTTTCACTCAAAAGTTTGCATTCCACTTAACAATGAAGGCAAATTCCAATCAGGGTCCTTGGCACATCGTGAAATCTGAAGTAATCCACATGGTACAATTTCCTATTTGCAGGGCCCACTGGTTTTTTTTTTTTAATGAGAAATTAAAAACAACTCACTTGGTCTTTTCTTTTCTTTTTTTTTCCTGAGGCCTTGTACTTGATTTTTATACTTTATATGAATTCACCACTGTTTAAACTGTTTTTTTTCCCGCGTTGTCTCCTTACCATTCTGCCCCATCACTCAGCAAGTACTATTGTTTTCTTTAGGATTTGGTTTAATATAGTTGCTTGATGGGGAGGGGAGTAGAGAATAAAGAAGGGAGGGGAAGGGTAGGACGGGATTTAGCTTTCAGTACCAGGATTATGAATAATGCCTTAAAAAAATTTTTTTTTTCTCCTTTTCCTTTTTGGATTCCAAACAGGGAAGGGCCTACATCCAGTGTATCCTGTATGGGTCTATGACATAGATTCCGGGTCTCAGAAATTGTTCTCTGGTTTCCTCTCAAATTCCCAACCTTTCTAGTGTTCTGGGATTTTAAAACCCCTTCTTGTCTGTGCTAAGCCAAGCGGGCCACCTGTGGTTGAAGTTTTCAGTCCACATGTTGTCAGGAAGTGCCAAAGGCTGTAAAGAATGGGCTGTATCTAAAGGCCTGGAATAGTTCATGTGACTGTGAGGGGCTTTTCCTCTTCCACTGAGAAAAGCAGAGCAAGGTTTGGACAGTAACTTCTCAACCACACTTGGGTTCACAGGAGCTCTATAGATAGTGCGCTCCAAAACTCTGTTTTAAAGTAGGTGTTGGTATCTCATTTTTCTCAGGGCGTCATCCATTCTACTGTCATTGGTCTTGATTTTTGCCTTGGGTATCTGACCATTTTTTCTTAATTCTGTCTGGTAAAAACCTCTCTGTAAGCAACTTAATTCCAGCCTTACAAATTCATCAAAATAAAGAATCTCTCACACAGTTCCTCTCTTTATATAGTCCTGCCCAAAGACAAAGGCAGTTCCCAGTTCATTTTATTTAGATGTAAGAAAAACCTTAGGGATTATCTAGTCCAAAGCTCATTTTATAGATGATGAAACGGGTTCAGAGAGTTTTGAAATAATTTACTCAAGGTTACTGAGATCCTGGGTTACAAATATGAACCCAGGTTGATTGATTGATTGGCTTAGTGTTGAGATTTAGAGCTTCATGTGTGGATGCATTAGATTTTAAGTATTTAAAAGCCCCATCACAAGGCTGTTGTGAGGAAAATGATTTGTAAATCATGTATTTATCAAACGCACGTACAAATGCACACATGCACAAATATGTACATATATATTTGACCAGAACTGTAATTTCACCAATGCAGGGAGAAGATAAAGAACTCCCTTTACCATTGTACACAAATACCTCCTCTGTAGCTTATGGTCTTAGAGAACTGCTTGTAACATTGAGAGATCAAATGACTAGCCCATGGTCAAGCTAGTATATGGCAGAAACAGGGCTTGAACCCAGATCTTGATTCTGAGACCAACTTTCTGTGATCATCAGCATCAACATCAAAATAATAGTAACCAGCAATGACTAGGAGCTCTAAGGTTTGCAAAGTGCTTTAAAAATATCATCCCAGTTGATCCTCACAACACCTCTGAGATAGGAGTTATTTTTGTTGCTATTTTAAAGGTGAGGAAACTGAAGCATAGAGAAGTGAAGCAACTTATTTAGGGTCAACCAGTTAAGTGTTTGAGTCAGGATTCAAAATCAAATCTCCCAATCCACCTGCGTCTAGTGATTGTTATAATATTGCAATTCATCTCAGCAAATGTTTAGTGTTGAATATGTATCGTGCTTGACTTTGGGGGTACAAAGATACCTCTTTTGTCATCTAAACAATGAGAGAGTAGATCTCAAAGGGTCTTTCTCATTCTGCATGGCTGATCAGATGGACCCATCTAGGATTCCAAATCCATTGCTTTTCCCTGTATGCCACACTGTGCCTGATAGTGACAATGAGCAGGCTAAAGAAATTGCGCCTCCAAAATGCTATTTTCCATGCTTTTCTAAAACTTGCACTGGTTTGTGACCTGATTTCTCGTAGACCTATTAGCCTCATTTCTCAGACTCTGCCCTCCACACACCTGCACTACTTTGCATGGCTATTGTATCCTTTGCAGGCTCACTACAGGAGCAAATCTCCCAAAGAA
The DNA here is from genome assembly GCA_028627135.1 of Pseudochirops cupreus. Taxonomy (NCBI): domain Eukaryota; kingdom Metazoa; phylum Chordata; class Mammalia; order Diprotodontia; family Pseudocheiridae; genus Pseudochirops; species Pseudochirops cupreus. The sequence goes on from CM053580.1 coordinate 446,539,692, forward strand.
ACAAATTTCACTGAAATGGCTCCATGCCAGCAGCCTTTGGGGCTGCAATGAAAGCAACATCCTTCCCACGATTAACATTGTTTCTGAGCAGAATTTTCCCAATCATCTCCAACGCCAACCACCCACTTTAAAACAACGGGAGGAACCACAGGGAGGCTTTTGCCTCAGTGACTGAGATAAGGCCCTTGCCATATTGTGCAGAAAATTTAATTAAGCGAAGTGAGACAATTGGAACAGCATCCTGCCCCCAGAAGGAAAGGGAATTAACCTTTGCCTGCTGCTGCTGTGCCCAAGGTCACGTTGAGTCATGTTATGATCAGACCTGCTCCTTAGCTGGAGGGCGAATGCCAGCTGACAAGTTGCTCCTGTGTAGAGCCTAGAGACGGCCCTCCTTGCTGGGCTCAGGGCTACTAGCCTTTCTTCTTCTTCATGCTTGGTGGGAAGAGTGTATTTCTTGCATGTCTTAGTCAGAGGATAGATTCTCTGGGAACAGAGCCAAAGGCTTCTATCTTTCAGAAGCTGACCTCGGAATCCCTCTGGCGGCTATCGATCTTTGGTTGGGTAAAGTTAGAGGCAACCTAAATTTCATCATAGTTAATGTTGAACAAACAATAGCTGACCCTCACATAGGACTCTTCATTTTAGAAAGCTGTTTCTGTATAATAGATGTAATCCTCACACTTGGTCAAAATAACATTTTTTTTTAAAGCAGCCTTTTGTGAGGGAGAGTTGTGAGCATTATTATCTCTATTTTATAAAAGGGAATATTGAGGGTCATTAAGGGAAATTTTCTCCAAATGACATGCAGTGGTGATTTCAATGGCCCCATTCTGATCAATACTACAAACAAATCATGTTTACATGGAGACCTCAAACCTGAAGGCTCTAAGTAGCAGTTTGTTAAGGAACGACACAAGAGTTTTGTCATGTGAGAAGTAATAGGGCCTAACTCACTCATATTGGCTAGATCACCATTGCAAAATCTCTCAGATCAGTAAGTCAGTCAACAAGCATTTATAAAGCACCTACATATGATGTGCTAAGGCCTGAGAACACAGATAAATACAAGCAAAAAGCAAGATAATGTCCACCCTCAAGGAGTTACATGGTAATAGAAGGCAAAAAAAGGAAGCTGAAAGGGGTTTAGGGGACTTTGGCGGGAAGGTTCTTTGCAGGCTAGGGAAGAGATTGTTGGCCTCAGGGGCCCTGCTTTCAATGGAGCTTCTCAGATGAATCAATCAGAGGGAGAGACCACTGCAGAAGGGTACTTCTGATGTGTAATTCCAGGACTGAGGTGATCTTCCAGAATAAAGGGGTTAGAAAGGTCTGCAGCTCCAAACCATTAAAAAAAAAAAGACAACTGACTTTGGCTGAAACATTTGAAGGTCTGTTATTTTCCAACCCAAGCTCAACTGTTAGTGAGCCTGTCTAGTAAAGATTTCATTGTTTGGGGTGGGGGTGGGGGAAAGAATTGAATTTACTATAGATGCTCAAATTTAACTCACGGAATTTCCTCCTTCCCTCAAATCCTGTGTCAATGTCTCATCACAGTGACCCTGGGCCCTCCAAAGCCATGCCCCTGGAGCACCAAACTAGATGTGAGTTGAGTACTGACCCTTATGGATTTATGCCTCTTGAGACCAGTTTACTCAAAGTTCAAAGGGGCTCATTACTTTTCTTTGATCATCAGCTAATAAAGAACTCCACAAGTCCTAAAACTGTCTCCTAAGGAATTGAGGAAGTGTTAACAGTTTTTATTAATGGAGGAAGGGCTCGCACCAAAGAAACCATGGATTCCAGAAGTATTGCATGAGTTTCCTAAGGGTTGGAAGATAAAAATATTCATGTTTTCTATGAGAAGAAATGCAATTCAACTCAATAAACATTTTTTTAAAGTACCTGTTCTGTGTTGACCTAAGTGCTGGGGGCCATACAAATATCTGTCTTTATAGATGTCATAATCCAGTTACAATGTGTGATATGTGCATTGATAATGATCTGTAATCAATATCTATAACTCTATCTGATATCAGTAACTATAACTGTGATTCTGTTGGTGTGGTTCCAATACACAGCAATGCATTCTGTCTTACTTTGATATAAACAAACGCTGGCATTGGGACCCTGGGTAAGTCATTCAACCTTTGCCTGCCTTAATTTCCTTATCCATAAAATGGGAATAATAAGAGCACCAATCTCCCAGGGGTGTAAAATGAGATTAATATTTATAAAGTACTTTGCAAATCTTAATTCACTATATAAATGTTCATATTATTATTACCATAGTCAAAACATTCATTACTAGTGGTCAATCTTCTGGTGATTTCCCCTGAATACTTAGCTAGGCTGATGCTTAGATAATGGCCATATATAGCAGTTTCCAAATCTGTGCTCTCATGAACTTTGCAGCTTGGAGGACCTGCCAAAACTTTCTTTGTGCTGATATAGTTTTCAAAAATGCAGGGTCACTTTCATGCCATGATGAGGTATGGGAGTAGGGCTTCTGTACAGGAAAAAAACTGAACTTGTAGACAAACAGATCTCTCTTTTCCTTTTTTTTTTATTTTTGCAACCTTTCTTTCCTAAACATTTAAAGGGAAGACTTAAGATATTCTCAAGGTCTGGCCAGGGACAAAGTCACCTTTGGCACTCAAATATTGTCCATCTCCTGAGTAGGCTTCATAAAAGATGATGTTTGAAAGGCTTCTGAGGGGGCAAGAAGAGCTCTTACATAAAATTCCAAAGAAACAGCAAAAGCATGTTTGATTTTCCATTAGCCAGGGAGTCATTTTATTTCCTACAGAAATAGTAGCAGACAAGAAAGCAATTAGCGTTAGTGGGTTTACAGTGACATCCCTGGAGTCGTCATAATACTTGAGCCAGATGTCTGTGTTTTACTGGTTCTCTGTTCAGAGAACGTCAGAGTTATTTCTAATCCTACCCTGTCTCCCACCCTGTCCCTCCTTCATCTCCCTCCTCCCTCCCACCCTCACATACAGCCCCAAAATAACCCAGTTAAGAGAACAAAATATTCCCTGAACAGCTGAAGAAGGGCTGTTCTTTGGATAATGAACAAGCATGCAGCTTTTTGGGAGGGGAAGTCAAGAACAGGGAAAATGGACTAAAGGGCTGAGTCACTAAACAGCCTAACCTCCTAATTCCTCTCCCTCCCCCCACCTAATGAATCTGTCCCAAGGTTCCTTCATGCTAAAGCTTTTCTAGGACTAGGTCGGGGGGAACCTGTGGCCTCAAGGCCACATGTGGCCCCTCTGGGTCCTCAAGTGGCCTTGTGGCCACAAGGTTTGTGTTCAGTCAAAGGGCTGCACTTGAGGATCTAGTGACCCTCTAGGTCCTTGAGTGTGGCTTTTCGATTGAGTCCAAGTATTACAGATCAAATCCTTTTGTTAAGGGGGTATGTTCTTTGAAATTTGGATTCAGTCAAAGGGCCACACTTGAGGACCTAGAGAGCCACATGTGGCCTTGAAGACACAAGGTTTGGATTCAGTCAAAGGGCTGCATTTGAGGGTCTAGAGGGCCGCATGTGGCCTCAAGGTTGAAGGTTCCCCACCCCTGGACTCGGTCTTGAGGTGGATTGTAGGGGGAGGGCAGGAAAGGAAATGTTATATTTCCCTTGTCTCACTCCTACTGTCCTGAAACTCTCATTCTGCCTCAGAAGGAGAATTGAGAGCAAAACCAGGAAAGAAAAGGTGGAGGGGGAATGAAGCAGAGAGAAAAGAAGATGAGAATTTTTGCCACCCACATGAACCCGCTTAAAGACTTGGAATGCTATTCCAGCTTCTTTCTCATTTCAAGTCTTTTTGGGGGCCACAAAGCCCTTGGGATGAATGAATGGAACTGGTTGGACATTCATTCTGAAGTGGCACCTGTCACTTATTCCAAGATCTGGTTTTCAGTGGTTTTTAAGAACACAGGATGAATCTGTGAAAATCACAATAAAGACATATTCATATAGCCCTTTTCAAATACCACACACTTTCACAGAAATCGTCATCTGAGAATTTGAGTCATCTGAGTGTCACAAATCAGAGATATTTAGAGCCATGGTTGGTCTTCATTTTACAAATTAGGAAACTCAGGTTCAAAGAGGTCACATAACTTGCCCCAAAGTCATATGTTTAGTAAGTTAGCTAATGTAGTATTCAGACTTGGATCTTCTGATTCCAAATTCATTATTCTTTTTCACTATCCACTTGCTGCTTGTTTAGTAAAAGGTTGTAAATCAGAAAATTTGGGTCCTAATTCTATCTCTGTCCTTTTGCTGTGTAACCAGAGAAAATTATATCAGTTCTTTGAGCCTCAGCTTCCTCATTTATAAAAGGAGAGCTGAACTAGATGATCTCAGAGGTTTCTTCTACTTCTAAAAAATATCATGATTTCATAATTCAGTGAATATGAGCAAGAATGGATCTACCCTATTCTACAGTGTTTTCTTAATTTATCCCTGCTTTGAAACATCCAGCAACCTCTCCATCCCATTGTTTTTGTATCAGAAGAAAATCAGGAGATTTTCAATATTTTCCACACCAAGAGAACTTATTCCTGTCTCTACTGAATAGAATTCAAACCATCAATGCTCAGTGGTAATAATTCTGTATTGCATCAGACACCATGACCTCCCCTAATCTAGTCTTTGCTTTTCAGTCATTCATTTAATAAGCACTTAACTTAGCACCTCCAACAGTGCAAAGCGTGGTGCTAGGTAGTGATACCTAGGTAAAAGAAAAGCAGTGTCTACCCTGAGGGAGCTAATATACAGCTGTTAAATGACAAGAACACTTGATGTGGAGTGAGGAAGAACACAGTTAAAATTTTGCCTTAGATGCTAATTAGCTACATGACCCTGGGCAAGTCACTTGATCTCTGCCTCCATTTTCTCATTTGTAAAAATAAAAAAAATAATAACACCTACTTTCAAGGGTTGTTATGAATATATAATGATATAATATTTGTAAATCACTTTGAACACTTTAAAGTACAATATACATGTTTGCTATTATAAATTACTACTGGAAAGATACAGCATCTCCACAGGTAAATTTGAGAGAATTTGAAAAGTGAGATATTAACAAACACTGCAATCAGAAACAGCTCCCTCTAGGAAGTATCATTATTAAAAAAAATTAAGAAGACATCCATAGACACCAACCCATATGCCTAATTTTTTATCTTTGTGAGAATGATCTTTACATATATCCAGACCATTGATAAAAATATGGGAAAGACTACAGGGCAGCTTTCTGCAATAGCTGTCAGCTTCATAGTCACACAGTTAAGGATGGATAACACTCCAGTGTGTTGTTCATTGTTGTTTTTAACAGCGTTTGACTCTGTAGAGCAAAAAAGGCTGCTTGGGTGGCTCTTCAATCTCACTGGTATGGGTGCCCCTGACTGATACAGATTGGAATCCATCCATACACGTATTTTTCATTGTATGAGATTTTTGTCCATGTTTTCTCATATATTTTCCGAAGTTTTATCCCCAATATTCTTCCTCTTGCTCTTTTACTATCCAGTGAGTATGTTACTTAGATTATCCATCATCTCTCGTCTCAGTTTGTGACTGGCTCACCTTTCCACGGCTTAATAATACCTTGCTTGATGTCGGTGCTCAGAAGATGACAGAATGATGTTATTTTCATATACTTGTCTCCCGTAGAATCTTGTATGATTTTACTGTATTCATAGATTATAGGCTTCTCACTCTAGAACAGGAAGAGACTTCAGAGTCCATCTAGATCAACCCCCTCATTTTGTAAATAAGGAAGTTGAAGCCCAGGGAGGTTAAATGACATGCCCACTCTATCTCTTGGGAAAGCCTTCAAGTCTTTGCTTTTGTCCTGTCAGGTCAAATGCCTTCTTAAAATCAATAAACAGTTAGCATAAAAGCATCTTATATCTTCTTTGTCTCAGCCAGTTGAAAGACTGTTTCTGATATGGTCTGTTGTAGAAATTTGTCTGTAAAAGCTTACCTGTCCCCTTCTTATGTTTTCATTGTGAATGCCCTCTAGGCATGCATAAATGATTCTCCTAAAGTCACTTTTGAATAATTTTAAATTTAAAAATACACTTATTGATAACTTTTATTTCATTGTTCATATTTTCACATCACTCTCCCTTTCTTTCTCCCATACAGCCATCTCTAAACACAGTATTTTTCTTTTAAAAAGAAAGAAAAAAATTTAAACAAAGGTAATAATTTTTTTAAAAAAATCTAACATTATGTATAATGTTCTATGCCTATGAACTTTCCCCTACCTTTACAAAGGAATGCAAGGAGATGTCTTCTTCTATCTCTTCTATGGAGCTTAAACTTTTCTTTGTAATTTTGTCAACATTTATTTTCTTTCTTCTTTTTTTGGTGGTTCTTTCCATTTACATCTTTGTTTCCAGCTTTCTTTTTCCTACCACAAAAAGTGCTTCTATAAATGTTTTGGTGTATATGGGACCTTGCTTCTTTCCTTCCTTCCTTCCTTCCTTCCTTCCCTTTTTCCTTCCTTCCTTCCTTCCTTCCTTCCTTCCATCCATGACTTCCTTGGGTGTATATGCCTAGCAGTGAAATCTCTGGGTCAAAGGGTATGAACATTTATTTTCATGATTCCAAATTGTTTCTCAGAATGGTTGTATTAATTCACAACTCCATCAATAATAAACTAGTGTACCTCTCTTCCCACACCCCTTTCAACATTGACTACCCCCATCTTTTGTCATCTTGGTTAATTTTCTGGGTGTGAGGTAAAGCCTCAAAGATGTTTTGATTTGGATTACCCTTCTTATTAAAGATTGGTTCATATGATTGTTAATAGTTTGCAGTTCTTTTGAGAATTGTTTGTTCATATTCTTTAACCGCTTATCTATTGGAGAGTGGCTTTTGGTCTAATTTCTATTAATTGTCCAATGAAACACTTATCTGAGAAATTTGAATCAAAGGTTTTTTTTTGTTTTTTTTTTTACCATTCAGCCAATCACTTCCTTTCTTATCCTAGATGCATTAATTTTGTGCAGAAGCTTTTCAATTTTATATAATCAAAATAGTCTGTTTTACCTTTTGTAGGTACCCATATTCTTTGTTTGGTTAGGAATTCATCTCCTAACTGTAGCTGTGAAAGTTCTATGATCCATATTCCTTCTAATTTTTTCCTCCTGGTATGATCTCTAATGTTTAGCTTTCATATTTCATTTTGAATTTGTTATGGAATATGGTTTAAGGTGTTGCTCTAAGACTAATTTCGGCTAAGCTGCTCTCTAGTTTTTCGGATGAAATGGGGGCAGAGGGGAGCTTTTTTACAGTCTTTCCAAGATTGACTATTTCCATCTTTTGCAATTTGAAGAGTATGAAGTAAAACCTCACTATTGTTTTAATTTTCATTTCCTTTATTATTGGTGGTTTAGAGCAAGCTTTCATGTGCTTGCGGGTAGCTTTTTTTTTCTTAAATAACAAAGAAAATAATTTATCAGCATTGTTTTCTGGTGTGGGTTGTGTGTTGCAACTTGTTTTCTAAAAAATGTAGAAAATTGTGCTGTTTTTCCTGTTGTTCTTATTCTTTTAAAAAAAAATTCCGAGTTTGCTAAACATCATTTAAAATAAACACTTCCATATACATAGTAAAACTGAGAGGGACTATACACAGAACTTTAAAGTTCTTTTGAAAACTTTTTTATTTTATATTGATCAGTTATCTACTGAGAAGTGGCTCTTAGTTTTCTATATTTGTGTTTATTTCTGATTTATCTGGGATAGCAAACTTTAATCAGATATATTTGATGCAAACATTCTTTCCCAATTGACAGTTTCCCTTCCTACCTTAGATTATGAAGATTTTTTAGAACTTAAAAAGCAAGCACATCCATCTGTAGTTGCTGACGTCTTTGTTGCCGTTGTTTGTTTTTTAAATTTTGGTGTGGGGTGTGTGTGTGTGTGTGTGTGTGTGTGTGTGTGTGTGTGCGCGCGTGTGTGTGAATGCATGCATGTTTTATTTTGTTTTGTTTTGTTTTTTGGTACAAGCACTATCTTTGAGCCCATCCATTTTTTTATGATGCCTCTAACACAGACGTCTTCAGTATGTATTTTGCAAGTGTAGTCTTTATGGTGAAGAAATTTGTCTTTAATGTGGTCTCAAATCTTACTTGGTACATTAGCATAGAGAAGACAAAAAAAACCTGAGATATTTTATTAGAAGAAATTTCTTTGATTTTCAGATTTACAATAATAGAGACAGTAGTATAGTGGAAAGATTGTCATTTTAAATCAGGCCTTATGTGTGATCTGAACCCCTCTTCCTTAATAACCTCCATGACCTTTAACAAATCATTACCCCTTTTTGGACCTCGTTTTCCTCAACTATGCCTTGAAGGATGGGACTAGATCAGTGGTTCTCAACTTGTGGGTCTCGATGCCTTTGGAGGTCGAACGACCCTTTCACAGGGGTCACAGGGGTCGCCTAAGACCATTGGAAAACACATATTTCCAATGGTCTTAGAAACCAAGACAGTGCTCCTCTATCCATCTCCAGGCGGGTCCGCCCACATGCAGATACGCCCACATATGAGTATTAAACGGCATTAGGAAGGTTGAGAACTACTGGACTAGATGATTCTGATGGTCTCATCTGATGCTAAGTCCTATGATCCTGCCAAATAGAAGTGCTATTGCTTCTCTGATAGAGCACCTATAAAAGAAAGAGAGACCTTTCTTAGTGGAGGTGCAAGAAAAGACCGCCGCTTATTTCCTTTTCCTTAAGCTGCTCCAAAGACCCAGTGTTTGGTAGAAGGACTACCGCAAAAACATTACCCATTTCCTTCTGGTATGGGAAAACTTCCCCATATGTCCTTATCATTCTTATACTAATTGGATCTTTAAAGCATTTTGTAAGTATTAGCTCATCAGCACAAATGCCTTTGGTGGAAAGAGACTGTCACTCACTACTTGGGAGTGGACTGCATCAACTAAGGAGTAATTTAGAGACTTGGGATTTAGACACTTCCTCCCAGGTTAGGACTTTGGTATTGAGCCATGGAAGGCACTTTATTTCTCAGTTGTAGTGCTGAATTCAGTCACCAGACTGAATTTTCTCCCTAGATTTCCCAAACTCTTCCCTTTAAAGTGCAGAAAAGGAAACTAGACACAGTTTTTCAGTTGGGGCCTAATCAGTATCTAAGACAAAGTTACTTAACTCCTTTAATGTGTTCCAGGCTCATGTTGACTACCAGAAAACAGAAATTTATGGTTGATTCACATTTAACTTGTAGCCTTCTATGTCTCTCAGATCCCCGTTTTTGGTATATTCATGCTTAGTCATCTGTTTCCTATACTTTATTTCTATTTTCATCTCCAAGTATACTGCCCTTCACTTTGATCTTATTGAGCTGCTCAGAAACCTTCAGTGATACCCCACTGATTAGAGAATAAAATAAAATAAAGGCTTCTAATTTTGTCATCCAATCAGACTCCAATGTATTTCAAAACTACTACTTCCTTTTACTTAGTCTGTGTATCAGCCAGACCTGACTACTTGGTTTTCATTCTGTCCTCTTCTACCTACATGCCTTTGTACCCATGATCTCTGATTTCTGGAGTGTTTGCCGTCAACATCTTTATCTGATAATGTTTTTGAGTTCTTTCAAGGCTCAGCCTAGCTATCCCCTCTTCCATGAAACCTTTCCCTGAATACTCAATGACCCAGCTACAAGGCATCTTTGCTTCCTTAAATCTCTTATTCCACTGTTTTTGAACTTTTCTTATGCAATTATCATAATTCTCTTTGTGTATGTATTTACTTCTATACCCATTCCCTTACTAAATCATAAGTGCCTGTAGAGCAAAGATTAATCTTGTTTGGTTTTGTTTTTCATCTTTGTATCCCTGAGTCCTAGTAGGATACCATGCATACTTGCTTAATATTAAATATTTGTTGATTTGAATTGAATTCCATAATGATTAATCCACATTATAATTCCAACAAATATACTCCAATCATTCTCATCTTTTTTCATTTTTATTTCTGTGGAGCTGGTTCTGCTTTCTACTTAGACATTGGGATGAAGAGACCTTATTCTCTTAGACATCAGGGCACGTCTTCTTCAAAACACAGTCCTGTGGGACTTCACAGTGTATACTTTTGGGGGGGGAAATAAAAATTTTACTTCTGGGAAAGTAAGGAGGGGTACACATAGATTTTAGGAAGAGTCTGAAATAATCCATTTGACTACAAAAAAAGAAACAGTGCCCTACAAACAGTACCATCTTTTTCTTTTTTAAACACTTTGTTACTGTAACTGTCTCCTGATTAGTGTTTCCAGGATTAGGAGGGATGAATGAAATTAATTTGTGTCTATGGAGTTATTGTGAATAGAGCTTAGAGATGGGCTCAGAAAAAGGACTCAGTTGGTGTCCAATAGGACTATGAGTCTCCTAAATGTCACTCCTTGTTCCCATCCTTGAGTGTTTGTGTGCTCAGGAAGCAATTCCGGCTGCTGTTAACCCAGACTAGGAGACAGAAATAGTTATTCATATCTAGCAGAAACAGTGAGCTGAGAGGCTACAGCTATGAGGGCCTGATTCAACATGGAGCAATGCAGTGCCCCAGTGCCTCTGGAATACAAGATGACCTCCTTTCAGATGGAATCCACTTCTAAATGTGTGATCCTGGCATAAAGATAAGCATCCATCATTTTTTTTTTGGGGGGGGAAAGGGGCAATTAGACACTCAAGTTTGTTTGAGAGTCCTGTTTGTTTTGTCCATCACAGGATTTTAAGCTGGAAGGGCAGCTCGGAGACCACCTACACCTCATATTCAGGCTTCTACCTTCTGATGATATGGCAGAGTTGAGCAGTGCTGAGACCCTTTAGAGGCCTGCCTAGGACATTTTATATAGAACTTGAAAGTGGAATGGGAAATGAAAAGAGATGCAGTGAAGAGCAAGATAATCTTATCACAGAAGATGGAAGAGTGATAGGCAGAGAAGCATTAGATCTGCTTCTTCAGGGGCCTTTGTAACTCTGCTGCTAATAAGCTGTGACAGATCTGAAGGGGCAGTGTGGTGGTCAGAGCATGGTTCATCATTAGCTGTGTTACAGATGGTGACCGTCTCCTATAAGGGTAATGGCTCTGCCCCATGGATGCCATCTCATACCAGTGAAGAAACTGATTTTGAGTCTTCAGAGTGTGCCCTTGTGAAACAAACCACAACTATAAATTCTTTGCCTTCATTATCCCATGATGAGGGTTGAGAGAGAAAGAGAGGGGAGGGAAACCCCTTTCTAAACTCTTTAGCCTGAACTACTGGTATCTAGAAACTTTTTTCAGTTGTCCTGTATTTTCATTAGATTTGAATAATGGACATTCCTGGACAAAAGGGGTGGGCAAGAGGGCCCTCTGTCAACAACAAGGCTGAAGAAGGTTGGTGTGGGTGTTTTGCTTCTTTGGGACACATGATGCCAGCTTTGAAAGAGCCAATGTGTGCTGGGCATGGCATTAGAATTATAGTATGATGTTAGAGAGGAAAGAGACCTCAGAGTTCAAGTCTGCCCCCCTCATCTTTTCTAAAGCCCAGAGGGTTCAGAGGACTTTTTCAAAGAGACACGACTGGTTGGCAGCTCAGAGATTAGAACCCAAGTCACCAGACTTTATTTCAGTACTATTGCTCTCCATAAATATAAATTTTTTTTATTCTCCCCACCATTTAATAATTGACAAATGTCTCTGTAAAACATCAGCTTTACTGTGGTTACATTTAGAAATTTTATATAAACAATCCTATATATTATAATCTTATAATGTTATATATCTTGTATTATAATATCTTGTAAGATATTATAATATATAATGTATTATATGTAATATTATATGTAATTATATATTACATGTATTTCATTGACTTGTTTAATAACTTTATGGTTTAGAGTCAACATTTCTTTCTCATGGACTAGACCATTTCATATAGGCCTATGCAAAAGGTCATAACAGACAACCCTGTGAGCAAACCCCTGTGTAGTCAAAAAAAAAGGGTAAACAGAATTAGGAGATTTGGGTTCAAATACCACTTCTGCCATGTGTGAGTTCTACAAAAACATGTTCATATTTACTCTCAGAGACCCAGTTTTCTCATCTGTGTATATGGAAGTTAGCAAAATTTATTCTACCCCTCTCATGAAAATAGAACTTGTGAGTTCAGCCCTCTCTGAACTTTAAAGCATGATATAAATATGAATTACTATTTGTTATTAGCTTTTCTCTATTTAAGTTATTATGACATCCCCAGGAAAACTTGGCCTCAGTAGTGATAGATCACTTATCATTTTATACACCAATCAGACTGTTAGTACCTTGAGTGCAAGGGGCTAAGATCCCCCCAACTTTCTCCTTCCTAATCCTCCTCCAGCACCTACTATACAGTGGCAATTCAATAAATGTTGGGTGACTACATTTAATGAGTAAAAAACAATGTGGTCTTGCCTTTTAAGGAGTTCTGTGGAGTTACACCATATTATACATGCAAATGTTTATAAAAAATGCACAAGCAAATGTTCCTGAGAATCCAGCTGTGCAGAGAAATAAACACTATTGATTTTTCCTGGTTGCTTTGTGATATTTAAACCAGAGACTCCTGGTGTTTAAAGATCTGTAATGGTGGGAATATAGGTTTACATGGAAAAAGATCAATATGAATTAGCATATATCAATAGAACCTACAGAGGACAAGTGATTTGCTAATTCAGCCTTAATCCTTTCTCCTCCCCAGGAATTATAGGGTGGAATATAATATGTAGCTATAGAGAATATGCTACGCATTTAGATCCTGTGAATTTCTAACCATTGCAATGAAATAAATTTTAATACATGTTTATGTGAGTGAAGGTGGTTGTGATTATAGGACATGAAACTGTATGTCAACTCACAAGCACAACTACTGTGCTATACTTAAAGGCAACAGGCAGGCAACAAATATATATATGTGTGTGTGTGTGTGTGTGTGTGTGTGTGTGTGTGTGTGTGTGTGTGTATACATATATATATATATACATATATATATTTATACACACACACACATTTCTCCCCCTACCATTATATGTTAAAACAATTTTTAACATTTGTTTTTTCCCCCTTAAAGTTTTGAGTTCCAAATTCTATCCCTCCCTCTCCCCCTCCTTCCCTTTTCCTCTCCCCAAGATAGTAAGCAATCAGATATAGGTTATACATATGCAATCATGTAAAACATTTCTATATTAGTCATTTTGCATAAGAAGACACAAATAAAAGAAAAAGAATGAAAGAAAGGAAGTGAAAAATAGCCTGCTCCAGTCTGTATTCAAACAGTATCAGTTCTTTCTCTGGAGATGGATAATATGTTTTATCATTAGTCCTTTGGGATGGTCTTAGATCATTGTATTGCTGAGAATAGCTAAATCATTCACAGTTCTTCATCATAAAATATTGCTGTTACTCTATACACCATTCTCCTGGTTCTTCTTACTTCACTATGCATCAGTTCATGTAAGTCTTTCCACTTTTTTCTGAAGTCATCCTGTTTTCTATTTCTTTTAGCACAATAATATTCCATCACAATCATATACCACAGCTTCTTTTTTTTTATCCCTTCCCCAATTAATGGGGATCCCTTCTATTTCCAATTCTTACCTACCGGCAGGGTGAGATACCAGACACTGAGGTCTTTTCTCAAACTAAAACGCCAAGCATTCAAACTCTGCTGCAGAGAGCACAACTCCAGTCGGCTGGCCAGGTTGTTCAAATGCAAAATATATTCTTGCCAAAATGACTATTTTATGGAGAACTCACACAGGGCAAGCATTCACATGGTGGTCAGAAGAAGTAATAAAAGGACACTCTCAAGCTCTCTCTTAAGAACTTTGGAATTGATTGTGTGCCATGGGAGACACTGGCACAGGACCACTCAGCATTTCATACCCACATCAGAGAAGGTGCTGTATTCTGTGAGCAAAGCAGAATTGAAGTAGCTCAAAAGAAACATGATATGTGTAAATTTAGAGAATCTGTCCTAAATGTTTACATGGACTATTTGTGCCCGACCTGTGGTAGAGCATTCTGAGCTCATATTGGTCTGATCAGCCAGTCAGAGACACTGTAACTTGATTCTAGCATAGTGATGTCACTTTGGTCCTCACTGAGAACGAAGAACAACCAACCAAGCAACTTAGCTACCACAGAAAGAGCTGCTTATAGATATTTTAAACAAGCATTTATTTTAAGTATTTACTGTACCAGGCACTGTGCTAAGTTCTGGGCATATAAATACTCGTCAAATGAAAGGTGGTCCCTGCCCTCTGACTTACATTCTAATGGAAGGAAGGAGAAATAAGCACTTAGATAGTGCCTATTATGTGCACTTTTACAAATATGATCTCATTTGATCCTCACAGCAACCCCATGAAATAGATGCTATTGTTATACCTGTTTTACAATTGAGGAAACTGAGGCAAAAGATGAGGATCACACAGCTAGTAAATATCTGCATTCAGATTTGAACTCAAGTGTTCCTAACTTCAGATCCAGTGCTCTATCCATTGCACCACCAGGTGCCTCAGGTTCCGCCCCAGTGGGGGAAGACAACACATAAAAAGAGCTGAAAAGCAGCAGTGGGACAGGGAAGAGAGGAAGATTAAAGTACCCTTGCAGAGTTCTGATGGAAGTCTGGAGAATCCCATACTGTCCTAGATATTCAGGACACGGGGACAAAAACAAAAGACTCCCTGCATTCCAGGAATTCTATTAGAATGATATAGTATGTACACAAATAAGTGTAGTATGAAGAATATTTATGTGGGGGAATGTACTAATGACTGGGAGGATCAGAGAAGGCTTGCTGGAGGAGATGCCAACTGAAATGAGCTGTGAAGGAAGACTAGGCCTTTGAGAAGTAAAGATAAAGAGGGAGCTAGGGATGTCCCTGAGAGTGGAACCATGCAGAGGAATAAGCAACGTTGATTTTGCTTAGTTGTTTTGTAATATTCTGACCCCATACTGTTCGACTGGTACAAACGCATGAAGGTGAGTTATGGAGTAATGAGTTTGACTGGAAGGTAGGGGAATAACAACATAAAAAGTAGTAATAATGACAGCTTGCATTTATGTAGCTCTTTAAGATTTTAAGAATTCTTTACAAACACCTCATTTGATCTTCAAAACAACCCTCTGTCTGAAGAAGGTGCTGTTTTTTTTTTTTGTTTTTTACAGATGAGGAAACTGAGATATACAGAAATTAATTGACTTAGCCAGGGTAACAGAAGTGATATCTGAGGCTGGATTTGGACTCAGGTCTTCTTGACTCCAGGTCTGACACTCTATCCACTGTGGTACCTAGATGACTTTAAGTAGATGGGAATTAGGTTGTGGAAGGTCTTAAATGCCAGGGAAAAGAGGTTTGAATGAATAAATTGTGACCTTTGAAACACTAGTTGTCCCTCAAACTCCTCCAAGTAGTTTGTTAGCCAGTCTAAAACCCAAAGCTAGAATGAATGAATGAATGAATGAATGAATGAATGAATGAATGAACAAATGAATACATAGGTTGGGGAACTCTGGTTGCCCAGCAAGCTCCTTTAGGTGGTTTTTCAGCTAATCTAAGATAGAAAAGTAGTGTGTATTGATGTCTCGAGTAAGCTTTCTAGTCCAGTGGTTCTCAACCTTCCTAATGCTGCGACCCTTCAATATAGTTCCTCATGTTGTGGTGACCCCCAACCACAAAATTATTTTTGTTGCTATTTCATAACTGTAATTTTGCTACTGTTATGAATCTATATGATATGCAGGATGTATTTTCATTGTTACAAATTGAACATAACCCACAGGTTGAGAACCGCTGTTCTAGTCTGTTCCACGGAGAAAGAGAGAAGACTGTTTAAGGGACTTTTTCTGCTAATGCTTTGAGGGTACAGGTAGTCAATAAGTTATCACTGTCACTTGAATAAGGAGCAATGAGGTTGGGTCCCATTGTCTGGTCTCACATCTAGACTAAGGTATGGGTAATTTTCCCATAGGCTGATGAAGGAGAAAGGTAGTTAGAGTTGTTGTGTTTGTCCTTTGTTTTCAAAGAGGACCGTGGCATCAGGGAAATGATGACATGACTTGCAGTTGACTTTGATTTGAGTGCAGGAGGGCTGTGCAATGTCACCAGCCTCACTTTCTCCTCCAGAGCCATCTGGATCCAGTGACCAGATATTCATCAGGATGACTGGAGATGGCCCAGGATGCAATGGGAGACCTTGGCTCTTTTCAGCTAAGGTCTTTGCAGGTACTCATTGCAAGTGAGTAATGATGAAAGTCCTTTTGGAGTACATCTCTTTTGCTTCTTGTCCCCTCTCCCCACTGTTTCCTGCTTATGGAGTATACTATACCACTGTCTGACTCCTGTCTCCCTTGTTCTTATCTGTCCTCTTCCTGCAGCCTGCAGCAAAAAGGTGAGCTAGCTAAGAGTAAATTGAGTCAAAGGTCACTGCCCAAGAAAAAGCACTTCTCATTGTGGCAAGAGGAAGTGAGTTGAGTAGATAGATGGTGTTCAGGATAGCCCATGTCTAATCAGAGTTGTTCTGAAGTTATCCAAGAAGAATGGCCACAGGAGTCTTTCTTACACATTTTCTGAGAAAGAAGCTGCCTTGATAACAGATTCTCACAATAAGGAAGTTCTTAGTTCCTAATCTAACTGTCTATTGCTCTAATTTAAACTAGTTCTCTTTTCTGTGGGATTCAGGGCAGTAGAAAGCACCAGCTCACCACCACTCATTCCATTTGCTTTCACATGCTTGGAAGTTGTAATTATGTCCCCCTTTGTCATTCTTCTCCAGGTTAAAAGACCCTAGAATGGTGATGAAGTTAGCTAAGAATATCCAACAATAGCTGACATTTACAATGCTTACTATGTGCCACATACTGTGCTAAATACTTTGCAGTTATCTCATTTTGTCCTAACAACAACCATAGGAGCTAGGTGCTATTATTGTTCCCATTTTACAGATGAGGAAACTGAGGCAGAATGAGGTTAAATGACTTGCCCAGAGGCATATGGCTACTTACAGTTTTTGAGGCTGGATTTGAGCCCCAGGCCCAGCACTCTATCCACTGTGCCTTCTCATTGCTTCTTGGCATAACATTGGACTTGGAGTAAGAAGATTAGATCTCAAGTAATGTGACCCTTGGAAATCCCTTTGCCTTTTAACTCAGTTTCTTCATCTGTACAATGGAAATGATAATAATAATTTCCTTAAAGGATGTTACGGGGAAAGCATGAAGAACACTATATAAGTGTGAGCTACTTTAAATTTCCTCCTAGGATTAATTTCACTAAATAAGCATTTTTTTGAACATCTGATATGCTCAAAATCCCCTTGTAAGCTCAATGGACAATACTAAGGATTTTGTAAGCTAGAATCCCCATCTTCATGATATTTATAATTTAGCTTTAGAGTGAAACATGGACATGTGAAAAATTAGCTCATAACACAATGCCATAGTTGCTAAGTACCAGAGGACCAGTATAGGGGAGAATAATTGGCAGCAATGTATGATGGAAAGCACTGGATTTGGAGTCTGAGGATCTGGGTCCGAATCCTGACTTTGTTCCTTACCACCCATGTGACTTTGGGCAAATCACTTTAGTTTCTCTGGTTTAGACTAGATGCCCTCTAACACTTCTTTTAGTTCTAATGTGATTCCATGAGGAAATGGCATTCCAGATAGGAGTCAAGCATGGGCAAAGACACAGAAATAGAAACAAGCAAAATATATTCAGATCACCCCTCATCAGAA
>CM053580.1:446557989-446577030 GCA_028627135.1 Pseudochirops cupreus
CGGTGAGTAGTAGCAGTTGCTGGGCAACTCGATTATCTGTATTCTCTCAGGAACAGAGTAGGGCTAGGCTGTTCTCATTGTCTGAAAAATGCCAGGTGTAGGGAATCGCTCAAGCAGGAGGTTAGAACAATGCTACCGTTGCCAGACAGCTGGGTATCATCCTCTGGGCAGACTTCTTCTGTTTGGAAAGAGGATTTCCTTTTTTTTTTTTTTTTTTTTAAAGAGCAGGGAAGGCAAGGCAATCAAGGTTAAGTGATTTGCCCAAGTCACATGGGTAGTAAGTGTTACGTGTCTGAGGCTGGATTTGAACTCAGTCCTTCTGACTCCAGGACCTGCCCTTTAAATTTTTAGAAATACCTTGTACTTTTAGTTTATATATTTGAAAATATTCTGAGAAGGGGTCAATTAGCTTTACCAGAGTGTCAAAGGGGTCCATCATATGAAAAAGATTAAGAAACTCTCCTCGAAGACTGTAAGGTACAGAGATGCTGACACACATTGGTCAATTGCATTACCTCATTTAGGATTTCCCTTTACCAATGAAATTACAGGTTCATTCCTTATCCCTGAAAAGTCCAGATGTCTGATATTTCTCTGATCTTTACCCTGTGCAGACCTGAGACTCCTCGGTAGGATACAACAACATTATACACATACATACAGGTAACAGAGTTCCATCCCCTAGACTGGCAACAAGAACCACATACGGAAAATATTGCTGCATTCGAGGGAGTTGGAATGTGTCTTATTTATACCCGTGCATATAAATCTGGTACAAAACTATTATCCCATATCTGCAGACAACCCTTGGATCTTTAGTAGCCCCCAATGGGCAGGATCCAGGCTTTTACATCGACTGAATAGATACTGAATAGTGCAGCAGTATTTTATTAAGTATATGAATTTTGTGTTTCCCCAAGTATATTTATTATTTATTTTGAGTATATTTGTTTTATTTTATTGAGTATATTTATTGAATACTACAGTAGTATGGGTTTTTTTTTTTTTAAGTTTAGGAGGTAGTAAAGTATGATCATTCTCATTTTACCGATGAGAAAATCAAACTTCAGAGCCATGGGGGTCACGAACTGTGAACTCAAAGTCTTTTGACATCCAAGACTAGGGCTTCTGCAGAAACATAGAAGCCAAGAATAGAACTGTACCTGCTTAGGGAGATTTTAGGATCGCAGGGAGTGCTTAAGACCTTTGGTCCTCAGTTTCCTCATCTGCAAAAAAGCAAGAGGGTTAGATTAGATGTCCTTGGAGATATCTTCCAGTTCTGAATTTATGATTCTTTGTTGCTGGAGAAGAAGAAAAAGGGGAGTGGGTAATGAGGGTAAGAAGGAGAAGAGAGCCATTCTTGAGGGAGAAATGTCAAAAAAAGGAGTAAAAGGAAGGAGAGGCAGGGAAACCTGATAGATAAACTTGACAGTTTGGCCCCGGGTTGTCCTTTTAAGGGAGCAGATCGTATGACATTTCCTTAAGCAAGAAAAATGTAGCTAGCATTTAAATAGAGCTTTAAGGTTTGCAAAAATACTTTACTAGGGTCTTATTTTATCCTTACTACAACCCTGGGATATAGGTGCTATTATTATCTCCATTTTACAGACCAAGAGCTGAGGTTCAGTGAGTTTATGTGACTTGCCCAGGGTCATAAACTAGTAAGTCTCTGTGGCTGTATTTGCTTTTTTTGGAGGGGGGAGGACAGGACAATTGGTGTTAAGTGACTTGCCCAAGGTCACATGACTAGTAAGTGTTAAGTGTCTGGGGCCACATTTGAACTCAGGTCCTCCTGACTCCAGGGCTGTTGTTCTATTCACTGTATCATCTAGTCGCCCATCTGTGGCTGTATTTGACCTCAGGTCTACCTGACTCCAGTGCCAGCCTTCTGTCCACTTCAAGGTTTCTTTTAATGAATTAGAGATTCTGTAACTGAATTTAATCTTTTTTATTTTTTTAAATACTCAGAGGAGATATCTCTACACCTGCTTGTCCCTTATTCCCTTCTATGGGCCCCCATGACAAGGGCTGGGAATTAGATTTCAGTGTCTTTTTACCTTTTAACATAGTGTATTGCTAATACCAACTTTAATATTCAAAAAGGTCTTTAATCCCACCCAAGTGGCAATTCCTTCTACTTATACAGATTACAGCCACACCCTGCCTTAGTAGACAGTCTTCTTGAATCACTATGGCCCCAAACAGGCATCAATTGGCGGCTAACCTGCTGGCAATGAGCTTCTGGAAGCTCACGTGGTTCTAACTGGTTCTCTAGGGGCAGACACAGTGTGATCCATCTCCCACTATTCAAAGCCTTTTGCTTATTGGTAGATTCTTGTGGGAATTTGTGATTGATTGACATAGGCATTGAAAACAATGCCATGTTCAGATAACGCCTTGAGGTTTGCAGTGCACTTTTCTGCCAGCAGCATGCTACAGTGGTACAGAGAAGGAGATGTCACCAGAGCTGCCTTTTGAAGGACAGAAAGAACTTTAATAGGCAGAGATAGGGAGCAGGAAGGAAGAACAGGCCCCCTGAGATCCCCAGAGACAACTGAAAGCCAGAGGTCTATTGTCCCTGCAGAGTCTCTTCTTTCTAACCCTTAGTCTCCTCATCTGTCATATGGGGATAATAACATTCTCACTGCCTCTCAGGACCTTAAATTACTAGAGAAAGAAAAGATCTTCTAGGCATCATGGTGCAGTGGAAACAACACTGGAGTTAGGATTCAAGGACCTGGGCTGGAATTTGAACCTATGGCAAGTCACTCCTTAGGCCTTATTTTCCTCATATGTAAAATAGAGAGGATGCACTAAAAACTTAGATGTTTTTTTTAAAATGTGGAGTCCATGAACTTCTTTTCAAAAAATATTTGATAATTACATTGTAATATAATTGGTTTCCTTTGTAATTTTATATATCTTATTACATATATATATACATATATATATGTATTACATATATTATATATATATACAAACATTATTCTGAGAAGGGATTCATGGGCTTCACCAGAATGCCAAAGGAGTTCAGGCCACAACAAAAGCTTCCTAAGCTTTGGACTAGATGGTCACTGAGGACTCTTCCACATCTAGAGCCATGATACTGTAAACCCTGTGGGGTAGATACTACAAATATTATTTTATACTCATTTTATAGAGGAAATTTCAGCTCTGAGAAAATATGATTTGCCCCTGATAACATTGTGAGTCATTATCTGAGGTAGGGTTCAAAGTCGGTCTCCTGAATTTCACTCTCTAACATCAAATACTTCCTCTGAGTGAGGACATGGTCACCCCTCTCACATAAAGCTCAGAGGACTAGAACAAGGAAGAAAGGAATGAGTGAATGAAAGAATGAAGAAAAGATTTGTGTAGGAGCCTCAGGTGAGTCTTTTTCAAATTCTGGCTGGGCACAACCTCTCTTTCCTCCCTCACCTACAATCAGTGAATGAAGGCCTCTTTTCCTTAGGAAATCTGCGTCTGGATTTATAAAATGATCTTGGTGGCGTGCAATGCTGCAGGCAGGGATTGGTATTGGATAGTCTGGGGTTTGCCATGTGCCTTTATGCTGACCCTTTCCTTCCAATAATCAGGTCATTGTCTGAAGGGATTTAGTGAAATTGTCCCCCTACTCCTTCCTGACTACTTCCCCATCTGTAAAATGGGGACAATCCATCCTCTGTCACTGCCAAGAAGAGCAAAGGAGTACTAGAATCTGTCCATCAAAGGTGCTTACTGAGGGTGGCCTGTTTTAAATTAATTCCAAGAGATAAGTAGGCTTGTCTGCCAGGTTTTTACTGCTTAAAAATAATCTGTATTATTTGTAAATGTAAGAAGCTGAAGGGGAACACAAGCCAATCCTTGGAGTTGGTGCTTTATATGACTCTCTGCAGTGGAATAAGTGATAAGCCAGCCTTTCTTTCTGCTGGGAAAGAAGAACTGGGTGGCTTATCACTCTTGGCTGGGGTGCATTGTCATCAGACCCAGCTGGTAAAAATAAAGGCTCTATCTCCTTAATACAAATGGTGGCAGGCAGGAAAGAAGAGAAGAAAAAAAAAACTGATGTGGGTGGAGGAGAAAAGGCCTGAGGGTGAGCCTGTCAGGGTAGCTTGTAAACTGTTCTTTGTTGAAGACTTGACTGTCTCTGTCACTTTGTCTCTCTCTCTGCTGGCAGGGTCTCAGCCCACAGCAGGCGCAATGCTGATTTCTAAACATGAGCCTATTTCATTATGCAGAGAGGAGGGAGGCCTGGATGTTTTGTTCTCTGGAGAGATAGGTTCTGTGTTTCACTAAAAGAACTGATACTTGACTTTATTTGTTCATTTACCTGGAGTAGTATTGTATATTTACTGATCTAGAACAGCTAATAAGGAACTCACACCAATAGCAGTGTCTTCCTGTTTTTACTCCCCAGTTGAACATGCAAAAGATACATAAAGGAGATATTTCCTATTTCCACTCTTCATAACCTATTCCAGTGAACTGGAATCAGCCTTGAATTATGCACATCTTTTAGATAAAAATGAGTAGTGGTCATCTGAGAGCTGAAGGACCTGTATTCACATGGCACAGATACCACTCTAGTCTAGGCAATAGAGTTATAGAGGGGGAAATATATCCCAACACCCCTTGTTCAAGAAGAAGGAAGGAAGAAAAGAAAGAGAAAGAAAGAAAGGAAGGAAGAAAGAAACATAGGAGGTACTCTGGCTTCATGGACACAAGGCCAAGTACCTCTGTCTTCAGTCATCTTCCATGCAGTGTTTCCATGCAGTCTGGGAGGCAGGCTTGGCCTCCATGCAGTCTAGGAGGCAGCTGGGGACTGGGAAAGCACAATAGTCATTGATGCGTCTTTCCAAGTGAAATCAGAAAGTTAAGGTTAGAGACATTGAGAATGAAAACTCAAACCTTTGCATAGCACATGTTGCATATAGTTGTGCTATTAAACACAGGAGAGGCCTAGACCCCGTTTCTGCTAGAGTGTGAGATCAGCGCATGCTCCCAGGGGGAGTGGGGGTGAGAGCATATTTTCTAATCTTTATAGAGGACAATATATGTTTCATTTTTTAAAAAGACTTTTATCTTTAAAAGTTGGAGGCAGGGATAAAGGGCATGGAGGAGTGAGTATGTCAATGTGTTAGGGGGTCTGTATTAAAAAGAACAGCCAACTAATTTAATATAAAATTGCCTCTTTTTAGAGTCTTCAGTCCATAACACAATGCCTGGCACATAGTAGGCATTTAATAATTGTTTACTGATTGATTGATTAAAAATGTAACATTAAAAAAAAGGGCAGGGGTGGGGGTAGCAGTAAAAGGAGAAAGGCCCCAGGCAAAAATCTGGTCTGGACACACTTTGGGGCTTTTCTTTGTCCTGTTTTCAACTTTCCAAGGTCTCATGTTTAGCTTCGAGATTCTTGGCATAGTTCTGAAGCTTATATTTTTTCATCTTATTCATTCTCCATTCATTAAAATGTTGTTGTTGTTGAGTCATTTCAGTCATATCTGACTCTTTTGACTCCATTTGGGGGTTTTTTGATAAAGATGCTAGAATAGTTTGCCATTCCTTTCTCCAGCTCACTTTATACCTGAGGAAACTGAGGCAAACAGGCTTAAGTGACTTGCTCAGGGTCACACAGCTAGTGGGTGTCTGAGGCTGAATTTGAACTTAGGTTGTCCTGACTCCAGGCCCAGTGCTTGATCTATTGTGTCCTGTAGCTGCCCCACTAATTAAAATAGCCCATTATAATTGTGTGAAATTTTGTCCTACCCAAACTGCTTTTACATGAAGACCTCTCTCTGTCCTTCCTTATCTCCTTACTTATCTTCCTTTCTTTCCTCCAGTGTCAAAGGATAAGTGGTCTCCATCCTTGCTGATCCCTCCACTTGTACCCTTAATGTTAACTCTCATCTCTGGAATCCAATGGCCTTTTATCAGCCTTGAACCTTGACCGACCTGCAGTATTTGTCACTGCTGACCAGCCCCTCATTGAAAGTATCTCCTCTTTGGGTTTCATCAATACTTCTTTCTCCAGGTTCTCCTACTGGAGAACCTGTCTGACCTGATTCTTTTTATCTCCTTTGCTGGTTAATCTTCTTCCTCACACCTAAAAGTGGGTGTCTTCTAAGGCTCTAACCTCTTCCATTTTCTCTTCTCTCTATACCTAGGCAGCTAGGTAGCACAGTGGTCAGAACGCTAGGCCTGGAATTGGGAAGACCTGAATTCAAATCTGGCCTCAGACATTACTAGCTGTGTGACTCTGGGCAAGTCACCTAACCCTGTTTGTTTCAGTTTCCTTAGCATGAAATGGGGATGATAATAATAGTACCTACCTCCCAGGGTTGTTGTGCAGATCAAATAAGATAAAATTTGTAAAGAACTAAGCACTCAGATGCATATTAAATAGTTGTTCCCTTCCTTTATATCTTCCCCTGTGGCAGTCTCATTCCCTTTCATGGCTTTAATAATCACCTCTGTTCATTTGATTCCCAATTTACATAAAGTGCTTTGCAAACATTAAAGTACTGTTTTAATAAGGCAGCTAGGTGGAGCAGTAGATAGTGTTGTTATTTAGTCATTTTCAGCTGTGTCTGACTCTTTGTGACCCCATTTGCGGTTTTCTTGGCAAAGATACTAGAGTAGTTTGCCATTCCTTTCTCTAGTTCATTTTATAGGTGAGCAAACTGAGGCAAACATTGTTCAACACTGCCCAGCATCACCAAGCTAGTAAGTGTCTGAGGCTGGATTTGAACTCAAGAAGATGAGTCTTCCTGAATCCTAGCCAAAGTGCTCTATCCTTTGGGCCACCTAACTGCAGATAGAGTGCTAGACCTCAAGTTAGGAATGAGTTTAAATCTGGTTTTAGACGGTTATTAATTGTGTGACCCTGGGAAAGATTGTTGTGAGAATAAAATAATATTTGTATATTCTATATATTATCAATATTATATATATATATATATATATATACACATACATATACATACATACACACACACACATATATATAATGAACCTCAAAGTGTTTAACAAATACTATCATTGTTATTATTAATTATTCTTCCCCAATTCTCATTCCTGAGCTCCAGGTCTCCATTTCCAGCTGTCTGCATGACTTTCTCTGACAAATGTCTTTCTACCACTTTAGACTCAACATAAATGCCATGCATGAGCAGCTTTCCAGAAGAATACTACTGTGAACAGCTTTTAAGGTTCTGATTACACAGTATAGTGAACACTCTATTTATTCCATAATGAATCAAAGCAAAACATTCTCAGTAAATCACAATATAGTATTTACAACAGCTTATCATTAAAGTGGCCACATAGTTTTCACCAAAGTGGTCACAATATTTAGAACAAAGAACAAAAAAACAATCATCTAGTATCCCTAAGGAGGTTTGCCTCTTTACTCAGTCATTCAGTCATCTTAAAATATAATAGTCAGTCTTCCACTCATGGGGCAACTAGGTTAACTTAATCAGTCTTAACTTATCTAGCAATCAGTTACTAAGTATTGTTAATCACTAAATACAATCATTAGAAAATACATTATTAAATGGTGGTGGTGGTGGTGATGGTGATATCTAATCTTTAGCACTTTTAAGTTTTAAACTAATTTGATCCTACTTTATGAGGTAGAGGTGGAAAAACTGATGCCAAGGGACTTGCCCAGGCTCACACAACTAGTAAACATATCTGAGGTAGGATCCCTGACTCTTAAGGTCATGTTGTTGTCCACCCTGTTGACTTCTTTTCCCCCTAAAGCAGTAGTTCTCAACCTGTAAGTCACAACCCCTTTGGGGGTTGAATGATCCTTTCACAGGAGTGGCCTAAGACCATTGGAAAACACATATTTCTGATGGTCTTAGGAACCAAGACACCGCTCCTCTATCCATCTCCAGGCAGTCTCCCCACATGCAGATACGTTCACATATGAGTATTAAAGGGTTGTGGTACTAGGGTTGAGAACCACTGCCCTAAAGCCTGGCCCTTCTCTTAACTTTCCTGTTTCTTTTGATGACACTGCCATCTGCCAGTCATTAAGGATCAAAGTCTTTTGAGTCATCCTTGCCTCTGCCTTCTCTCCACCCCTACACCTAATCAGTTGTGAAGTTACCTCCACAGCATTCCTTCCTCTCCCCTTAAAGAGCTGCCATCTTAGTTCAGCTCCTCATGACATCTTTCTGGTCTATTGGTTTCATCCTCTCCAGCATCCAGGAGTTCTACTGGTTTAATTTTTTTTTTAAATCTTTGTCTGTGAAGTCCCCTCCTCCCTTATACAGACTCTCCCTCCTCAGTTCAACGTGAACTTTCTTTCCTCAGATTTTATTATAGCATCTTGCCCATATCTCTCCTTTATCCTTCTTTCATTTTGCCTTATATGTCACTCATGTCTCTGCTACATTTTCACTACTGAACTCTAATCTACTGAAGGGCAGAAACTGTCCTTCTTTCATCTTTGTACCCCTAATGCTTCCCAGAGGACTCTGATTACACAAAGTTTTTAGCAATAATTTGTTAAATTTAAAACATTATTTCAGTTGCTGTTTACCAACCTTGTGAGATAAATACAATAAATGTCATTATACCTATTTTACATTGAGGAAACATTCATTCAGAGTGATTTGGTGATCAGACCAAGATAGAACCTGGGTCTCCTGATTTGTCATTTCTTTTCCATTGTATGTCACAACCTTTCACTACCTAAGACCTCTCTATCTGTCTTCCACCCCATCCGAGTGCTATCGGATCTGATCTCCTGTTGAGCTCCTAATAGAGATGAACTCTAAGGCATCTTTTCTAACTCTTGATGTATAATCCTATGAGTTGAGAGCAAATGTCATTTTTTATTTGGAACTATTTAAGAGATGATTCCAGGTTGCTTTTTTAGCACACACTCAGGATTAATAGAACAAGCAAAGTTATACCTTCCAGGGCACAGCACCGGGGCCAAGAGCATACAACTTGGAGTCAAGTGACCTGAATTCAAGTTCCAGGTCTGATTATGGGAAATCCATTTAATCTCTCAAGCTTAGTTGCCTCATCTTTAAAATAGGAAAAATATTTGTAAACCTACCTCAACGAGTCATTGGAAAGAAAGCATATCGGAAATCTTACAAAACTGTAGAAATATTTTAGACTTTTTTTTATTGGTAACTGACCATAAATTAATGTCCGTGAGAGAATGAATAGGTTGGGATCCCTTTAACCAGTTCCCCTGACATAAATTCCCCTAAGTTATAAATTAGATAGTTCCTTATTTCAAACTAGCCACATCTTCTTTCTCCAATAATTCCTTTTCATGAAATTAGACTGTGCCTAGGGGATAGGATGCTGTGCTTGAAACCAGGGAATGTGGGTTCTATTGACTCTGCTAATTGCTGCTGACTTTCTGGTTTGTCAGCACCAACAAGAAGAATCTTTGTATTAGAGTCTATGAAGCAGATGTGGGTGATGCAAACAGTTCACAAAACTAATTGCTGTTTTATTGGGCCCAGAATGGGGAAGGGGAAAAGAAAAACTACCTCTTTTGGTCGGTAGGGAGCCAGAGGTGGGGTGAGTGGCCCTCCCTCCCAAGAGAACTTTTTGACTACACAAAGCTACCCTTCTTTCTGATGGCCCAAGAGTCCTGCCCAGGCTTTGGCAGGCTGTATGTCTTCAGGCAACACCTCAAGTTTCCCTGACAGCCAGCTCATTGCTTTCATAGAAGGTGGAGTTCTGTGGCAAACTTGGCTGACAAGGCCCTTTCTGTGGTATGTGGTATTCTGTAGGGCATGAAACTAGACTCATCTGGGAGGCTTTGCTTGGGGAGAAGCTTTTATGGCTGTGACACCTAAAAGTAGATTCTGTTTCAATGTGGAGATATATCAGTTTATCCATCCATCTATCCATCCATCTATCTCCACACTCAAACATATGTTTATATGTGTATATGTGTATATATGTCTATGTATATATGTATGTATACACACATGTATACACATGTTTCTTTGACTCTATCTCTTCCAGTTCCCTCCTTCTGACCTTTGCCTGGTTAGCTCCCTGAGTGTGGGGCATTCTGACCTTGAGATGATCTCTGCTTCCTGTCTCTTCTCTAATATCCCCTCAGTTGATCTGGCTAGCTCCAGTACCATGGGAGACTTGCCCTGCTCTGAAGACTGATCTGGGGCAGCAACCATCATAGCAACCTTTGTGATACTTTGTAGTACTTCCCTTTCCCTCTGGCACCTGCTGCTCCTACTTGGAGGCCAGCCCGAGTCACCTCTGCAGTGCTCTTGCTGAGGTTTGGTAGGTCTGGAAGAGCCTGAGGGAAGGATCTTGTTTCCTCGACTCACCTTGTGGGAGTCAAGCCATCTGTCTCTTGTTGAAATGCCCAGGTCCCATCTTTCTGATAGCTGCAATAAAATGTTGATGGTTTGCTAGATTGAAAATAAACCTCTTTGTTCCTGGGCAATGCCCAGAGCTCACGTAAGACAGCTCAGTCCTTGGAAGCAGAATTTTCAGGAGCTGACTTCAAATGAACTTTTCCACTATCTTACCAGGTCAGAGAAGTTGATACCGCCTACCTCAAAGGCACATGGATCAGCCAGTTTTGTGCAGCTGAAAAGCAGTAATTATATTGAATTTAAAGTCAGGAGTCAGTCAGTCACTCAGCAAGCATTTATTAAATGCTTACTATATGCCAGGCATTGTACTTGGTGCTAGAAAGACAAGGAAAGACAAAAACAGAGTCCCTGTCCTCAAGGAGCTCCCAGTCTGAGGCAGACAACAGGCAAACAACCATCAACACACAAGACACAGAGTGTAAAAGGAAGGTATTCCTAGAGAGGAGGCACTAAGAGTAGGGGAATGGGAAGGAGGGAAGGGGTGGGAAAGGCCCCTTGCAAGTATTGTTATTTGAGCTGAGCCTTGAAGGAAGCCAGGGAAGCCAAAGTCTTACTGAGCTCAGAGAGAGAACATTCCAAGCATGGGGGACAGCCGGTGAAAAGGCAGGGATTTGGGAGATTGCGCATCTCGTGGGGGGTCAGTGTGGCTATATCAGACAGTATGTGGAGAGGAATAAGGTGTAAGGAGACTGCAAAGGTAGGAAGGGGCCAGGTTGTAAAGGGCTTTCAAAGCCTAAAAGAGGACTTTATAATTGATCCTGAAGGAGATTTTGGTTCTGGTATTGGTTCCACCACTAATGCTCTGTGTGACCTCAGATCCAGTCTCATTGAGTCACAACTTTGTCAAAACAGGGTAACATCAGACCTGTGTACCTCTAAGAGTTATCATAAGGACCAAATGAGAAAATGCAGCATGGAAACCACTGGACTGGGAGCTGACCTTTGGACTTGCTTCTCTGAGTCTGTTTCCTCATCTGAAAAAATGAGGAGATGTTGAATTAGATAGTGTCTAACCTCTCTTCCGATGCTAATATTCTATGATTCAATCAATCTATTGAATTCAAATATTTAAGTAGCTGTTTGACACGCGCTGTGGTAGGCACTGGTGATACACACTGTAAGAGTGGAACTGTTCCTGCCCTTGAGACACTTACAATCTAGCCAGGTGAGATATGTCCCTATACAGGCATAGACAAAATAGATAATAGCTGATTGAGGAGGGGGAAAGTAGAGAAAAGCTTCATCTAAGAGGCAGCAGTTTAGCTGAGCCTTGAAGGAAGCTAGGAATTTTGTATGAGGAACAGAAGAAGGCCAATTTTGCTGGACTATAATGTGAATGAAAGAGAGTAAAATGTAAGAAGGCTGATAAGATGGAGTGCTGCCAGGTTTTGACAGTCTTTAAATGCTAAACAGAACAGTTTATATTTGATCCTAGAGGTTACAGGGAGACTCTGAAGTTTATTGAGTAAGAAAGTAACATAATCAGTGTTAGGAAAATCTTTTTGGAAACTTTGTGGAGGATACATGGAAGTTGAAAGAGACTTAAGACAAGAAAACCAACTACTACAAGACTTAGTACTTAATAAATAAGTTACTAAATAATAAAAACTATTACAATTGTAATAGCATTGGTTATGATAATAATAGTCCGAGAGAGGTGATTCTAATGTATAGAAAAATTCTTTGAAAACCAGACAGTACTATAGAGTGTAAGACTTTGTATAACATAATATGATATGATATAATATGATATAATGTAATATAATGTAATGCAATGCAATGTAATATAACGTAATACAATACAATATAATATGATATGATACATACTAATACGTAATAAGACATAGGAAGCCATCCTGATGTAAGGATTCTAGATTCCAGGTTTCACATATTTTCTGTGCCTGATAACATGGGTGAAACTGTTATTTCCCAAAGCTGCTTCAACCCCACACCTTTCTCCTTGGTACCGTGTCTCTATAGGGAGAGTATCCATAGGCATCTGTTCAAAGGGAGATTAGCAGGCATTAAAAATATATTAGCATCTAATTAGGATTTCTCACTGCTATAATCAGAAAAGCTGAAAAAGCATAAAACAGGTAGAACTTTGGAGAAAAAAGCAGACAACCACAAGAAAAATTACAGACTCGCATTTTATAGTACCCATTTTTTAGTACAAGATACCTGCTTCCCGACAATCCTGTGAGATGGTTAGTGCATGTATTCTCATTTCTTTGGATCAAAGGGGTCTTTTGAAGCCATACCTCTGGAATCTGTATTTGCACATTGATTTTTTTATACATCATCACAAAAAAAATATGAGTTATTACTCTCATGAGGTCTTTCCAGCAACACCAGTTAGAAGGATCAAGCACTTTTTAAAAAACTCCACTTTTGAAAACCCACTTGATTCTGACAAATTTCAAATGAACTCCAGCCTGCTGTGCAGTGACTGGCTATAGGCTTCTTTTCACTAGGCTCTCACAGCCCAAGAGGATCAGAATTTTGAGCTGAGAGAGATCTTGGAGATTATATAAATTCGTGCCTTACTTTATTATAGTTGAAGAAACTGAGGCCCAGAGAGTGCCCACAACCAGTAAAGAACAAAAGCAAGATTTAAGCCTAGGTCCTCTGACTACAGTGGGAATCATAGCAAATTCATCCCAATCTACCCTTCTTCACATGGGGATAGGAATATTAGGAGCCTCGGCATGTGGAGCTGAATATAGGTCATGGTGACTCATTTTCAGCTGTAGGTTTGAAATGAGAAGAGAGACTTAAATTGCTTTGGGACTTTTGTATTTGGTCTCAAGCTAAGAATCAGTGTACCTCTGTATCTCATCACAATGTGCAGCGTTGATTTTGGACACCCCCAGTGATCTGTGTGTGGTAGGGTATGCTTATATGTGCATGGCCACCCACCTTAAGTGTAGAGATGCTTGTGCTTTGACTCCTAAACTCCCAAATTCTCTTCTAGATACTTAAAATTCAGACATGCCTATACCCACATATCATCCCTGAAAATGTTGGAATACAGGATGAGTTTCCTCTAAAGGAAGACTTGTCTTCATCCCCATGGTTCCCATCAGCAACATGATAGAAAGCCTTGGCCTTTCACATAGAAAAGATTCCAGCCTAATTCCCAGCTTTGCTATTTCTTGGTTATGGGGAAGTTGTCTTGCCTCTCTGGGCTGAGTATCTTCACTGAAGATAAAAATAAGGGAGTTCATCAGGTTCATAAAATCGAAGAATTTTAGAGCTAACATCATGATGTCATAGAAAGACTGCTGGATTTAGTCAGAGGAGCTGGGCTCAGATCTCAGCTTTGACATTTACTCCCCATGTAACCTTTTGCTACTCATTTCTACTTACTGGGTCTCAGTTTCCTTATCTTACCCCTTGTAGACCTATGCTTTCCTCAGCTGTAAAATGAAGGGGTTAGACTAGGTGGCTTCTTAGGTCTCTTCAGGCTGTAAATCTATGATCCTAAGGTACTTTAGGAGAAGGAAATGGGAAACCACCTCCATATCCCTGCTGAAAAAACTCCAAATGGGGTTGCAGAGAGTTACACACAATTGAAAAATGACTGAACAACAACAAAAGGTAGCTTAGAGGAACGTGGAGGTCTATAATAGGTGATTTTGCCCAAGGTCACAGAGCCAGTTAGTGGCTCAATTGGGTCTGAAACCCATAGTTCTAATATCCAGACTATTGTACCATAATACCTCCCCTAGAAAATAGATTTGATTAAGTGATTGAGAGTCTTGTTTACTATAGAAGCTGCAGGTAGCAATGCAACCAGGAGAGAAGGTGTCCCAACTCCAGCACTTACTAAGATGTGGTTATAGGTCAGTCACTTAAACTCTGTAAGGCACAGCTTCCTCATTTATGAAGTGAGGATACAAGGGTGCTAGGTGGATCAGTGAGTAGAGCACTGACCCTGGAGTCAGGAGGACCTGAGTTCAAATCCATCCACAGAGACTTAACACTTAGTAGTTGTGTGACCTTGGGCAAGTTACTTAACTCCAATTGCCCCTCCAAAAAAAAAGGCAAAAAAAAAAATAAAGTGAGGATACTGGTTCTTATAATGCATTCTTAACAGGGTATTTGTGAGGAAAAAGCATGAACTTAAAGGCATAGTGTGTAATGAGACAGCTTTGGAACTAAAAAGTCCTGGGTTCAAGTATTGTCTCTGACACTTGAGTTTATGTAATCCTTGATGTATTACTTGTCAATGCCCTAAGCAGCTCTCTAAATCTATAAGTTGCAGAGATGGTACTGAGCTCACAGGATTGTAGATTCAGAGATAGAAAGGATCTTATAAGGCAACTTAGAAGAGAAGTTAAGTGACTTACCCAAGGTCACAGGGTAAACAAGTGGCACAATTGGGATTTGAATTGATAAATGCCAGTCAATTTATTAAGTGCCTACTATGTGCCAGGCAATATGCTAAGCATAGGGATACAGAAAAAAGCAAGACAGACCCTTTCCTTAAAAATCATGCAAAATCTTCCTTCCTTCCTTCCTTCCTTCCTTCCTTCCTTCCTTCCTTCCTTCCCTCCCTTCTTTCTCTCTCTGTCTCTGTCTCTGTCTGTCTGTCTGTCTCTCTCTCCCTCCCTCCCACTCTCTCTCTATTCCTTCCTTGGCTTAGAATTAACTCATTTATTAATAACTCACATTGTAAACCATAAAACACTTTCAGGCTTGCAAAGCACATTCCTCACAACCAGGCCTATGAGATAGGCAGTGCAAATGTCATTATTTCTGATTTGCAGTTTAGGAAAATAAAGCCCAGTGACGTTAAGTGATTTTCCCAAAGGGTAACATAGCTAGAAAGTATCAAAGCCAGCTGCTGAATTCCAGTCCTCTGACCACAAGCCTCTTCACACTTACAAATGCAATGTTTTCCAATCACATTTTTATAGTGCCTCTGAATTGTTTAATTGTTTTGTGTCCCCATGGCCAAAAAAATTTGTCACCTAGTAGCCAACCTACTTTTAATAAGCTTCTTCAAACTGAGCTAGGTTAGTCCTTGGTCAATAAATTCAAGTCTCTTTTTAAAAAGAAAAGCCAAATTAAAACATATTTGAATTAAATGATGCCCGGTTTGGCATCAAATGATTCTCCTATCTCTCAAACCTAAGTCCTTTGACTCCAAATCCAGTCCTTTATCACTAAAGAATCCCAAGTCCAATCCTTATTCCTATGCTATTATTTTTATTACTGAAGCCACTTGCTAATGTAGTCCCTTCTCTTCTCTTGTATTCATTCTTCCAAGCAAACATAGGGGATGGGGTCAGGATGCTCCACTGTTGGTCTAGAAGGTTTGAAGTTGAGAGAAGAAGAGTCAAGTAGAGTAGACTGAGAGCTGAGAAGGAAGTTTAGATGTTTCTGCAAGTGACATGAAGGACTGATTGAGTGACGTGAAATGTGCATGTACATCTGGGCAAGGTTATAAAAAAAGGTTTTAGGTTTTTAGACATAGCTTCTGCTACAGTCCTGAATCTATTCCTTGCTGGGCTACTTTCTGCTGATTCTACCTCGGAGAGAACATTTGGCAAAATGGGAAGACCCATCTTCCTTCTGTATTATACCATTTACAGGAAGGTCTGTCTTGTCCATGAAGATTTGGATCACCTGTCCAGGGTGAAGATGACCTTGGTTGGAACATCTGTATAACCAGGAAAAGGAGGTGGAGGCCATATCTGATTATGATTACTTGTGGAGAAACATAGCTGCAAGGCCGAGCTGACCCTAAGTTAAATGTGGAGTGAGGACTAGTGCATCTGATTTGGCTTCCAGAAGAGCTGTGGTTGTCAACAGGAATGGAATAATAAGAAGGAAGGCTTGGAGATGTAGTAGTGACTTTGCAGATTTCTACCATTGATTAGATAAGAAAATGTGTAACTGGAAATGTTCCAGCAGGGAAGAAAGGCTGTGATCATGCACTGATTCTTTTAAGGAATTGCTGGAGTCCTTGAATGGTGGATTGGTAGCAACACTGTGGGTGACCAATGATAATCCCTGAGTCAATGGGCCAATGGCTCATTTGGAAAGCTGCTACTATTTGTCCTTTCTTAGGAAATATAACAGGAGGAGACCTGTTGAGGATACTGTTGGGATCTTCTTTGCATCTCCCTGCATAGATTTGGGCTTTCTCCCAAATCTTGTAGTTATTGACTAGTAGACAATGAGATCGCAAGTGGTGGAAGGGTACTGGGAATGTAAACCGATGATGAAAGGGCTACCCACCAATATTCTCTTATCCTCTTACATCCCTGAAAGCATGGGGAAAGAGGTATGGCAACAACAACCAGTTTGGATATCAACCAGAGAAAGCTTTCAGATCTAGCCATTGGTTATTCTTGCCCTACGGTGGAAATCCTTAATCTGGGGTCCAAAGAACCCCTCCTTTGCCGCCCTTTCTTTCTCACTTTATTTTTACTAATCTGTAACTGGAATTTCATGTCATCTTCAGTTATGAATATAGGCAACAAAAATGATTCTGAGAAGGGATCCACTGGCTTTACCAGACCACCAAAATGTTACATACCCTACCTCACAGTATTAAATATACTCTTATTTTTTATGGTGGACTCTTAGCACTCAGTGGCCAACTAGGTGGCCCAGCGGATAGAATGCTGAGCCTGGAGTCAGCAAGACTCGTCTTCCTGACAATTACTGGCTGTGTGACCCTGGGCAAGTCACTTAATCCTGTTTGCCTCAGTTTCCTCATCTGTAAAATAAGCTGGAGAAGGAAATGGCAAACAACTCCAGTATCTTTGCTAAGAAAACTGCAAATGGGGTCCCGGAGAGTTGGACACAATTGAAACAATACAACAATAACAACAATTAGCACTTAAACACTAAGGTTTGACATTCAATTCAATTCCAGAAAATGAATTAAAACAAATCTTGTTAAATACTTAACTGGTTCTTGAGTGGAGTCTTTGGAGGTAGCTAACTATGTTTATCACAAGAAGGGAATGAGTGTGTTATTGTGAGGTAGATGATGAGAATAGTAAAGAAATCCCTTCTGAAATTACTGTGTAAGGCCCTGGGATTAATAACAACCACAACATTGATAATAATAGCACGGAGAGTTAGGACATCTGTAGATTCTGGGATTAACTTCCTGTGTGGCCATGGGCAAGTCACTTCCCCATCTGGACCTCATTTCCTTATGAAGGAGATGGACTAGATAATCCTTTTGATTAAGTGGAACCAGTGATGAGTTTGAACCCTGCAGTTCCTGTTTTTTAGACCTCAGTCTTCTCATCTGTAAATGAAGGATTTGCATTAGGTCAAGTCAACAAGGAAGGAAAGGAGCATATATTAAGTGCTTACCCTGTGCACTTTACAAATATTATCTCAGTTGGGCCTCACAATAACCCTGGGAAGCAGGTGCTATTATTATCCTCCCATCAAAGTTGGGGAAATGGAGGCAAAAAGAGATTAAGTGACTTGTTCAAAGTCTAGAAAAGGTTTGGGGCAAGGTTTAAATTTCTCTTCCTTGCTTCTGTGCTCTAAATAGACTTTCTGGGGTCACTTGTTATGTTCCAGGCATTGTGCTAAGGGATGAGAATACAAAGAAGGATTAAAAACAAACTAGGTGAGCCCTCAACTCTCTCCTAGTCCATTGGCTGACATTGCTTTCATGTGGCACTTGACTTTTCAGGGGTTTCTTATTTATCTGACCATCACTACTCCAATCTTGTGATGTGTCCAGTGAAGGCATTAACCCTGTCATTTTGTGGATGAGAAGAGAGTAGGGTTTACACTTCATCTTATTTGAAGAGAGAGCTTAATGAGTAAGGAGGGGGAAGGATGGAGAATAGTAAAATGTTATTAACTGATTTACTCCCTTTTTCTCTTTTCTTTTTTTCTTAATTTATCTTCCTTCTTTCCCTACCTTCTCTCTCTCTCCTCTCTCTCTGTCTCTCTCTCTCCTCTCTCTCTGTCTCTCTCTCTGTCTCCCTGTCTCTCTCT
Organism: Pseudochirops cupreus; assembly: GCA_028627135.1. Classification (NCBI taxonomy): domain Eukaryota; kingdom Metazoa; phylum Chordata; class Mammalia; order Diprotodontia; family Pseudocheiridae; genus Pseudochirops; species Pseudochirops cupreus. The sequence continues at coordinate 446,576,364 of CM053580.1, forward strand.
GTCTCTGTCTCTGTCTCTGTCTCTCTCTCTGTCTCTCTGTTTCTGTGTGTGTGTGTGTGTCTCTCTCTCTCTGTCTCTCTGTCTGTGTCTCTGTCTCTCTCTCTCTTCTTCTCTCTTTCCCTCCCACCCCCCTTCCTGCCTGTGATTCCATTACTGTAGGGAATTCCTGTTGAGGTAACTTCCTCCACCAATACAAATTAGTAACAACAGCAACTTATGCCCTTCAAGTCTCCTTCTTCATTGTTTAAATTAATAAGAAAAGATTGACCAACACCAGAATCTTGGACAAGATCTACTTCTTTGGGAATCACTCATCCCTTACCAAGATGCAAATAGTCTGTGACAGAAGAGGGAGGTAGAGGACAGTGCATCTTGCTGCAAAATGGGGCAGACCCATCCCTTAAGGTGGGTACTAGTGTTTTAGTAGGAGGTCATTTTGATGAAACTGATTGCTTAGGAACAGATTATTTAATTGAAAGTAGGATACCTGAAGGGAAATAAATAATTTCTTAAATGCTTAGCTTACGAAGATGGCGGCGTAGCAGCAGCAACATATCGCAGCTCTCACATAGCCACCCCAAAATACCCATAAAACAGGACTCTAAACCAATCCTAGAACTACAAAACGCACACAAAGATACTTCCCACTAAAGTCAGCTCAGCTACG
>CM053580.1:446577530-446648794 GCA_028627135.1 Pseudochirops cupreus
TAGGAGAGAATAGACTGGGGGAGGGGGGACACACTGGGATGGCTGTTTTGGGGTGGTGGGCGGGGGAAAGACGGGGAGAAAATATGTAACTCAAAATCTTGTGGAAATGAATGATGCAAACTATAATAAAATTTAAAAAAATGCTTAGCTTACAATTCTAAATGGATCAAGGGTCACAATGTCACAGGTGTCTACTTTGGGGAGGAGTTAGTGCCACTTTCTCTAGTTTGGGCTGCTCAAGCAACAGTATTTAATCATAAACAACTTTTACATAGATCACCCCTGTACTAGGCATTTGTGTTTGAGCTGGATACAAAAGGAACTGAAAGCAGAGTCACTGCCATCCAGGAGCTTACAGAACATGGATACAAACATATCCTAAATCTAAATAAGTGAGCACTTGGAAAACCCAACATTGACATTGGTTCAAACAAGTATTATTCAGAGCTAGTCCTTGGTACTCAAGGGAGGGCAAGAGGAGGATCAGTGTCCAAATACTGATTTGAGTTGGGTGTACTTTCTATCCTATGTGCTATCAAGAACTGCTAGGGCCAGGAAATGAGCTGGGTGAAGGTTTGGAAGAGAAGGAGGGAGATGGCTTCATGAAATCCCTTTCAGAGTGAGTGAGAGAGCTAGGTGCCTCTAAAGGGTGAATGGGAGAGTTAATGGTCTGATAGCCAGTACAGGCAGACCATGTACTAATCACTAAGGGATAGTGCTAATTTTTTTTAATCACAGAGACAGAGCAACCACAAAAGCCCCACTTGTTGGGGTGAACAGAACCAGACAGGGTGGAATTGTTTTTTTTTTTTAACATCTTGAGCTGCTTTGGGAAAGTTTGGGGTTTGGCAAAACACAAAACACTTTTTCCAAAGGGCTCAATCTTTTTTTCCTTTCTCCGTTTTGTACTGATGTTTGTTTGGAGGGAAATAAATGCAATCCATATGTTTCAGATTCCTTCACTTAATTCTATGCAGCACTATTTTCTCTAGGAGCTGTTTGATGTTTAAGAAGCTTTTTGATCTTTTGTCTTAGAAAGAGGAAGCAACGTTTTGTCATGAGAGGATATAAAACCAGACCCCAGAGTTCTGCCTTTGCTGTAGAACTGAGACATCTGGGAAAGAGCAGATTTGGGTCTGGATCTCTTGGGCTCATTCTCAACCTGCTTCTCTAAAGCCTCTCATCCTGTGGTGAGAATTTATAGACTGTGATCTTAGACTTGGCACAAAGGTGGGAAATATAGTTTTACTTTATCACTGTATCCCATAGTTTCATCACTCTTCAGCCAGAACTGTAAATCATAAATGGTTGTCACTTGGAACCTTCTGGACTCAAGAAGATTCCATATCATACTAGGCCAATTTTTTAATCAATCAGAGTAGCTCCATGGGAGAATCCAATCCCATACCTCCCTTAGCCCTCTAATCTTGAATGTAGTCACTGCTGACCATCATCTCTGTGGGTAAAGGTGAAAACCTACAACTCAAGGGAATATCATATTAGGTTCATGGCTTTGAGGGGGTATGTAAGTATATGAGGATGTATAGGATGCTTGAGGGGAGTAGAGGTAGAGAATTGGACACTTTTCCTGTTCCCAGTAATCCCTACCTTCATTCCACCCACATAAAATGGAAAGAATTTTTCTTTAAAGAGTCAGTTTTGCTATTTCTCTTCCCACTTTGTGTTGTCAGTAGGTAATCAGAACTTCATGAAACTTATGTTAAAACTGGGTTTATTACAAGAGAAATGAACATGCATGTGGAACTCAAAAAGTTCATAGTTCATACAGAAGTTTGCATTTTTATAATAGTAGAACAAAGGAAGGAGGAGGGAACACAAATCTCCACCTAAAGGGGCATGGCATGAGAGGGAGAAAGGGGCAAGAAAGGTGGGAAAAGGACAAAATTCCTCTTGAAGGAGAGGAGCAAGGCTATGGTAAAAGCCACATTCTTTTTCCTTGGGAACTGCTAGACTAGGAAGATGGGATGGTTTGCTTATCTACAAGGGTCTCAACTGTATAAGCAGTTTCCTAACCGAGAGCAGACAGAGTAATACCTGTCTTGACTCCTAAGGACACATAGGGAGTCCAGCTTGGGATTTAAACAGCACATTATGTCAGCTCAGCAGGGGGGGTTTGATACATTCAAGGCCTCCTGCATACTCTGGGTCCAGTATTTTTGGAAAATATGACAACTCAAAAAGACAGGTTCAGGGGACCCCTTAGCAACAGGCTATAGGAAGAAATCTTGTTTATTAATTATAATTATAGGTGTACACATACCAGAAATACCTATAGTATTGATTCAAGTAACAGTGATCTAGATTTGTTGAAAAACAAATTTGAAGACCAAAGACTGTTTACCTTTCCTGAGAAGAAAGTGGTCTCTACAAGTTGTGTTTTCTAGGTTGTAGAGATATTTGGATTTAGGAAAAAAGAGAGAGTAGACAACGTGATGGGAAATTTCAGGGAATCCTGGACATGTAACATGTTCCAAAGTATACCTTCCCCCACCTACCATTTGATGAAATTCTGCAATCAGAGCTTCTTCCCCTTGACTTAAGTCTTAGAGCTGAAACTAATTTTGATGGTGATGGGGCTACGTGTAGAAGTGAAGTATTTGATCAGAATATAATAATATCAGGACATTAGATAGAAGGAGGAAAAAAAAGGCCAACTGGAATCTTATCCCAAATCCAAGTTTCACCTAGTTTATAGTATTCCTAGAGCAGGCACCAACATTATTAATTAGTTGTCAGTATTGGATTTTTTTAAAAAGTCTTGAAGGAGAACCTCTTTCTACCAACAGATCACTAAAGATTTCAAGTAGTGTCTCCAGGATGCATGTTTAGAGTACAAAAGGCAGGTGCATTTAGTAAAAACTCTAGTGGTTTGGATGGATATCTGATGTTTAGGTGCCATGGGAAAACAATGGAGGACTATAGTTTTCATTATTTCTCAAAATAAATTGGAACATAGCCGAAAGGAAGGTACAAGTCTTCTGTCTGACTTCCTTACTCCTCACCTGTTGTTTTAAAATGCTAAACCCTGGAAAAAAATCTTTTGGATTTTGAAGATAATATATGGAAAAATGGTTCTTGTACTAGTCTAGAAGGCACAGATTTAATACACACATATATAACATTGTAACAAAGATTTTAAAAGAAGCAGAAAAATGTAGTTTGGCAAAACCAATTAACACATTGACTATGTTTGATATGCGATAATTCTACTCTCTTAGTTTACTATCTTTATAATGAAGATGTATTTTCTCCATTCTCTGCAACCAAATTTATTCATTATTATTAGTTTACAGTTTTCAGTTTCATTTTATTGTTCTGCCATATTGTTGTTGTCATTGCATATATTGTTGTCAGGTTCTGCTTCCTTTTCTCTGTATCAATTTATATATCTTCCTACACATCTCCAGATCCTTCATATCCATTGGGAAAGCATGCAATTTGCAAGAGAGTTTTAGCAGAGTCATAGGGAGGCAATCCTTAGATAATACTTCTGGAGCACCTGCTGGATACATAACATAGTAATAATTTTTACCTTTGTAGGTGCTGTGGGGACCAGGGATACATAAATAATGGAGGAACCAATAGTCACCCTCAATGAGTCACTAACCTAGAAGTACAGAATTTGAGGACTAGAACACCAGCTGTTCCAATCCTTTCTCCTCCACTCCCACAACCCATTTTATAGATGAGGATTCTTAGGCCGGGAGAAATCAAGTAACTTTCCTAAGATCACATAGCTAATTAGTGGAAAAACCAAAACTAGATCACTGGACTCCTGACCTCAAATCCAATACACTGGCAATTATACCCACAAGAAATAGACGATGTATATTTGCAATGATTTTTTTTTTTAATGCCATTACACAGCAAAGTTGCAAGTGTAAATTAATTTAGCTTGAACAGATTATGTTGAGAAAGTACCTGCTAAAGGCCCTGGTTCTGGGGTCCTAACTCGCGTAGGCCACTGTGTAGTCTCATGTTGCTTTTGACAATACCAGCTAGTTATGAGCAAGTTAATATGCAATGACTTATTAACTTATTTTTAGATAAATTTGCCCCTGAGTACAGGAAACTGTGTTGAAAGATTCTAGGAATTTTATGATCATACTTAGAAAAGTATGATGTTTGAGGGAGGTACAAAATCTTAAAATTAATATAAACCAAAGCCCTTCTAGCCCACTCCAGTTCCTTCTGTCACTTTCTGAACCTGTTGCTCTGGGTCAAAGGAGTACCATGATTTAATTTGACCTGTTCTTGCTTTTTGATTCATGAATGCCAGGGTTCAGAGTCAGCTTGACCTATATGGAATAGGATAGGAGATATCATCTCTTACCAGCTATTTGCAGTCATTTTATTCCAGGGTCAGAATTATAAAATATATAGCCAGCCATTAATTTAGAAATGTGTAGGTGTATAGAACTATATTTATATCTGTATACACACACACACACACATGTATACTGTAACACCCATTTGAATACTGATATGGACGTATATGTGTATAGAGTCATATAAACAAATATACATACACAATAATACCCCTTTGTAGATGCTATGGGTATTGGGGAGACATGAGCAATAGAAGATCCAATCTTCTGTTATACATATATATGTATGTATGTATTACATGTGTGTATATATTATACATGTATGAATATACACAGAGATATATTAATCTACTGAGAAATGCTTCTTGAGTCTTGATACTATGCCAAAGAGAGTATAATGTAATTTGCCAGGCTGCCATTTTATATGGGCAATTCTCATCTAAAGGAACTCTGGTGGAATCATCATTTGAAAAAAATTCAACAGAAAGGACCTTGTTGCTGCACAGTTTTTATATGGAACTGGACTTGATTGCAAATCAAATCATGACCTGAAAACCATAATAAAAGCCCAATGCAATAGAGTTAACCTTTCAGTCAGAACTTAGTCATGGACTCTGACACTAGGGGCTAATTAACTTAAAGGCATCTGTGTTGGGCACAGGTGGAGTCCTGCCTTTTCCTGTGACAACCTAAAGGCTTGGGGTCCTTTCTTGAGGCTTTGGTGTCAGCAGCATAGCCTCTTCTTTCTGCCCTCCCCCTGCCCTGGGGATCTTGTATTCATTTTTTCCCAGGAATGTATCATGACAGTGAGGTCTCTGTTCTGGAGTTCTGTTTCACTCTAGATAGGAAGACGGATGAGGGTGTAGACAGCCAGTTCCAGGTAACTAAAGCAAATACAAAAGCCTAGAAATAAGACTTACTGACCTCATACGGTCTAACTCCAGACCAAGAATTGTAGTGTTAGAAGGAGTCTTAAGGAAGGTGAAGTTCAACCCCATCATTTTAGAGAAGAGGAAACAGACTCAGAGAGGCAAACATGACTTGCACCCACAGCATGTACTCATTGATATGGGCATTTGAATGCAAGCCCCTTGGCTCCAGCACTGTTCACTATACCAGGGGTTCCTAAGCTTTTTTTTTCTTTTGTCCTGGACCCCTTCAGAAGTCTGGTGAAGTCTATGGACTTCTTTTCAGTGTTTTTGGCTGCATAAAATAAAATGCAGAGGATTACGAAGGAAAGCAATTATATTGAAATGCAGTCATCAGAATACGAAAATACAAGTTCATGGACCTCAAGTCCTATGCTACACCGTGCTTGTTCTCTGACCCTGATTGGCCTAGAATTCTTCTGGCTAATTTCCTGGAAAGTCTAGAAAAACATAAACTCCTTAAGGGCCAGGACCATTTTTTGTTTGACCTCTGGATCCCTGGAGCTCAGCATAGTTTCTTTCTTTTCTTTTTTTTTTTTTTAGCATAGTTTCTCGTTCATGGTAGGTGCTTAATAAATGCTTGATTGATGCCTATATTTTCTTTAGAGTTGTCTTCATTTCCCAGTTCATACTGAGCTACTGGTTGAACTCTTCTGGGTCCCTAATGTCTATTGGACTAAAATTACTTTTTCTTTCTTGAAATGGGAACTCTTAACTTTTTTTGTTTCTGTCCTTGACCCCTTTGGCACTCTGGTAAAGCTTACAGACCCTTTTTCATTTTCATTTTATTTTATTTTGATTCCTTTTTTTGTCTTCATTAATTTGTTCATTTACTTTTAGTTTACAAGATTCAGTTCCACCATCCCTTGAGTTTCAAATTTTCTTTCCCTCTCTCTCCTCCCTCCTCCCCCCTCTTCCCACCATGGCAGCATGCAGTCAAGTATAGGATCAAGAAGGATTATAACCATGGAATGAACAATGGGAAAGAGAAAACAAAACCTAACAAGACAAAAGAAAGAGAGCAGGTAGTTTGTTTCAATCTGCATTCAAACCCTGTAGTTCTTTCTCTGAATGTAGATATCTCTTTCCACCATGAGTCTTTTGGAGTTGTCCCATAACCTTGCATTGCTGAGAAGAGTCCAGTCTATCAAAGCTGGTCATCACACATATATTGTATCTATAATTGTGTACAACAGACCCTTTTTTAGAAGAGTTTTTTTTGTTGTTGGTTTGTTTTTTTGGGGGGTGGGGGCAATTGGAAATTAAGCAGCTTGCACAGGGTCACACAGCTAGTGTCTGAATCCAGATTTGAACTCAGGGCCTCCTGACTCCTGACCATCCATTTCGCCACCTACCTGCCCCAAGAATGTTATTAAATGACTAAAATCCATAGGATTACAAAGAAAGCCAAATATATTGGAATACAGTTATTAACATATTTTTAAAGAACAGGTTAATGGATCCCAGTTGAAGGCCCTTGCTCTAAAGCAGGGGTGGGTCCTTGGATATGGCCTTTTTACCAAGTCCCAAATTTTATGGAACAAATCCTTTTATTAAGGGGATTTGTTCTGTGAAGTTTGGATTCAGGCAAAGGGCCTCACTTAAGGGCCGCACTTAAGGACCGAGAGGGCCACATCTGTCATCTAAAGTGTCATCTGCCTCCTAACTAAATCCTTGAGTTCTCCTTTGATCTGTTATTCTCTGGCTCAAAGTCTTTTAGTTTCTCTTGAAAGATTCAAAGACATATTTATTTATCCTTTGTGGTTTAATAATAAACCTTAAATACTTAAATACTTATGCAACAAATATATGTGCTGTACATGTATTCATGAGGTACTATCCACATAGGGACCTGTGATTTTACTGGTATAGGGAACTCCTAGGAGAAGAAATTCACTTTAACAATGCAGGTCAATGCCTTGTCAGCAACATATAGTCTTAGAGAGTTGCCTAAGTGCAACTTAGAGATTAAGTGACTCATCCAGGGTCACATAGCCAGTAAGTGTCAAAGGTAGGAGGACTTGAACCCAGGTCTTTATGATTTCAAAGCCAGTTCTCCATCCACTCTTCCCACAGCATTACATAAATGGGTAGAATGATGGACTTTGAGACCTGTAATTGAATCCCACTTCTGACATTCACTAAGCTATGTTACCATTAGCAAATAATTTAGCCAGCCTCAGACTGCTCTCCAAAGCTTACCTACGGAGTTAAAGAGATATTGTGTCCTGTGGATGGAGGAAGTTCCCAAACTTGGCAAAAGTTGATTTCTCATGATTAGCCAAAAATATCCCTTCCTATCTCCTCCCAATCACATTTAAAGGAAAGAGGAGACTGTTAGTGGTGATAGCACCTGATACCTTGACCTAAAAGTGATCCCTCACCAGTTATAAAGAACTTCAAAAAGCAACCATTGATGAGCACTAACTAGAATTATCAAATAAACAGTTGAAGAGATGGCTCAGGAGATGAAGTCCTTTAAAAAAAATCCTCTTTACATTTGTCTCTTATAAAGTCACCTGAGTCATTCTTCCAAGCCCAACAGTAACTTTGGGAGTAACAGTGCTAATAGTACTTCTCATCCCCTGATACACCTATGATTTCTTATATTTTCTTTTCTTCCTTAAAGGTATTGGGAAGAATGTCATCTGTGACCGAACAGCTACACCCCTGGATGCCTTCAGGATGATGTCAGCTGCCCACTACTACCCCAAACTCATGAGCATCATGGGCAATGTCCTTCGCTTCCTGCCTGCCTTCGTGCGTATGAAGCAGCTTATCCAAGAAGGCTATGTAGGGGAGCTGCTGGTATGTGAGGTCCAGGTTCACAGTGGGAGCCTCCTGGGCAAGAAGTACAACTGGAGTTGTGATGACCTGATGGGAGGTGGGGGCCTGCACTCTGTGGGCACTTACATCATTGACCTGCTGACCTTCCTCACTAGCCAGAAGGCAGTGAAAGTTCATGGGCTGCTCAAGACCTTTGTGAAGCAGACAGATCACATCAAGGGCATCCGCCAGATCACCAGCGATGACTTCTGTACCTTCCAGATGGTGTTGGAGGGTGGTGTGTGCTGTACTGTAACCCTCAATTTTAATGTGCCAGGGGAATTCAAACAGGATATAATCGTGGTAGGTTCTGCTGGGCGACTGATGGCAGCTGGCACAGATCTCTATGGCCAGCGGAACAGTGCCCCGCAGCAGGAACTCCTGCTTCAGGATGCTACTCCTGTCAGTAATTCTCTGCTGCCAGAGAAAGCTTTTAGTGACATCCCCTCACCATACCTACGGGGGACTATCAAGATGATGCAGGCTGTACGGCAGGCCTTCCAGGACCAGGAAGACCGACGGACCTGGGATGGGCGGCCCCTCACCATGGCGGCCACCTTTGATGACTGCCTCTATGCCCTTTGTGTGGTAGACACCATCAAACGGTCCAGCCAAACAGGGGAGTGGCAGAACATCACCATCATGACTGAGGAGCCAGAGCTGAGCCCTGCCTATCTGATCAGCGAGGCCATGCGCAGGAGCAGGATGTCTCTGTACTGCTAGCATGCATTAGGGATAGTGGTGGCCATAGGAAATTTGGAGATGGCAGTGGGGCAGTGACATTGGGAAAGTGGAGAAAGAATGCAGCTGAATGCTTTTGGGGGCTGGAAGATATGAAACCCCTTCTTTGCTGCAAAAAAAGAAATCTAAGGGTTTATGGGGAGTGGACCCCAAACAGGATTCTTTGTGGGCATGAACTAACTGCATGAGGATTCAGAATCCTCTGGGCTCCACTTGTTTGGTCAGCAGCCAGTAGTGCTAGCTGGCTGAGCTCAAGGTGGAAATTCCTATGTGGTTTATCTGCCTCTTTTGCATTTACTGTGAAAGGTAGAGGGCTTTTTTTTTTTAACCTTCCCTGCCTTCTCTTTGCATCACTTTTCCCTACATGTGGCTCTATATCCCACATATACATCCATCCCAACTTTCCTCCCCAGCCACATGGTGCTGTTAGATGAGGCTGCACTCAGTAGCTAGTTCTATTTGCTGCTGGCATGAATGACCTTCCTGATTCCCAATTCTAGCACCATGTGGTCCTGTAATCTCACATCTCCACATATGCCCATTTTCTCTAGAGAAAAAGGATGAGCAGTGTGTGTGTGTGTGTGTGTGTGTGTGTGTGTGTGTGTGTGTGTGTGTGTGCAGTAGGTGGATATGAGGGGATTGTCAAACGTGATGATTTGGAGGTAGGGCAGCCATTTTTCAGACTATAGTATTTAAATGAGAAAGCATCACCAAACCTTATTCTGTAGGGAAGAGTATAGCTTTTTGGGGAGACACAGTCCCCCTTCCACTCACTGTCTGCTCCCTGTCCCTCCCTGCCCTTGTAGGTTGTCAGTGAGGGTTTTTCCAAAAATTAGCTTACACTAATTAGTTTCTCCCTCCCCATCCTGTCATAACCTTAATCAGTATAACTTGATGAGAAGCAGAAAGCAGAGCTCACTTTGATTTTTTTATTTTTACAAAGTTGGGTTAGGAGACAGGGCTAGAATTGAAGAAACCACCTGAATCCATCAACAGTTTGAATAACCATATTGAAACCTCACTATGATGCTCATTAGATTTTAGTATGAGGTTGGATTAGGATTTATGGATATCAGAGAGATCATAAGTTACTCTAACACGGTTTTGTCTGCCAAGGTGATTGCACAGCTCAAACCTCAGGTGCATGTAATATTACAGAAGATAGCACCCAGTGAGGTCCAGGTATACTTGGCTAACAATCCCATCTGCTCTTGGGATAGAATGAGGAAAAGCAGGTAACTTGACATCGCTGGGCTACTATAGTATATTCAATTTTTTAAAAAGAAATTGAAACTTGACATAACAGCCCAGACTGAATTTAAAGCTCACAATATTTTTGGAATTGCCTCGAACCTTTTTCTATTCACCTGGAAAGGTGAAGAAAAAATTGTCCCAGAAAGATTGCTCAGATTTTATTTTTTCTGTAGGTTTGAAAGGAAAGATCTGGTTTGTCCCCCATATCTCTCTAAAAAGAATCCTTTCTTCCCTGCTTCCTTAGAGAAGTAAGGATCATCTGACTTGCTTTTGTTCCCAAGATCTAGGTCAGCCTCCTGATGGATTTTGGGTACGACCTTTTAAAATGAAATCAAAGGACATAATTTTCAAAGTTTCCTTGGTTTGACGGGCTTTGGGTCCCTCTGATTTATGACCATCCCTACAAAGCTACTTTGCCTTAGACAAGTCACTTAGCTTCTCTGTGCCTCAGTTTCCTATTCTATAAAATCAAGGGATTGGACAAGATGACCTCTGTAGTCCCCTCTGGCTCTAAACCTATGATTTGGTGATTCTCTGGGCTGAAGGTTGAAGTCATTCATAACATGTTGCTTCCCTGTCTGTCACAGACCCATGCCGAGGGAAGAAAGCTGACTTCAATGGGTATCACAAGAACTTTGAGCTGCTTTTCAGTTAACTGAAAATAGAATTAGAAGAAACCTCTAGAAGACATCTGGTACAGTCCACTGCTGCTGGGCAGGTGCATGTCTAAATTGACTGATGGGATCATTTGCTTCTTTTCTCTCCCTTCCCTTTCTACCACTAAAATATACTGTGGGTCCCTGGACTACTATAGTATATTCAATTTTTTAAAAAGAAATTGAAATCCTATGGAACTATTCTGCTGTTTCCAAGGAAAAGTCTTAAGTTCCAAGGTTGAAACAATTCAACTTCTCTGCTGGGGAGCCTAGTTGTAGCATCCTATACATTTTGGTCACTGTCCTAAAGCCATTACGTAAGGAGTTCTAACCTCTTGCTGCAGCAGATTCAAAATGGAAAATTTGGTAGGATTTAGAAATCTCCTTGCAATCACTTTAGACTTCTTCAGGAGCTCCATTTCTTTGAGGCATTCATCTGTGACAGGACCTCCAATCCCTCTTTTCCTAGGTTTCAGGGCTAGGTGGAATGCTTACCATTGGGTAAATAGATTCTGTGAGTCCTGAATGAAAAAGTGCTTCAATCCCAGTCTGTTTGAACAGAGATGGTTGGCAGCAGGAAGAGAGAGAGTGAAAGGCAGATTAGACTACTCTCTTTATTTCAAAATTCCAAGTCACATGCTCAAATTAGGAAAATACCTCCTAATAGTAGGTAGATATTTTCAAAAACTTTATGATAGAAATTCAGGGTCTTTTTGGTAGACTGTGAGTGCCCCTTTGAAGATGGGATATGGAAAGAATGGGTATTTCTTAGTTAAGAAAAACAAAGAAGTAAACACTTTAGCCAACGAAACCCCAAAGAATGACTCCTAGGATGCCTCTGGTACAGGAAAAAGGAATGACTAAAGGTGGGATGGTTCTCTTAGTTAAAAAGTCAGAAATAAATCCCAACATGACTCAGTTCTTGGATCTTAACTTCTGCCTCAGTGCCAATAGATTCAGAGTCTTTGTAGATGGAGAGAAATAAGCAATGGCTTAAAAAAAAAGATTTATAGGGATCTCTTGTTTTTACATTGCTTAGACTTTCCCCTGTGAATGTTCTCCTTTTCTCAGAGAGCCATCCTTATAATGATGATTTAAAAAAAAATAAAGGAAAAGAGGAAGAGAAAAAAAAAATCAGTAAAACAGATCAATATATATTTTTTAAATCCGATGTTAAAGTAATGTATGTAAAGTTCCACTCCATGAATCTGACACTCTTATGAAGAAGCTGGAGGAGGTCTTTTATCATAGCTCTAAATTCCCTGGTAGACTGGGGCTAGAACCCCAGAGGCTACTGGGGCACCACCTAAAGCAGACCCCCTTCTGGCTTCTTGCAGTGATGCCAGGGGGAGGAGGCTGCCCTTCCATTTTGCTTAAAACTCTGCTCCCTGTCGCTCTGCTGATTTGCCTCATGCCCCTGCCCAGTTAAGAACTGTGGGATAATACCAAAGATTTCATCTCCAATTATTTTATGAGAGGAAACATAGAGGATTATGTTACCATAGACTAAGACTGTGAAGGTGACTTTGCTGAGGCATCTGTGATCTATAGGCTGGATAGGATTCCCTGACTGAGGGAACTGGGCTAGTCCTGCTAGCTCCAACCTCAAAATGAGTTCTTTGAAGGGACCTCCCCAAGTGACTCTTGAAGATCATATGCCAATTGGAAGGAACTTCACAGGTTATTTAATCCAAACCATACCCAAGTTCAAATTCCTTCTGTAACATCCACAACAAATGGTTTTCCAGCCTCTACTTGAAGACATCCAGAAATGGAGAACTCACTACCTCCTAACCCTGCCAATTGCATTTTTAGACAGCTCTAAATAATAGGAGTTCTTCCCTTGGGTTGAATTTAAAGCTTTCTCTTTATACTCTCTGGCCATTGCTTCTAGTTCCATGGTCCATCCCTTCCCTTTCCCCACTTTTTCTTCATTTTAACCATTCCCAGTTACTTCAACCAAGTCTTTCTGTGGCATTATTTTGAGTCCCTTTACCATTCTTGTCACTCTTCTCTGGGTGTAGTCCAGGCTGTCAGTGTGATTCCTAAAATGTAAGACTTATAAATAACAATACTCCAGATAAGATCTGACTAGAACAAAGTAAAAGTATCACCTGTCTCATTCCAAACGCCGTATTTCTCTTGATATGGTAGAAGATTGCATGTTTTTGTTTGGTTGTCACGTCACACTGTTGACTCATGTTAAGTTTGTAGTATAAACAAAAGCATCCACATCTTTTTCCCCCCCATATGAGTTGTTGTCTAGCCATCTTATATACTCATGCAAGTGAATTTTTGAACCCAAGTGTAGGATTTTACATTTATTTATCGCTATGAAATTTTCTGTTAATTAATTTGACCCATTGCTCAAGTGTATCAGGATCTTTTTTGGATCTGATGTATTTTCTATTCCCTTCCACTTAACACCACATGAAAGTTTGAAATATAATGTTTGTGCCTTCATTCAGGTCACTGGTAAATATTGTTAAATTGAATAGGACCAAGGACAGAGCTGTAGAGCACCACTGAAGACCCAACCATCACTTTTTGGGCCCAGCTGTCACCCAGGTGGCCATATAATTTACTGTCAGCCAAAATTTTTTTCCCTTGTCTCAAGGATATCACAAGAGGCTTTGCCAAATGCCTTGCTTGACCCAACAAGACAACAGATATAAAGAGCAAAACTTATAGCACTATGTAAATGCTAGACAATTAATTATTGTCTATGATATTCCACTGAACTATCAGTTGAATAACTGAATACACAGGGCAATGAGGTTAGTGTAATCTAACTTGCTCTTAATGGGCCTTTGCTGCCTTTTAGTGATTACTCTTCTCTAAGTACTCAGATCAATTCATTTCTCCACTCTGTAGAAGACAATTCTCCATTTGGCATACTTGACTTTTTGGAATGTTGTTAGCACTGAAGACAGCAGAGGTAGCATCATCAACCCAGAGGTGGAAGAGATCTAGAAGGCCAACTAGTATAACCTCCTCCTTTGAGAGATGAGGAGACAGAAGCCCAGAGAGGTTGAGAGGTAGTAAGTGGTAGAGATGGGATTTGGGCTTGGGGGCTCTGATTCTACATTCCATGCTCTTCTACTGTATTATAATGCCTTTTAGGAGTGTGGTACTTTTATCCTTGGCTTATTTTATTGGAGCAGAGATCACTCTCTTCCTCTGAGCACTTGATGAAGATATTTTCCTGCCTGTTCATATGTGAGTGACTAAGGCATCTCTGTACTAAACAGTGGCATCCGTCCTCCTGTTTTGTAGGATGTAGCACTTGACGATGGGCCAGAAAATGATTGGAATGCAAAAAGAAGCCAGTTTTTTTCCTCCTTTCAGAAGAGAAATGTCACTCCCTTTAAAATTTTACTTTCTGAGTTAATTTTGATTGCAGGTGATGCAAGAAACCACAGAGCTAAGCATTTTTGAAAGACCTATGATTGACATATTGGATTGTTTTTTATCTCTGGCTTACTCTGGCCTAAGTATAATACATTAGAAAAAAAAAAGATCTTGTCTCAGTGAATAGGGCTTTTTATATACTCATAGCCTGAGCCCTGGGGAGCCTTGATTTGAGTTTATTGTACTGCCTTACCTGGTTCTTAACACAAAATTGTAGCATAAGGTTCTAACCAGTGGCTCTGTTCTAGGCTGCTATTCAGCAGTGCTTAAACCAAACCAAGTTGAATCTCTCACAAGGTGGGATCATAGACTATTAGAGCTGGAAAGGACCCTCTCATTTTACAGATGAAAAAACTGAGGCTTAAGCAAATGAAGTTACCCAAGGTTGTAAAATTTATTAGTATCAGGACTGATGCTGGAACTCAACTCTGTCGACTTCAAATCCAGAGTTCTTTTTTTTTTTTGCTTTTTTTTGGAGGGGGGAGGGCAGGTCAATTGGGGTTAAGTGACTTGCCCAAGGTAACATGACTAGTAACTGTGTCAAGTGTCTGAGGCTGAATTTGAACTCAGGTCCTCCTGACTCCAGGGCCAGTGCTTTATTTACTGCGCCACCTAGCTGCCCCTAAATCCAGAGTTCTTTGAGGTCTAATGTTGCTTCTATGATCTGATCAGTGTTTTTGAATAGGCATAGGGCAAAAAGGTTAAAGAGGGTAGTGGTGGTGACCACTTAGGGAGAAGATAAACCTGTTTGCAGAGAGTAGGAGAAAAAAAAGATATATCTGTATCATAGTCCTGCAATCTTATCACTGAAAAGATCCCCTCCAAGTTCAAGATCAAGGAATCGCGTACTAGAAAAGGAAAATGATTTGCCCAAGGTCACTTAGATAATGAGTGGCAGAATCAGAATTAGAACCCAAGGCTTCTGGTCCTATCCCTTTCACTATATCATTCTGCTTCCTTAAAAAGTTGCTTGTAAAACATTCTTTTCTTAGCTAAATAATACCCTGTAATGATAGGTTTAGAGCTGAAAAGGACCTGAGAGATCAGCTGGACCAACTTCTTCAATTTGTAAGTGAGGGAACTGAGACCCAGGGAGAATTAAGTGATTTGTCCAAGGTAGTAATCAGAGATAGGGTTTGAACCCAGGCCTTTGGACTGCAGAACTACTGCTTTTCCACTGTACCAGACTGCCTCTTCATATGTCCCAGGAGTCCTTACTAATCATCCTATTTCCATTCTCCCCCTCCCCATTGAATAAAGATACACACATATGTACATATGTGTATGTGTGTGTACATAGATATGTACACACACATTATTTTTCCTAGTAACTTTAAAAGCTATGAGATTTAAGCACTGCATTGGAATTCATGCTTGGCTTAGAGCTGGGAAACCAAGGTTTAATACCCAGCCTTCCCACTTATTGAATGTGTGGAAGTTCTTTTACTTCTCTGAGCTTCAGTTTCCTGATATCTAAAATGAAAGCACTGAGCTCTTGCATTCTATACAACCTTTAAATGAATAAATCTTACAACCTTCCCCTCCCCCTTTTTTTTCCAAGTCCACAACTCAAAATGTCATGTTTCTTTTATACTTATTTTCCCCCCAGGGTATAAGGAGCAGTGAAATAAGATATCTGTATTTTTACATGGGCATGGTCACTCCACAATCTGGAACTTGGCTTTTTTGTTTCCCATATACCCAGAAAGGTGCAGAGGTCCCTCAGAGAATGAGCTTATTTTCCCCATCCTGGGCCTTCACTACTGATAGATGGGTGAGTTGGCCATGGCTTTGTCACCTCCCAAGGAGATGTTGCTGCCATTAATATTAGTAGGACCAGTTTCATTTGTTTAAAAAGAAATGAGGACAATGAAGAGGAGGGGGCTCTGAAATTAGGTTGGCATTATATCTGGGTGATTAAGGCCATTAGATTGGGGATGCAAGAAGTAAGGATACCTGTTCTTTCCCAAATGGATTAGCTTTCCATTGCTGGGAATAACCCTGTCAGGTTTTCTGTTGAAGTTATATTTCAAGATAGTACTTTCTGGAAATTCCTTTATCTGTTGTATTTTCCTTCTTCACCTTTTCCCCAATCCCCTGATTCCCGAATAAAGGGTAATAAGAACACAATGCATGTTTGAAGTGGGGGCAGGGGGAGGAAAGATGGGTGTTGGGAATGTTGGTTCAGTAATCAGAAGGGTTGAGTTGATGTAGGTGATCTAAATACAATTTTATCCAGGAGTTTTGGGTTTTGACTCAACTGTCCTTCCCCTCAGTCCATTCTTCTGCTGATCTCTCTGGATGGCCATCTTTCCCCTTCCCTTCCCCACCCCCTCCAGCCCAACCATAGAGCTAAGCTGCAGAATGAGTCAGCTGCCCTCAATCCTTAGCCTTGCTCCAAAGCTGCCTTTAGCTCCAGGTTTGGCCAACTGGACAGGATGAGTGATTTCTGGCCCTGAAGCTAGTCCCCCATGAAGGGATTTAAATAAAAGCAAGTGACCCCAGCAGCCTCTTTACTCATCCCCCTTTCCTTCCCATCTACATCATTCACGTGCCCAGTGCCTTGTCCTGGGGAAGGACTGAGCTCCTTGCAGTTTCTCATTCCTGAATGCTGCCGGGTGCTTTTCCAGTACTGCCTTTGTTTTTGTTTCTTTCCTTACTGACAAACCTCGCATTCATTGTGTTGCTGTATCATTGTGGAGTATATATTTATTGTGTTTTACATATATGTGTACAAATACAAGCTTCTCTATATATAATATGAAAAATGTCAACGCATGAACATATGTACAGTAGATATTTTAAAGAGCTATTTATCAAAAAAGATGTGTGTTATAAAGTAAACAGAGTCTATATTTTATATATGATGTAGATAGCAAAAAAAAATAGCATTTAAGTTATAGAAGAAGGAATTCTTTTTTCTTTTGGTAGCAAAAAAGGACAATGAATGTGGCCATTTTTGGTGTTTTGAGTCCATGCTCTGTGTTCCTCATATTTCAGCAGCCAGACTGCTTGGTGAGGACGCCTTTCTTCCCTACCTGGTCTCTTAGAGGCCACTTGCTCTGAGCCTAGGAAGGGCTCCCTTGTCACTGCTCTGGGGAATGTCATTTGCCTCACTCAGCCACCTGGTATGTGATGCATAAAACATGATTTCCGGCTGTTCTACATGTTTGCATTGATGGGATAAAGGAATTCAAAGTGGCAAATAAAGATATAAAAGAAGAATGTCATTCCAGCTGGTTTCCTTTCTTCTATATTACATGCTCTTTCCCCCGCCATCACTTACCATCTGCATTGGGGGACAAGAATTCTCTTCCAGAGGCCCTTGGGGAATGGGTTACCTGGCTGGTCTAGGGCTGTGTGATTTTCTTTCTGAGGGTAGGGAACAAGGAATGGGAAGTCTGTGTGTCAGCAATGATCAACACAAAGACCAGCATCATGCAGCAAGTGATCCTTAAATTTAGAATTAAAGAACATTAGATCTTCAAGGGAAATCATGGAGGCAATCCCCCTCATTTAATATATTTAAAGAAACTGGGACCCAATAAAGCAAAAGGCCCTACATGAAGTCTCATGGGTAATAAATGGCAAAGCTGGATTTGAATAGGTCTTGCCCCTCTAATTCCAGTGCTTCTTCTACTACACAATTGCCTCTGTGCCTTATTATGATCCTATAGGCATGTTAATTATTTCAAGGCTTGTCACTTGTCAGAGGCTGGTCTGTTTTGGACCAAGCCCTTTGGATTAAGGTTAGGACCAGGTCAGTCTGAGAGTGTCCCCAGGGACTATCTGGACTTCCTCTGAAAACCCCTGAGAGAAGATGGGTTAACTCTGTCCTTCCTAAGGATATAGATTCCTGTTTAGCCAGCTGTAAGTTCTGGTTTAATCTGGGAAATTTCTGCGTCACCCTAATGGTGATAGCTCCAAAATGTCCCTATCTCTCCAGAGACCTCTAGTATAACCCAGGGCTACCCACATAGTTAATAACTCAATATAGAATGTGTAGCTGATACTGGGTCAGTCTATACCTGTAAGGAGGGAAACATGATCATTCTCAACATGCTACGTTTTCTTATGAAAAGGTAAGAAATTAATAGTGCAGAATTTAGAATGAGGAATATATTCTGGAATCTTGTCTGATATTAGAAACTCAACCAACCACTCATCCTGGAAAGATAACTTTTAAAAAATTGTTACTATTTTTTCAAATTAGCAAGAGTTTATTTTCTCTCTCTCCAATATTCCCCTCCTCTCTCTGTATTGAACAATAAAGAAGAAAAAGAAAACCCTCGTAACAAATATGGGTAGTTAAGCAAAGGAGATTCCCACATTGCTTATGTCCAAAAATGTCGGTCACATTCTTCATCTCAAGTCTGTCATCTCTCTGTCAGGAGGTGGGACATGATTCATTTTCAGGCCCCTGGAATCATGGTATGACACTGTATTGCTCAAGGTTCTCAAGTCTTTCAAACCTGGTTTTCTTTATGTTTTTACTATTGTACTGCTCACATCACTCTGTGTGGGTTCATAAAGGTCTTCTCGGTTTCGCCTGAAAACTGCCCATTTCATCATTCCTTATAATACAACACTATTCCCTCATATTTACATACCATATTTTGGTTAGCTCCTTCCCAATAGGTGAGCAAACCTTAGTTTCCTTTTTTCCTTTTTTTTTTGCTACTATGAAAAGAGCTACATAAATATTTTTGTGAATATGATTCCTTTTCCCTTGATCTCTTTAGGGTCATGAAAGATAACTTGTAGCATCATAGCATAACAAGGTTTTTAAAAAGCACTTTTGTCTTCCCTTCCCCCCAACAATTGCCAATAGAATTCTAGAGTAAACATTAAGAGAATGAAATACAAATTTACACTAAATGTGTCTTCTATCTTTCTTTTGGCAATGACATGGATAATATTAGGGGACACAGAAACATAAAACAGATCTGTCTACTACTCTATGCCATATCTCAAATTGTTATTTACCTCAAATTAAAAAAAAAAGTTACCAAAGAGGCTATGCCTACATTGCATGCTTCTTTATAGGGAGGACCTAACATTATTGCATCTCCTGTCTAGATCTACACCCAGACCAGTCATACATATGGCATCCAGCCAAATATACCCTTTTCTTCTAGAGTAAATCTGAACAAGGTCAGCTAAGAAGAGGCTTTTGGTCCTTTGATAGATACATGATTTCACTAGTGTGGGTATTTATTCTTTCTTCTGATTCAGATCATAATCCTTCCAGGCCTTCTCATCCTGGAGGGATAGACACAGTGTGGTGCAGAGGACTTGTAGTCAAAAGATCTGGGTTCAAATTAAAGTATGACCCTGGGTGGAAATCATAGCTCTATCTGTGGGCAGGTCACTTCACTTTTCTGGGTCTTATTCAATATCTAAAAAAAACCATGGATGGGCCAAAGTGACCTTTGAGGTCCTTCTCAGTTCTAAATATATGACTTTTATTAACAGTGTTTTTCTGACAAATATTCTATCGATGGCCTTCCCAACAGGCTCTAGGCCTTCCTCTGCTTCTGATAGGATTTTTTGTGTTCTGATGATTTGGCCTGTCTGTCTGTTCTCTTTTGTTCTCAATACATGATGAACCACCTCTTTTCATCATGAGCATATTATGCATCTTTGTATGTTTTATGATACTTCTCCATGTGAAATGATTTAATTTACCTGATGTAGTTTTTCCTTGGTGATTATAGAACTGAAACTTAACTAAAGGCTGACATTTCTTTAAAATCTCTCTTTTTGGAGAGAGCTCTTTATGTTTAATAAACAAACAAACCAACCAACAACTCTGCTTTCTGTCTGTCCCCAGACCAGCTGTGAGGAGGGGAATGTACCACTTTCCCATACATTTTCTATACATTCCAATGGCAATCCCAGAGACACGGAGGGAGGTTTGAGCTCTCTGTAGCCTGGTAGATTTATTGATCTTGAGCTGTTCTCTATCTCAGGTAACAAACGCCTGCATAGAGCACTGTAAGCCATAAAACCCTGTGTTGTCATGAACTATCATTTTTTTCTTTCTTTATAAACCAGGGATGATCATGGCTTCTATCAATTCATAGGCATGTTGTAAATAATGTATTATCTTAAAAAGTGTTAGAGCTTTTGATTAAAAAATAATGCACAACATTTTACATCTTGCCATGCACAGACTTGGCATTGTCTAACCAAATGTTTGCACATTTTTTTCCATCCCTTAGGAGGCATCTCCTTTCTAGTGCAGGTCCTTGCCACCTCTTACCAGGCCTATGACAATTCAGTTGTCTCCTATCTCAAGTCTCTCCTCATTCCAATTCATCCTGCACTCTGCTGTGGAGGGGATTTTTCTAAAGCACTGGCCTGCCCATCTAACCTCCTTGCTCCAAGAGCTCCATGAGCTCCCTATTATCTTCAGTATCAGAAATAAAGTCCTTATATGGCATTTAAAGCTCTTTATGACCTTCCCCCTTCCTATCCTTCCAGTCTCCTTCACTTGACTCCCTTCAGTCCAGCTACATTGGCCTGCCTTTCTCTCTGTCCAGCCATGCCTGGAACGCTCTCCCTCCACACCTTTACTTCATTTCCCTGTTCTAAGACTCATATCAAGTTGCCCCAAGCTATTAGTGCCTTTTCTCTGAGATTACTCTCCATCTGTTTTGTGTAATTCTTATAGTATTTAGTTATTTACACATTGTTTCCCCTATTGGGGAGGGACTATAGGTTTTTTTGTTTGACCTTTTAAATTTAGTTTTTAATTTTTATCTTATTTTCTGTGCTTAACATAGTTCCTGTTTAAGAAGGGCTTGCTGACAGACTGATCCCCCAAATCTTTCAGCATGTTTTTCTAATTCAGCCTCCAATTATTCTTCCTTCCCTGTGCCTCTTCTATCAGTTCTGTTTCGTGCTGGAATGTCTTGATGCAGAGAAAATGACTTGCCTAGTTTTATTGAAATGTGTCTGCCCTTGACATCAATAGTAGCTATAAGGATGAATTAGATGTCTGTAAGATAATTTTGCCCAAGTAGGTGAAATTATTCAAGCCCCCCTAAATAAAACAAGGATGAGGTTCTCTACTTTATCTGCTCAATCGATTTACCCTATTCTAACCTGAGTAGAAAAGATTCTTTTATCGGTCTCAGGTTATAGCTCCTCCTCCCAGCTAACAGCTGTAATAGAATGCCTTCAAGTGGGGAGTGGGCTCACCGGAGGATCTCTAGTCTGTTTAGACCAGCAGTTCTGAACCTTCCTAATGCCGTGACCGTTTAATACAGTTCCTCATGTTGTGGTGACCCCCAACCATAAAATTATTTTCGTTGCTACTTCATAACTGTAATTTTGCTACTGTTATGAATTGTAATGTAAGTATCTGATATGCAGGATGTATTTTCATTGTTACAAACTGAACATAACCCACAGGTTGAGAACCGCCGGTGTAGAGTCTAGACTGAAGAGGTGAAGAAGACATACTATCTCATAGAGTTCAAGTCAGGTCATGATCAAATTCCCAGATAGCACTAGATTTTAGCTGAGCCAAAACCTCAGTTAAAAAATAAAAACCAACTGATACTCATTGAAACCTCTCAAATGCCGAGTACAGATGAGTCAGGCTTTCACGTGAACTTCATCTCTGATTCTTGATCTGTTGAATGAAGGTCAGTCTGATTATGGGACTATGCAATTCAAATCAGTAAACATTGATTAAGTACCTGCAGTATGCAGAGCACTATGCTAGGTTGAGAGAATAGCCTAGTTTGGCTGGAGCTTAGAATACACATAGGGGAGGGCTATGTGATAAAGCTGGAAAGGTAGTGTTTCTTGTTAGCAGGTAGAGGAGTCTGAATTTTACCCAACAGGCAGTAAAGAACCACTAAAGATCTGTGAGCAGCTGAATTATGTGACCAGATCTGTGCATAAAGAAGATTCCAGGCAGTGGTATCAATAAATAGTCATAAATGCTATAGTAATGATTTATTTAAAATAATATAAGCACAATAAATATAAGTAAATGTAATAAATATATAAATAAAATTATGTAATATATAATAAAATACAAAATGGCCTGCCATGTTTCAAGCCCTGTGCTAAGCATTGGAGACACAAAAAGAGGCAAAAGACAGTCCCTGCCCTCAAGGAGCTCACAGTCTAATGGAGGAGACAATAAGCAAAGATATATAAAGCGAGCTTTATGTAGGTTAAATAGGAAATAATGGACAGAGGGAAGGCATTGGAATTAGGGGGGGCTGGAGAAGAGTTCCACTAAAGATGGGATAGTAGTTGGGACTTAAAGGAAGCCAGAGAGGTCGGTAGTCAGAGAGAGGGAGGGAGAGCATTCCAGACATGAAGGGTGACTAGAAAGAACACCAAAAGCTGAGAGATGGAGAGTCTTGCTTGTGGAACAGCCAGGAGGCCAGTGCCACTGCAGTGAAGAGTGGGCAAAGTTGCATGTCTGTCTGATCACAGTAGCTATGGTTGGAGGATGTCATACATACAGTAAGTCTGTAGTTCAGGTAAGTCCAGGCTGCATGCCTCTGGGGCATCCATTTCATCAGTACCAATGATCACAGAAGTCCAGATAACATTCAAGACTAAATATTTTGGGCAGCTCATTAGGTACTACAGATTGCTTCAGTAGGTATAAGGTCTATGACCAAACTAGAGATTCCATAAAGACCTGCAAAATGGGAAGAAGAGACCTAGAACTCACTTGGTCTCCATAAAACCATTAAGGCACATCTGGGTGGAACCTTCTGGAACTTTTACTGCAGAATACAAAGAGAGCCTGATGGAGAAAGCCTCAGATTAGAAAGTCCCAACTGAAGCCAGGGAAAACATCATGTATAGAACAGATATAGGACCACAGCCTACCAAAAGATTTCAGGTGGCCCCTATGCATGCACTCCTGTTTGTCCCGTGTCCCATGTCCCATGTCCCTGTTTGTACCCATGGCACCCAACCATTGTCAGTCTGTCTCTAGTCTAACCTATCTACAACCTGAAGAAACTTAGCCCATTTTAATTTTGGCCCCTATCTACAGACAGGTTGGGCAGGTCTGATATAGAGGAAAGACTATTGGCCTGAGAATCTGGACACCTGGGTTTAAATCCCAGCTCTGTCACTTACTAGCTATGTGAACATGGGCGAATGCTTTTTTTTTTTAATCTCTGAACCCTCAATTGAGGGTTGAGATATTTCACCTCAGGTGAAATAAGGAGAAAAATACCTGTACTTCCTATCACAGAAGAGTGTTAGGAAAATGATTCATAAAAACTTTAAATGCTTTAGAAATGTTATTTTAAAAAAATTATTTCTGCAAATGTAATATCAGGAGTCAAAGAATTTGAGTTGCTACATAAATGATCAGTGGCTGCCTTGTTAGACCATGTGGCTTTTTTTTTTCTTTTAAAGAGCACTTGTTTTGAAATCTGAGGACTTGGGTTCAAATCTCACCTTGGCTGCTTACTATTTGTATACCCTCTTGTTTGCTTACCTGTAAATGCGGAATTAAACTCAGTCATCTCTGTGGTTCTGCAAGCATTTATTGAACTCCTACTATGTGGGAAGGTCTGTACAGGGGGTTGTTGGAAAAAACAAAATAAATATGGTTCTTATGGAGTCCCCAAGAGTCTGACACAACTGAAAATGACAGAACAACAAATGCTTCCTATCTGTGTGACCTTGGGCAAATCATTTAACCTCTTTGGAGCTTAGTTTCCTCACTTCTAAAGAGAGGGGGTTGAATTCAAGGGCCTCTAAGGTCCCTTCCCCTCTAGTTCTATGATTCTAGTAGAGAAGACAGCACATGCCTGTGAAACAATATGAGAACAGCTTTAGGTAGTCATCATATTGAGTACTCATTATGTGCCTATGGCAAAACACTCCCTTACCTGAATGGGAATGATGTCACTCAGCATAAGCTTGAAATGTTTTTGATCTTTTTGAAACAGTAATGTTAGGACTATGGACCCCCCTTGGTAGGGTCAGGAGCAGGTCTGACTGATGAGTAATGGAACAGAACCTAGTAACTTATACCAGAAATCCTTAACCATTTATTGTGACCAGACTAGACCAATCATCTCTATCCTGAAAACATGAGGAAAGTTGAAGGTCTTTCCTAGGAGGAAGCTGGTAAGTTTAGTATATGGACCAAAAGCAAACAAGGATTTTTTCCATTAGAAATCATATTGATGCCCATTTTTAAAAATACCAGTCTTTCTCTGGTATTATACACATCTCATGTGTCAAAGAAAAACAATTCAGTAAAATCTATCAAACAAATATGCCTGATAGCTTATGTAACATTTTGTACCCATAATTTCCCGCATCTCTACCAAGAAGAGGGAAATGTGTTTTATCATCTGTTTTTCAAGGATCAAGATTGGTGGGGAGTATGGATTTTAAAATAAGAAGAGACAGGAAGTCTGCTTTTTTGTGTTTGAAGTAATATGATGCCAAGCTAAAAGGCTCCAGGTAAAAATGGAACTACCATCAGGTTGCCAACAGGCTGTTACTTAACACAGTTGCTTCATACCAACATAGAATACTATGACTATTTCATTTATTATTTTCTATTGCTGGTCTAGGGAAATAATTAGTAGAACAATAAGTTACTAGCTTTCCCGGGGGAAAGTAACCTCTAGCTTAAATTTGCCTGTATGTCTACTTCCCACCAAATGCTGGCTACACAAAAGCCTATCACAAATAATGCATAGCATTTACCCAAGCAAATAACATACAGAAATCAGAGAATAATGGAGATTAGAATTATACTAGAAAATATGAAGAGTGAATGAGCTTTCCTGCTGGGAGCAAGATATAGCAGGTCATACCAAGCAAGAGTCTCTGATCTCACCCAAGAGGAAATTCCCTAAAGCTTCCAAGGAAGTAAGCTGGAAATCAGGGGCATGTGGAGGAGTCATCTCCCCATACCTGTCTGTAGTTTCCAAAACCTGTTTCTCCTCTCATGTATAGAATTGGTTCCCAAGAAAACCTGGCACCATGTAGGTTCTCTTGAAGATTACATGAAGAATGTCTCTCTTCTCCAAGAGATCTCACATTAATTTCTCCTCTCATGCAGTCACACTATGTTATGTCAGCATTCTCTCCACCAGAGGGGAGAGTTTCATTCAAAATGCCCCAGATTTGACTATAAACCTGGGTTTCATGACGTAATTAAAATAATGTTAAAGGAGGACTAGCAGAGCGGTCTGTCTTAATGTAGTTTAAATGAGATTCAGGATTACAAAGTGAAGTATAAGGAAAGGCAGCAGTCTTTCTCAAGGGGCATCAATTATGTTGCTAGAGAAAAAGCCCAAGGGGAACATAGCTAAGAGAAGTCCTCTAGTCCTCTAGAAGGGATAGGCCTTACTGTCAAGGCACAAGGTTCCCAGTTCAGCCCTTATGTTCTACATTCACTTAGCAGTGACTTAGGAGGTAGATGCGGCTGCCTAGACTGCTAGTCCCAACCCTGGTCAAGAGTTGATGCTTCTAAGGAGTTTGCTCATCTGTAAAATGGGGGTAATAGTAACACCTACCACACACATGAGATACATATGAGATAATATGCAAGCATTTTGCAAACCTTAAAATATTATGTAGATATAAATGATGTCGTATCAGAGAAAGGATTTGAGCTCAGGTTCTCTGGGGCCAGAGTCAGTACTCTTTCCAAGGTACTATATTGCCTTTCTAAGTAAGCTCAGAAGGGTCTTGAAGGAGGTGGTAGATGTGAGTTAGCAAAGGTAAGCCTAGAGGACATTTTCAATATGGTGGAATGCCCTGAGTCACAGTGAGCAAGTCTGGGGCAGCAGTCAGCCTGGCTTGACTGTGGTACAGTGGCTGAGTGAACAAAGTGGTGATGGTGGTGTTGGAGGGGAGGGGAGCAGGGCAGGGCAGGGCAGCTGATTAAGGGCTGAGGCATTTGGGGGCTTTACCTACAGGCTTCTCTCTACTGCATGCTGCTGATGTTCTGGCTGCCAAAAGGAACCAGACCGGAAGAGCAGCTTGGTGTGAATGAGCCTGCAAGGTGTCCCATCTCTATGTGTCCCTGAAGATGTAATGTGGAAGAAGGGGGAGGAGAGGAACAGGAGAGAGAGGGACAGCTTATGCCGAGTGAAGAGAGGTGAGGAGGAAAGCTGCTTGATGTGAAAGGTTGTGGAGATGAGTAAATATTAGAGGAGAGCTTAGTACTCTGATTCTTCTGTGGCTGTTAGACCCTAATCTCTGAGGAAGAAAAGAAAGAGGGCAACAAATGAAGAGGAATGGTAGTGGTGGTGGGACCTTAGAGGAGCTTTTAAAGATTTGACTCATTCACTTTTGTAACTGAGTTTAATATTTCTTCAAAACAAGTTATTTGCTGAAATATTTTTATTAACTGCTCAAAACCCTCACTGTTCTCCAACTAGGAGTTCCAGCTCAAGGCTTCCTCTCTCTGACCACATCCTTCTTATTTTTAAAAGTTTTTTTTAGTGCCTTTTTTTTTGTTTCATTTTGTTTTATAGACTGCATCTCCCTCTCTCACTCTGGGCCATTCATGGGACAGGTCTGACTCTGATTAACACAGGAAATTTGACCTGCTCTGTATCTGACCTGGGCTAGTTCACCCTCTCCTTAGGCGACTGGTAACCCTCTGTTCCTGGGGGTTCACCACATTGGTGCCAGACTTAGTGTAGACACCCAACAAGCCTAGGCCTATCCTGAACTTGAGCAATCAACCAGTCTCAGCTTCTTGGTAGTTGAGTTTGGGTGTGCCCCACCTTGCCTAACAGTATCCTTATTATTTTTGTAAACATTGTATCCACTTCCTGATACATCCTCCACCCTACTCTCCATCAATGAGTCTACTATGCAATAAGGAAATACAGTTAAGCCAAACCACCCACACAGTGACAACTGCCACAGGTGACCACATATGCAGTATTTTGTATTCTTGGTTCCCAATATTTCCAACTGAAGAACCACAGTCTTCTTACTTTACTGTCAACTTCCCACCTTTCCCCATCTCAAAAACCTGCTTAATGGGGCCTTTTCAGAATAGACCCCCTGCTACTCTACCCTGATCATCAAGCTCACTCTCTTCAAGTTTATCTAATTCAACAAACTTAAGAGGTTTCTATCTGTAAAGTACTGAGCTAAGCACTGGGGACACAAAAAGCAGGTCCAACACACACCTTCTTCTCAAGGAATTGAAAGTTTAATAGAAAGGAAAAGACATGTGCACAAACAATTGTGAGAAAAAATGGAGTGAGATGGGGTGAAGGAGAGGTGGTCACCAAGTGCTCTGCTCTGCTGGTCCCTGCTGGGGTTACTGGATGCTGAGCTCAGCAACTTCACTGTAGGCTTTCCCCACAGCCTGCATTCCCTCAGCTACACCAACAACCTTACAATGAACTGGATGTCTCCCTATCCTCTCTTTTCTTCTTTCCTACACCTAAATAGTAGAGCATAGCTAGAGAAAATCCCACAATAATTGACTTATGGACTAAATGTCCATCAGAAGAGAGATAAGCAGTTCAACTCTCCCACATCTACAAGAAAAAAAATAAAAAAAACCTGAAAAAATGTATCAAGATAATATTCAGAAAATCCAATAAGAAACTATACTATATGATTTCATGGGCTCCATAATTGCCTCCCCTCCCCCAATCAGCTAGAAGCCCATAGGTAGTAAGAGAGGGGGCCATTAGAAAAACCAGTAATCATACTAAGACAAAAAGGCAGGAGGATTCCCAGAACAACCAAAGACACTCATAGTCTTCCAGTGTTTAGCACAGTGCCTAGAACATAGTAGGTGATTAATAAATGTTTATTAATTGATAATCTGTAAAACTCTGCATCCCAAAGCAGTAATAAGTGACAACTTCTCTGAGCAAGTCCCATGGTTGTTGGAAACCCATAATGACGACCTTGGAAGGGGCCTAGAGAGATAGGAACTGGTAGTAATAGAGACTGGTAATGGCAGTACATATTGAATCCACCAATCACCTCCTAAAAGGACCCCCAAAAGTCCTACTAAAGTCATAGACAGAATTTAAAGCTTCCACATTAAAGAAAAAAAAAATTAACTCCAACATCCAGATAGAAGCAACTCAAAAGCCAAAGAACTGCCAACAAGGATCATACAAGACCTGGTAACTTCTATAAATACAACATTCCAAAAGGCAAATATATATAAATATATGTAGACTTACCACCAAGATTAACTTGCCTTAAAAAGCCAAATCCTATAAGGGAAAAAAATGGGTCTTTAATGAAACAAAGGACTTTTAAGCATTCCTAATGAAAAGAATAAAGCTGAGTAGGAACTTTGAAGTGCAAAGAGAGTCCAGAGAAATGCATAAAAATTCAGAGAAATCTAGAAAGATAAATTTATTTGAGCACCTGGAAGGAGCTGTCTGATGGGATAGGTAGAGCCAACATCCTAATGGGGGAGAAGAAATATGTCTCTTCAGAACCTTAATGTCTTCATTTAAGGAGTACATAAGGAAAATGAGATTTTGGTGGTGTATTCATTCTGTTCTAAATGTTTGAAGAGAGAGGAAAATGGGAGGATAAGAGGAATTATTAGTATAGTATAAGTATGGTATAGTATAGTATGTGTAGTATAGTAAATACTAGTATAATAAGAAGGAAGAAGGGGGTAGAATTTGTCATTTTTCATAATGTGAACATTCTACTCCCTTCTTCCTCCTTACCGTGCTAGAGCCAAGTTTCTATGTGTCGGACTATGGCTGATAAGACCAGTACAAACTCAGAATGTTCTACTACAGGTTGGGCACAAATAGTTGGTGTGAACATTTGGGGCAGATTCTCCAAATTTGTGCATCCTGCATTTCCTTTGAGCTGTTTCAGTTTTGCTTTGCTCATAGAACATAGCATCTTCTTTGACATGGGCACTTGCAAGTTGTCACAAGCAGCACCTCAGCTAACCAATTAAGGAGGAGTGTCTCTTAGACGTTGGAAAGGAAGTTTTCCTTGGGTCTCCAAGAGCCACAGAGAGGGGCTGAAGCAGTCCAGCTCAACTCAGAATTCAAGTCCTGCCACAGACCTTTATTATTTCTGTGACCTTGGGCAAGTCACTTAACCCCTCAATGCCCTTATCTGTTAAATGGAGATCATATTAACTCCTATCTCACTGGTTTGTGGTGAGGATCAAATGATATAACTTATATAAAGTAACGCCAAACCTTAAAGAGCTATATAAATGCTGGCTTTTATCATCTTAGAGGTAGTTAGGAGTCATGATGGAGAATACTGGACCTGGAGCGAGGAAGATCTGAGTTAAAATTCAGGCTCTGACACTTACTAGTTGTTTGATTCTGGGAAAAATGCAAAATCTCTGTATGCCTCAATTTCCTCATGGGTAAAACAGGAATAATAATAATATCTACCTCCCAGGGTTGTTGTGAGAATAAAATAATATTGTAAAGCACTTTGTAACTTTAATACCATATAAATACTATTATTACAGACCCTCATTTTTACTTCAAGTACTTCCTTACATCTTTTCCCTCATATGTTCCTTTTTTTCTTGGAGACCTTGGGCTAATTGTTTTACCTCTTTGGGCCTCAGTTTCCTCATCTATAAAATAGAAGGTCATTGAAGTGATCCAGCTCTTAATCCTATCACCTTATACTCCTTTTCATCCAGCATCCAGCACTTCTTTCGACTTCTTCTCCTTCTACAACATTTCAGAGGGAAAGTTGTTTTTCCTCCTTTCTAAAAAGAACTCCTCTCCCTGTGTGCTCAGTTTCCATTACTTTCTAGTTTAAGGGACCTTGGTCCTGCTAGGTTCCATCTATACCATTTTTACCTTTCTTCATGTTTTCAGTCATTTTCCCTTCCCTAGCTCCTTCCATTCAGCCTTCAGATATGCACCCAAAAACCTTTCCCTTGACATTACCATCCATTTGGCTCTCATTCAGTACAAAACAAGAATGGCTTGTTAGACGGATGGTTTATGAGAAAAGGAAATGGCATCAGTATGAGCCATTTTAGGATTCCTCAAAGACAAGTCAACTTAGACTAACCTCATTTTCTTCTGTGAAAAGTCATTAAACTGGTTGATCAGGGAAATGCCACAGACCTGTACTTCAGGAAGGAATTGAATCATGTCTCACAATGGCCCAGTAGATAAGATGGTGAAATATGGGTCAGCTAGTTGGTTTTGGAACTAGTTAAACTACTGAAACCAGTATGTTGTATAATGGATCAATGTCAGCTAGGCAATGTACTGTAATTGATAAGAGAGCTTGGAGTCGGGAGACTTGGGTTCAGATGTCACTGGAGATACTAGCTATGTAGTGATGGGCAAGTGATCTCACCTCTCATCAGTTTCCTCATCTTCCAGCAGGGATTCTTTACCTTTTTATGTGTCCTGGACCCCTTCGGCAGTGTGATACAGCCTATGAAATCCTCAAAATAATGTTTTTAAATACATAAGATTGTGAAGGAAACCAATTATATGAAAATATGATTTTCAAATTAAAAAATGATCACAGACCCAGGTTAAGGTGCTCTGTTTTAAAGGCAGTCTGACTCACAGATACAGTACTACATTTAGAATCAGAAATATCTTGTTCGAACACTTCCTCACATACCTAGTAGGTGTGTGGCTGTAAATTCAGATGTGCCTTATATACTTAGTAGCTGGATGACGCTAAATTTGAATGAAAAAATTTAGTAGTTGTATGACCCGGGGTAAGTCATTTGATCTCTTAATTTCTTCATCTATAAAATAGAGATAATAATAACATGTACTTCACTTGCTTATTAGGAATCAAATGGGATGATGTAAATTGAGAGCCTTGCAAATGTCAGCTATTATCTGTCAAAGGGAGATAATGATACTTGCACTACTTTTCTCATAGCCTTGTTCCAAAGACACTTCGCTAGCCTTAAACCACTATGCAAATGCTGATAATTAATCATAATAGCAATGGTTATTATCATTACAGCTAGCATTTATATATCACTTTAAAGTTTGAAAACCACTTTATAAACATTATCCCATTTGGTCCTCACAACAACCCTTAGAGATATGTGCTATTATTAGCCCCATTTTACAGATAAGGAACCTGAAACAGAAGTACACATTGAGGAAGATTTGGCATTGTAGTTCTTGTGAAAAAGACTGGATTAAAATTGTTTTTCAAGTGTGTCACAAGATCAATATGAGTCAACAACTTAGAGTGGCAGGCCAAAAAACCCACAAAATCAAGGAAAAACCAACCCTCTTCAAACCTAATGCAAAATTAGGCTTTATATTGATAAAAATGTAATATCTGGGATGAGGGAGGAAATGAATTCAATTTATGCTAGTTAAAGCACAATCAGAATATTTTGGTTAGTTCTGATGGTTGTCAGCTATAGCATATGTCAGAGATAAGACTTGAACATAGATCTTCCTGAAGTCTATGCTTCCCCTCTATCCAATACTCCTGTCTACATTTCCATTGTTAGATAATGGCACAGATTATGTGGATTAATGTTTTCTACCTGCTCATAAATATAACATATTTAAGGATATTGCCAAGCTGGAATATATCCAGAGGATAGCAAATAGAATAGGGAAAGAACTTAAAACCATATTATATGAAGACTGGTTGAAGAAACCTGGGGATATGCAAAATCAAGAAAAGGCTAATGAGCAATAAAAACATAGGTATGATGTTGGCCAGATTTAATAGGTCTTTGGCTATTAGGTCAGTTTTTGAAATATTAAATAGGTCACTGCCAATGGCGACTGTGAATATCCTGGCATGTGCTCAATTGCAATATATAACAAACTCTCCATATAGAAGACCAAAGCAAAACATTTATTCAGACACCAGAAAAACCAAATCCCCATACCAGGAAACCAAATACATCATAGCAACATAGAAGTTAATACACCACGATGTAGCAGAAAGCCACACCATCCCTTAGCCTTCCCACAAACATTTATTCACAAGTCTGTCTACCTGGTTGTGTCCTCTCCTCCCTCCTTCTTTAACTGCTCTGACTCCCAGTTTCCTGTGGGCTCTGCTCTACCCTTCAGCAAGCTCCTCCCATCACAGGCTCCATGTGATTACATTCAGCCTATTAGAGGGTAGGGAAAATCTTCCAAGCAGGGAAGGTCTTTAAATTCCTTTAGGCTTATTAAGGGCCTCGGAAGATCGTCACATTCCCAATCACTTTATGGGCATTGCCTCAGTCAAACTGAGACCTATTAAAGATCTTAGCTTGAAAAGACCAAGTATCCCACTGCATCCTGAGCCATCTCCAATCATCTTGATCTATATCTGGCCACTGGACCCATATGGCTTTGGAGGAGAAAGTGAAGCTAGTGACTTTGCGCAGCACTCCCTAACTTAAATCCAATTCACTTACAAGTCATGGCATCATCTTCCTGATGTCATGGTCCTCTTCAAGAATAAATGACAAACAAGAACAACATTTTTCAGCATTAATTCAGGAAAGGGAATACACATGTATATAACAGCTACTATGTGTCAAACATCTCATCTGTAAAAGGAGCTGGAGAAGAAAATGGCCAATCACCCCAGTGTCTTTGCCAAGAAAACTCCAAATGGGGTCATGGAGAGTCGGACACGACTGAAACAACTGAACCATCACGTGTGGCACTCACATTACAATTTGTATTTCTGTTTCAGTTTTTTTATCTGTAAAATGGGGATAATAATAGCACATATCTCTAAGGATTGTTGCAAGGACAAATGAGATAATATTTAGAAAGTGGTTTGTAAACTTTAAAGTTCGAGCAAATGCCAGCTGTAATGATAACTATTGTTATTATTATTATTAATTGTTATCATTTGCATAGTGGTTTAAGGTTAGCAAAATGCCTTTGGAACAAGCCTATGAGGGAAGTAGTACAACTATTATTATCCCCAACAACAACACTGTTGAGGTAGGTAGTACTAATAATCCCCATTTTGTGATTGGGGAAGCTGAGGTAAACAGAGATTCAATAATTTGTCCAGTTACACAGCTAGTAAACATCCAAGACTGCAATTGAACTCAGATCTTCCTGACACTAAGCGCAGTACTCTATCCACTGAGCAACCTAGCCGTCTCTGCCTACCTAATTTGTGTTCAATTTAGGCTTGGTCAGAGGCTATGGAAAAGATGAGATGTTTGCTTATCCAATGACTAGGGAAACAGTAGATGAAAGAGATTTCAGTCTGTGGTTCTTGCAGAACCAAAAACTAAATTTAAAAAGAAAAAAAATCAATCAATTAGCAAGCCTTTTTGAAGCACCTGTTGCATTTCAAGAAATGTTCTATATTCTGGGAATTCAAATCAAAGAATGAAAGAGTCCTAGACTTAAAGGGCTTAACATTTTATAGGGGAGAAGGAAGGTGGAGAGAGTGGGAGAGAAGATAATAAACCTTTATTCTCTTGATTATGAGAAGATATTAAGATATTAATTAAGAAGATATTAACTCACACAAGCTATGACATTGCCTAACAATGGGAATGCAGACCAGACTATTGCATAGAAGAGAAGTTTAGATGTCAGAAAGGTCTGTGCTCAAACCCAGTCTCTGCCATATGTTATAAGTATATGATAACCATGAGTAAGACCACAGGCATTTGCCCTGTCAGTGCCCCAGGAAACTTTCTAATATTACCAGTTGCAAATGAATTGCCTATTTATATTTGTGGAGAGAGTGTTCACACTGTATCCCATACACATAAATCACTAGTTTGGACAAAAAGAAAATTGCCCACCTGCTTGAATGTTGTGTCTGAGCATCCTTGGAGGGGATGTATTGGAGCCCACTCAAACTGATTAGGAAGAGTCAATTGTTTGATTTTTAAAGTGAGCATTTACACTTTGGAAATCAGCAAATGCTACAAATCAGAGCTTGATTTTCCATTTTGCAGATTATCATTCTAGACTGAAGAAAGTAGTATAGAAAATGTTCATGCAAATTAAACTCAGTGTGTTGTGCATATTTTTTTTCATAGAGCTGGTCATTAAACATTTACCAACACACCCCTTCCTTATTGATTTTTAAAAGCACAAAAATGATTTTTTTCTTTTAAATAGTATTTTATGTTTTCTAATTACATGTAAAGACAATTTTTAACATTCATTTTTAAAATAAAATTTTGAGTTCCAATTTTTTTCCCTCTCACCATCCCTTCCCTGCTCTCTAAGATGATAAGCATTTTTGATATAGATTATATATGAAGCACAGAAATGATTGCTTGCAACCAACCAATAGAAGTGGAAAAAGCCTATTCACTTTGAAGAAAATTAGCCTTAGATGAATAAACAAACCCTTTCTGAAACAGAAGGAAAGAAAACTGGCAATTCCTTGTTAAAGAATCAGGGTATGTAAACTGCTCAGTATTAACACCAAAACAACAATGACACCCTGTTTTCACTTTCTCTCCTCCTTGCCCAGCTTAAGGGTTTTATGGACACTTCAGTTCTGCTATTGCAGAAAGTAGCTGCATGACTCAGCTGCTACTAACTCCCCTTAAGGCTTCTCCAATCAGAGGGACTTCCTCCTAACCCCCATCTCAATGGTATTAAGATGTGAAAGGCTTATATAATACAATTTTGACCACATCAGTGGTGTGTATTTAATATGAAACAAATATTCTGAAATTTGAATTGACCTCCTTATCAGTATTCCCAACACATTATAAGGTGTTTGTTGGTTCTTCTTCAATCTGGTCCCTTCTCCTTATCTTCTGCTCTCCCACTTGGAGACAAAGTGACACAGATGGAAAGAGCACTGGCTCTAAAGTAGGTATCCTTAACCTTGTGCGTGTCTCAAATTGATATTTGTTTTCTACATTCATAATTGGAAAAAAAAATGTTAAATATAAGTTAGAGGTTAGAGAGAATAAAAATGTCACTTTTTTTCTCATCCAAGTTCACTGACCTCCGAAATCTTTCCATAGAACCCTTAGAGATTTGTGGAGCCCAGGTTAAAGAAAAAAATAAAAAACCCTGCTTTAGAGCCAGAGAACTTTAGATCAAATCTTGCCTCTAATATTTACTACCTGTATGACTGATGTTGGGCAAGTTCCATGACACTCAGTTTCTTGATCTGTAAAATGATGATTGTGGTGGCAAAGAACTGGAAAGTGAGATGATGCCCATCAATTAGGCAATGGCTGCATAAGTTGTGGTATATGACTGTGATGGAATACTAAGGTGTTGTAAGAAATGATGACCAAGTGGGTTTTAGAAAAACACGGAGAAGTTTGAATGAAATAATTCAGAGTGGAATGAGCAGAACCAAGAAATCATTGTATACAGGTAAATAATATTATTCGAAGAATAACTCTGAATGACTAAGCTATTTTGAGGAATATGATCGTTCAAATCAACTATAAAGGACTTAGGAAGGAAAATGCTATCTACCTCCAGAGAAAGAACTAATAAATAAAGGTATACATTGTATAATTCCATATCATATATACATAGACATAAATAAGTAAAATAAAATGGTGTTGGAGTATGGTTCTGTATATACATAGACATAAAAAAATCAAATAAAACGATGGTGTTAGACTAGATGACCTCTAAGGTTTCTTTCAGTTCTGGCTCTGTGATCTATGTTCGTGCCCATTTCGTATCTGAGGATCAGAAAGGCAGCTCTGTGCTAATCTATGAGATACATCATCCTTGCTCCCGTCCCTTCTCTTTGTTGTTGTACTGTTTTGATGCTCTGGAGGAGTCCTGCTGAATCACATGTGCACGTGTGTGTAGGGGCGGAGGGAGACAAAGACACAGCCCACAAACTCCTGCCTGCTCCCCCTAGAAGAGCAGTGACCAACAATACAAAGATTGGAGTGGGGGAGGAATATAAAATAGCATAAGAAATTGCTGCATTTAAGTCTTACCAGGACATTAGCTCCCACACTCTCACATAGATAAGATGGTGAATAAACACACCAAACCAGCAAGCCTGACATGTACATACCAGTGCCAACTGCAACACCGACCTTATAGAAACACCCTCTTTCTAATGTAAGTGCAGGTGGAACTGCTAGACTGTGAAGTCCTTGATATATTCTTCTACCTCCATACTCATTACCCTGTATGCCCTTAATCAAGTTGCTTCATTTTCCTGGGTCTCAGGTTCCTCATCTGTAAAATGGAGAGGTTGAGCTGGACAATCCGCAATGACCCGTTCGTCTCTAGCACTCTCAGATTCTGGGCTGCTAAGTTTTTCTTTTGCCTCATCTTGATGGCCCAAGGACCCCTGGCCCGGGGTATACTGTAGTTCAAGTAGCTTTTGAAAATTGAGTGGTTCCCTTCCGGGAGCGGGGGGGAGGGGAGGAGGGGGGAAGGGGGGGAGAGGGGGGCGGGACTTGGAGCTGTCGGTGTGGAGGAGAAGCCTGGGGACCTGACGGGCCGTGCGCTAGCTCTGCGGCTCTGCCACTCTGTGAGTTCAGACCCTGCCGAGGACCAGAAGAACCCCAGCCCTGAGCATCGATGACCCTCGAGGCTCAGACTCTGGGTACGGCTGGTGGAGTTTGCTTTTGAAGTGAGGTTAAGCCGAAGGAGGGAGCTGCCTGCCCTTTGTTTTCTTCTGCCTGGAGGTGATGAGTGTGGTGGCCAGGAGCCCCATGTATGAAGATAATGTTCTGAGCATACCTTGAACCATTGTTGTTTGTCTTTTGTTCTTGAAGAGGACCATGACATCAGGAA
This sequence comes from Pseudochirops cupreus, assembly GCA_028627135.1. Taxonomy (NCBI): domain Eukaryota; kingdom Metazoa; phylum Chordata; class Mammalia; order Diprotodontia; family Pseudocheiridae; genus Pseudochirops; species Pseudochirops cupreus. The sequence goes on from CM053580.1 coordinate 446,614,379, forward strand.
GATGATGCTGTGACTTAAAAAGGGCCCATAACATCATCACCAGACTGCCAAAGGGGTCTAAGATACAAAAGAAGCTTCAGAATCATTGATGAGGAGGGACTTTTTAGTCAGATATGGGCTATCTTAGTCAGATAGCCTCTCCTGTCCCTCCAACCCTGAGATTCTGAAGAACTGAGAGCTGGAGGAAAGGTAATTCCCCAGTCTCCCTGCCTTTCCATCCACTCTGCATCCATCTTCCTAAGTTCTTCTTCTGACTCCTTCTCTGTTATCCAAATACCATCTGGGTCACAACTATCACACCTTCTGGCCTTGCCACACCTCATTCACGTCATCTGCCTTGATTCCCTTCTCTCTTCCTGTGGGGCCCAGCTGTTGGAAGATAGACAGGCAGATACGTTGTCGGTGGAGCTTTGAATGGGTCAGCCACTCTGGCAACACTGACATTTGACCCAGCTATCCCTCCATTAGACATAGATCCATGGGGGTCAATAACAGAAGGAAAGGTCCTATTTATTTATACATTTTTATATGCCAAAGAAGAAAAAGCTGAAAACAAAGACTCCATTGATGAAGGAATGGCTAAACAAATGATAGTCTATGGATGTAATGGAATATTATTGTACTATAAAAAAACAAGAATTATGGGACGTTCTGGGAAACATAGGAAGATTTTCATGAAGCTATGCAGAGTGAAAGAAGAAGAAACAGGAGAGGAAAGAAAACAACAGTAAGGGCAATGGAAGTCAGTTGAACAGCAATGCATAATCTTAGTTCTGGAGAATGGAAGATAAAACAGAGATCCCTCCTCTTGAAAAAGTATGGGTCTGTGACTGAAAAAAAAAACTGCACACATCATCAAATGTGGTTGCTTTGTCAGTTGGTTATGCTGAATTGTTTTTTCTTTGTTATAAGGGAAGGTTTAGTTCAGAGCAGGGAGCAAAATTGCAAATGACCTATGTGTGTGTGTGTTTTAAAGCATCAGTCAAAACAAAACAAATTGCCTCTTGTCAGGATCATCCTATTGAAAAAAAAATAGGAGAAGGGAATTATTGGACAAGGAAGTACCAAGTAACATCATGAAAAATTAGATTGATTGCATTTGAACTGAGAGGAAATGGGTAGTTATGTGGATGTTTTTTCAGAATCAGCTTGTGTGTGTATAGTCAGATCCCTGGCTTGTTAGAACAAAGATCAAAATCAATTCCAAATGAGAAGAAATAATAAAAATGAGAAGAATGTAAAAAAAAAAAAAAGAAAATTGATTGAATCTGATCCCTGCCTGCCATCTTGGAGAGGCTATGGAGGAAAAAAAAAAAGACTACTTAAAATTTCTTTATGAAAACAAGTTGCCTTTTTGTTATCTCAGAAGCTATTAAAAGAATTCTAGTGATTAGAAAGGGTCTGTCTTTTCCTCTGATCACATTGGCAGTGAGTAGTTGGATAGCATTGCCAAAGAGAACATAGTCCTGATAACGAATCTTTTTCAATTCTGGAATGTCCTCAATAATAAATAACGACAGACATTTGTAGGGGCTTAAAGGTTATCAGAGCAATTTACATATATTATCTCACATGGGTCCAACAGGTGCCATCCCTATTTTGCAGAAGATAACCAATTTCAGAGGGGTTAAATGAGCTGTCCATGGTCATCTGTCCGTGTCAGAGCAGGACTCAAACTCACATCTGTCTCGTCTTAAGTATAGCATTCTCTGGCAGTCATACTGCCAGAGTCATACTATGCTGCCTTTCATCTTGGACTCTGGAAGTGAATGGATTTGGGTTTTCACTTTGGCAGCATGTACCCTAAAAGAAGAAAGATCGAATTACATTCATTTCAGGACTGTTCACAGACTGCCCCTCCTCCCAATATAGCTAGAGTAGAAAAAAAAACGGAAGAAATCAACTCCTCCAACTCCAGCTCCTTCACTACAACACCTATGTGTTTTCTTGCATTAGACATTTGTTTTCTGTACCCAACCAAGGTCTATGCAAATTAACAATTTCCCATGCAACATTTTTACATGAGTTAAATTCTCTGAAATTCAACACAGTAAGCTTTCTCTTTATAGGCTAATAGTAGTTTTATTGATTCATTGATTCTTTAGCAGCTCAGAGATCTAAGAGAGGAAGAAAATATTTCTAGAGTATATAATTGTAAAATCTTAAATAGAGATAGATTGCCTCAGCATTTGTCCTGGACCTGGGTGTAAATTAGATTATCTTGGGAAGTTGCAATAGAATAGGTGATATAGTGTATTTGGGAAAGCGAGCTGGATTTGGAACCAGAAAAACTGATTTAGAATCTCAACTCTTCTGTTTCCTATTTGTGTAACCTTCATCTCTGAGCCTCAGTTTCCTCATCTGTAAAATGAGAGGAGTTTTGCTAGATGATCTGTATTGTCCAGTTCAGCTATAAATCTATGATCTCACATGATTACATGTCTGACAGTATATCCTGATATAGTCTCAAAGGTACTACTGTTCTCACAAATGCTTAACATGGTCTCAGGTATATCACATGTCAAACTTGCCAACTTGAGGTGTTTATTTGTTGAAGGGAAACTCATCCAGTGCATCTTGTAGTTCAAGTAGCTTTTGAAAAATGGATGTGTGTGATCCCTGCCGGCCAGTATTCTTGGTGGTGGTGGTGAGGTCAAATTCAGCGTTAATTTTTTTTTTTTGAAACCTGATATCTGCCTGGTATTTGGTCATATCCCTCAGAATATACCCTCTCATTGCTGGGTATCAGTGTTTCAGGAAAAGTAGCTCAGAATCACAGTGTCTGAGTTGGCAGTGACCTTAGAGGCCATCTAGATCCATCTGTACTTGCACTAAGGTTCTATGGTGACTTGGAGGTCACCTCAGATGCTCAAAAACATCTTTGCTTTTGAGTTCTATCAGAGTAGAAGGAAAACTCCTCCTCCTCCTCCTCATCACCATCATCATCCTTATCATCATCATCCTCATCACCATCACCATAGTCATCATCATCATCACCATTATCATCCTTATCATCATCATCCTCATCACCATCACCATAGTCATCATCATCATCACCATTATCATCATCACCACCATCACCACCAGCATTTTTATAGTGATTTAAGGCTTGCAAAGTGCTTTACATATACTACTCCAAATCTTAGCAAGATTTCCCTGTAATTAGTACTAAGGATAATAGATTTAGAGCTGAGATTGGATCTTAAAGGTCCTTTAGACCAGCCTCATTTCCAAAGGTCTATCTATTTTAGTACCTTCTGTTGTGAATCTCTTCCCCACCCAAATTATGTTATAATCTGTTTCTTTTGCTGTTTCTTCCACCAATAGAATATAAGCTCCTTGAGAGCATGGACTATTTAATTTTTGTCTTTATATCTCCAGCGGAGTCAGGAAGACCTGATTTCAAATCTGGCTTTAGACACTTAGTAGCTGCGTAACCCTGTGCAAGTCACTTAACCCTGTTTGCTTCAGTTTCTTCATTCGTAAAATGAGCTGGAGAAGGAAACAGCAGACCACTCCAGTATCTTTGCCAAAACAGTCCAAAATGGAGTCACAAAGAGTCAGACATGGCTGAAATAACTAAATAACAATTTCCCAGTTCCAAGCACAGTACCTGGCCCATAGGTAGATACTCAATAAATGTTTGCTGATTGACTGACTTATAGGAAATAACCCCCTAGCAACACTGGAGCTGGCCACAAAGACCCTGGGAATTATATTTCTTTCCAGGGTCCTTGTGGCCAACCCAAGCCTTCCCAGAGCATTATTGTGTATGCATGACAATCTCAGGCCAAGTGGGAGTGTTTGTTAAGTGACTTATCCAATGTCCCACAAGCAACAAGGAGGAGAATTGAAATTTAGACTCACAATGACCAATCTACTGCTCTTCCTACTACACTATTTTGTGGCTTCAAGTAAGAATCTGGAGACAGAGTGTTGGTCTGTTATCCAAGTATAAGTCTAGCTAAATTTGGAGAATCTTATCACTGTAGACTGCAGGCTGGGTGATGAATATTTCAAACACAGAAACTTTCCCAAATTCACAATGACAGAACTTTGAAGTTTGCTTTTTGGGACTTGACAATGTGTTCCTATTTAATAATCAATAAAGGTGGAGAAGTGTTAGTAATGCAAGCTATCCAATAACCATCATGATAAGCTTTTTAGATTTTAAAGAATAGACTCATTCTCCTTGTGAACTAGTTAAGCATTCAGTAGATTTAGCCTCCTGCCCCAGGGAGATAATAATAGTGTTGTTATTTAGTAATATTCAATTTTTCCTGGTCCCATTTGGGGTTTTCATGACAGAGATATTGGAGTGGTTTGCCATTTCCTTCTCTAGCTCATTTTACAGATAAGGTAACTTAAGCAAACAGGATTAAATGACTTGCCCAAGGTCACACAATTAATAAGTGTCTGAGGCTGGATCTGAACCCAGGTCTTCCTGACTCTAGGCTTAGCACTCTATCCACTACTCCACCTGGTTGCTTCATAATCTTAATAGCTAGCATGTATATAGCACCTTAATGTTTACAAAGTACTTTATATATGTTATTTTATTCTCACAAGACCATTAAAAGGGATGTGCTATTATCATCCCTATTTACAAAAGGGAAAAGTTGGGATAGTGAGTGTTTTGCCCAAAGTGACACAGCTTATAAGTATCTAAAGTCAAATTTGAACTCAGGTCTCCCTGACTCTTAGCCTAGCTCTCTAGCCACTGTGCCACCTATCTGCCTTTAATGAGCTAGATTCCTTTTCCTGGGGGAAAGTTTCATAGAGTTAGAGACAACAAAAGAATTAAGAAAGATTACATCCTTTGGATCAGAGGGGCATGTCAGTCAATTCATCTTGCTTCCCTGATCGACTTTCTATAATCTGAGCAGATAGTAGCCCCCACTTCTCTGGGTTATGTCTCTGGGGTTGCTCATTGTTTTTTCTTCTGGCTTATTGACTGTTGCCTTTTCATGAATTATACACCTATGCTTCTGTAGCCTACCTCTCATCTTGTCCTGGAGTTCAGATTTTTCATCCGCTCACAAACTGTTTCTTCTATTACAAAAGCCTCCTTTTTTTTTTAAACAAACTGCTTTGTCCATAGTTGTCTCTGCTTTGGGTCATCTTTAAGAAATAGTCAAAAGTTAGCTATGGATGAGGGCTAACAGGTTTGCCCTTATGGCTGTCTTCTGCCAAAAGATCTATTATCACCTTGTACATGGGTCATCAGAGTATCTTTCATTTTGCTGATTAAATAAAATCATCTTTCCAAATGTCATTTCATGAGTAAAATTCTGGCAACTTCTTTATGCAGCAATGAGTGTGAGATAAATGATGCTAAAGGGTGGAGGTTGATGTAGTCCCTGATAAACTTGAGAACTGTGCGTCATGGTATGGTGGACAAAGGATAAATTCTCGAGTCCAAGAACATGGTTTCAGATCCCACTTCTGATGCTTATTATCTGAGAGACCTTGAGCAAGTCACTTAACATCCTTGAACCTCAGTTTCCTCATCTATAAATTGAGGGGTCTGGATTAGATGGCCTCGGAAATCTCTTCCAGCACTAGCTGAAGCCTTTGAATTTCATGATTTTCTCTTATATGATCCCCGCAAGAAATTATTTGAAGTCCGTTAGAGACTCATTCCAAGACTAAATCAAGTTTACTTAAATACTCAAGCAGATCTGTGAGCAGACCTCCTCCTTCTGCTTTATTTCTGTTCTTCTTTGGGATTCCTCATTGGTTATATCTTGTAACTTGCTCCTGACTGATTGCACGCCCAACTGCTCTAACCACAAAAGACTGCTGCAATGGAATAACCATTGGTTTTGTAATCAAATGTCCCAGATAGTATCCTAATCTGGTGTGAATTTCACAAATTCCAAGAGTCTTAGAGTGAAAGTGACCCGAGGGAATCCAATCCAACTTGTACCTGACCAAGAATTTCCTTTACGCTAGTCCCTATGAACAGGTGGTTCAGCTCCTGTCCGGAAACCCCAGTGGAAGGGAACATGAGACAGCCCATTCTGCAGGGCACAGTTCTAAGAATTATTTTTTTCCCTACGTAGAGTCGAAATTGGCCTCTCTGAAATTTCCACCCATTGTTCCTAGTTCTATCCTCTGAAGCCAAGCATAACAAGTTTAATTAATCTTCCATGTGATAGCCCTGCAAATACTTGGATGTAGCACTCCTATTTCCTTCTCTAAGCTCCCTCTTCTCTAGTCTAAACATCCCCAAGTCCTTCAAATGAACCTCATTAAGGCATATATGTCCTCCGCTCCACTCCCGTTCCCCTCTCCTCATTACATGAATCAGCCTGTAAATATCCTTCCAAATCTGTGGCTCCCAGAACTGAGCAGAGTGATACAGATTTGTTCCAATCAGGGTAGAGTACATCGGATCATCACCTTCTTTGTTCTGTACGCTATGTCTCAATCAATGTAGACTAGAATGAATGCATTGAAAAGCATTTTATGAAGCGGGTAAATCCTGGGGATAAAAATACAAAAGCAAAGACAGTCCCTGCCCACAAAGGAGATTATAGTCTAACAGGGGAAGCCAACATACAAAAGAAAGCGGGGGACAGGGAGGGATATTTTGATTTAGAAAGTTACAGAGATGGCAAGAGGAACAATAAGGGAGACAGAGTTGAATTGATTAAGGCTCCAGAAATGTAAGGGTTGGGGTGAGGAGGAACAGGAAGAGAAAGAGCCATGGTTGGGGCAGTATGTCAGTTGGTGAAGAAGTGGTAGGGGAGAGAAATAAAGCTTGGCTGGAGCTCCTGAGTGTCTGAAGAAATCCCCAGTCATGACACTGGGTCCCCAGAGGTGGAATTCCAAGCAGAAAAAGTTAAGTCTTTGCAACTAGGGGTGAGAGTAGGGCTCTCAGTTTAGCGTAGGAAAAGAGAACATTTAGTTCTTAATTCCAGTCTCCACATGTCCGAAAAGAAGGAATCATTATTATTTATTATACCCATGTATGATTATTATCATATTAAGATAACTGTAGATGGGCTAACATGGCCTTAGTAATAGCCACTCTCTTATTTTCCCAGTTCCCATGGCACTCTCTTCTGGGTAATTAATAAAGATTAATTAATCAGCAGCAAGGTATTACAGATTACAGAACACTGCCCTATGAGACAACAGACTGGGGTTATTTAGTGTCCCTCTTTGTCTAATCACCTGCTTTATGGCCTCGGAAAAGTCACTCACATTCTCTGAGTCTCGGTTGTGTTTATATAACGATGATTACCTAACTTGGATGTAGGAGAACATAGTGTGTTCAAATTCTTTCTAGTTCTGTAATCCATGATTCTAAGTGCTTACTGAGCATGCTCCTTGGTCAGAATGTTCACTGTATTTGTTTTACCACCTGTGGGATGGACTGGCAGAAAGTTTACTGGCTTATCAATTCTGTTTGCGATTCTGAGGAACTAGAAAATGCCAATGTTCCAGTAATAGCAACATGGTGCAATGATCAACTATGATCAGCTTCTCAGTAATACAATGATCTAAGGCAACTCCAAAGGACTCAGGATGGAAAGTGCTATCCACATCCAGAGTAAGAACTATGGAGTCTGAATGCAGATAGAAGCAGACAATTTTCACTTTTTTTCGTGTTTTTTTCTTTCTTTCTTGTAGTTTTTCCCTTTTGTTCTGATTTTTCTTTCACAACATGAGTAATGCGGAAATATGTTTACATAATTATACATGTATAATCTATATCAGGTTACTTACTGTCTTGGGGAGGGAGGGGCGTGGAAAGGAGGGAGAAAAATTTTGAATTCAAAATCTTATGAAAATGAATGTTGAAAACTATCTTTACATGTAATTGGAAAAAATAAAATATTATTAAATGTTTGAAAAAAGAAGAAAATGTCAGTGCTCTGAATATGATATAATCTTTAAAATATTCTGAAAATTAAGGTTTGGCTGTGCCCCTTCTGTTTGCCCCTCCCAAACACACACACACACACACACTCACACACACACACACACACACACACCCACAAAGTATAAGTGAAGGGTTTGTTCTAGAAAAGAAAGATGACAAACCATTTGAGAATAACTCCTTATCAGGGGTAGTTAATAAGTGGTAAAGTGAACCTGTCATATCCAAGAATTCCCTTCAAAAAGAAAGAAAAGAAGATGAATGGGAACACAGCCAGGGAGGAGAGCCAAGCTTTCTCAGTCCTGTTTTAAGTCACCATAGAGACAGCTGAGAACACAGGACATTATGTTTCACCCTCTAGTCCCCACCTACTGACTTTCTCCACTCCCTTCCCTCACCTCCCTGCCCTACCCCTTCTTTATTTCTATAATCAAAGAAACATCCCTTCTCTGGAGGAAACTCTTGGGGACAAAACTTTTATCAGTCACTCATCAGTACAGGATCTAACTAGATTTAACTACCCACCCATTCATTCCCCTCCTTGGCTCAAGTCTGTAAGGGTAGCTGGCAAGAAACTGAAATCTTGGTTTCTGTCTGGAGGAGATTAGGTACCCTTATCAAGATTAAGGTCTTTTATTTTGTTCAACATGTTATCTATCCACTTGCTGGAGATGGTACTGTAGCTAAGGAACCAACCTCTTGAGTTCACCTGGTGCCATTCAGAAGGTTTCTCAGGACTTAGGCAGGTTCCCAAGTAATATATACTTCAAGTTTGGGTTCTTGGTATTACAGACAATTATTATTAGTACTGGTGCTATTTTTTCCTTTTCCTGTTTTAAAAACATAACTTATTTATTTTTAGCTTTCAACATTTGCTTCCATGAGATTTTGAGTTTTAAATTTTCTTCCCCTGCCCAACACGGTGTGCAATCTGATATAGGCTCTACTTGTACATTCATATTAAACATATTTTCACATTAGTCATTATGTAAAGAAGAATTAGAACCAATGGGAAGAACCATGAGAAAGAAGAAACAAAACAACAAAAGAAAAGGAGACATCTTCATTCAGATTCCAAAGTTCTTTTCCTGGATGTGGATAGCATTTTCCATCTTAATATTTTGTCTAGTACTTCCCAATGCAATAAATCTTTTATGTTTAAATTTTTTGGGGTCTAAATTTGGTTTTAAACAAAAAAAATGTTATATGGAATTGGTTATGGCCCATAATAAATATCCCTGATTTTTAAAAATTAATAACAAATATGGAAACAGCTCTATGTTGATAAGGCAGTGTAGGGCATAAGGTCAATATTAAAATAAAACCATCCTTTTGTATATGTGGAGAAAAGGCTGATGCAAAAATTATGGGATTTGAGGAACATCATCAAGGAACTTTATTCCAATACCTTACCAAAAGGAGACAGCACTGAAGTCTTAACTCAAGAACCATGGTATTGGGGTGGTTAGGTAGCACAGTGAATAGAGCACCAGCCCTGGAGTCAGGAGGGCCTGAGTTCAAATGTGGACTCAGATACTCAACACTTACCAGCCATGTGACCTTGGGCAAGTCACTTAACCCCAACTGCCCAGCTTTCCCCTCTCCAAAAAAAAAAAAAAAAAGAAGAACCATGGGATAGCAGAGATTACAGCCCAGTCCTCTTAGCCCTCATCCTATGAAGCAACCTGTGTGGCAATGTAGCCTCACAACTGCTCCTGCACTTGCTGCAGTCACTACTACCAAAGACATGGAAAAAAAAAGTTCTTGCCACCAATGACTTTTGCATAGTCAAATGGTTCAATGTCAAAAATTGATTAAAGAAGAGGTATTACCACCTGCTTCCTACAGAACCATAAGGACCATCAGACCTTTCCATCTGACTTATAGCTAAAACTTTCCACATATATTGTCTGCTCCACAAGAATGTGAATTCTTTGAGAGCAGTGCCAGTCCCATTTTTCTATGTGTGCCCCCATCTAGCATAGTACTTTGCCTATTGTAAGCATTTAATAAATGCTTCATTCATTCATTCATTCATTCAATGTCTTCCCACCCTTGCAGATAGCTAAAATTCCACCACTGGAGCTTCATTCTTTTGGTTAATATACTGCCTTCTGTGAAAATACAAATACCCCTGGGAGAGGCAACATGAAAAGTCTTACCAGCCAGTCATTGGCATCTTAATATAAATACCATGATCCATCACTAGGTCACTTCAGTTGTGTCTGATTCTCTGTGACCCCATTTGGTGTTTTCTTGGCAAAGATACTGGAGAGGTTTGCTATTTCCTTTTCCAGTTCATTTTTATAGATGAGGAACTGAGACAAACCAGTTAAGTCATGTCTGACTCTCCACGAGATACCATATGAGTTTGTCATTTCCTTCCCCAGCTTATTTTTATACATAAGGAACTGAGGAAGAGTTAAATGACTTGCTCAAGGTCACACAGCCAAGTAAGTGTCTAAGGCTGGATTAGAACTCAGGTCCTCCTGACTCCAGGGCCAGCACTCTATCCACTTGGGCCACCTAGCAGCCCTAATATGATGATCCATTCTTTCCAGTGTGACAATAGCATTGATGAGGTACAGGCTCTGGGAAACCCCTTGAAGTCTGATTGAATCTTCCCACTTCCTGAGGCATTTGCAGAGGCCATAAGTATTTCATTGTGGCTGGGCCCAAACCTCTGTTACTAGCCTGGCCCTCTGTTGTCCATCTACTTCCCACCCTTGATCCTATCAAAATATCAATCCACCCTTGCACTGACCTCATTAACTCCTCCTGAAGACCCTCCTCAAACTCATTACTAGAGTCTGACCTCATTGACTCCTCCTGAAGACCCTCCCCAAACTTTTCCTCTAGACCACTCTTGGATTCCTCTGTACATAAGATCCCATCTTCCCTCCATGTGGTGTGAGAGCGCCATAGAATGACCTAGCACAGACTTATTCTGTGACAGACTTACTTCGTCCTGCTTGCCCAATGCAAGCATCACAGATATGTAGGCTCCTTAAGAGTCTGCCCATATGGTGAACTTTTAATGAACTTTCAATAAGCTTTATTTTTCTTTGACTGAGAGAAGACTTGCGTCAAATTCTTTCGGCAGGACCCGGTATGTTGGTATTTTGGGGTCTTGAGCACCCCTAACCCTCTTTACGGGTAACCTCTTCAGCATGATGATAGCTCCTAGAGCCCTTTCTGAGTCCCCAGTGTTCCTCCCTGTTCCTCCCCTCCACTCCCAGAGTTCTTTCCCTCTTCTAGGTTCACATAATACTTTCTTTTTTTTTAATGCACATCTTATCTTCTCTTTCATAATAGTTTTACCTTGTCTGCTAGATTGTAGATAACTTCCTTATGAGCAAGAGCCATATCTTATTTCTCTTTCTAATTCTCTCAGTATCTTTCCTAATGCTTCCTGGTCTTGACCTATTTCTTCAGCCTCTCCTGTATCAAAAACTACTCTCAGTTCAATGTCTCCTGGAAGAAGATCTAATTAATGAATGAAGTCAAGGTGTTGATGATCAGCAAAGCTTAAGGTATTAAGTCTTCCAGTCTTTGAGTCAACCAAGAGAAGCATGAGAGCACTGGACACCTTGGCACAGTGCCATACAGTAGGATAAGAGAAGGGGGGGGGAGGTGAGAGAGCACCAAAAACAAATGTCAGTAAGTCTGAGTAAGTTTGAATAATATTTTACAGTCTTGCCCTATGATGGATAGAGGTAAAACCCTTATAACTTTATACTGAAACCTCTATCTGGAAAGCCTAAATGGTACACTGGAATCGTCAAAGCATTAAATGAACCAGAGAAATTACAATAGCTCTCTTTGAAATAGCTCTTTAAGATTTTATGTGCATGTGTTTGTGGGGGGGGGGAGGTGAGAGAGAAAGAGAAAGAGGAAAGGAGAGGGAGAGAGGAGAGAGGGAAAGACAGAGAGAGAGATGAGAAAGAGAAAAGGGGGGAGAGGGAGGGAAGAAGGGGAGAAGGGAAGGGAGGAGAGAAAGAGTGTGAGAGAGATGATTATTAAACAACTAACTGTTAATATTGGGAAGACACAGGATTTATCCTTTGCTGAAACCTTATTCTCTACTTGGCCAAGCCAGCATCTGAAAGACATTGCTGATAATGAGATTTGATCAACTTTCTCTTCAATTTTGTTGGGGGTGGGGGAGAAAGGTCATTCTATTTTCCTCAGGTTTAGGTGGGGATAAATTCTTTGATTAGATTGCTCAAGGCTGAGAATGATTCAGAAGTAAATATCATGATCAAAGTCACATCTTCTAGCCCCTTATTAGAATAGGTCCACCTCTCATTATAATATTCATTCTATCTTGTTAACCAATCAGAGTTGATTGCCGCTCTCAGGAACACCCACTCTTCCAAGGGCATGTAAGCATTGAAGGGTTCCATGATGTCTTTGACATTCAAGAGTGTCACTGACCCCTTTTATTAAATATTGCTAGCATTATTAATAAAATGACTAATTTCCAGAAATGATGCCTCTCAAACTTTTCATATGTCACATATGTATGTATATAAAATGTATATATACACATGTAGATATATACAACTATATTATATATGTATATATGAACTTAAACACCAAATAAAATGGAGGCCATTTTCTTTCTTTTTTTTTTTTATCTCTTTGTGCTATAAATTTAGTAGTATATCTACTAGGTAGTGATACCTTGTAGGATCATGGTGTCAAATGCTCAGTTTAGTGACTTTTGGGGCATAGTTCAAATTGCTTTCCAGAATATCTGGACCAATTCACAGTTCTACTAACATTGTATCACTATGTCTATTTGCCCCTTAGTCCCTCTAATAATTGTGATTGCCTCTTTTTTCGGTCTTCTTTACCAATCTCATAAGTGCAAAATAGAATGTCACAGTTGCTTTAATTTCTATTTTTATAATTAGGTGGACAGACAGCAATAATTTATTAAGCAGTTACTATATACAAAATGCCTTGCTGAGTGCTGGGAACACAAAGACTGAACAAAGAAAGAAAAACAGTGCCTGCACTCAAGAAGTCTATATTTTAAAGGGGGATGACAACATATAAAAGGAAGCTGTTATTAGTGATTTGGAGCTTTTTTTTCATATGCTTGTTAATATTTTTAATTTCTTCCTTTAAAAACTGCCTATTACCTATATAGGCTTTCTTGGAATGGAAATTTATTATTGTATATTTTAAATCCTCTCTTACTTTCTGCTATGCACATGGCAATGCTTTTTTTTCTTTTCTTATTTTGTATTCATTTCAATATTTAAGTTTTTAATATGTTTCATTTTTCTTATTCTATATTTAAGTATTAATCTTTAGGTTTAAAATAAAAAAATTAAAAAACAAACAAAAAAACCTGCCTGTTCATATTTTTTGACCATTTCTCTAAATAGAAAGTGTCTCAATCTTTGAGCTCTGCAAAATATTTTATATGAATTTTCTCATTTTAGCCTCACAATAACCTTGTGAGGTAGGGGTGAGTAGAGGTGAGGTTCAGAGAGGTGACACAACTAGTCAGTGTCAGAGGCAGGGTTTGAATGTAAGCCTTCCTGACTCCAGATCCAGGGCTTTATTCGTGGTCATGCTGCAGTGGGTAGAGACTTTTGATATCATCTCCAGTAAAAAAAAGTGAACTAGGAAACACAAGATACTTTTAGAATTCTCTGTTGGGGCTTGAGAGACCAAAGAAGCTTAACAGTTACATCAGTGGTCCATAGGAGAGCCCAGTATTCTCTAGGAGCTGCTGTGTCTATACTGTAGTTCTATATGATTCAATAAAATAATTAATCATATCATTTTGGCTTTGTTCTGGTAAATCAACAGATTTTTAACTTGAGCTGATGTCAATGAGTTCTGAAAAAAGGGATATAAATTAGCCTTCAGAATAATGGTTGTGTAGTGTAGTGTACTTAAAGGTTTCTAGAAATGTTCTAAGCCCTATATTTACCTTTTATGGTTGTTCATCAATGGACAGCTCAGGAAAAAAAATTCTTTTTCTTTTGTATTGGATTTTCCACTTGTATCCTGTGAATTAAAGCTCACATTTATTTACATTGATTTCATAGATATTGCCAGAAACACAGTTATCTTTCATGTACTTCCCTACTTCAAAGATTCATGTATTTTCTCCTTCCACCAAGGCAGCTGATAATCCCACGCTAGCTCAATAGATAACCTATTTATATCTCAGTAGTCTGTCTCAAGAACTGCTGTGGCTGAAAATAATCATATTATTGCTTGGTGATGAGTCTCTCTAAATCTTCCAAGATTGGTCCTTGGGTTGGTGCTTCAGGTCATTGCAGAGATTGTGCTCAAAACTTTTACTCTGCTGGTATAGTGTTTGAGATTCTAGAGTGACCTCCACACCATGATGAGGGATGGAGGAGGAGGGCTTTATCAGAAAACTTTTTATGTATATATGCTCAAAGAATGGATTGACTGCTAATGGAGAATAAGTGTAAATCTTCTGGGCTGTTGGAAAGGTGTCAGTCCCAAGTGAACACCAAATCTCCTAGGAGTCAGAAAACAGTGAATTAGTTGAGACTTAGTCACCAGAACAGAATCCTTCTGTTCAGACTCAAAAGAATAGGCCTTGAGAAGGGGCTAGACGTGGTTCTCAGCCTTCACAGTTCCTCATGTTGTGGTGACCCCCAACCATAAAATTATTTGTGTTGCTACTTTATAACTGTAATTTTGCTACTGTTATGAATTGTAATGTAAATATCTGATATGCAGGATGTATTTTCATTGTGACAAACTGAACATAACCCACAGGTTGAGAACCACTAGGCTAGAGAATAATCTAAGTGCTATATATTTCAAATGTAACTTGTATGGGCTAGACCAGGGGTGGGGAACCTGTAGCTTCAAGGCCACATGTAGCCCTTTAGGTCCTTAAGTGTGGCAGTCAAAGGGCCACACTTGAGGACCTAGAGGGTCACATGTGGCCTTGAGGCTGCAGGCTCCCCATCCCTGGCACAGAATGTGGAATTTGGAAGAGAGAACCAATTTCTCAGGGATAGCCAGGGAGAGCAGCAATTGGGCCATGAATGAACCACCAAGGGGACTGGCCATAGGTACCCCGAACAGAAGAATTGCTAAACAAGACATTTTCTAACTCAGGCAGAGCGAAATTCTTTTGTTTTAGGTGCTATTTGTTCTTCTCCAACCTTGGGCTTGATTGGAAGGCTTGGAGTTAGTGACTGAAAGGGCATGTGGCCTTTCATTTTGGCACTATGAATCCAGATGGCTAAATGAATTAAGGTCTTTTTGGTGAATCCTTTTTTAACAGTGACTCTCTAGTTGCCACTAACTGAAGGTCCGTGTGGTCCGTTTCACTCCCCCTGGCACTCTTAGGGAGTTTGGGAGGGGACAGTCTCTCAGTCTCTGCCATTGGCTCAAGCACTCACCAATTGTTACTCTAATTTTAGGGAACAATCACCTCATTCCATCTAACCACTTAACTGTCACAGTATAGCTTTTACAAAGGGACATTTACTTCAAAAATATAATAAGAACCCAACACAAAATTATTTCCCCAACAGCTGAGAGGGCATAATCCCTCCTGTTCTCTCTCTTCTCTGGGCAAAGGAAAGGAATTATATTTACTTTAACATTAGTCTTATCAAGTTCCAAGTCCAATGCTCCTTCTGCACTTGATTTCTGGGACACTGGCTTCTCAGGGCTTCTTTGCTGAGCTGATTGTAACATCTGGCCAGGAGTTCTGGAGTCCAAGAACCACAAAGCTTGAGTCCCTGGGCTCAGGGACTCCCCTTCCTGCACCTAGAACTGAAGAGGGCAAATGAAACAAGAGGAAAACTCCAAGCCTGTTTCTCGTAGTTATAGGGACCTAAAGAGAAGTGAAGGTGGCCCTTCCTCACTGTGATAACATGATGTCCCAACTGTGAATGAATGAGTCCTCCATCTCTGCATACTGCAGGGAAGAGAGAGAGAGAGAGAGAGAGAGAGAGAGAGAGAGAGAGAGAGAGAGAGAGAGAGAGAGAGAGAGAGAGAAACAGAGAAACAGAGAGAGAGAGAGAGACAGAGACGACAGAGACAGAGACAGAGAGACAAAAACAGAGACAGAGAGTCAGAGACTGTCCTCAGTTCGGTAGATTTAAAGACACTGGTATATCCAGCAATACAGCCAGTGAAAAGAGGCTGCCCCCAAACATGTGGTAGGCCAAAGTAGAAGACAGTCTTACATCAGTCCTTCTGCCTCCCATAAGCAGGTTACTGGCACCTCCCATGTGGATACTCTTCATCTTAGATAATCTTCACATTACCAAACATTTTACACTACATAAACTGGTTTTTTTTGAAGAAGGTGAAGCTGTTCTGACCTCATGGACCATTTATTCCCTGTGGGTGTTGTTATAGTTATGGTGGTGGTTGTTTTTGTTCAGTCACATTCAACTCTTTGTGACCCCATTTCGGGTTTTCTTGGTAGAGATACTGGAGTGGTTTGCCACTTCCTTCTTCAGCTCCTTTTTTAGATGAGGAAACTGAAGCAAACAGGGTTAAATGACTTGCCCAGGGTCACACAGCTAGTATGTTTCTGAGGTTACATCTGAACTCAGGAAAATGAGTTTTCTTGACTCCAGACTCACACTCTATCTACTGTGACACATAACTCCCCATACAGTTATTGACCTGGGTGCATACCCTTGAATGAGGACCTGGAGAGCTATCCTTGTCAATACTGAATGTTTCTATTTAGTGAAAGGGTTTTGAAAATCATCTGCTTCATTGCTTCACCCTCTACAGATCCTGAACTTGCATTCGGGATCACCCTGCACCTGGCCTAAGGCAATTATTATTTATAGCTATAATTACCTGGGCATATATGCCTCAGATAGATAACAGCAATGTGACCCAGGCAAATATTGAAGACTCTAAATTACTGATGATTTGCAAGTATACATCAGCAGAGGGAGTATCAGTACTGGGAACTCCCTGTGCAATTCCAGTTCAGGAACAGCAACAACAACAAAGAAATTGCCTGTCTATATTGTGTTTATATTCTTAGGAATCCTTGGCTAGTAAAGTAACTTTCATTTTGCTCAAGACAACTGGCTTGAATATTATTGTGGATGCCTTTTTTGCTGATCCCCAAGGCCTCAGACAAAGGCAAAGTGAGAGGGAGGCCCTCCTTTCATTAACAAAGCAACATGGCTCTCTAGTACAGAAATGATCTCTCTTGTAATTCGAAGAAAATAAGTCAAATCAAACCAGAGAATGAATTGAAAGCTGGTTTGGACCAACCCAGAGCAGTGATAAATCCAACATACTAACTCCCCTCTTCCAACCACTGGTATTTTTCAATAAGAGCTTGTTTTTATGGGTATGAATCCCTCACTACTGGCTTGAATTGGAATTGAATTACAGATAAACTCAAGGCTGACCTTAGACAAAATTGTGGAGTCTTTGAATTTTGTCTTCAGTGTTCCCAAACTCCCCATCCTGAACCCTCTTTGCACCTCAATGGAAAAATGTATTTGTACCTCTATTGTCTGTCTGTCCATGGAGTGTTTGTACCCTTAGAAGTTTTCCACTTGCAAAGTAGCTCTCATCTCTTGTCTCCCCTCAGGACTAATTTTTGTTTTTCTGCCCTTTCAAATTTATTTTGAGGAAAATACCATCTATTCACTTCATTCAGTGATGCCATCACCCTAATTTGGTTCCTGAACTATCCTACCAACTTCTGAAGTGCCTTCCTCTCCAGCCTCTTCCTCTGATCTCTCTCCTCCCCAATCCATCCTTCACAAAGCTCCCAAAGTAGATGTCCTAATATATGGGTCTGGTCACATCATTTCCTTGATGTGCTTAGCATAGTATTTGGCACAGAGGAGGTACTTAATAAATGTTATTGGATTCAATTGAATTGAAAAACTTCCAGTGGTTCCCCAGTAATTGAAGAACAAAGTAGAAATTCTTTATTCACTGTACGTTCTAGCCAGATTGGAGTAGTAGCTATTCTTCCACAATCACATGGCTATCTCTTGCTTCTGTGTAATTTCCTATCTCTGGAATGGTTTCCTTCCATGTTCTTCCCTTTTGAAATCCTTCTTTTCCTTCAAGGCCCAATCCAGGTGCCAACTCTTCCATGAGGCCTCCCTCTGCAGCCTGAGAAGAGCCTGCCCTACTCCATCTCTCACCCCTTTCTCCCGTGCACTTTTGTTCTATGCACTTTTTCTCCTATACACTTTTGTCTTTCTTCTAACTTCATAATATATGCAAAATAATAGGACACGCCTTGCCCCAATAAATTATAAGCCCTTTGAGGGCAGAATCTGTTCTGCTTTTTCACCTTTGAATCCCCAGAACCCAGCACAAAGTAGAAATTTAAATGTTTGTTGAATTTTTGACATTGTTGAACTTGATTCATACTGAGATGCTAATAACCAGTGAGGTTTAAAGCATTAACCTTCCAATGTATCCCAGGGGATAAAGGTTTCAGCCAAAGGAACGGATCCCTAATTGTGGAATTTCAGGAATTAACTAGTAGGGTTGTTTTTGGATGAGTGTGCCTTCCTTGAGAACTAGACCTCTAGGGTGGCTGCCCAATGTGTGTTCATGTAAGGCCAGCCTTGGGCTCCTATCAATCTGAGTCAGATCTGACTAGAACAATTCAGATTTGACTTCCTGCAGGAAGCACGTCTTTTACAGCTGAGGACCTTGGCTCTCTTCCCCTTTTTCCCTACCATATACCTCTCTAGGCTCTTCATGTGGTCTAGCAAGGCCTTTTCTTTTCTTCCTGAGAACACTCCCCTTTTGCAGGGGAACTTCTTTTATAACCTCTGAAGTGAAAAGGAGGGGAAAGAAGGCCTGGATCAATGGGAAGACAAGCAGGCTGGCAGGGAGGGGGCTTTGGGGAAGATGAAAAACTGAAGAGTGGGGTGGGAGCACAGTAGAGTAGAAACTCCCAGGCAATATGAAGGTCCCGGGCAATGAGGGCAATGGCATCAGGGGAAGTAGTGAGGCTGGGAGGCAGAGACTTTGGTGACTGGGGGTGCAATGCTTTGAATGCTGAGGGGAGAGAAGAGAGAAATATATGGGAGACAGGGGTTGAGAGCTGAGGGTAGGACAGGGAGGGAGAAGGATACCTCTCTCCTAACAGCCCTGTGAGGTCAATGATGATGTAGCCTTACCTCTAAGATCAGGAACTCAAAGAGGGGTGAAGGTACTCAAGTCCCATTGACTAGTCAAGTGGTAGAGCTGAGACTTAAAGACCTAGTCTTCTGACTTTATGCCTGCTGTTCATACCACCACCTCACATCCCAAAGAGTACTTTTATCTCTAAATTCTTTGATGTGGTTCGAGGGAATAATAAATGAATTTGAAGATGGGTAGGTAAAGCTAGTTTGGCTAGCCTGAAAAAGATCTGAAGGTTTTAGTGGCCCATAAATTTAGTAGTGATCAACTGTGTGATTCATCAGCCAAGAAAGCTAATGACATCTCAGGCTGCATTGACAGAAGCATTCTTATTGTAAGAGCTCTGCCCTTGTGAGACTAGGCCTGAAGTACTGTGTTCAGTACTGGACTTATTTCACATTTAGGATATAATATAGAGAGCATACAGAGGAGGGCAACCAGGATGATGAAGGGCCTTGAGTTCTTGGGATGTAATAGCTAATAGCTATTTTTATAGAGCTTTCGGGTTTGGAAAGTATTTTACAGATAAAATCTCATTTATCTTTACAAAAACCCTGGGAGGTAGGAGCTATTATTATCCCTGTTTTACAGAAGGCAATCGGGGGTTGAGTGACTTGCTTAAGATCATCCAGTTAACAAGTGTTTGAGGTCAAATTTGAGCTCAGGTCTTCCTGACTCAAGAGCTTTGCTCTATTCAGTGCACCACCTAGTTGCTGCCTAACTGGGGAGAATCAATTGAAGGAAGCAGGAACTTTTGGCTTGGAGAGAAGGTAGAGGATGGGAAAGATTTCAAAGCTCTTTTCAAGTATTTGAAGGGCTCTTACGTGTAAAAGAGATTAAGTTTGTCCTGGTGGGGTAGAATCAAAAGAGGAAGATTTAGGTTTAGACTTAGGTATTAGGGAAAACTGTCTAGCAATTAGACTTTTTAAAAGTGTGTGTGTGTGTGTGTGTGTGTGTGTGTGTGTGTGTGTGTGTGTATGTGTAAAGCTAGGTGGTGCAGTGAATAGAGCATGGGCTCTGGAGTTAGGAGGACCTGAGTTCAAATCAGGCCTCAGACACTTGACACTTACTGGCTGGGTGACCTTGGGCAAGTCACTTAACCCCAATTGTCCTGTCTTCCACCCATCCACACACACAAAAAAGTGTGTGTGTACGTGTGCTCATTTATTCAGGGGTGGGTAGGGCGTGTAGTAGATTCCCTCTTATTAGAAGTTTTGAGGCAGAAACTAGATGACCACTTTTTAGATATGTTGTAGGGGACTCCCCACCCCCAAGTATCGGTCAGATTAAATGGTCTTCGAGGTTCTCTTTAATTCTGGTATTCAGTGATTTTACAGAAGAGGCTCCTATTAGGGAGGAATAGTTATACAACCATCTTCATAGCGTTTTTGTGGGGAAAGTGCTTTGTAAACACAAAAGTAAAATGTAAAAGCTCAGAACAAAAATAATATAAAACTTATACA
Organism: Pseudochirops cupreus; assembly: GCA_028627135.1. Classification (NCBI taxonomy): domain Eukaryota; kingdom Metazoa; phylum Chordata; class Mammalia; order Diprotodontia; family Pseudocheiridae; genus Pseudochirops; species Pseudochirops cupreus. The sequence goes on from CM053580.1 coordinate 446,634,893, forward strand.
TGAATATAGTCCAACCACTAAATTTTATAGGTAAGGAAACTTCGTTCAGATAGGTGATAACCTGCCCAAGTTCTCATAGATAGTAACTAGCAAACCTGGGAAACAGACCTGGGTTATTTCATTAAAAATCTTGTAATTATATTATTCCACCCAACTCTTCCTGCCTTAGTTGATCTCCTTTTAAAAATTAGCCACCAATGATAACCTAAAAATCCCAATGTCCTCCCTTCCCCTTTTGCTTCTAACTGATTAGAATGGAATTCCCTTTTGCATCCCAGAAACAGCAAAAAAAAAAAACAAAAAACAAACAAACTCAGAAGGGCTTTACAGTCAGAACTAATAGCTCTCCCAGACACTTATGGCCACCAAGCAGGCACAGATGCCATCTTTTGGTAAGTTGTTTCCATTGTTGGCATGTGGTTTGCAAGAAGGTATCCAAAATGCCAACCTGCCCTCTGCTGTTTTTGTCAAGAATTGCATCACAGAGTTTAGACTTCTCTAGTGAAGGTTGGCACAATCCAGTCCCGGGAAGTGGGAGAAAAATTCCTAAATAATTTGTTAATAATTATAGTTAATATTCTCTATTTTATTCTCATAGTACCTCCAAAACATTTTTATGTATTTCCTTGTATATACGATGTCTCTACGTATCAAATACAAGCTCTCAGAGGGCAGAGACCATTTCATTTTTTGTCTTTGTATCCTGACACACAGTAGGGTCATAGATCTGGAGTCAGAGGATTCTCAGAGGCCATCCTAGTCCAAGTACTTAATAAATACATGTTGTTTGAACCATCATAGTTTTTCAAATCTCTTTAGCATTAATGGGTACCTAAATTTATAACTGCTGAACATTTGATAGGCTTTCATGTGCAACAGGGATTGGGCATTTTCTGTTTAGCCCCAAGGGTAGAACCAAAAGCAATGAGGCAGAGTTTTAGCTTTTTTGGAAGGAGAAAATTTCCAAAATTTTAACTTTTGGCTGGGTGTGCTTGTTGCTGTTCGTCTTTCATTCTCAAAGAGGACCGTGACATTAGGAAGAGGATGCCATGACTTGCAAATCAATTGGATATGTATACCTACAATTCCTGCTACTAGGAAGGCCAAGGCTAGTGGGTCACTGGAGTTCTGAGCTGCAATGGGCTAAGATAAATGGGTGCCCTTGCTAAGCCCAGTACCAATATAGTGAGCCCCTGAGAACAGGGGACCACCAGGCTGCCTAAAAAGGGACAAACTAGCCTAGGTCAGAAACAGAGCAGGTCAAAGATCACATGCTGACCAGTAGTGACTGTCTGCTGTACTTCCATCCTAGGCCAGAGAGGGACACCTACTCTTAAAAAGAAAAAAAAAGGACTTTGCAGCAGTGGAATGGGTTGCCAAAGGATCTGGTAGATTCCCTATCACTGAGGTCTTCAAACACACTCTAGATGGCTATTGGACAAGGACGCTGCAGAAAGGATGATCTATTCAGATACAGGCTGGACTAGATGGGAGATGTCAAACACATGGCCAGGGGCTGGCCATACTCCTGAAGTGCAGCCTAATTCGATTAAAATGTAACTGGGAAATACTTTACAAAATAAGCAAAAATACAATAGAATGCAGATAGTGTTAATATGTGATTATCTAAATTAATCTGCAGCCTGCAAGAGAACTTAATGTACATTTACTAGCCTCCTTTTCTATCTGAGTTTGACACCACCAACCTAGCTGACCACTGAGGTTTATTCCAACTCACTTTCTGTAATATTGCAATTTACACCTGCATGGAGTTCAATGAGACTTCAGTTTAATGTTTTAACATCACCTCAAACTCTGTTCATCTATAATTAAACCAATCATCCTTGTTTGTTCTCCCAAGCAATTCATTCTATAGATTTTCCCATTTCTATTGACATGATTGCTATTCTCTCAATCACCTAGGCCCCAAACTTCAAGGTGGCTTTTGACTTTTTCCACTGCTCTGCTTTCTCCAACATCCAATCAGTCACCAAGTGTCATTGAGTCTTCCTTTATATTGTCTCTGTCATCCTTCTCTCCCTTTTTATATCCCTCCTGGCAACAAAAAGCATAGAGGACTTTGGAATTTGAAGACCTGTGTTCAAACTTCGGTTTTGCCATTTGCCATCTTCAAGGAAGTAACCAGGAAGAAAAAGGATTAGAAGAAGCTGAGGAGAATCCTGACTAACCTGAGTCAGGTGGTTAGAGGGTAGAAAAATGTGCGGCACAGAGAAGAAAGGTCAGAAGAACATTGAAGCTAAGTATTAGGCCTGATGCTCTTTCTGTATTGGGGACACCTGAAACATCTTGGAAGAAAGTAGCTTTCTATACTCTAAGGATTAAAGATAATGCTCTGGCCCCACAGAAATCATCAGGAAAGAAGCCTCCCAATGATGGTTGGAAGAATGAATAGTAGAGGAAATGAGATGACTATTTGTTAACCTAATAATAATAAGAAGGAAAACTATTGTCTTCTTAGGGATTGTATCCAGGACATAGCAGAAAATCTGCCTTGACTTCTCAGACAAGACATCATGGCTTAGTGGAAAAATATTTGGAGTCAAAGGACCTAGGTTAGAATCCAGGCTGTGCCTAAGATTCCCTGTCTTCCTTCCTAAAAGTCACATCACCTGACCTGTGTTCTGTTTCCTTATCTATAAAACAAGGAGGTTAGACTCTGAGGTTCCATTTAGCCATGAATCACTCACTACCTGTTGATTTATGTGAAAGCAGGCGCTATTGTTAGAAGAGAACCTACATGACTTTGCTAGGGATTATGAAATTGTAGGCAAGAAACTGAGGGCCTTGGGTACACAGATGGTTTTTCACTGGGCCTGGAGTCAAGAAGACCTGAGTTTAAATTCAGCTTCAGGCACTTACTAGCTGTGTGACCCTGGGTAAGTCACTTAACCTCTATTTGCCTTTGAAGCAGCCAGTGGATAGAGGGCTGATCTTAGAGTCAGAAAATTGTTGTTCTTATTGTTCAGCCTTTTCAGTCGTGGCCCCATTTGGGTTTTCTTGGTGAAGATACTGTAGCGGTTTGCCCTTTCTTTCTCCAGCTCATTTTACAGATAAGGAAACTGAGGCAAATAGGTTAAGTTTGCCTAGGGTCACATAGCTAGTAAGTATCTGGGACTGGATTTGAACTCATTGAAGGGTATTCTTCCTGACTCCAAGCCCAGTACTCTATCCACTGTGGCACCTCATTGCCTCCAAGGTAAACAGAGATTAAACTAGTTAAAATAGAAGTTAAGGAGTCAGGAAAATGTAAGTTCAAATCTGGCCTCAGACATTTACTAGCTTTGTGACCCAGGGCAAGTCATTTAACCTCTGTTTGCTTTAATTCACTGGAGGAGGAAATGGTGAACCACTCTGGTATCTTTGCCAAGAAAACCCCATGGGCAGTATTGGCATGCTGTGGTCCACGGGATCCTGAAGAGTGGATGTGACAGAAAATCAACAATTGCTTAAAGGAACATCAGAAGAGAGAAGCAGATTTGGAAAGGGAACAGCCATTAGAAATTGGTGGCAGAGAAAAGGCCTTAGATGTCTGAATCATGGCTTAACTGTAGCGAGGTTGAGAATTTGATCAGGGATGGAATGAACCTGATGAGGACTAGTTAAAAAATAACGTTCCTGGAATGTGATGAATCTAACCAAGAAGATTTTCAAGTGCAAATGGAGGGAGGAAAAACTGTTCCTATAAATCTGCCAAGGCAGATATGGCAGAGAGTTAAGTACCACGTACAACAGGGAGAACCAGCAATTCTCAGGAATCCTGACAACGCATGACTTTAAACGTCTAGGTATAAAGATGTAGTCATTCCTTAATATGGGTGATAAATGGAGAGATCTAGAATTCTTAATGCAAGGAGGCAAATTTAGCTTCATGGATATTACTATATGGTATCACTTGATGGTGTGGGACTCAGGACGGTAATACAGCTCTTAAAGGATATGCTTATTCACAAGGAACAGAAGTCTCCTGGAACTCCCTGCCCCACCGAAAGCAGAGAAGCTGATAAATTCTTGACTTGCCTTAATGATAATTTCATTTTTCTAAAAGTGGAGGAAGTGACAAGAGGAACGGCTACTCTGAACCTTATTCTGACCAACAAGGAGAACTAAAGGCTAGACTAGAGAGGATGGCAAGGTTGGGGGCGAGTGGCCACTCCATCAATTCTCGCAGCTTCTTAATCTGTCTTGACTACAGACAATCACCAGGCTTCCAGTCTGGAGACGTCCTCATTCCTTGAGCCCTCTGCTGTACTCCTGCTGAGCTCAAGCAATGTTTACAAAGTGATACAGGAGTGTGCTGGTAAATGTTCAATTATGGAAAAATGTGTGCATACACTTTTCCATGTAATCTGCTTTAATTACACTTCCTTAAGTTTAGGTAATGAACAGAATAATGAATCAGGTACTCATTTGTAGATGGTGGATTTCTGAAGTGTAAACGTTCACATTGAAAATTTAACAATGTGCTCTTTTAAAAAAAATTTATTTATTTTAATTTATGGAATAATTAAACAAGCATTTCCATAACATAGTATAATAAAAAAGATGATTGCATATGAAACTGCAAATCTATTATGTACAACTTGCTATTATTTTAAAATATGTAATAGTTATCATGTAACTTTCTCCTTTCCCCTATTTTTCTTCCTTCCCCCCCACCTGCCCTAGAGATGGCTATCATTAGACACAAATATTATTATTATATATTATATTATAATTAATATTAATATATCATATCATATATATTATTAAAGTCATTCTATATGTACTTTTATTTATCAGTTCTTTTTCTAGATAAAGATAATATCTTCTTTCATATGTCCTTTGTAGTTAATTTGGGTATTTATAGTAGTCAAAATGACCTAGTTGCTCAAAACCGTTATTTAAAAAAAATTTATTTTATTTTGATTTATGGAATAAAACAAGCATTTCTATAACAGTATAATAAAAAAAGATGATTGCACATGAAAAAAATGTGCAAATCTATTATATATAACTTGCTATTACTTTTAAATACATAATAAAATTATCATGTAAATTTCTTTTTTTCCTCCCCTGTCCCAAGATGGCAACATTAGACACAAATAGTTTATATGTATATATATACATACACACACACACACACACACATATATATATGTACATATATACGTATATGCAAAATTATTCTACACACATTTCCATTTATCAGTTCTTTCTCTGGATGCAGACAGCATCTTCCTTCATAGGTCCTTTGTAGTTAATTTGGGTGTTTATGATAGTCAAAATAATGTATTCACTCAAAGTTGTTCTTAAAACAATATTGCTGTTGCTGTATACAATGTTCCCTTGGTTCTGCTCATTTTGCTCTTCATTATTTCGTGTAAGTCTATCCATGTTTTTCTAAGATCATTGAACTCATCGTTTCTTGTAGCACAGTAGTATCCCATCACATCCATACACCACAACTTGTTCAGCCAAGCTGGTCCTAACACGCTAGGTTAGGGATGGATCCAGTATTCACCTGCAAAAAGGGGACACGACAGCAATCTATAAGTATTGGAATTGCTGCCCTGTGAAACTAAATCAGCTATTTTTGGCGCTGTGTTGATTCGCCCTCATATAGTTTTTGTGGTTTTCCACGGAGTAGGGCCATCTGCCTGCTGGTACTGTCTCTACTTCAAAGGAATCATTCCCCTTATATATCTGTGTGAAGTTCCTTTGAAGCTCAAGTTTAGTGTCAAACTTTTGACACCAAATTAAAGGAGACTATAAGGAAGTACCTTGCACAATTATGGCTAAGGGGAGAATATTAATTAAATATGGGCCAGGTTGCTAAGTAGTATAATATATAAACAGTTGGATTTGGAGTCAGAAAGACCTGAGTGCAAATTCTGCCTCAGATACTAACTGTGTGACCCTGGGCAAGTCACTTCATTTCCCATTTGGCTATTTTTCTGGACATGATTTCCAGAAACCCATCCTGCAAGATCACATCAGTTTGGAAACTCAAACTTCCTCAGTTCTCCCTGCCCCTGGAGGCCTCTCCCTCCCTCTGATTAGAGAAGATGGAGGGTGTACATTGGAGAACTATACCCAGATCTTCCACTGTTTAATGAAGGTGTCCAGGGAGTCCACCTCATTGTTTTCTACTTGGCTGCTCCCCTGGATTCCATGATCTCCAGATACTTATCATTCTGCAAGATGAAATCTACTCTGAAACTCACCTTTTCAGATAATTTCTCATACTGTCTTCCCAGATGACTTTTCAGCTTCTATTTATGTGTTGTCTTCCCCCATTATATTGCGAGTTCCTTGAAGACAGGAACTGTCATGTCTTTCTTTGTATCCCCAGTACTTAGCACAATCCCACATTGTTGTTGCTCAGTCATTTAGTTGTACCTGACTCTTTGTGACCCTATGGACTATTTTTTTCCATGGGGTTTTCTTGGCAATGACGCTGGAGTGGTTCGACATTTCTTTTTTCCAGTGGATCACCTTTTTTTTTGGTTAGAGCTCTCCATTATGACCTGTCTTGGGCAACCCTATATGGGAACCCTATATGGCATAGTTCTAAGTTTCATTAAGCTACACCAGCCCCTTTGCCACGACAAGGCAGTGATCCAAGAGAGGCATTTTTTTTTTTAGACAAATAGGGGTTAAGTGACTTGTTCAGGGCAAGTGCTGGAGGCTAGATTTGAACTTAGGTCTGTCTATCTCCAGGACCAGCACTCTAACCATTTTGCTTATTGACTTAACCAATCAATGACTGCTTCCTCATCTGTAAAATGGAAATGGTAACAATTAGCAACTACTTTATTGGGTTGTTATGAGGATCAAGGAAGATAACATATGCAAAGCACTTTGCAAACCTTCAAGTACTTTATGAATGTTAGTTATTAATAGAGATTACCATAGATGATGACGTAGACAGCTGAGATTATACAAAATTTTAAAGCTTTTTCATGAACAAAATCAATACAACAAAAATTAGAAGAGAAGCAGTTAATTGGGAAAATATTTGCATATGTTATTCATTAAGGTCTGTCTCATATAAAAGACTTATAAAGTGCATGAGCCATGAAAGTGCTGGAACTTTGGACAAAAAGTTGCCCATGACCAGATGTGGAACTCAAAATACAAATAATGTTAGATAGGTGCCAATTGGTCAGGAACTATATCCACCCAGGGAGATGGAGCAGCCAAGCTCTTTATAAAGGGATCTGCTGGAGCAAGAATATTCCATGTAAAGCTTTAATTTAGATTCTAGAAGACTTCCAAATACTTTATAACATTCTTTTTCCATTGCTGGGCCCAGGAATATCTTGGTTATCAAGCCATACTAGATTAGGATGTCAAAGTACAGAAAGTCCTGGTGAGTCAACTGTATGACTCAACCTGACTCACCAAACTTCAGCCTGGTTATAGTGGTCAGTTGCATTTCTTATACCCACCAGGTGCTGATATGTGTGCATAGTATTAGGGGAAAATGGGGTGGGGTAGGGGTTCTTCAAGTCTATTTGGACTCAGTTGGTAGGCAATGGGTTCATACTATCATTCTCTGATGGACTCATATCTTCCCCAAGGCTGGTATTTCATTATTGTTGATACCTGATGGGCAGTGCTCTATTGATCTTGAGATAGTTCCACTCTGGGCCATGAGAACCTGTTTAAGGCCTTGTAAGTGTTTGCTCAAGACTTTCAGTGGCCGTGACTACAACAAGATGCTATCCTTTATGCCTAATTTTGTGAAACAGATCTTTGAGTTAAGGCCTCAGAATAGCCAGCAAGTTTAATGCAATCTCAGCCAATTCCTTGTTGTCCTTTGGAGGGGGTTATGCTAGATTTTATCACATATCTGTCCTTGGCCTAGGGTTAGTGGGCTATGTTTGTAGTGTTAGACATTCAGACCAAAATGGCCTACTTTCTTCCTTGCACTAGACTTCTCTCCAAAACCGAGGTTGCTCACAATGTGTCTTCAAAGGAATTTTTCTGTTTCACAGCATCCTTTTTCACATCGCCTCCAAAAAGGGTCCCTAGCTTATCTCATATTCAGGGATTGCCCTCTTCATGCCTCTCCAAGTAAAAATTCACCTTTCCAGGTATATCATATTCAGGGTGATGGGCAGCCAAAGTATGCAGCTTAAACTGTGGCACACCATTTCTGGTGCCACACCTCCTATATGTGGGATTATTGCATGTCTTTATAACCAGCTTTGGGGTTCTGTCTGGGCCCATTCATCTATCTAGCACGTGTTCTTTTATCTGCACGATGGCTTACACCTGTAGTTTTTTTCTGCGCTTACTATGTGCACTGCCATTCTCACAGTTAAAGACTCCTTGGGAGTGTTGGGAGCTGTACAGGCTGATTTATAGCATATCATTTGTGCAGCTGGAGTAGGAAGCTGCCTGTCATTGCACCTGAGGGAGCAATGGAATTATGAGGATCAATGTCTAGATATCTTTCTGCAACCTCTATAGCCACAGGCCTTGCTAGAAACTGGTGTACAGTTGGCAGCTGGAAGAGAAATGAGAGCTATAGAAGAAAGCATCAGAAAGAGAATTTATAGCGGGGCACAAAAGTTTCAAAACATCACAAAATCACATGCTTCCTTAAAGTTAGACCAAATAGAAGCCAATGATGCCAGGAGACCAGAATTAAAAAAACAAAGTTAAAAGATGAAAAAAGTAGAATAAAATGTAAGGTATCTCATAGAAAAACAACTGAATTGGAAAACAGGTTGAAAAGATAAAAAATGTAGGAATCATTGGATTCCCTGAAAACCAAGACCAAAAACTATTTCAAGAAATATTTTTAAAAATTTCTCAGAGCTCTTGGAACCAGAAGGCAAAGTGGAAAAAGAAAGAATCCATCTGTCACCTTCTGAAAGAAACTCTCAAATGAAAATTCCTAGGAATATCATAGCCAAAATCCAAAGCTTTAAGGTCAAAGAAAAAATACTGTAGGCAACCAGAAAGAAAGAATTCAAATACTGAAAGAATTCAAATGCATTCAGGATCATGCATGATTTAGTCTCCATCACTACAAAGGATCAAAGATGTTGAATTTAGTGTTCTAGAAGGAAAATAATATAGGCTTACAGCCAAGAATAACTTACCCAGAAAAATTGAGTATAATCCTACAGGGTGAAAAATGGTTCTTTAATGAAATAAATGACTTCCAAGGATCTGTAATGAAAAGCCTAGAGCTGCAGAAAAACTTTAACATACAAACATAGGAGTGAAGAGATACATAATAAGGTAAATATGAACAAACAGTAATAAGGGAGTGAACGAAGATGAACTGCTTTCCTTCTAATAGGGAGGGAGGATACATGTGTCCCCTCTGGACCCTAACACTATCAGGGTCATAGTCCAGTTAGAAGGCTTGGGAATGGTTCTGGTATGACTAAATGACCTTAATAGAAGGTTGGAAAGGGAAGGGAAGAGGAATATACTAGGGAATAAAAGGGAGAAAAAGACTAGGGGACATTATCTCGCATAATCAGGATACATAAACAAAAGTATATACAACCGAGGAGGGAGGGGTGGGGAAAGCTGACATTTGAACCTCAATCTCATCTGAACTAGTCAAACAAGAGAAGAGTAAAACACCATTGGGTACAGAAATAAATTTCACTCAACAGGCAAATAGGAAGGAAAGGGAGAAGGGAGAAGGAGGACACAGAAGGAAGGTAGATTAAGGGAGAGATTACTCCTATGCAGAACGACCTCTAAATAAGGACATATTTATAGTTATATATTTGTAACTCTTTTTCTTGGTGGCAATGGATTGGAAACCGAGGAGCTGCCTATCAATTGGGGAATGACTAAATAAGTTACAGTATATAAATGCGATAGAATATTATTGTGCTATAAGAAAAGAGTTAAAAGACTTGATGAACTGATAGAGGATGACATGAACAGAACTAGGAGAATGATGTATACAATGACAACAATTGCAATTTATGATATTATAAAGATAAACAACTTTGAAAGACTCAAATACAGGCAGAAAGAAAGACAGATCCTACTCTCAAGGAGCTTATACTCTAATGGGGGAAGACAACTCATAAAAGAAAGCTAAAAAAGGGAGAGGGCATAGGGGAGAGTCAGGAGGGGATCAGAAAAGAGAGAAAGATGGATGATTTGGGAACTTCCTCAAGATGGAGGTTCCAGGAAGAACAAATCAATGGGAAGAAGAAATCACATGGGGAGAGGGATTTTCCAAGATGAGATGGCCACAGAGGTTACAGAGGGATTTTCTAAAGTGAGAAAGCAGCTGAGAGATGATAGTGAAGTCTGGAGATGAGGCAGGACTGAGAGATGAAAGAAAGATGGCTGGACTGAGCATTTCCTCAGCTTGGAGGCAACACTGATGGGCCAGGACCCCGTAATAGAAGTTGTGTTGACTGCTAGTTGTCTTCATGACTCGCAAGAGTTCTTCCTCTCAGTTTGTCTTTTCCACATCACCTTTCTTGTTGCATGAACTTTTACTGCACCTCCCAAAACTCTCTGGCATCATCTAAGAACTCCATGGTCTGCTTCTCTGCTAGATGCCTACCCCAGGATAACAGCTTGAGGAAGTCAGGTAAGGCTTAGGAACTCTGTTACTGCTGTTGTTCTTGCTTGGTTGTGACTCCACTGGGGGAGTGGGGTGGGTTTCTTAGAAAAGATACTGAGGTGGTTAGCCATTTCCTTCTCTACCACATTTTACAGGTAAGCAAACTGAGGCAGATAGGGTTAAGGGACTTGCCCAGGGTCACCCAGTTGGATTTGAACTTGGGAAGATGAGTCTTCCTGACTTCAGGCCTAGCACTCTATCCACTGAGCCACCTAGTTGCTAGTCCTGTAAATAGGTAGTACAAATATCATTATTCCCATTTTACAGATGAGAACTGAGGTTCACTAATCATATTTCCTCTTTTTAATAAATAGAGTTACTAACCTACTAAATTAGGGCCATGCTGTGGAAAGAGTACATTTTTTTTTTAACATCAAGACTTCTTCCATTGAGGCCCAGCTCAGTTTCCATGTCCTCTCTGAAGCCTTCTCTGACCTTTTCCCCTTTGACTCCATTACTTCCTACTTAGTATTATGGTTATCTTTTTTCCACTTCTTTATTCATTCATCTATCTATTTTTTATTTAGCTTTATTTTTATTTATTATTTATCTTCTTTTAAGCCATTAAAAATTCTGGTTTCTAAATTTTTTCTGCCCCTCTCTTTTATAGCTATCTTTTTACATATTATATCTCTCCCTCCACTCTACCTCCACTAAAATGTAAGCTCCTTGAGATCTGGGAATGTCATTAAAAATCATTGTGTTAACCAGGACTTGTTAGAGAGCCTTAGCCTTAGTAGATACTTAATAAAAGCTAGCTTAATTTAATTTCATCAAAGCATTCGACAAAGACTCTTATAATACCCCCAGAGAGAAGATGTGGACTGGATGATGGTAAAGTTAGGAGGATTTAATAACTAGGGTTTAATAACTAGATTAGACCCAAAAAGTGCTATTGGATATGGATTGATAACCCTTTGAGGAAGCAGGCTTCAAGTGCAATTCCTTGGGCACTTTCCATGGCTTATAAGAATAGGTAGGACTCTGAATGACAGAATTTCAATCCAAAAAGATATTGGTAGGCTAGAATGATGGACTTCATGGAGGAGATGGCAACTGAGCTGGGGTTGAAAGGATCGATGGGATTTTTGACGGGTGGAGATGGATTGGAAGCAGGAAAAAAGATACATCTTGAGAAGTGCCATGGGATCAAGAAAAGGTAGGCCAGACTTGGGCTACACCTTTCTAAGTTTTGAAAGGCCATAGAGGTATAGAGGATCATGCATTGATATGTCTAGAAAAATCATCACTTTCAAACAGCTTGATTGTGGTATTCTTAATAATTTACAAGGGGCAGCTAGGTGGCACAGTGGATGGAGTGCTGGGCCTGGAGTCAGGAAGACTAATTTATCTGACTTTCAATCTGGGCTCAGATACTTGTGATCCTGGGCAAGTCAGTTAACTTTGTTTGTCTCAGTTTCCTCAACTGTAAAATGATCTGGAGAAAAAAATGGCAAAGTCCTGCAATATTCTTGCCAAGGAAACTCTAGAAAATGGGGTCACAAGGAACCATTCAGGATGGGAAATTATTGAAAAACAACCACAACAACAAAATAAGAATTTGTAGGGACTTAAAAAATATTGTCCAATGCTTTACTGATTCAATGACTCAGTTTTCTATATATTTGAGAAATGAAGTTGTTATCAGAGAAAATTGCTATAACAATTTGTCACAGTTGTGATTATTAACCTTGTATTTGCCTCTTATTTTCTCCATTTATCCTGCCCTCTCTCTCTCTCTCTCTCTCCCCCCTTCTCTCTCCTCTTTCACCCTATCCATCCTCAAAAGTGTGTTGCTTCTGACTTTTACCCCCCCCAATCTGTCCTCTCTTCTATCAATTCCCTCCTCCCCTTTTCTCCTATCCCTTTCCTTTCCTACTTTCCTGGAGGGCAAAAGATTTCTTTGCACAACTGAATGTGTATGTTATTTTATTTTTGAGCCAATTCTGATGAGAGTAAAGTTCATGTGCCACCCACCTGTTCTTCCCCCATCTTCCCCTCCACTGTAAAAGTTCTTTCATACCTCTTATATGTCAGATAATTTATCCCATTCTACCCCTCTTTTGCCACTTCTCTCACTGTATTCCTTTTTTTTAACCCTTTAATTTTAATTTTTTAGATAATCATCCCATCATATTCAACTCACATCCATGCCCTCTATCTAGGAATACTCCTTTTTAACTGCCCTAATAATGATAAAGTTTTAAGAGTTACAAGTATCATTTTCCTATGTAGGTATGTAAACAGTTTTACCTTATTGAATCTCTGATTCCTCTTCCCTGTTTACCTTTTTATGCTTCTTTTGAGTCATATAAAAATTCAAATTTTCTATTTAACTCTGGTTGGTCTTTTCATCAGGAATGCTTGAAAGTCCTGTGTTTCACTGGATATCCATTTCCCCCCCCCCCCCCCCCGAAGGATTATACTCAGTTTTGCTGGGTAGTTGATTCTTGTTTATAATCCTACCTCTTTTGCCCTCCAGAATATCATATTCTAAGCCTTCTGATCTTTTAATGTAGAAACTGCTAGATCTTGCGTTGTACTGACTGTAGTTCCATGATATTTAAATTATTTCTTTCTGGCTACTTGCAATATTTTTTCCTTGACCTGGGAGCTCTGGCATTTGCTTATAATATTCCTAGGAGTTTTCATTTTGGGATCTCTTTCAGGAGGTGCTCAGTGGATTCTTTTAATTTTTATTTTATCCTCTGATTCTCAAGTATCAGGGCAGTTTTCTTTGATAATTTCTTGAAAGATGATGTCTAGGCTCTTTTAAAAAATTATTATTATAGCTTTCAGGTAGTACAATAATTCTTAAGTTATCTCTCCTGGATCTATTTGCCAGGTCAGTTGTTTTTCCAAAGAGATAGTTCACATTTTCTATTTTTTCATTCTTTTGATTTTGTTTTATTGTTTCTTGATGTCTCATTAAGTCATTAACTTTCACTTGTCCCATTCTAATTTTTAAGGGACATTTTCTTCCATCAGCTTTTGTACCTTGTTTCCCACTCGGCTAATTCTATTTTTCAAGTTCCTTCCTTCAGTGAATTTTTGTATATCTTTTTCCATTTGGCTAACTCTGCTTTTCAAGGTATTCTTCTCTTCCTTGGATTTTCATGCTTCTTTTACCATTTGACCTATTCTGTTTTTTAAGTTTATTTTCATCAGTACTTTTTTGTGCCTCCTTTACCAGACTGCTGATAATTTTTTCTTTTTTTTTTTTCTTTTTTTTTTCTTTTTTTTTTTCTATTCAGTTTTTTTAAAATTTTTTTTATTTACTC
>CM053580.1:446649294-446666859 GCA_028627135.1 Pseudochirops cupreus
TACTTAGTGATTAATGATATTTAGTAATTGTGAATCTAGATAAGTGACTGATTAAGTTATTCTATGATTGCCCCATGAGTGGGAGATTGATTATTGTGTTGTGGAATGATTGAATGATTAAGTAAGGAGGGTTTCCCCCTTAGGGAAACCAGATGATTATTCTTTTGTTCTTTGTTCTAAATACTGTGGCCACTGTAGTGAAAACTATGTGGCCATTCTAATGTTAAGCTATCTTGAACACTATATTGTGATTTTCTGTAATAAGATGTAATGTTGTGAATACTATATTGTGATTTGTTGTGAATGTTTGCCTTGATTTGTAATGGAATAAATGGAGTGTTCACTATACTCTGTAATCAGAACCTTAAAAGCTATTCACAGTAGCATTCTTTTGGGAAGCTGCTCGTGCATGGCATTACAAAGTCTGTGTTTTCTTGCTTCTGGTCCCATCTCTAGAATGAATTTTCCTTCTCATCTCTGCCTTCTCCATCACTAGTATCCTTCAAACACAGCTCAGACGCTACCTCCTACATGAAGCTTTTCTGGATTCTCCCTAGATGTTGGGGCTCTCTCCCTTTTGAAATGATTTTTTACATCCTCTGTATTTACTTAACTGGATACATGTTGTGTTTGTGTATCCCTTCCATCTAATGAAGTGTCTTACAGATAGTATGATTTTAATAGATGTTTGTTGAATTGAACAGCTATGGGCTGCTAGGTGGCACAGTATATAGAGTACAAGTCCTGGAATCAGAAGGACCTGAGTTCAAAGCCAGCCTCAGATACTAGCAAGTTACTTTACCCCAAATTGAACAGCTGTTTTCAAATATTTGGAGGACTGTCACATGGAAGAGAGATTAGACTTATCCTACCTGGCCTCAAGGAACAGAGCTAGAACCAGTGGCCAGAGCTACAAAGAGAGGCTCAAAGGGAGGAAAAGCTTCCCAACAGTTGTTTTTCAGACAAGTCTGATTTCCCCTGATCCCATTTGGGGTTTTCTTAGTAAAGATACTGGAATGGTTTGCCATTTCCTTCTCCAGTTCATTTTACAGAGGAGGAAACTGAGGCAAGCAGGGTTAAGTGACTTGCCCAGGGTCATACAAGCTAGTAAGCATCTGAGGTCAGATTGGGCTCAGGAAATAGAGGTTTCCTCTCATTGAAAGTGTTCAAGAAAAACTTGTTAATCTCTTTCAGAGCATTTTGTAGATGTGATTCTTAGTCACTTACAGGTTACATTAAATGTCATCTTAGGTCCCATCTAATTCTGAAAGTCTATGTTCTTGGGACCAGAAGATAACTAAGGCTTTCCTCCCCCCAGCACTAAATTCTATAATCCTAACTTGGATATTTTTTCTCACCTCGTTTTTCCTTAAACTAATGTGATTCCACCTCCTGTAGGATTTTCTAAGAGCATTGCTGCTGAATCAGCAACAAACACACATAAGTTCATGTTCTTTTTCTAAGCAAGAGCAGCGTTCACTTAAGCAGCCCCACTCATGAGCACAAGTTCTCAATGATGTCATCGGTTTCAGTTACCAGTGCATGGCCCAGCAAGCCCATTTCTGGCAGAGAATCATGTACAGTACAGTCTGGGGAGCTGGATCAGGACACGCAAGCCATGCTCTTTGAGTCAGACCGTGGATAAATACTTCAGTTAACACCGTGGATTAAAAGGCTGTTGTTTGACCCCAAGGGAGAATCTTCTATTTACTCAGAGGATGCAAAGAGCAAAAGTTCAAGTTCCAGTTTCATTTGGGTGGCCTTATCAGTCCAATGAGCCCCTTAGACCTTTCCTTTGTGTTCTGTTTCAGACATTTTGACCTTGGCAAAGTGTCATGTCTCAGCTAAGTGTAGTCATGTGCCCTGTTCCTTTCAAAGTATAGGATATAATTATAAATTATTTTTTTTTGGATACATATATAATATATATTAAAAATATATATAATTTAGATAATATAAATTATATCTCCTTCCAGGGGAAGGGAAAGGAAACAAATAAGCATTTATAAAACTCCTACTGGGTTCCAGGTACTACTGTGCTAAACACTTTACAAATATCATTTCATTTGATCCTTATAACAACCTTATGAGGTAGGTATTATTATTACCTCTATTTTTACAGTTGAAGAAACTAAAGCAGACAGAGGTTAAGTGACTTGCCCAGGGTCATACAACTAGTAACTGTCTGAGTCTGGATTTGAACTCAGGTTTTCATGATTCTAGCTGTCTCACTGCTAGCATACTGGAAAGACTGCCAGACTTTCATTCATAAGAGTCGAGGGTTGAAATCTTGTTTCTAATACCTGCTGACTACATGATACTGGATAAGTCACTGATCTCTCTCAGCTTCAGTTTTCTCATCCCCAAAATAGTAATAGCAATAACTGTGTTATCCACTACAAAGGTATCTTTAGGCTCAAATGAGATGTTAAGTCCTTTGTAAACTTTTATATAGATATTAACAATTATTATTATGATTATATATTACTTTCCTTCTTAATTTAACTCATGAAAATAATAGCTACCAAGGCCATGTCTATCCAATGCCAAAAACAACCAGTCATTTGACGAGGAAAAAGATAAACCAATCAAACCAGTTATTTGGCATCAAATAAATTAAGCAGCCAATTGACTGTATGTTTGAACTTTCGACTTGTTCTTTTGTTGTGATGTAAACCTAGCAAGTCACTTAACCCCTGAATTGAACATCTGTTTTCAATTCCATATTGTCATATGGAAGAAAGATTGGCTTTGTCCTTCCTGGCCTCAGGGAACAGAACTAGAATCAGTGGCCAAAGCTACAAGGAGAACAATTGAAGCTCAAAGGGAGGAAAAGCTTCCCAACAGTTATTATTCAGTTGTGTCTGACTCCTTGTGATCTCATTTTGGGTTTTCTTGGCAGAGATACTCTAGTGGTTTACCATTTCCTTCTGCAGCTCATTTTAAAGATGAGGAAACTGAGGCAAACAGGATTAAGTGACTTGCCCAAGGTCACATAGCTAGTAAGTGTCTGAGGCCAGATTGGGTTCAGCCAATAGTGGGTTTCCTTTCATTGGAAGTCTTTAAGAAAAAACTTGATACCCTCTTTTGGAGTACTTTGTCATATCAAGCTTATGACACCCCAAAAGACACCATAATATCATGGAGGTTCCATCATGGTGTTGCAGTGACAAGGATTTTTTATATTAGGATGCCAGGCTCCTGGGTAGCAAGTATCACATGGGAAGGTAGGACAACAAAAGCCAGACCAACAGATAAGAGGGCCATGAGGTAGATACAATACAGAATGTCAATAAATGAAAAAATCAAGAATGAAATTATCACAACAAATAACATAAAGAGAAAAGGAGCAAGAGCACTGGGAGAGTAGTTGAGTCATCCCAATAAAAGTCATTGATCTATAGCTGGAAGGGACCTTAGAGGTCATCTGGCCCAGTCTCTCATTTTACACGTGAGGAACAGAGACGTCAAGTAACCTGCTTACATTCACATAGTTTGTAAGTGATGGAAGCCAGGAATTGAACCCATATCCTCTGATCTCAAGTCCAGCACTCTTTAAATCTCACCACACCAAAGCAAGGGCCAAAATGAGGAATCATCAGGACAAATTGAAGAGTCACAGGAACCAAGGCAAAACACACCAAGTAAAGAGAAAATTGACCATGGATAAACTGGTTTTCTATATTCCCTCAATGCTCTTTCAAGCTGATCTAAGCTTTCAAAAGCCAGCCATTAGAAATGGGGCAAAGGGTAAACAAAGTAGACACAACTGCCTTAAGCACAATGCAGGTGGGAAAGAGATGACAACAAGCAAGGGACATATTTCCATTTTGTCTTTGACAAATGCACATCTTTTTTAAAGCCAGAAAATCCATGGCACATTGGTGTTTATTTTGTAAGTCTTATGTGTTACATCGAAGGCTCCAAGTCTCTGATTGACAGGTATACACAAGGAGTGTAATTTTCAGATCTTGCCTGGAGTAAACAAATGCTTTTTTGCCACCTCTTTAAAGGAAAAGCTGTGCCAAATGCTGGGACTCGTACAAATGTTCCATCTCCTATTCACAGCTGGCTGACATGGTAGCATGGAAACATGAAGTTATTGAGCAGCACATATATTGAAAGAATAAAGCATTGCAATATGGATCAATTTAATGCAGTTATTTGTGTAGTAATAAATCTCACTTATAAAGTACTTTCTTCCACTAAAGTCCTATTTCAGTACCTCAGTGGGGTATGGAGGTAACTTTATGAAGTAGGTTAATATAAATAGTCAGTGTTCTCAAAAAGGCTATGCCAGAAAAGCATAACCTCTATTAGACCCTACTAAATTGTAAAGGTTTTTCGTACTGGCCAAATAATGAACTGTATATGTGTTCTATAACAATCAATCTAGCTAGATTCAGTGAAGTTTCTCATGAGATGGTTAACTACCAGATGGTGGGAGGTTTTGTTTGTTACAGGGGGGGGGGGGGGGGGAGAAGGTCGGTCATAGTAACATGAAGGCTATCTAACAAGGCATGGAAGGAATGAGTTACAGATTTGTAGAAGTAATATCCACTCTAATACTACAAAGATTCTCAGAAGTATTGACTCAGACATTTTATCTTATGAGATTTAGTCCTTTATTCCACTTTGTCAAAATCTTCTTGTATTGCAGTTTGCAGTGCTGAGAAGCCCAAAATGTAAGAGTACAAGGGGATCTGTCTGGAAAGAATATGATCACTCAGGTCTTCCAGTCAAAATAGCAAGTTTATTGTTATGCCATTAGAAGCCAGTGAGATTCTAAGTGAATTTGAGCAAAAGTGGGAAAAAAGAAAAAAACAGTGAGAAGATGAGGATGGGATTAAGGAGCGGCAAATTGCATGAGGTGGTCCAGGTGCAGACAATGTAAGGATTTAAGTAGTCAGAGAGCCACAGAGAAGGGACAATTAAAAGGATTATTTAGGGGCATCTAGGTGGCAGTGAATAGAACCCTGGAGTCAGGAGGACCTGATTTCAAATCTGGCCTCAGACACTTAACACTTACTAGCCATGTGACCTTGGGCAAGTCACTTAACCCCTATTGTCCTGCCTTCCCCCCTCTAAAAAAAAAAACAACAAAAAAAAAGGATTATTGAATATCTAGGTAGAAATGTGTGGGAAAGTTCAGGGGCTAGGTTGCCTTCAAAGACAAGGTCTTATTCTTTTAAGGGTCCAGCTCAAATCCCATAACCCCATCACTTGGATCTTCTGGTGTATTCACTACCTTTTCCCAGCTTTGAATCATTTATAAATTTGATAAATTTGTCATCCAAGTCACTAATAAAAATGGTGAATAAAAACAACAAAGCCTTGGGTGCACTCTACTGGTGACAACCCTCCAGGGTGATGTCAACCTAGCAATTAACACTTGGGTCTGGTCAGTCAATCAGTTCAGAACTCTATTTGAATGATAGCGCTATATAGTTCGTGTCTCTCCATCTCATCCAGAAGGATGTCACTGAGAAATTTGGTAAAATGCTTTGGTGAAATCTAAATAGCCTATGTCCATGTCCATGGCACTTTCCTGGTTAACTCTATCAACAAAAGAAATTAAGTTAGTCTAGTTGTAAACAAACCCACATCTGAATGGTAGTGGCCACTATTTCCCTTTCTAAGTGTTCATATACCTTTCCTTTAATATCATTCCAGCATTTTTTCCCACTTGGAACTTTTATCAGGGTAATTGATTGAAGCTTTTACCTTCCTCCTTTTGAAAAACAGAAACTTTTGTAATCACCTCTGAAAATTCCATTAGCTCCTTGGGATTCCTCAGGCCCTCTAACTAGAAATTGCTGATAGGAAATATTCTGTAACTATCTCCTCATTTGTCTTGAATTTGAGAGAAAATAGAAGCCAAAGAATAACTGAGTAGTTCTCCATTTTCCATTTCATTACCGAAGTTCTCTTCCCCCCAGGAACAGTTGTATTTATTCCTTCTCTAGCCCCTAACAGAGTTTCAAATGCCCTTCTTGCTGGCATTGATGCTTTTCTCAAGCACAAGGTCATGTGTAGCAAGGCTCTGGACTTACCGGTCCAAACAAGGATATATTAAGTCATATAGAAAGGGCTTTCAGAAGTCAAGTGTTAAATTTTCAGTGTGAGCATTTAAAACTCAGAAATTGTCATATGCTACAAATCAGAATTTGATTGATGTTTTGATTGTCTAGACTTAAGAAAAGTATGCATATATACAAAAATATTTATAGCAGCTAGTTCGGTGGTGGCAAAGAATTGGAAATCAAGAGAATGCCCATCAATTGAAGAATGGCTAAACAAGTTGTGGTATATGAATGTAAAGGAATACTATTGTGTTATAAGAAATGATGAGCAGGCAGATTCCAGAGAAACCTGGAAAGGCTTATATAAACGGATGCTGAGCAAAATTAGCAGAACCAGGAAAACACTGCACAAAATAATAGCAACATTGTACAACGATCAACTATGATTGACTTAGCTCTTCTAAACAATACAGTGATCCAAGACAATTCCAAAAGACTCATGATGGAAAATGCTATCCACATCCAGAGAAATAACTGATGAAGTCTGAATTTGAATTGAAGAATACTATTTTTACTTTCTTTATTTTTTTGTAGTTGTTTTCCTTTTGCTATGTTTCTTCTTTCACAATGTAACTAATATGGAAATGTGTTTTACATGATTTCACATATATAACCTATATCAAATTGCTTACTATCTTAGGGAAGAGGGAAGGAAGGATGAAGGGAGAGAAAAAAATGTGGAACTAAAAGGCTAATTAAAAATGAATGCTAAAAATTATCTCTACATGTAAATGGAAAAAATAAAATACCATTTCTAAAGGGGAAAAAAGAAAATGATGAATAAAATTTCAATAATACAGATAAAAGTATTTCTTTTAGAAAGCTAATTGTTAAAAATTTATCAGCACACCTTTGTTCCTAAACCACATTCCCACTAACAGATTGGGTTCCCAGAGTTAGGTTAGCTAAATCTCTCACTCAGGTTTCTAAGAGGGTACCTCTGGAAGGCAAGGGTGGCTTATCTCTAATGTTATCATCTGAAGCCTCCATTCTTTTATTTTCTCCCCAATTTTAATCACTAGTGATTAATGCCCCAATATCATTTAACCAATTAACATCAATTAGCTTGTGCAAAAGGATATTTGTGACCTAGGGGTGGATGGCTTTTGTACTTTCCACTCTCCCTTAAGAGGATACTGAGTAGTGACTGATGAAATTGTAACTTTATTGTACCCCATGGGTGGAGGACTTTGACTTTCATACTTTGTGTCCCTTAGGGATGATTGAATGATTGAGTTACTAAATGGCTATATTTTGTTTAAAACTATGTGACCACTTTGGTGAAAACTATGTGGCCATTTTAGTGATAAGTTGTTGAGTTGTGACATGGTGAATGCTGTATTTTGATTTTTTGTGAATGTTTTGCTCTGATTTGTTATTGAATAAATAGTGAGTTTGCTATACTATGTAATCAGAACCTTGAAAGCTATTCACATCAGCAGTCCTCTGGAAAGCTGCTTGTGTGTGGCTTTACACTAGGTAACAGAAGGTATCTAGATGGGATTAAGGGGTAGAAAGTAACCTGGGGAGGACCAGAGGTAATAGACAATGAAGGACATGACTGGGTCTCCATGTAGTTGGGGATAGCCTCCTTGACTGATTATCTGTGTTTTTTAAAAGCAGTGCAACTGAATGGCCACTCCTAGCTACTGCATGGAGGCATGAACTGAACTGGGCAGTGGAGGCTATGAAATGAACTGAAGGTCTTACCTTTTCTCTGTAAGGATAGAGGAGTGTGTAAGTGGGCTCTATGTGTATAGTGAGGACCCTACATGTAAGAGGGTTATTGTACAGTGTGATTCAAAGGGAGGTAAAATAGATATCTCTAGCCTCTTCTCCCCCTATCTTTCTCCAGGAAAAAATTTCATTCCTGCCAGGATGGAAAGCAAGAGGTTGGAGCCAAAGGCCACCATGCCTGCTTTCCTCAGGGAGAAGAGGTACTGAGCTAGAAGCACATTTCTCTGCTCCCTTAAATAGTTTGTCTAGGTGATATGATCAGGTTCCATTTAACTTCAGATTGCTTTGTCATTTTCAGGGAGGAGGGGGATCCCCAAGTTCTATATCCAGGGCTTGACCCTTTTCCCATCAAATGTCAGTTCTACAATGAACAAACATAGCAAATAGCAAAGGTACCCATTTATCTATATTGCAGCAAAACAGAAATCAGAGAAGGTCTATATAGGAGAATATAGACCAGACAGTAGTGTATAATGAAAGAGTTCTCTGCCTGGGATGGAGTTCAACCAAGAGAGTCCTGGGACTCACCCAAGGGGAAACTCCCTGTCTTAGGTAAAGACATGATGAAGACTACTCCTCCCCTCATATTTTCCCAGTTTCTTCAGCAACCTGTAGTGAAGTTGATCACTTCCATCTTCTCTCTGAAAGCTGGAAGCCAGGAACATTGAAAGAAGAGTTCAACCAACTGGCTGTCAGACAGGACAGGGCAGACCCTTCATCTCCACCAGTAAGGAGAGTACAACATCAATGGGCTTCGGGTCAGGAGTAACAACCTCTTTTCTACTTCTCTGAGAAATGAACTTAGGGTATTTGTTTCTGTTCTGTACTATTTTTCTTCAGTTTCAAGTGCCTGAGGACATTCCCACAGTCCCAGGATTTGAACTATAGCAACCTTGGAGTCAAAACTGTGAATGGGATGGGACTATAACCAGTTAGCCCAGCCTAGAAGCCAAAGTAAAAAAGAGGTAAGCAGGGGAAGGCAAGTCCCTCCCCTTTCACTTAGTCTAGTTCATGGTGTCCATGTTGAGTGTAATAGCTATGAGTGACCAAAACAGGCATAGCCAAAAAGACATTGGAAGGAAAGCAAATGGTTTGGTTGCAGACATGGCAGTGAATCAAGGGAACTACTCCTATCCATAGAGATACCACCTGCAAATCAGGCCACACTCAAAAGCTGGATTGCACTGGAAAGATATAGTAAGAACAGAAGTTATATAGCATTTTCCCCAACAGCTAGGGACACATTTTCCTCCAAGGAACCACCTTGAGCCCTGGAAAGAGTGGACTCAAAGCAGCTTCTACAGATTATGTGACCCACTAAGTTCACCTCTGAATTCAGCATTATCAATGAATGAATTACTATAGCTCTCTCTTGGCTGCCTTTCATCCATACTGGAATAAATAGACTCTCTGAGACTTTGCTCCTTAAATTCATCATCATCTCTAATACTTCTTCACCTAAAGCAGAAATGAGCACATTGAGGGAAAGTGCAGAGGCCGCAGGTGTGGAGACCCTGAAGTCCTGTCCCATCCAGGGACTAAAAGCATGTCTTTCTCAAATGCAGCCAGGTAGGAAAAGACTTGTTTTTATCAGTGCTTTTTAAATTCACCAAAGTTCCAGCTCACCAGTCTGTCTTCACTATATTGATTAGATGAAGGGAACTAGCTAAAGAATGTCTTCATGCACTCCAAATCAATCAATAAACATTTATGAGGCACCCACTATGTGTCAGGCCCTGTGCTAAGAACCCAGGATACAAAAAGAGGCAAAAGTCCTTGCCTTCAAAGAGCTTACATTTCAATGGAGAAGACCATATACAAACAAATATATACAAACCTAGCTATATACAGGATAGATAGGAAATAATTGAGAGAAAAGGCACTAGAATTAAGAGAGGTTGTGAAAAGCTTCCTGAAAACGATGGGATTTTAGTTGGGGTTGAAAGGAAGTCAGGGAAATCAGTAAGCAGAGCTAAGAAGGGAAAGCATTCTGACAGGGTATGGGATCTGGACCCCAAAATGCAACCCAGCTCCTGAACTTTCCCATCTAGATACTCAATAATTCTCTCAACTGTCTTTTCACTGTGGCTCTGACCCAGTCATGTCCTTCATTGTCTATTACCTCTGGTCCTCCCCAGGTTACTTTGTACCCCTTAATCCCATCTAGATACCTTCTGTTACCTAGTGTAAAGCCACACACAAGCAGCTTTCCAGAGGACTGCTGATGTGAATAGCTTTCAAGGTTCTGATTACATAGTATAGCAAACTCACTATTTATTCAATAACAAATCAGAGCAAAACATTCACAAAAAATCAAAATACAGCATTCACCATGTCACAACTCAACAACTTATCACTAAAATGGCCACATAGTTTTCACCAAAGTGGTCACATAGTTTTAAACAAAATATAGCCATTTAGTAACTCAATCATTCAATCATCCCTAAGGGACACAAAGTATGAAAGTCAAAGTCCTCCACCCATGGGGTACAATAAAGTTACAATTTCATCAGTCACTACTCAGTATCCTCTTAAGGGAGAGTGGAAAGTACAAAAGCCATCCACCCCTAGGTCACAAATATCCTTTTGCACAAGCTAATTGATGTTAATTGGTTAAATGATATTGGGGCATTAATCACTAGTGATTAAAATTGGGGAGAAAATAAAAGAATGGAGGCTTCAGATGATAACATTAGAGATAAGCCACCCTTGCCTTCCAGAGGTACCCTCTTAGAAACCTGAGTGAGAGATTTAGCTAACCTAACTCTGGGAACCCAATCTGTTAGTGGGAATGTGGTTTAGGAACAAAGGTGTGCTGATAAATTTTTAACAATTAGCTTTCTAAAAGAAATACTTTTATCTGTATTATTGAAATTTTATTCATCATTTTCTTTTTTCCCCTTTAGAAATGGTATTTTATTTTTTCCATTTACATGTAGAGATAATTTTTAGCATTCATTTTTAATTAGCCTTTTAGTTCCACATTTTTTTCTCTCCCTTCATCCTTCCTTCCCTCTTCCCTAAGATAGTAAGCAATTTGATATAGGTTATATATGTGAAATCATGTAAAACACATTTCCATATTAGTTACATTGTGAAAGAAGAAACATAGCAAAAGGAAAACAACTACAAAAAAATAAAGAAAGTAAAAATAGTATTCTTCAATTCAAATTCAGACTTCATCAGTTATTTCTCTGGATGTGGATAGCATTTTCCATCATGAGTCTTTTGGAATTGTCTTGGATCACTGTATTGTTTAGAAGAGCTAAGTCAATCATAGTTGATCGTTGTACAATGTTGCTATTATTTTGTGCAGTGTTTTCCTGGTTCTGCTAATTTTGCTCAGCATCCGTTTATATAAGCCTTTCCAGGTTTCTCTGGAATCTGCCTGCTCATCATTTCTTATAACACAATAGTATTCCTTTACATTCATATACCACAACTTGTTTAGCCATTCTTCAATTGATGGGCATTCTCTTGATTTCCAATTCTTTGCCACCACCGAACTAGCTGCTATAAATATTTTTGTATATATGCATACTTTTCTTAAGTCTAGACAATCAAAACATCAATCAAATTCTGATTTGTAGCATATGACAATTTCTGAGTTTTAAATGCTCACACTGAAAATTTAACACTTGACTTCTGAAAGCCCTTTCTATATGACTTAATATATCCTTGTTTGGACCGGTAAGTCCAGAGCCTTGCTACACATGACCTTGTGCTTGAGAAAAGCATCAATGCCAGCAAGAAGGGCATTTGAAACTCTGTTAGGGGCTAGAGAAGGAATAAATACAACTGTTCCTGGGGGGAAGAGAACTTCGGTAATGAAATGGAAAATGGAGAACTACTCAGTTATTCTTTGGCTTCTATTTTCTCTCAAATTCAAGACAAATGAGGAGATAGTTACAGAATATTTCCTATCAGCAATTTCTAGTTAGAGGGCCTGAGGAATCCCAAGGAGCTAATGGAATTTTCAGAGGTGATTACAAAAGTTTCTGTTTTTCAAAAGGAGGAAGGTAAAAGCTTCAATCAATTACCCTGATAAAAGTTCCAAGTGGGAAAAAATGCTGGAATGATATTAAAGGAAAGGTATATGAACACTTAGAAAGGGAAATAGTGGCCACTACCATTCAGATGTGGGTTTGTTTACAACTAGACTAACTTAATTTCTTTTGTTGATAGAGTTAACCAGGAAAGTGCCATGGACATGGACATAGGCTATTTAGATTTCACCAAAGCATTTTACCAAATTTCTCAGTGACATCCTTCTGGATGAGATGGAGAGACACGAACTATATAGCGCTATCATTCAAATAGAGTTCTGAACTGATTGACTGACCAGACCCAAGTGTTAATTGCTAGGTTGACATCACCCTGGAGGGTTGTCACCAGTAGAGTGCACCCAAGGCTTTGTTGTTTTTATTCACCATTTTTATTAGTGACTTGGATGACAAATTTATCAAATTTATAAATGATTCAAAGCTGGGAAAAGGTAGTGAATACACCAGAAGATCCAAGTGATGGGGTTATGGGATTTGAGCTGGACCCTTAAAAGAATAAGACCTTGTCTTTGAAGGCAACCTAGCCCCTGAACTTTCCCACACATTTCTACCTAGATATTCAATAATCCTTTTTTTTTGTTGTTTTTTTTTTTTTAGAGGAGGGAAGGCAGGACAATAGGGGTTAAGTGACTTGCCCAAGGTCACATGGCTAGTAAGTGTTAAGTGTCTGAGGCCAGATTTGAAATCAGGTCCTCCTGACTCCAGGGTTCTATTCACTGCCACCTAGATGCCCCTAAATAATCCTTTTAATTGTCCCTTCTCTGTGGCTCTCTGACTACTTAAATCCTTACATTGTCTGCACCTGGACCACCTCATGCAATTTGCCGCTCCTTAATCCCATCCTCATCTTCTCACTGTTTTTTTCTTTTTTCCCACTTTTGCTCAAATTCACTTAGAATCTCACTGGCTTCTAATGGCATAACAATAAACTTGCTACTTTGACTGGAAGACCTGAGTGATCATATTCTTTCCAGACAGATCCCCTTGTACTCTTACATTTTGGGCTTCTCAGCACTGCAAACTGCAATACAAGAAGATTTTGACAAAGTGGAATAAAGGACTAAATCTCATAAGATAAAATGTCTGAGTCAATACTTCTGAGAATCTTTGTAGTATTAGAGTGGATATTACTTCTACAAATCTGTAACTCATTCCTTCCATGCCTTGTTAGATAGCCTTCATGTTACTATGACCGACCTTCTCCCCCCCCCCCCCCCCCTGTAACAAACAAAACCTCCCACCATCTGGTAGTTAACCATCTCATGAGAAACTTCACTGAATCTAGCTAGATTGATTGTTATAGAACACATATACAGTTCATTATTTGGCCAGTACGAAAAACCTTTACAATTTAGTAGGGTCTAATAGAGGTTATGCTTTTCTGGCATAGCCTTTTTGAGAACACTGACTATTTATATTAACCTACTTCATAAAGTTACCTCCATACCCCACTGAGGTACTGAAATAGGACTTTAGTGGAAGAAAGTACTTTATAAGTGAGATTTATTACTACACAAATAACTGCATTAAATTGATCCATATTGCAATGCTTTATTCTTTCAATATATGTGCTGCTCAATAACTTCATGTTTCCATGCTACCATGTCAGCCAGCTGTGAATAGGAGATGGAACATTTGTACGAGTCCCAGCATTTGGCACAGCTTTTCCTTTAAAGAGGTGGCAAAAAAGCATTTGTTTACTCCAGGCAAGATTTGAAAATTACACTCCTTGTGTATACCTGTCAATCAGAGACTTGGAGCCTTCGATGTAACACATAAGACTTACAAAATAAACACCAATGTGCCATGGATTTTCTGGCTTTAAAAAAGATGTGCATTTGTCAAAGACAAAATGGAAATATGTCCCTTGCTTGTTGTCATCTCTTTCCCACCTGCATTGTGCTTAAGGCAGTTGTGTCTACTTTGTTTACCCTTTGCCCCATTTCTAATGGCTGGCTTTTGAAAGCTTAGATCAGCTTGAAAGAGCATTGAGGGAATATAGAAAACCAGTTTATCCATGGTCAATTTTCTCTTTACTTGGTGTGTTTTGCCTTGGTTCCTGTGACTCTTCAATTTGTCCTGATGATTCCTCATTTTGGCCCTTGCTTTGGTGTGGTGAGATTTAAAGAGTGCTGGACTTGAGATCAGAGGATATGGGTTCAATTCCTGGCTTCCATCACTTACAAACTATGTGAATGTAAGCAGGTTACTTGACGTCTCTGTTCCTCACGTGTAAAATGAGAGATTGGGCCAGATGACCTCTAAGGTCCCTTCCAGCTATAGATCAATGACTTTTATTGGGATGACTCAACTACTCTCCCAGTGCTCTTGCTCCTTTTCTCTTTATGTTATTTGTTGTGATAATTTCATTCTTGATTTTTTCATTTATTGACATTCTGTATTGTATCTACCTTATGGCCCTCTTATCTGTTGGTCTGGCTTTTGTTGTCCTACCTTCCCATGTGATACTTGCTACCCAGGAGCCTGGCATCCTAATATAAAAAATCCTTGTCACTGCAACACCATGATGGAACCTCCATGATATTATGGTGTCTTTTGGGGTGTCATAAGCTTGATATGACAAAGTACTCCAAAAGAGGGTATCAAGTTTTTTCTTAAAGACTTCCAATGAAAGGAAACCCACTATTGGCTGAACCCAATCTGGCCTCAGACACTTACTAGCTATGTGACCTTGGGCAAGTCACTTAATCCTGTTTGCCTCAGTTTCCTCATCTTTAAAATGAGCTGCAGAAGGAAATGGTAAACCACTAGAGTATCTCTGCCAAGAAAACCCAAAATGAGATCACAAGGAGTCAGACACAACTGAATAATAACTGTTGGGAAGCTTTTCCTCCCTTTGAGCTTCAATTGTTCTCCTTGTAGCTTTGGCCACTGATTCTAGTTCTGTTCCCTGAGGCCAGGAAGGACAAAGCCAATCTTTCTTCCATATGACAATATGGAATTGAAAACAGATGTTCAATTCAGGGGTTAAGTGACTTGCTAGGTTTACATCACAACAAAAGAACAAGTCGAAAGTTCAAACATACAGTCAATTGGCTGCTTAATTTATTTGATGCCAAATAACTGGTTTGATTGGTTTATCTTCTTCCTCGTCAAATGACTGGTTGTTTTTGGCATTGGATAGACATGGCCTTGGTAGCTATTATTTTCATGAGTTAAATTAAGAAGGAAAGTAATATATAATCATAATAATAATTGTTAATATCTATATAAAAGTTTACAAAGGACTTAACATCTCATTTGAGCCTAAAGATACCTTTGTAGTGGATAACACAGTTATTGCTATTACTATTTTGGGGATGAGAAAACTGAAGCTGAGAGAGATCAGTGACTTATCCAGTATCATGTAGTCAGCAGGTATTAGAAACAAGATTTCAACCCTCGACTCTTATGAATGAAAGTCTGGCAGTCTTTCCAGTATGCTAGCAGTGAGACAGCTAGAATCATGAAAACCTGAGTTCAAATCCAGACTCAGACAGTTACTAGTTGTATGACCCTGGGCAAGTCACTTAACCTCTGTCTGCTTTAGTTTCTTCAACTGTAAAAATAGAGGTAATAATAATACCTACCTCATAAGGTTGTTATAAGGATCAAATGAAATGATATTTGTAAAGTGTTTAGCACAGTAGTACCTGGAACCCAGTAGGAGTTTTATAAATGCTTATTTGTTTCCTTTCCCTTCCCCTGGAAGGAGATATAATTTATATTATCTAAATTATATATATTTTTAATATATATTATATATGTATCCAAAAAAAAATAATTTATAATTATATCCTATACTTTGAAAGGAACAGGGCACATGACTACACTTAGCTGAGACATGACACTTTGCCAAGGTCAAAATGTCTGAAACAGAACACAAAGGAAAGGTCTAAGGGGCTCATTGGACTGATAAGGCCACCCAAATGAAACTGGAACTTGAACTTTTGCTCTTTGCATCCTCTGAGTAAATAGAAGATTCTCCCTTGGGGTCAAACAACAGCCTTTTAATCCACGGTGTTAACTGAAGTATTTATCCACGGTCTGACTCAAAGAGCATGGCTTGCGTGTCCTGATCCAGCTCCCCAGACTGTACTGTACATGATTCTCTGCCAGAAATGGGCTTGCTGGGCCATGCACTGGTAACTGAAACCGATGACATCATTGAGAACTTGTGCTCATGAGTGGGGCTGCTTAAGTGAACGCTGCTCTTGCTTAGAAAAAGAACATGAACTTATGTGTGTTTGTTGCTGATTCAGCAGCAATGCTCTTAGAAAATCCTACAGGAGGTGGAATCACATTAGTTTAAGGAAAAACGAGGTGAGAAAAAATATCCAAGTTAGGATTATAGAATTTAGTGCTGGGGGGAGGAAAGCCTTAGTTATCTTCTGGTCCCAAGAACATAGACTTTCAGAATTAGATGGGACCTAAGATGACATTTAATGTAACCTGTAAGTGACTAAGAATCACATCTACAAAATGCTCTGAAAGAGATTAACAAGTTTTTCTTGAACACTTTCAATGAGAGGAAACCTCTATTTCCTGAGCCCAATCTGACCTCAGATGCTTACTAGCTTGTATGACCCTGGGCAAGTCACTTAACCCTGCTTGCCTCAGTTTCCTCCTCTGTAAAATGAACTGGAGAAGGAAATGGCAAACCATTCCAGTATCTTTACTAAGAAAACCCCAAATGGGATCAGGGGAAATCAGACTTGTCTGAAAAACAACTGTTGGGAAGCTTTTCCTCCCTTTGAGCCTCTCTTTGTAGCTCTGGCCACTGGTTCTAGCTCTGTTCCTTGAGGCCAGGTAGGATAAGTCTAATCTCTCTTCCATGTGACAGTCCTCCAAATATTTGAAAACAGCTGTTCAATTTGGGGTAAAGTAACTTGCTAGTATCTGAGGCTGGCTTTGAACTCAGGTCCTTCTGATTCCAGGACTTGTACTCTATATACTGTGCCACCTAGCAGCCCATAGCTGTTCAATTCAACAAACATCTATTAAAATCATACTATCTGTAAGACACTTCATTAGATGGAAGGGATACACAAACACAACATGTATCCAGTTAAGTAAATACAGAGGATGTAAAAAATCATTTCAAAAGGGAGAGAGCCCCAACATCTAGGGAGAATCCAGAAAAGCTTCATGTAGGAGGTAGCGTCTGAGCTGTGTTTGAAGGATACTAGTGATGGAGAAGGCAGAGATGAGAAGGAAAATTCATTCTAGAGATGGGACCAGAAGCAAGAAAACACAGACTTTGTAATGCCATGCACGAGCAGCTTCCCAAAAGAATGCTACTGTGAATAGCTTTTAAGGTTCTGATTACAGAGTATAGTGAACACTCCATTTATTCCATTACAAATCAAGGCAAACATTCACAACAAATCACAATATAGTATTCACAACATTACATCTTATTACAGAAAATCACAATATAGTGTTCAAGATAGCTTAACATTAGAATGGCCACATAGTTTTCACTACAGTGGCCACAGTATTTAGAACAAAGAACAAAAGAATAATCATCTGGTTTCCCTAAGGGGGAAACCCTCCTTACTTAATCATTCAATCATTCCACAACACAATAATCAATCTCCCACTCATGGGGCAATCATAGAATAACTTAATCAGTCACTTATCTAGATTCACAATTACTAAATATCATTAATCACTAAGTA
>CM053580.1:446667359-446686969 GCA_028627135.1 Pseudochirops cupreus
TATATCTATATTTATATCTATCTATCTATCTATATATATATATATATATATATATGCAATTATTATTATTATTATTATTGACTACATCCAACTGGAACTTGAGATACACAGGCACGGTGGTTGGGAGATCCATCCTGCCCTACTGAAAAGTGACATAGGAGAGAATAGACTGGGGGAGGGGGGACACACTGGGATGGATGCTTTGGGGCAGTGGGTGGGGGAAAGAGGGGGAGAAAATATGTAACTCAAAATCTTGTGGAAATGAATGATGCAAACTAAAATAAAAAAAAAAGAAGTATAGTTAGCAAGCTGAAACTTATAGAGAGAGCTAGCTCTTTCTCAAGCAAGCACTATACCAACAAACGGCCAAATTCTGAAACATTAATAAAAGGAAGTGGCTCTCCCTTCCTGAAACAGAGCTCAGAAAGTTAACTAGCTTGATGCTAATCAGAGTGGCCAGAGAAGTTCCATTTCTGGCCTTGCTTATTAATGCATCCATTCTGACTGGGCTGTGCTTCCTAGAAGCCTTTAAAGAATATCCTTCCAATTATGCCCAAAGGGTGCATACCCTTTGATCCAGCAATACCACTACTAGGTCTATATCCTAAAGATATCATAAAAAAGAGTAAAGGAGCCGCATGTACAAAAACATTTATAGCAGCTCTTTTTGTTGTGGCTAAGAATTGGAAACTGAGGGAATGCCCATTAATTGGGGAATGGCTGAACAAGTTGGTTTACATGAATGTAATGGAATGCTATTGTGCTATAAGAAATGATGAGTGGGTGGATTTCAGAAAAACTTGGACTTACATGAAGTGATACTGAGGGAAGTGAGCAGAACCAGGAGAACACTGTACACAGTAACAGCCACAGTGTGCAATGGTCAACTTTGATAGACTTGGCTCTTCTCAGCAATACAATGATCTAAGACAATTCCAAAAGACTTATTCAGAGATAGAACTATGGAGTCTGAATGCAGATCAAAGAGCATACTATTTTCTCTTTTTCCTTTCTTTCTCATGTTTTTTTCCTTTTTTCTGTTTCTTTTTTCACAACATGACTAATGTGGAAATATCTTTAATACGATTATACATGGTTCACCTCTATCAGATTGTTTGCCATCTTGGGGAGGGGGGAAGAGAAAGAGAGAGGGAGAAAAAAATTTAGAACTCAAAATCTTATAAAAGTTGGGGTGACTAGGTGGTGCAATGAATAGAGCACGGGCCCTGGAGTCAGGAGGATCTGAGTTCAAATCCAGCCTCAGACACTTAACACTTACTAGCCACGTGACTTTGGGCAAGTCACTTAACCCCAATTGCCCTGCCCTCCCCCATCCAAAAAAAGAATGCAAAAAAAAAAATCTTATAAAAGTGAATGTTAAAAAACTATCTTTACATGTAATTGGAAAAAATAAAATACTATTAAGTGGGGGGGGGGGGGGAATACTCCTTCAACAATGAGCTTTATCATGTTGCCTCTTAGTGAAAGTTAAGCTCCATG
The DNA here is from genome assembly GCA_028627135.1 of Pseudochirops cupreus. NCBI lineage: Eukaryota > Metazoa > Chordata > Mammalia > Diprotodontia > Pseudocheiridae > Pseudochirops > Pseudochirops cupreus. Next base: position 446,668,860 of record CM053580.1, read on the forward strand.
AGAGCAGGAACTATGTCCTTTTTGACCCTTTATTCCCAGTACCTAGAATAGTGCAGCTGCAAATCCTAGGCATTTGATAAATGACTGCCAGAGGGAGTTGAATTTGTATCTGAACTCCCCCAAAGCACCCTGATCCATATCACAGAAATAACAGGTGTTCTAATTAAATAGTTTTATTGAAAAAATATTTACATTTTCAACATTAGAGCATAAAAAAAAAAAGCAAAAAATGAAAACAAACCCCAAAGCATCTGTAGTCAGCTCAGGAGAATGTTTACAGTAAACTGTAGTCAGCCTCTGAAAAGCATGTATTGAGTCAGAGTGCACCAGGTCAATGTTTAAAAGGTGGGGAAGGGCTCACATGGAATGCACTGGAGTCCCACAGTGTTTATGCCACAGATCAATGGCTTTGCTCACAATCGCATCTGAACTGTCCTGAGGGATCTGTGAAAAAGTAGAAAGAAAAAAAAGTCCTTGAGAAATCTGTAGTTTTGCAATCACAGTATTAAATATGAAAACATCCCATTCTCTGTGGTACGGAAAGTTCTTTCCAACAGGCTTTTAATTACTATTAAAGAGGGGAAAAGGGAAGTAGGACCAAATAAGATGGTCCAAGAAATCCCCATGCAAAAAAAGGGAATAGCTCCCAGATCCTTGTGAAGCCCCTTCTGCTATTCCACATAACTATAGGGGATTCTGAGGAACAGAGAGAAAGAACACCATGTGTTTATTTGGGACTCAGTAGCCCCTAGCTGCTGCTGGCTTTGGCTCATTAACAAGCTGGAAATAGTAAAGGACCTGAAGAACTCCCCCTCAAACTCTATCCAATCCCCAATGATTTCTGTCCCATTAGACTCTGCTTAGCCTCCAAGGAACCCTGTTCCATTAATGGAAATTATTTGTACCAAGGCCCCTCAAGTTGTAAGCAAAGATTACACTAGGCAGACAGTCCCATTTTGCATGCCCCCAAATCCATGACTGCATACTGTTCAGTTCATCACCTCCAAAAGATGCCATGTATGATCTGATTCTAAGACATAGGTCAATTTTATACCAAGCTTCCTTTGGGGGAGGAGCAAGGAAGTCGAGGAAGAAATCACAGAATGTCAAAGTTGGAAACTTCCTCAGATGCCGTCTGGTCACAACCATACCTGGAAACCCCCTCAAAATGTCCTCGAGAATAGACAATCCAGTATTTAAATGAAGGCCTCTAGAGCAGGGATCTTAACCTGGGGTCTGAAAACTTATTATTTTTTTTATTTTGTTTACTATTAAAATATAATTGGTTTCCATGGCAATCTTATACATTTTTATCTCATGCATTTAAAACACTATTCTAAGAGGGCTGTACAGGCTTCATTATACTGCTGAAAGGGTGTCCGTGACATAAAAATCATTAAGAACTCCTAGCCGAGAGTGAAGGGGGATCCCACAGCTTCCTAAGGCAGGTCATTCCATTTGGGGACAATTCTAATGGTCAGAATTCTGTTTTTCCTTATCGGGAAGTGAAATCTGCCTCTCTACAATTTTCAACCACTGCTCCTAATTCTGCCTTTTCAGGTGAAGCAAAATAAATCTAATCTCCTTCCATCATAGCCCTTCAAATATTTGACAACAACTAGTATGCCCTCCACAAATCACCTCCTTTCCAGGTTGAACATCTCCAGTTCATTCAATTGATGCTCCAATAGCATGACCTATATGCCCTTCACCATCCAGGATGGATGCTTAACGTCCTTCCTAAAAAGGGATACCTAGAGCTAAACATTATACTCCAGTGGGGACCTGCCTAGGGCAGAGTACAGTGAAACAATCACTTCCTTCTTTAAACCCTTTGCCTCTCAACATAGCCAAAGACCAAATTAGGGTGGGTTTTTTTTGTGGGGGAGAGGGAGTAGGTAGCTGTGGCACAGTACATAGAGTGCTGGACCTGGAGTCAGGAAGACTCATCTTCCTGAATTCAAATCTGGTCTCATACACTTACTAGCTGTGTGACCCTGGGCATGTCAATTAATTGGCTACTGCTAGCCTCAGTTTCCTCATCTGTAAAGTGAGCTGGAAAAGGAAATGGCAAACCACCCTAGTATCTCTGCCAAGAAAACCACAAATGGGGTCATGAAGAGTCAGTCACAACTGAAAAATGACTGAACAACAAATTACAGCTAACTCACAGAAACACATTTAGGCCCCTATGTCTTTTTCCAAAGAACTGCTATCTAGCCATCTCTGTCAGGGGTGGGGAGCCTGCAGCCTCAAGGCTACATGTAGCCCTGTAGGTCCTCAAATTCAGCCCTTTGACTGAATCCAAATTTTGCAGAACAAATCCCCTTAATAAAAGGATTTGTTCTATAAAACTTGGACTCAGTCAAAAAGCTGCTCTTGAGGACCCAATAGGCTACATGTGGCCTTGAGGCCACTGGTTCTCCACCCCTGTAACCTGGATACTTGTGAAGCTGCTTTTTTTTGAACATTAGGAAATTTAATTTAATTTTATTTTACTTAATAATATGTTTTGAAGCTGCTTCTTTTAACCCAAGCAGAGGAGTTTACATTTACACAGATATGTCAAGCACTTGTGATTCCATCTAGGTGGGGAGGAATTCCATCCATCAAAGCAAAGACTTTGTTGATTAAAAGTGACTTGCTCATGGTTGCACAGCTAGTAAATATTGAAGGCAAGATTTCAGCCAGCATCTGAATGACTGCAAGTTCAGCCCTTTATTCATCCTCCATTCTAATGGCCAAGACTGCATTTATCTTTTATTATACTTCATATTATTTAGATTCATCCCAATGTCCTGGCTTGTCAAGACCATATTGGATCCTCACTCTGTCATTTAACATGTCAACTATTTCTCTCATCTTTTCAACATCTGCAAATTTGATTAAAAATGTGATCTATGCCTTCTTCTAGTAATTGATATAAACATTAAACAGTGCAGGGACAAGAATAGGGCCCTGGGACAATACACTCATGATCCTTTATGAAACCAATAGTTACCCATAAAGCTAGTACTATACTTCAAGACTGGTCATTCAACCAATTTCAAATCCACCTAACTGTAGTATCATTTAGCCAACCTCTTGCCATCTCGTTCACAAGGATAACATGAGAAACTGTCATTTGCTTTGCTGTAATCCAGATTTTCAATATCTGTAGCCTTCCCCCAACTAGCTACTTTATCATTCAACAAATACTATAATTTGTTATTGGGAGTAATAGTTTGTGTACTGGGAGAATCTGATTAGGTGGAGAATCTACTTTGTTTTGTTGGTCAAATAAAACAAATTCCTCTATAAAACAAAAGGATTGGACCAGAATATCTCTAAGTTCCTTCTAGTTCTCTGTCTTTTGTCATTCAGTCATGTCCAATCCTTGTGACCCCATGGGCCATGGCACACCAATACTATCAATGGGGTTTTCTTGGGAAGGATACTAGAGTGGTTTGTCATTTCCTTCTGCAGTGAATTAAGGCAAATAGAGGTTAAGTGACTTGCCCAGGGTCACACAGCTAGTAAGTGTCTAAGACCAGATTTGAACGCAAGTCTTCTTGTGTCCAAGGCCAGTACTCTATTATCTGAGCCACTGAGTTGCCTCCAACTCTCTATCTGTTCTCCTATAATTTTATGAAATAATTGCTGAATGAGCAAATGAAGATAAAGTACACTTACATTTTCCAAAAACTTTGTGATTTTTTCAGCGTTGTTCAATGCCATTACTTTTATTTTAAAAGTTAATAAAATTTCCACAGCAACAAAAACTAGAATCTTGCAGGAACCACTTATAACTTTGTCCCAAACTCTACAAAAACAAAAATATTTAATTAAATGATATTGCTCAATTTTAAGCTATTGAAATTTCCTCTAAATACAAAATTATTCCTTGTTTTAACTATGAATTTTGTCAGAGAATCATCATTAAAATTGACATTCATGAAGCATTTTAAGTTCAATTGAATTTATCTTAGATATGATTAGGAATTGGAAGGAAAAGAAGAAAAACACCATCTAGATATGCCAGTCTACAACAAATCTAGTAAAAATCTCATCTCTCATTTTACCTTCCCCCATTTCTTTGCAGAAGTAGAGGACTATAGGAGTGGTGAATTGTATATGTCAGAATTTTTTCCCATATGTTGGTTAGTTTTATAAAACAGGTTTCCCCCCCTCTTTTTTATTCTTCGTTATAAGGAATGGTTCTCTGCAATGGAGAAGGAGGATGGATACGTGGAGAAATATACGTAATGTAAGAACAAAAGACAACAATAAAATTTATTTTTAAAAATCTAATTAATGCAAAACAAAAGAAACTGATGCCTAAATTTATGCTATGAAAGGCAATAAGGAGGCCATATCCTTTGACTGAGAGATTTCACTGTTAAATAGATAACCCAAAGAGGTCAATAATAGAAAGTTCCCATATAAACCAAAATATTCATAGCAACCCTTTCTACAGAGCAGAGAACCAGGAACAATGTAGATGTTCAATTGGAATGGCTAAACAAGTGGTATGTGAATATAGTACAATGTTGCTGAACCATAAGAAATGAAGAATGATGATGACAGAGAAGCATCAGAAGACTTACAGACATTGATACATAGTGAAGTAGGCAGAACCAGCAAAACAATATACACAATGTCTACAAGGTAAACAGAAGAAAAACAAAACTAATTGTATAATTATAATGACTTAGCCTTCCCTTGGAGAAGAGTTTAGAAAAAAACACACCATCCCTCCTTTCTTAGTAGAGATAGAAAAAATCATCCAATGTTGTTGATGTCTGGGTTAATTTTGTTGAAGTAATTTTTTAGAAAATCTTTCTTTTTTGATTCTTTGCTACAGAGAATGGGTCACTGAGTAGGGGAAGGGATATATCCAGAAATTAGAGTATTATAAAAACAAAAAAATAGCAATAAAAACTAGATGTATCGTTTAATACATGTTGATTGACTGGTACAGTGTTTGGAGGTGCATCCTCATATTCAGTTCATTTTCTTTATAAACCAGGTCATAGTGATACTGCAGTGAAGTTACATGTCTCTAAATCCATTCTCAGAACTGAGTTCTCCTACATACACAAGTAAGAAAAGCAGCTTTTCTATGTAAGTCAGAAATTGTGTCCATTGGGAGTTTTATGATTCGTTTGTCAGATGTTTCGATTGTGTTCAACTTTCCATGACCTCATTTGGGGTTTTCTTGGCTATTACTGGATTGGTTTGCCTTTTCTTTTTTCAGCTCTTTTTATAGATGAGGAAACTAACGCAAACACAGTTAAGTGACTTGTCTAGGGTCACACAGTTAGTAAGTGTCTGAGGCCAGATTTGAACTCATAAAGATGGCTCCTCTTGACTTCAGACCCAGCGCTCTATTTACTGTGCCACCTGGTAGCTCTTTTATGATTTGAGAGCCCTCAAATAAGAAACCAAAATAAATCATGCAATTTTATACTATCTTAATACTAAGCAGAAATAGAACCATTTTGTTGTTTGCAAAAGATGATGATTTTCAAATCATTCTTTTTCTCAAGAGGAAATTCACAATCTATTTGAGAAGCAGGAGAGTGTGGTTTGTCCTCTTCTTATTCAATCTTTCTTTTATTCATTTAATAAACATTTACTAAGTGGCTATTGTGTCCAGGGCACTGTACCAGGTGATGAGGAAGATGCAATGAGATAGAAGAAACAGTCCTTTGAGGAGCTTATTCAGTCAACCAATGAATTATTTATTAAGTACTTCCTACATGCCCGGTATTTCTGGATGCTGGGGCTATATATGCAGTGACTGATAATTATTACTGCTAAGGATAATCATCTGGATGGGTACATTACTATTTTCTTATTTCATTATTTTATTAATAGCAATGTATCTACCGTTTACATAATGCTTTAAAGTTTGCACAGTGCTTCACATACATTAATCTCCTTTGATGCTCACAACAAGCCTGTGAGATAACTGCTGTTATTATCACCCCCTTCTCACACATGGGGTTACTGAAGACGAGAGATGTGACTTGCCCAGGGTCACATAGCTAGTTAGGATCTGATACAGGATTTGAATGGGAAGTCCGAGTCCAGTGCTCGATCCACAGCGCCACCTAGTGGCCTACAAATGAAACAATCTTTATCTTCACTGGGCTTACATTGTAACAGAGCAAATAACGGATACCCATTAAATATATACAGAATAAAAACAAATAAATAAGTAGTAGCTAAATAAAAGGCAGTACAAGAGGGAGGGCAGCAGTAGTGAGGGAGAAATCAGGGAAGGTTTCCCATAGAACGTGGGGCTTAGCTGTGGCTTAAAGGAAGAAGCTAGATGGTAAAGTAGAGCGCAATGGACCTGGAATCAGGAAGATCTTTGTTCAAATCCAGCCTCAGACACTTCCCAGCTGTGTGACCTTAGGCAAGTCATTAAATCCTCTGTTTGCAAGATGAGTTTTTTCATCTGTAAAATGGGGATCATAACACCCTGTTGTGAGGATAAGCATTTTGCAAATCTTAAAGTGCTCATGTAAATTCTGGCTGTTGTTATTATTACTATCATTATCAAGGGTCTTTAGGAGGCAGGGGTGAGGAAACTGTGCATTCCAGGCATGGGGGGCAACCTGAGCAAAGGCAAAGAGATGAGAGATGGAGTTTGTACCAGAAACAGAGAGAAGGTTCTTTGAGCTGGTTCCCAGAGTGTAGGATGGGGAGCAATGTCCAATGAGGCTGGAAAAGCAGACTGGAGCAAAGTTGTGAAAGTCTTAAAAAGCTAAGAATTTATATTTTATCCTAAAGGTGCTAGAGTTCACTGAGTAAGGAAATGACATGGTCAGATCTGCACTAAAGAAAAATCAACTTGGATTTTTCACTCTCTGTCTCCCCCCATATCCACGCTGCTGCCAAGGTCTGTCAATTTCAACTTTGCAATATCTCTGTAATATGCCCCCCTTTTCTCCTTTGACAAACAGCCACCACTGTGGCACAGACTCTCATCACCTCATGCCTTGATTATTGCAATAGCCTGCTAATGGGTCTCCAAACCATCCTCCATTCAGGCACCAAAGTGATCATGTCAACCCCCTACTCAGTAAACTTCAGTGGTTTCCTCTTGCCTCCAAGATCAAATAAAAACTGCTTCATGTGGCATTCAGAGCCCTTCATAACCAGCACCCACACCCTCCCATCTGCCCCCCATACCTTTCCAACCTTCTTACACCTTATTCCCCAAGAGACACTCTTGTATCCAGTGACACTGGCCTCCTGGCTCTTTCACAAACAAGACACATCGGCTCTCAGCTTGGGCATTCTCTCTGGCTGTCCCTCATGCCTGAAATGCTCTCCCTTCTCTGCTCTGACTCTGACCTCTATGTCTTCCTTTAAGGCCCAAATAAGATTCCATCTTCTACAGGAAGTCTTCCCCAAGCCCTCCTAATTCTTGTGCCTCCCCAGTGTTAATTATTTCCTATTCATCCTGTATATAGTTTTCTTTGAATACATTTGTTTGCATGTTGTCTCCCTCCTCAGACAGAAAGCTCCTTAAGAGTAGGGAATATTATTTTCCTCTTAACACAATGCCTGACACATAGTAAGTGACTATTGAATGTTTATCGAATGATAAGTGTTTATTGACTGATTGACTAGAGTAGATAAAGACTGGAGGCAGGGAAACCAAATAGCAAGACATGTTGCAATTGTCCAGATGAGAGGTGATGTGGACCTGAGCTCAAAGGGGTCATTGTGTGAGCAGAGAGAAAGGATTAGATCTGCAAGAGAAATGTGAAACTGGTGAAATTTTGTAAGTGACTGAGTACATGGGTGAGGAAGAGTTGAGCAGTTGAAGATAATATGGGTTGTGGACTGAGGATATTGGAAGAAGCCTTTGCCAGAAAGAGAAATCCAAATGTGAGAAGGGCTTGAGAGAAGAGATGACGAGTTCTGTTCGGGACATGTCGACTTTGGGATGCCTAGTACAAGTTAGCAATGCCGATCATCAGCAGAAGCCAAGCTTTCAAGAGTTTCAAAACAAATACTTGCCTCTGTAAACTGGATTCAGGTAAACAACCTGCAAAGCACTTCTGGAACCAGAGATCATAAGGCAGTTTGGTTACCGCTGAACACATCTTCATATGATTCAGGAGACGGCTATCTTCAAGATTCAAGTACTGTTCAAAAGCCTTTGGCTAAAGGAGACAAAAAGAGATGGGAGAAATTTCCAATGATATAAAACATATCAGCTGATATATAGGACATGTTGAAAATCTTCTAAGTATTAAATAAAAGCAAGGGCTACAAATAGCTAAAAATCTAATATTATACACACCTAGACCTAGGCAGACATAGTCCCTTCAAGCAAAAATCTATCAATCAGACTAACCTGATTCAGCAGTCTTTTTTTTTTAAGCTCTAAGAGCCAGGACTAGGGGAAGGATATGAACAGTACAGAAGAGAAAATAAGAAAGAAAAAGATTTTTAAAAAAAGGGGGGGGGGGGGACATGAGGAGGAAAGTCCAGGAATACTAGAAAAGAAGAAAGACATGTGGTAGGGAGAATCTTTTTTAGCCTCAGCATCATCATCTATAAGGTGAGATGGTTGGACCAGGTGACCTCTGAGATCCTTTTCAGCTCTAAACCTATAATACTAAAATCCTACTAGATCAAGAGCTAGGGTCACTGGTAACCTAGGTCCTTGTCCCAGTTCAGAAAGCAACTAAGTGACCTGACTTAACCTCTCAGATCTCCAGTTTCCCAGTCTACAAAATGATAGATCACTAAGTTATGAGATCATGGGTAGGTCATTTTAACCTTCTGAGGTTGTTTCTTCACTGACAAAATGGGGCTAGATTTTTGTCCTCATATATCATGACAAAATGAAATTAAAATATGTAGAGTGCTTTGTAGACCTTAAAATGCTCTATAATTCTATGACCCTAATTTGTGTTTCTTAGTTATAATTAGTGCAAAGAAAACCACCAAAGGTTAGCAGAAGTCAGCAAGACTTAGAGGACAGAATTTTTAAAGTGCTATTACAGTTTTGAGAACAACAAATTAAAATGCATTTTTTTTTAAAAAGACATTAAATCAGTACCTCAAAACACATTAAAACTTATACATTTTAATATTCTAGCTTGGTCAATCAATGGAGAGTTGTTCCAAGACTGTATTTACTATAGTCTTAATGACATCTCCTATGTTTTTAAAGATTTCCTGAGTTTGGGCACAGGTCACTGAGACTTCCACTCTTGGCCTTAGTCAATGGTTTCCTGAGATGCCACCAGCAAAATTTCATCATCGAATTCTGGTGATAAGCACTGCCTTTGAGAACCAAAGGCCAAATTCACATCACTTTGAAGTAGCAGAGTAAAACTTCAGTATAGGTTTTCAGTGTAATATGTCTGCAGTTTTAAGAAGATGGAATGAGTACAATTTCAGAAAATAATTATAGCTGATCCTTATCAAGTACTTTAAAGTTTTCAGGATGCTTTACAAAATTATCCTACTTCAGTCTTATAATACATCCATTAGGTATATAAATAGTAATATTAATAATGGCAGTAATAATAATAATAATAATAATAAGCCAGGATTTACATAGCATTTCAAGGTCTACAAAGTTTTTAACATACTTTAATCTCATTTTGTCATGATATATGAGGACAAAAATTTAGCCCTGTTTTATTAATGAGGAAACCGAGTCTCAGAGGGATAAAATGACTTATGTATGATCACATAGACACTAGGTATCAGAAGTAAAATTTGAATCTAGAGTCTCTTTCCTTGAGATCTCTATCCATTATGCCATATCACCAGGGACTGGGCTGAGGGCGAGGAACAAGGAAGAGGAAGGGGAATAGTTTGAGTTGCCTTTAGGTTAACCTTTGACTTCTCTCTTGCCTACTTTATTATTTAACTTGTGCTACGTGTATTGGTATACGTGGTACATTTCCTAGTAGAATATAAACAGGAACTATTTCATTCATCTTTGTAGTCTCCCTGCATACCTAGCTTAGTATCATGAACAATGATGCTGACCTAATATTTACTGAATACAACCAGAAACATGTCAATAAACTTGTTTACAAGAAACTTTTTTTATCATGAGAATCTCTAAGGACTTAGCATAGCTTTTCCAAAAGGAAGGCAACCCCCTGACCATTATATAGTCTAAGATGGGATAGATCAAGGGTTCTTAACTCTTTTTGTTTCATGGATCCTTTTGGCAGTGTGGTAAAGATTGTGGGCCCCTTCTCAGAATAATACATGCATAATGCAAAAATGGGGAAAATAAAATACATAGATTTCATCCATCCTGCCCTATCGGAAAGTTAAAGGAGTGATAGGGGAGGACGTAGGAGAGATTAGATTGGGGGAGGGGTTATATAAGGGGATGGCTGTTTTGAGGTGGGGGGTAGGGGAAAGATGGGGAGAAAATTTATAACTCAAAATCTCATGGAAATGAATGATGTAAACTAAAAATAAATAAAAGAAAAGATAAAGAAAAAATACATAGAATTTCAAAGGAAATTAGTTATATTGAAGTAAAATTATCAAAATATGAAAGGGAAAAATTCACAAGTCATAGGTTAAGATCCTCTTTAAGGGTCATAGGTTAAGCTCCCTTGAGCTAGATTACCTATGAAATCCTTTTGTGCTTTATAATTTTATTCAATTTTGACAAAGTCCTTTTGTATGTAATAGTGAGTTCATCTATGAGAGAACAAGATTTCAGTAAACCCTGTGAAGGGGAGAGAAGGTTGGTAGCATCTAGTGAATCAGAACATTGAAATATACTTAGGGTGTTCATTACCCAGGTGTGTGCTGTCCTTTTTCTGATGCCAAACGTCCTTGTTCTATCCATCATGTGCCTAAGATTTTAGAATGATCTTTGCTTTGTGATTGCAATTTTGTTTGTCAAGGCTTTAAAAATCTGAGAAGATGACAGGATAATGATAATTCCGCACTTGTAAGATGATGGATGGGAAAAATACATATTATGAGTTTAAAAAAGAAAAGAAACTCACACTGTTTAACCAAACAGAAAAGTTGAAATAAATGAATTTAGGACAAAGACAAACATCAGCACAATCACTGGTTAGCTTTTCTTTGTGCTTAGCAAAGATTTTTCTTAAAACCTAATAACTATTTAGTTCTACTGATATTGGATTCCATAGGAGATTTGAAACCGGTAAAATGCCTTGAACAAAAATGAAATTACCATTGATTACAAGTGCACTACCTTTCTGATGACACACTTTGCCCTGTTCTTCCTTTAAAAGTGCTGACTATACCATTATTACAAGAATCTAAAAGAATAAGCATCTCAAATATGGTCACCCCAGCAACCCAGTGTTTCACTTTGAGTTAACAGAGAACTGTCCAAAATCACTGGAGTACACAGAGAGAGTAGCTAAGGAAGCCTTGGCAAATTCTGGAGATTATAATTGAGTTAAGAAGTAAGAATTACATCATGGCAATACTTAATAAAGTTTTATTTTAATCAAACCAATAAATGCCCTCATCCTTATTTGTTATCCTTATACATATATTTCCTGATACAGAGTGATCATGTCACTCCTCAAAGGCTGTCAGAATAAATGGAGAAAATGACAGGAGTAAGAACAGGAAGAGATGGGGAGGCACCGTGGTGCAGAGAAAAGAGTAATGGCTCTCGAGTCAGAAGACCTGGGTTCAGATCCTGGCTCTGCTCTTACTACTTATATCATCACCCTGAGCAAGTCACTTAATATCTCTGGGTCTCAGTTTCCTCAGCTGTAAAACAAGTGGGTTGGTTTAGCAGTGGAATGATTTGTTGTTGTTGTTGTTGAGTCATTTTCAGTTGTGTCTAACTCTTTGTAAACCAATTTGGGGTTTTGCTAGCAGAGATACTAGAGTAGGTTGCCATTTCCTTTTCCAGCTCATTTGACAGATAAGGAAACTGAGGCAAACAGGGTTAAGTGACTTGTCCAGGGTCATACAGCTAGTAAGTATCTAAGGCAGGCTCCCCACCCCTGAATTCTAAGGTCATATTTGAACTCATGAAGATGGTTCTTCCTGATCCTAAGCCCAGTACTCTCTCCACTGCATCCCCTAGCCACCACAGTGAATGACTGTGAATGACTTAGAAAACCACAGATGAACATTACCTATGTTGCGTTTTTATTGATTTTGTTAAACATTTCCCAATTGCATTTTAATCTGGTTCAGCCATGCTTGGGTGTTTTTCAGGCATCAGTCAGCCTGATTCTGGTTTAGATGACCTCAAAGTCCCTTCCAACTCTACACCTAAGATACTATGGTATTATTAAAAAAAAAGGTAAAGAACCATTCCTCGTCCTGAGCTACATAAAGGCAGCCATTCAGCTGCATGTCTAGGGCTAGTCTCCTTCTACAGGCACTTGGATGTGGGCGACAAAGAATGGCTATTGAGGGGAATCAGCTCTCACAACAGCAGCCCTAATGGGTCACAGTCACTCTAGGACACCTGATAACCCCAGTGTTCCCCTCTCACTTTCCCCTCCAAGACCAAAATACGCTTCTCACCAGCTGTGGTAAGGAATCCCGGAACTTATTATTGAATTGGTTCACAAAGCATCTGATAAGCCAGTAACAGTCAACATTATCTTCCACCATCTCTTCCATAGCTTTGGCAATGGCAAGAAATACTTCATCTTCTGCTTCCTGAAAGAAAAAGAACAAATTAATTCAGGGGTACATGGGAAGGAGAGAGAGAATATGTTTTCTTTAATGAAACTGCATTTTCTTTAAGTTGACTGATTGGGCCTCTCAGGTTGGATGTTTAGAGCATGCTTTCCCTTGGTATTGAGTTTCCATCCTCACTCTCTTCCTGTCAAGGCTTCTACTCTCTACCTCCAAATCCCTATCCCACATTCCCTCCTTATGCTCTTAACAAGATGGAGGCCATTCCTGCCATTGAACTGAAACAGCTCTTTCTAATGTGATAAATGCCCTCTTTCCTGCAAAATCTAAAATCTTCTTTTCAGTCTTCATGCTCTTTGACCTCACTGTAGCTGATGATAAAGATGCTGATAATGCTAGCTAACATATATATAGTATGGATGATATGCCAGGTATTCTGCTAAGCATTTTACAAATATCGTCTCATTTGATCCTCAACAAATGATATGTGTATATGTGTAAATGTACATGTGTGTGCATGTGTATTTGCATAAGCATGCAGGCTGCATGAACAAAAGTATACCATGCAATGTGTACACCATGCATATATGCACATGCATGTATGTACACATGCAGTGTAAGCATGTATGTGCTGTGTATGGCTTGGTGTACTGTGTGTATTATATACATGTGCATATATGAACAGGCACATTGTGTGTATACACCTGTACACATATATGTATATATACAACCATGCATGCACGTGCATACACAATGCATGCACATGTTTGTGTGTGCATATATGTATCATGTGTGTGCACATGCATGCATTTGTGTGCCTGTGTATACACGTATTATATGTGTGTGCAGATATGTACATATACACATATTATATATTATCTATGTGTATGTGTATTAATACATGTCTGCATGTGCACATGTGTACCAGTCATGTGTGTGCGCGTGTGTATAAGCACATGCATGTATGTGGATATATGTGTATATTATATATAAGTACCTTTTATTGAGAGGTAAGACAATTGTATATACATTGTTCAATAGCTTAGATGATATAATCTGTGAGAATTTTTAAAGCAGCAATATTTTAAGAATTATAATTTCTAAGGAGAAAGACAAACATTAGAAATGTGTTTCTGTTACAAAAAATACACTTTGAGCAATGACAGAAACACTCAAAGTCAGGAAGCATTTCACCTCTTTGGAAATCAAATTACACTTTAGGGGCAAAAATGGAAAACCAGTTTAAGAGAGTGATATTATTATCCCCATTCGACAGATGAGGAAGCTGAGGCAAACAGCTCATAAGTGTCTGAGGCTGCATCTGAACTTGGGCACCGTGACAGCATCCACTGCACCACCTCGCTGCCCCGGCAGCAAAACCCAAATCACATCTGATACCTCTGACAGTGCCTTCTGTTCCTTGAACATCTGTGATAGTATATAGTATCATGAGTCTCCTAATTCTCTACCTACCCCTTTTCTGTCTCCTTTGCTGGCTCTTCATCTTCCCCCGACCCATAAATATGGAAGCTCCCTAAAGGTATGCCTTTGGTCTTCTGTCCAAAAGAAGAAAAAAATCTATGGCTATTTTTCTCATAGAGCTGAAAAACTTAACAACCAATATGTCCAACGATTGAAGAATGGTAAGAATAAATCATGGTATATTAATGTAATGTAATAATATGCTGCCACAAAATGTATATGAATAAAGAATACAAAAAAAAATAGAAAGACTTGAAGAAAATTTATCAGCAAATAAACAGACAAACAAAAAACCGTGGGACAGCTAGGTGGCACAGTGAATAGAGCACTGGCCCTGGAATCAGGAGGACCTGAGTTCAAATTTTGCCTCAGACACTTAACACTAGCTGTGTGACCTTGGGCAAGTCACTTAACCCCAATTGCCCTGCCTTCCCCCCTCCAAAAGGAGACCAAAAAAAACCCTACCACCATTAAAAAAAAAGATAACAAAGTACAAAAAAATAGCACTTGAGATGGATTTGAAGGGAATACAAGTTAAACCAATTTTCTACTTGTTTGTTTCATTGTAGGATCACAGAATTATGGGTGGATGAAAGTTGAAATGGCACTTTTCTACAAGACTGACCCCGACAGGAGAGTGTGAGGATGAAAACTCAATACCAAGGAAAGGTACAACTTGAGAGGCAGGGATAAGAGGTCCATAAAGGTTAGGTGACTTGCCCAACATCATATCAGTAGTAAATGGAAAAGAGGTAGAACTTGAATCCAGGTCCTCTGACTCTTTAATCCAGGAGTCTTCCCATAGCTCCACACTTTTTCATTGACTGTATTTTGTTAAAATGAATAGCTCAAATTATTGTCAGCTAAATGAAAAGCATATTTACATAATATTTATCTATGCACAATTAATCCCAATTGAGTTTAATACCTCTCCCACCTTATAGAACAGCTGTTACAAATATGTGTAACATTCAGTAAAAGGATAAAAATGAAAAAGATGGTATGACATCAATATTTTCTTTCTCCCTATCTGATTGGTATAGAAATGTTTCAAATCAGAGGGCTTTGGTTGGAAGTTGAGCCACTTTGGGGTATGGTCATTAGTTGACTGGTATTTGTTATAGTTGGGTTTATAGTGTTAATAATAAACTTTTCACATCAAATTCAATATTAAAAAGAGAATGGAGGGAGTGGGTAAGAAGGATTAGGAGGTACGGGAGTCTAAGACAGCCTTGTAAATAGCTGAAGCAAGAGGCTGGGTACTCAGTGAGACTAGGACACGTTCTGTGGTAGGTCTACCGCAGAGAAATCATCTGCAGTTCATTTATGTTTCAAAGACCATCTGAATTCCTCTTTTCTTTGTATATATTTTCATTATGTCTACCTACGTACACATTCTTCCCCGCAACAGAATGCAGGATGCTTCAGGAAAAAGACATTCAGGGTTTTGGGGGGAAGGTTTTGTATCCCCAATACAGTGCCTGCTGTTGTTCAATTATTTTTCAGTCACATTCAACACTTCATGACCCCATTTAGGGTTTTCTTGGCAAAGACATTGAAGTTAATTTGCCATTTCCTTCTTTAGCTCATTTTACAGATGATAAAACTGAGGTAAACAGAGTTAAGTGACTTGTCTGAGGCTGCACAGCCAGATTTGAACTCAGGGAGATAAGTCTTCCTGACTCCTGGCCCAGCACTCTATCCACTGAGCCCCCAGCAGCCTCTGGCATGAAGCAAGTCCCTAATAAATGCTTACTGTTGGGGGGTAGGGGAAAGATGGGGAGAAAATTTGTAACTCAAAAATCTTGTGGAAATGAATGTTGAAAACCAAAAATAAAAATAAGTAAAATGTAGGAAAAAAATAAATGCTTACTGATTGAGTCCTCTGGTATAAAGTTTGAATTATACTATACCAGGGGTTTTAACCTAGAGTCTATAAATTTGATTTATTAAAAATTTTGATAACCATATTTCAACATACGTTTCCTTGGTAATCCTATGTGTTTTATTTTATGCACTTAAAATCATTGCTCTGAGAAGGCTTTACCAGATTGCCAAAGGGGTCCACAATGCAAAAAAAGAGTTAAAAACCTGTGGACTACAGATTTTAATCAAAAGGGACGTGAAAATGACAACAATTGGAAGCATTTTTACCTGTCATATATGTATACAACAAGGATCTGTGATTTTTTTTAAGCATGTAGAACTCAATTCACCAATGCAGATTGCAATCAGTCTGTAAGTCAACAAATAAGTCCTAGGGTGATACATCAATCATATAAAGACTAAAGGACTCAATTTGCTAATAAATGTCAGTGAAGTCACCAAGTAGGATGTGCCATGAACTTGGAGAGAGGAATTCAAGGGCCATCTCAGACACTTATTAGGTATGTGATCTCTGGCAACTCATTCAACCTCTTATGCTTTAGCTTACTCATCTGTAAAGTAAGGGCAATGGCCCTGATGGCTTCTAAGGTCCCTTCCAACCTATGATCTGATGAATTCAGGTCTTTCTGATTCTAGGTCAGCACTCCATTCCCTATACCAAACTATCCCTGTTATCAACACTCTACTCAATAGATACTACATACTGTTAAGAGAACAAGTAATATTTTAAAAGCTCTACTTCCAAGTATTGGTAAAGCCTTTCAATATTTTATTCTATCTTTAAGAACCAACATAAAGTGACTTTGATCTGATATGCCCTAGAACCAAGATTATACAGATCAAAGGAACGACCATTTCAAAATCTTGCAAACATGGAGCTAAATTCCGCAAGTAAATTTCACCAAAAGACTTCTGAGGGGATTGGAAGAGCGCTCGAAAGTCTTTTGTTCTCAAATATTATCCCTTGCTGAAAGTGCTTTGGAATCTTATCTGGGTTAAGCAGCAGTAATGCTTCAAAGTTAAAACCAAACCAAATAGTATCTTCTTACTCTGGAAAATATTAAGTCCTTTAAAAATTCCAGCTCTTTCATTCTTTCATCTATAGGCCTCCTTTTAATGTGCTTCTGACTTGTATACAAATTTAGGTGCATAGAACAAAGAGTCATAACCAGAAAAAGAAAACTTTCCTTAGTCCTTAATAACATGTCCATAAGACAGTTTTTCACTTTAAAAAAGGGAAGGAGGGGCCTGTTACTGACAGGATTCTGTGTAAAAGTAGAGAGTACTCTGTGCTGGAGGCCCATAGGACCATTTAAGTCAAAAGGAATCTTGAGTGGGGATAGATCAAAAATTGTAACAGGTCTATCCAGTACTAAATATGCACTACTCATAATAAATTAATCTTAAGAATTTATGCAATGGTATCAACTTTATTAATGCTAAGTGAAATTTAATGGAGATTGCTGAGCATTCCTGTTATTTCCAAAGAAACCCTGTGGCCCCTGACGAAAATAATAAAGATGGGCAACTGTCATTAGCTGTAAGGTCTATCAGCAGCCCTTAATCATTAACTTTACATATAAAGAACAAGTTAAACACCGAACATTCAGGGTCAGCTAGGTGGCACAATGGGTAGAGCACCAGTTCTGAAGTCAAGAGGACCTGAGTTTGTTCTGGTCTCAGACACTGGATACCTCACTAGCTGTGTGACCCTGGGCAAGTCACTTTACCCCAACTGCCTGGCCAAAAAAACCAAAGAGTATATGTCCAATAAGTTAATGAACATGGTAAATCGATTTTAATGTTTAATTTTTTAATTTAAATTTTAAATTAGATAAATTTAAATGTTAAATTAAACAAAATTAATATTAATATATATTTGAATTTTAAATTTAAATATTTACTATCTTAAAATTTTAAATAAATCCTGGAGAACATTACAACTGATAGTCAAATCACTGCATTTAGTGGCCCTGAACTACTCCTCTCCTAGTGATTATGCAATTCAATCTGTGAGAGGAAGGAAAAAACATATTTATATGTTTTGAGAGAATTATATTTTAATGGTCAAAGAAAAAAAACTTGCTGTCACTATTCCCTTA
>CM053580.1:446687469-446697771 GCA_028627135.1 Pseudochirops cupreus
ACTGGTGCTGGTTGTTTATAAACATCAAGGGGACGGCAGAGAGCAAAACTAAGTGTCACAGCAAAGCAGCCACCAACCAGAGGAAAGGAAGGACTTCGAGGTAACTTTCCAGATTCTAGCTGATACATGCGCAAGTAGACGTCCCCCTGTGGAGTGGAGTCACTGACAAAACGGATGACTTTCAGGGCGTGCAGGACATCTGTGTACTGCTCCTTCCGGCACATCATGACCTGAGCATGAGATTCGTGGTGAGGAGGCAGGATTCCTAGGAAAGAGGAGAAAGTCAGGCACTGAGTTGGAGTCAGTCGTTCAAACCTTCCTCATCTAATAAAGACACTGCTAGGAGAAGAAATCCATGAAAACAAGAGCGAGCTTGGTCCATACAAAAGATCTAACAACCACATTTATTAACTGTGGAGAATCACTCTTAGGAAGTTATCTATGAGATCCCATTTTTCATAGTCTTAAAGTAGTAGGCATTAGTTAATAGTATCATTTCTGGTATGAGCTTGAAATTACATGACACCAAAAAAGTCACATACAATTCCTTGAGGGCAGAGACTGCCTTTTGGCTCCTTTTGTATTCCCAGTGCTTATGTTCCTGGTACATAATAGGCATTTAATAAATGCTAATTGATTGACATATTCATAGCATTATAGGTTTAGAGTTCGAAGGAGCTCTAGAGGCTATCTAACCCAATCCCATCATTTGACAGGTGGAGAGTCTAAGGTATTGATAGGTTCAAGTGGTTTGCTGAAGACCCCGTAGGTCAAAAGTAGTAGAGCCAGATTCAAACCCAGGTCCTTTGACAGCAAATATAACACTCTTTCCATCCAACTAACCAACAAAAATTAGTTAAGCACCCACTATAGATAATGTGTGCTGAGTACTAGGGGCACAAAGTAAAAAACAGAGTACTCTTTATTCCCCAAGAATCTTTCAGGATGTGACAAACAAGTGTATACAGGATAATTAGAGAAGCATTTATAGTTAGAGGGATTAGGAAAGAAAGGTTTTTTTTTAAACTGAGCCTTGAAAGAAGCCAGAGATTCTAAGAGATGAGGGAAAAGTACATTCCAGGCATGGGGTCAGCCTATGAAAAGACATGGAGAAAGAAGACAGAATGTTGAGTTTGGGTACCCCAAAGAAGCCTGCTATGGCTTGAATGTGTGTTTCAAGGGGAGTGATGTACAACAAGCCTAGAAAAGTAACCTGACACCAGACCATGAAGTTCTTTAAATGCCAAGTAAGGAATTCATTTTTTATCCTAAAGGCAATGGGGAGCTATTGAATATTCTTAGTTAAGGGAGTATAATGGTCAGATCTGTGCTTTTGGAAAGTTATTTTGGCAGTTGTGTGGAAAACGAATTGGAAAGGAGAGATTAAAGTCAATTCAATTAGGAATAATCTAGACAAGCACGAATGAGAGTCTGAACTTTGGGAGTGGCAGATGGAGCGGAGAGAAGGGGAATAGATAGGTACAAGGTTTTTTATGGGGGCAACAACAAGACTTAGCTTCTGATTAGGTATGCAGGGTGATGGAGAGAGAGGAGCCAAAGACAACTTTAAACCTATGAGCCTAAGTGACTAGAAGGATGGTGGCACTTTCAACAAAACTGGAAAGTTAAGAGGAAGGAAAGGCTTAAGGTTTTTAAAATTCTTGAATATGATATTTTACTATCTTCACCAATTTTTCTTTTGCTCTTCTATTTACATATCTTCATCTTTGAAAAAGGCTATATATATTCAACAAGATTATCATTTCCTTCAGAGCAACATCCAGGTATTTCTCTTCAATACTGAGCATGGAAAATCCATGGCAGTGTTATAAGAAACAATGAATATGAAGATTTCAGAGAAAGGTAGGAAGATTTGTATGAACCAATGCAAGGGAAAAGAAGTGGAATCAAGGGAACACTATAAATGACACTGTAAGAGACAGCCAAACTCAAGTCAATTGCAATGATCGTTCCCATAGAACATACTAGGAAAACACATTTCCCACAAGCACATTAGTGTACCATTGGTGAAACTGTAAATTGGTCCAAACATTCTAGAAAACAATTAGGAATTATGTCAAGAAAGTGAATGAAATGGCCTTGCCCTTTTATAAAAAGATCTCACTGCTAGTAATATACACTAAGGAAATCAATGATTAAAAAAATTATCTCAAAAATAGCAAAATATTCATAGCCCATCAATTGGAGAATGGCTAAACAAGCTATGTGACTTGTCCAGGGTCACACAGCTAGTGCCTGAGGCAGGATTTGAACTCAGGAAATTGAGTCTTCCTAACTCCAGGTCCCATACTCTATCCACTGAGCCATCTAGCAGCCCTATAATGGAACATTACTGAGTTATAAGAAATATATGACGAATACTTAGGAACATTCAAAGACATACAAACTTGTGCAAAGTAAAATTAAAATGAAACTTGGAAAAATATATACACGATTACTACAACAACATAAACGGAAAGAACAACAATAACATAATCAATATTGAATACTATCAACTTTTAGTGACTAGGCTTGGCTCCAAAGAAGAGATGAAACCGTGCCTCCGCTCCTTTTCAGCAGAAGGGGGGGCTATGAGTATGAAACTCTAAATAGAATGACGCAATTATTGGTTACTCTGGTTATTTTGGCTAAACTGTTCTTTTTTCTCTTTTTAATTTATTTTCGTTATTAGGGATGACTCTCTAGGAGAGGGAAAGAGACATATTGGAATACGTAGATGATATAAGAACAAAAGCTATCCATAAATTAACCAGAAAATATTTTCTTCTCTTAATATAGAAGTGGAGTCCTACTGGGAACCAAAAGTTGTCTATGCTGTGTTGTTTTGTCAATTGTTATGTTTTTCCTTGTTACAATTAAAGGGTCAGTGATGAAGAGATTATATCAGGAAATGACTTTGGCATAAAAAACAAAAACCAACAATAAGAGGAAATGGAAAGGAATGAAAGACAATATGGTGGAAAGGAAACAAAATCGGTCAGAGTACCCCACGATCTAGATTCTACTCAAGGTTCTGTTATCAGTTAGCAGTATAATCTTTGGCAAGGGACTTACCCACTCTTCAGTTTTCTTCCCTTAGAAATGGAACCATGGCACCTTCAAATTCCAAATTTGTGATTCTACTTTTGAACACTATGGGCAAGCATTTTCTGGATGTCCATTTGCCTGACAGAATCTTCACTCACCTTAGTCAGCTGTGACATTTTATCAAGCTGTGATTAAGCCAAAAAAGTATTGAAGAAGTATTCTCAAGTTTGGCTTAATACAGATTAAAAAGTTTCATTTGAACATACGTCATACTGCCACCTCTAACTCAACTACCCCCCACATAAACACACACAAAGTACTATTTGTGTATAGATAGTAAGTCTGTTAAGTGACGAGTCTTTACTGTCCCTTTTGTAGTTTAATTCAAATTAGAGGAGCCCTCATGAGAAAGAAATGCCAGGCTCTTTGGACAACCAAAAATCTATCCCTTGAAGAGAGAGTTAAGAATCAGCCCCTCTGGTTAATAGTGAAATGTACCTACCCCAAGCTTCTTATTTTCTACATGGTTCCTATGTGTTCATAAATTAGACTTGGAAGGGGTGTTTCTTTCAGCTTCGTAAGTAATTGATTTTAGGACAGAAAATGAGGGTCCTAACCTTTCTGGTCTCTGATGAGACTCTGGGCAGGCATGATTTCATCCATCATTGAATCTGAATTAGTAACAATAGTATACTGTTCTGATTTGAATTACCACTTGCCCCAGAAATCTACTAGTGATGTCTGTCACTCGCCAAAATTTCTGCTACTGCCTGTCATTCACAAAGATGTCAAATACTCAGCACTCTTGAGTAACTAAATCTAACAGTGATTCTTCTTTCAAAGGCCTGAAAAAATAAAAACAGAACCTTTCCTATCTTATTAACTCTCTGTACCAGAATCCAAAAGATCACAACTTCAAACTTCACACTCCTCCAAGATTTTCCAACAGTGTTACCAATTATTTCATCTTCTTCATAGAGCTCCAGCTTCATCAGCTTAGTCAGCAAGGGGAAGGGTGGCTGTTCTATAAGTCCTAACCATGGTAAAAGTTCATGGGCACAACTTGGTGTTGGAGGAATTCCATTAGGGTAGCGGAAAGAATGGGGTAGCTAGATGGCACAATGGATAGAGTCCAGGAAACTCATCTTTCTGAGTTCAGATTCATCCTCAGACACTTACTAGCTATGTGACCCTGGGCAAGTCATTTAACCCTGTTTGCCTCAGTTTCCTCATCTGTAAAATGAGCTGGAGGAGGAAATGACAAACCACCCCAGTATCTTTGCCAAGAAAACCCCGAAGGGGGTCACAGAGAGTCAGACACGACTGAAAAATGACTGAATAAGAAAAACAGTGATGGATCTATAAGGAGGACCTGAGTTTGAATCTTGTCTCTTCTTATGTGACTTGGGTAAGTTATTTAATTTCTCTGGGCCTTAGTTCTTCATCTGTAAAATAATACAAGTGGACAAATTAGATGGCCTTTGATGTCTCTTTTAGCTCAATATCTATAAGCCTACGAATTACTTACAATTTCATGAGAATTCTTCTTTTTCCACAGAAGACAGGCTGCCTTTAAAGTTCTACCCTCCCACTCAGCCACTGAAGATCCAGGAATTATACAGATAGTCCCAAAAGTACATCACAGACCAATATTATTCACAGTACTTCAGACAGGAAAACATTCCTCTGACTAAGAAGAAAACCAACCAGCTCCCTGAAGACTTTGGTACCAAGCCACCCCCTGGAACCTAATGTAGGATCCAAATATTCTGCAAGTTATCTTAGTGCCCAATATCCACCAAGGTTAAGTTTTTTCAGCTTTTTTTTTACCTAAAAGCACCTTCCACACGAAGCCTCGGTACATGGAGGGGAGAGGGAACCGTTGACTAAATGTACAAAGTTTCTCAATGTCTAGAAGAGGAAAAAAACAAAAAAGAATAAGAATGAGACTTATATGAGGTTGATAACAGAATTAAAGAAGGGTTTTTTTTTCAACAGCTGAAAAGGTAATAACCCATTTCCTTAGATAAAGAGATATTACTTGGCTAGCCAGAGATGGAACTAGGAATTTTTGTCCTCAGGGTAGATAGTACAATGAATACCAGTCCAATTGTGTATGCACATTCAGGGAAGATAGGGGCCCCAGGTTGCTACAAGGCCACTGCTATGGAGGCTGCCCACCTCTACATGCAGAAGAATCGGTCTCTTTGGTAGGTTCCTGTGTAAATTAATTATTCTTGATAACCAGTTGATAAGATCAACTGTTTCTTCACATCTGTTATCCAAGAAAATGGATTCTTTGGGGGTAAACTGGAGTGGTAAGCCTTACAGAAAGCCAGAGATCCCTGAAGTTCAACTCCCTGGCAGTCATGACATTTCTAGCTGAGCCATGCTGACCAACTCTCAGGTTCTAAGCTATCATAAACTTTGAACTTTGAACAACCTTAAGGGCAAAATACGGGAAAAAGATAAAATCCTCTAGGATCAGGAAGGCAGAGGTATCCCCAGGGAGCTCTCTAGCAGAACAAAAGGTATTTTCTCCTTCCCTTTGCCTTGTTCCCCTCCTAATCCACACAATACTCCCTGACAGGAGAGTCAGGGGTAGAAAAGCAGCCTTTCTCAGCCCTCCCCCTCTCCTCTGCAAGCTGAGCTGCTAGATGGCCTTTGGATCACCAGTCAGCAATGAAAAGATTAGCTCCCTAGGCCAAGGGTGGGCATCTCTCTTCATCTCTAGGACAGACCAGAGCTTGGGTCCCACAAGGTTTGACTTCTACCTAAGATCCCCTAAGGGATGATCAAGATTCTCCCCTAGTGGACCCCAACTGTCATAACCCTAACATACCTATCAGCTATAACTCCACCTTCCCCCTCAATATCAGGCTTCTCCCTATCCCCCTCCCAAAATTAAACCACCAGACTTTGCCTCTGTTTCTTTGTTTATAGAGCATTTATCAGCAGCCCCTTAAAGGTCCCTCTCATGGGCAAATTTTGAACCCTTGGGCAATTTCTCCAATCTGAGGCAAAAGTCCCATTCACTATACTCTAGGTCTAGCTCTTTGGCTAACTAAATCCAGTAGAGTCCATATGAGGCAGTACAAAGGGAATAGCAGTGGGTGTCAGGAGAACCAAGTTCTAATTACCACTCTATCCTTCAATGTAAGATCTTAGAAAAATTCTACTGCTTATCCTCTCTGGGTCTCTCATATGGCCCAGGTAGAGATAATTCCTATTCTGCAAACCACTCAGAGAGAGTAAGGATTATATAAGATCAGAGATGCAAGAAAGTCTTTTGAAATTTTTAAAGCACCAAAAAATATAAGGTATAAGTAGTGTTCTTTGTCTTGGTCTATACCAAAGGTCCATGAACTTGATTCTTTAATATTTTTATAACAGTTATTTCACTATAATTGATTTCCTTAGAAAGCCTATGTATTTTATTTTATGCATTTAAAAGTAGTATTCTGAGGAGTCCATAGGCTTTGCCAGAGTACCCAATAGGTCCAACATACACACACACACACACACACACACACACACACACACACACACACACAAACAAGGTTAAGAATCCATGGTCTATAGAGAAATCATGCACATCAGTCCTGCTTGGATAGGATCTGAAATGACATGTGATACACGGGACTTCATAGTTTAGCATATTCAGAGCACAAAGTCACAGTAAGAGTTACTACAAATTCACATTGGTGTTGCAAACTTATACCATATTACATATTGACATGCAAAATACCAAATCTCCCAAGGAAAAATAAAAAATCAAAGGATATGGAGAATTCCCAAGAGAGAGAGCACCACGAGTAAGTAAATATTTGGGGAAATGTTCAATATCACTACTAATCCTGTATGGGGAGGTAAAAGGAAACTGAGTCTCTATCTCGCCCGGGTTGGAAGCATGGCAGGCACAACAGTCATGGTTACTGTCAGCATGCAAACTCTGACCTGCTCTGTTTCCGACCTGTACCAGTCTGCCTCTCCTTAGGCAGCCCACAGGCCCCCCGACTCTAGGCAAATGCCATATTGTTATTAGGCTTAGCACTGACACCCAAACACAACCTTCACTCTATTACAGATCAGAATTCCTGAGCTCCTGAGATCCACCAGCCTCAACTTCCCAGTAATAGGGATTATAGTCCTGTGCCCATATCCATGTCTAGTAACATAACTACATATAAATTGAAGTATGTGAGACTCCATCTCACACCCATATAATTAACAAAAATAAATAGAAGTGATAAAGCCTCAAGATAGTCTGAGTCTGAGGCAACGAGATGGTGCAGTGGATAGTACACTGGGCTTGGAATCAGGAAAACTACTCTTCCTGAGTTCAAATCTAGCCTCAGATACTTACTAGCTGTGTGACCTTGGGCAAGTCACTTAAGTCTGCTGGCCTCAGTTCCACATTTGTAAAATGAGCTGGAGAAGGAAATGGAAAGTCACTCCAGTATCTTTGCCAAGAAAATCCCAAAATGGGGTCATGGAGAGTTGAATTCAACTAAAATAACAAAATAAGCATGACCCTGGGGGACAGGGGGAAGGAGGGAGGGGATGAAAAATGCACATTTGTTCATCTATACCTGGTAACTTTGCAAATTAGTACAGTCTTAGGGAAGAGGTAGCCATTTGCCTGAGGATTACTCTATCAGATTCACAAGATTATATATGGGCAACACCTAAGCAAGAACCATAAAACTAGTCACATCCTTAGATTCAGTAATATCCTACTGCAGGGTCCAGCCCAAGGGGAAAAAATATAAAAAACAATTTTACAAAGGTATCTTAAGCTATACTATGTACATGGTTGGGGTGAGGGAGTATTATTTCTGGTTTTGTGTGTGTGTTATTTCATCAGTATGGGGAATTTCTAGCAAGGAGATGTCCTTTACCAATTCAGACTGGGAAATCATCTATAACTTGTAATCCTAGGGCATTAGAGTATCAGATAACCAGCACATATCAGAAAGGGAATCTTGAGAAGGATTTTCCTGACTTCAGAGTTATCCATCTACACATAATGTCACACTTATTGCCCCTCATTATGGTTGCCTTATAGAAGCAAATGTGTGTGTATCCCAAATACCTAGTATGTGGAGAATGGCTAAGCTGGCCACATTATGACTAACTTACTATAAAGAATGAAAAATATGAAGATATCCAGATACAAGCAATGCAATATAAATGGGAAAATGTTCAATCTACAAACTGATTACAATAGCAGAAAAATAATGTCTATTCAACCACAAGGATGGAATATGATAGATTTTTATTCTTTAGCCATTGTTCATGTCTGTATTATAACTATTGTTAGAGATCAGGTTTTTTAAAAGTATATGTCCAGTCAGGTGTGGCGGTATATACCTGTAATCTCTGTTCCTGGAGGTTTAAACTAGAAGATATCATAAGCTCAGGAGTTCAGATCTGCAATGGGCTAAGCCAATCAGGTATCCTCACTAAATTAATTTAGGGCCCCACTAAGTTTCCTGAAGTTGGGCAAACAAGAAGCAAGTTGGAAAACAGAGAAGGTCAAAGATCCTATGCAGACCAGAGTGGAAGTGGAAGTGTGAGAAGCCCCTGCATTTCTGGCCAGGGAAATCCAGTAAAAGGAAAGGAAGAAGGAAGGAAGGAGGGAAGGAAGGAAGGAAGGAAAGAAGGAAGAAAGGAAGGAAGGAAGGAAGGAAGAAAGGAAGGAAGGAAGGAGGGAAGGAAGGAGGGAGGGAAGGAAGGAGGGAGGGAAGGAAGGAGGGAGGGAAGGAGGGAGGGAGGCAGGGAAGAAGGGAGAGAGGAAAGGAAGGAGGGGAGGAAAAAAAGGAAGGAAGAAAAAGAAGTCTAGATGCAATGGTGATGGATACAATAGATAAATGAAAACAATTTAATAGTCTGATAAGAAAGAATAAAGGACTTAAAAGTTCCTTTTAAAAAATAAAATTTATACTCTGCCTCAAAATAAGATTAAAAATAAAAGTTCAACCATTCAAATTTTCCTCCAAGGAGCAAACCTGTGCCAATTCTTCCACTCAAAAACATAGCAAGCGGTAATTATGGCTAAATCTTATTTAAGGTTTTCATAGGATAGCTCATGCTCATTTATTTGAATTCTCCTTTCAAACTCACCCAGGGGATCATCTTTGAGGAGTATTTCCAATGACTTCTTTTCTTCAACACCACGAAATCCAACTTTCTCATAATATACTGAACGAAAGTTTCTCTGAGAGTCTTCAGCCATATCTTACTGTGAGAAGAGAGTAGAGTGGACAGAAGCATTGGAGAAGAAAAGAGTTGTATGAAGGGAAAGTAAAGAGAGTAAAAATTTTATATTAACTAACTTCATCTTTATAATGAAACTGAAGCAAGATAAATATTTGACTTGTGAAAAGTTCTTTTCTTTTTCAAAGATACTGGAGTGATTTGCCATTTCCTTCTACATCTCATTTTATAGATGAGGAAACTCAAGCAAACAAGTGAATTGCCCAGGGTCATACAGCTAATAAGTGTCTGAGGTCAGATTTGAACTCAGGAAGAGTAGTCTTCCTGATTCCAAGCCCAGTGCACTATCCACAGCACCACCTAGCTGCCTCAGACTCACTCTAGCATGGGGCTTTATCATTTCTACTTATTTTTGTTAATTACGTGGGTATGAGATGGAACCTCACATACTTTAATTTATATGTAATTATGTTACTGGACATGGCAGTAAAATACCATGATCCCTGTTACTGGGAAGTTGAGACTGGTGGATGTTAGGAGCTCTGGAATTCTGATTGGTAGTAGAGTAAAGGTCAATTGGGTGTCAGTGCTAAGTCTAGTAACAATACAGCATTTGCCTGGAAGCAGGGGACCTGTGGGCTGCCTAAGCAGAGGCAGATTAGTAAGTACAGGGTAGAAACAGAGCAGGTCAGACTTTGCATGCTGAGCAACAGTGGGATCACATCCATGAGTGGCTGCCAAACTTCCAATCTGGGAGAGGTATAGGGACTCAGTTTCCTTCCACTGTACCATGTAGCTACCTTTTCTTTATATGAATACATTAATATCTCATTTAAGTGTAACTCAGCTATCCAGCAGCAGAATAGTCTCAAACTAGGAGGTAATCAAGGTCTCTTAATTCTAACTTCATATATACATATACATATATATATGTATATGTATGTATATATATATATACACATATATGTGTGTGTGTATATGTATGTATACATACATATACATATATAAATAACATATATTTATATATATTTAGTT
>CM053580.1:446703613-446763564 GCA_028627135.1 Pseudochirops cupreus
GCTCTTCCGATCTGGGATTGGGAGCTGTTCTTACTTTGCTTCTTATGCTTATTCTTACTCATGGTTGTTCAGTCCGTGATTTTTTTTTAAATCTCTGTGGGGCTCTGCTTCCAGAAGGGAAACCTCTGTCCCAAATCGCTAGGGTCCTCCCGGCTGCTGTAGCTCTCAGGAAGATTCTGGGACTCTTCCTATTTACTTCCGGCTGAGTGGATAATGAAGACTCCAAGACCGAGGCCCAAGATGGCGATCCGGATCCAGGCCACTCAATGTGAGAGCACTGGCCTGAGAACAATCGCTTAGTTCCCCTGCTGTCTGCAGGCCATGGGTGGGAAGCTGCAATGCAGAGGCGGGTGCAAAACCTCTGCCTTTCGCTTTTCCTCTCTGGAGGCCTTGGCTGGACTGCTTAACTCTCCTAGATTTGCAATTCCCACTGAGCTAGTTCTGAACGCTGCTTGCAGCTGCCGCTAATCTGCTCACCTGAGGCTCCTCTGCTCCTCCTGTCCAACCGCCCCCGAGGCATAGCCGAGGCTTCAGGGCAGGCTGGTTTCGGTTCGCAGTGCTGATATGGTTCCTTGTAGCCGAGCTGACTTTAGTGGGAAGTATCTTTGTGTGCGTTTTGGAGTTCTAGGATTGGTTTAGAGTCCTATTTTATGGGTATTTTGGGGTGGCTATGTGAGAGCTGCGATATGTTGCTGCTGCTACGCCGCCATCTTGGCTCTCTATACTTCTTTTAAAAGAGATTTACATTTTTTCCCCCTCAGTTGCAGAATGAAACATTTACCAAATTAACTCTGTCTAAATTTACCTTTTTGGAGAGAATGCGTAACCCACACAATAACAATAATAATAACCAGCAATTATATAGTATTTT
Organism: Pseudochirops cupreus; assembly: GCA_028627135.1. Lineage (NCBI taxonomy): Eukaryota > Metazoa > Chordata > Mammalia > Diprotodontia > Pseudocheiridae > Pseudochirops > Pseudochirops cupreus. The sequence continues at coordinate 446,704,485 of CM053580.1, forward strand.
ACAATTTGCCAAGCACTTTACCACTGTCTCATTTTATTTTCACAACTCTGGGAGGTAGGTGATATTATCGTCCCCATTTTACAAATAAAGAAACCGAGGCAGAAAGAGGGTTAGTGACTTTCCCAGTGTCACTCAGCTAGGCAACGTCCGAGGCCAGATTTGGATTTAGGACTTCCTAGTGCAGTTCTAATGCTCTATCCACTAACACACCTCGCTGGTGTTTGTCCAGTTTCAGACTTTCTATTGATAGGTAATTAAATACCCTGGGATGTAACAGCATGTACTGAGAATGAAAGAAAGCAAAGGAAGGTTAATAACCCCTCAGTTGTGTTTTGCCTGTGGTGACCATTGTGCAATGAATAAGTTGCCCAGAGCATGAGACAGTGTTGAATGAAAATCTGTTTTTTACCTTTCAGACTTGGGGGAGGGAGAGTAAAGAAAGGGAGCAAGCATTTATTAAGTACCTACTGTATGCCACAGTGCTAAGCACTTACAAATATTATCTACTTTGATTCTTACAACGATCCTGGTGCTATTATTACCCTCACTTTGTAGTTGAGGAAACTGGGGCAGATAGACCTGCTCAGAGTCAGGTAGGAAGTGTCTGAGGCTGGATTTGAATTCAGGTCTTGTTGAGTGTCCCACTTGAGTTTGCCCTCCACTCAGCTGACCACTGTGTCACATAGCTATCCCTAAGTATAAAAGATCATTGCACACAGAAATATCAAAGCAACTCTCAGATATGTGGTAGGTTGGATAGTTGAATTGTTTCTACCAAAGAAAAAAGAACTATTTGTACCCATTCGGTGGTAGGGTCTTCTGAGCTTGTATTGGTCTGGTCAGTCACAGTTGGACACATTGTGCATTGACTCCAATATAGTGTTGTCTTTTGCCTCTTTGAAAACAAAGGATACCAAGCCAACCAAAAAAAAAAGGAAGAAATTTAATACAAACTAGATTTATCCTAATCTCCTATGTATTTTACCCAACCGTGGTATGCAAATGGCTTCTCAGAAAGATGACAGAGGAACAGAGTGTATCAAAGCAGCTGTTATTTCTGAACATTATCATATGTCAGAGTTTTATATTCTTTAAAACAAAACAAGGAGCTAATTGCAGAAAAATCTCTTTAAGAACCCAAAATGGCTTCCCTACCTCAGACTTACATAGGCAGTCTTGGGCCCAGTTCTAAAGGATCATTATCTATCTTTGGCTCATTTTATCCCTTCCCAGAGTTTACTCTGGGAAAATATAGCTTGTGTTTAATTTGTGTCCAGGTTTCCAGGTCTTCTTCAAGCACTCAGGGTAGCAATGCACATGTCAGGTACAGGATAGCCTTTATTTCACCTCACAGAAAATTAAAAAGAAACAACATAAAGGATTCTCAGGAGCCCATAAATAAAGCAAAAAACACATAAAGGGACTTACAGAAATTTATAAACAATAGTCACATTTTTCAGCCTCTCTGAGAAGGGCTGCTGTCCCCAGGGTCCTAAAATCTTTCATACTCATAATGTCACCCTGTGGTTTGGTCTTGTCTCACAAAGCAAATGAACTTGGTCCTTCCAGATAGGTTCTCACTCTCATATTCTGATAAATTTTATTTACTTTTGCTCCCAGAATACCAACACAGTCTTAGTGTATTTTTATGAGGGCATAGACTTTGCTGGTAGGAAAATGAACTTGAGTTTTCTAGAGAGACCACCCATGCATTGGACACATACCATCTGACTAACAGTAACATCAGAGACCAAACTTTGGTCTGTCAGTCAACAAGTATTTATTAAACACTAAGTCCTGGGACTAGAAAGAAAAGCAAAAACATGGTCCCTGTTTTCAAGAAACTCAGATTTTAAATGAGGAGACAACACACACACAATTATATACAATACAAGATATATCCAGTGTAAATGGAAGCTGATTTCAGAGGGAAGGCCCTGGTGGAGTGGGTGGGGAACACATCAGCAGGAGTTGCCTGTAAAAGATGGGTATTGAGCTAAGTATTTTAATAGTATTTCCCCACCTCCTCAATTATATGTAATAACAATTTTTAGCATTAATTTTTTACAAAATTTTGAGTTCCAAATTTTTCTTCCTCCCTCTCCTTTCCCCTCTTCCTAAAATGGTAAGCAATTTGGTATAGGTTATATATGTGCGATCATGTAAAACATTTCCATATTAGTCATAGTTCTGAAAGAAGAAAAGACCAAAAGGAAAAAAAATACATGAAAAAATAAAGTGAAAATAGTGTGCTTCGATCTGCATTCAGAGTCCATCAGTTCTTTCTCTGGGTATGGATAGCATTTTCCATCATGAGTCCTTTAGAATTGTCATCGATCATTGTCTTGCTGACAAGAGCTAAGTCATTCATAGTTGACCATCACACATTTGTTGCAGTTATTGTATACAATGTGCTCCTGGTTCTGCTCATTTTACTTTGTACTGATTCATATAAGTCTTCAGGTTTTTCTGAAATCTACCTTGAGCTAAGTATTAGAGTAAGCTGGGGAAGCCATTAGAGAATGGGATGAAGAGGGCATGGGGGACAGTCAATGTATAAACATGGAAGTAGGAGATGGAGCATCACGTGTGAGAAACAGCAAGGAGGCCAGTGGAGGTGGAACTTAGAGTTCATGGAGAGGAATAATAAGGTGTAAGAAGACTGGAAAGGTAAGAAGGGACCAGATCCTAAAGGCTGTTGGGAGCCAATGGACTTTCTTGAGTTAAATATGTGATTTGGTCAGACCTATTCTTTAGAAAACTCACTCTGGCAGCTGAGTGGAGGATAGATTGGAAGATGGCAGGGAGACCAATTAGAAGTCTATTAGAAAAGAATGAGTAGAGAGAAGATGATGTATAGGAGAGATATAAAGATGGAAGAACTTGGAAGTCTGCCAATGGTTTGTATGTATGATGTGAGTGCAAATGAGGAGTTGAGGATGACACTGAAATTGTGAGCTTGGTGACTGGGAGGATGGTGGTGACATCCTACTTGGCCATAATAGAAAGGTTGGGAAAAGGAGAGGATTTGGGATGAAAGATATTGAATTCTGCTTTAGACTTTGACTTAACCCTCCTCCCTTCCCTACATATGTAGGGAACATCCAATCTGAGATGTCTAAAAGGTAGCACTAGAACTCAGGAGAGAAGTTAGGGCTAGGAATCATCTATGTAAAGATGTTAATGGAACCCCTGGGAACCAATGTGTTTGTCAAGAGAGATAGTATAGAGGGAAAAGAGAGGACAGGTCAGGACAAAACTTCAGGGAATACTTACAGTTAGTGTGTGTGAGCTAGATAAAGATCCAGCAAAGCAGAACCAGGAGAGAGCAGTCACAAGACAGAGAGGCCTTAGTCACCTGCTTCTCCAGATTTGGAATCCTAGAGGCCTCAAGGAAGAGCAAATAGGGAAGAATTCAAAAATAGATGGAAGGCTTGTACAAAGTGATGGAAAGTGATGAGAGGGGATTTTAAGGAACATTAAAGGCTGACTATCATTGTGTCACTGAAGATAGCTTTAAATGGCTACAACACTCAGGCGGGGGACAATGGGTAATGTTGGACCTGCTTTATTCAACTGAGAGCATGTGCAGACTTCCTTTCTTGGTCCAAATGGTAAATTACCAAAGTATAGAGTGCTATGAACTTAACCTCAATCTTTCTTCTGTGCTAGTTTTACACAACTGTGCTGTTTTAGAGGGACTACACTTTGTGGTTTTCGTGACTGTTTATGTTTGTCTGTTTTGTTAACAATAAAATGTGTCCATTAGAAAATACTATATTTTCACTTTGGACTGAAAGGGTATTTATTTTTTACTCTTTTTAAATTCTTCTACTTTGCTATCACACTGCAAAGGAGAAAGACAGTCTCTGAGGATTTGGTTGGGGGTAAGGTGTGTTCACTGTATGCCCAGAGGAAGATTCTCTGGAGGAAAAGGCTAAAACATCTTTGGCTTTATCTATGTATTGTAGGAGTAAGGAGCCACAGGTGAAGGGAGGGCTTCGCTTATAGTTCCTCCCAGATTATAGGGAGTTTTCTTTCTTTTTGAAAGAATCCTGATGGTATATAGATAGATAGATATATAGATAGATAGATAGATAGATAGGTAGATAGATATAGAGGCAGATAGATAAAGATATCTCTATATATCTCCTGCATTACAGTTTAAATCATAAATATACTCCTTATGTTAGAATTTGGATAGATGGCTGATAGGGAAATCCCAAACTACAAGATTCAGAGAAAAACATTGATTATATTATAAATTTATTCATTCAACAAGCATTTATTTAAGCCTCTACTAAGGAATTCTTAACCTGGAGTATATTGACTTTTTTTTAAAAATTATATTAACAACTGCATTTCAATATAATTAGTTTTCTTTGTAAATCTTATGTATTTTATTTTATTTATTTAAAAAAAGTTCTTTGAGAAGAGATCCACAGTCTTCACCAGACTGTCAAATGGGTCCATGACTCAAAAATGATAAAGAATACCATGTCTACAACGTTCCAGTCACTGTGTGTGGGACTGGGAAAACAGTCAAAGTGAAAAAAGCATCCTCAGAAAGCTCGGTCTACTGAGGCCAAGAACGTGACAGTCTTTGGATTAGTGGTTAGACTGATAATTGATGGGGAAACACCAAATCATGTGATTCAGAGGAGACTTCCTTAAACTTTTGTTACCTTCCTCTTGAAAGCATGCTCCCTGTATCTTCGATTGCTTAATGTTTCTCACATGCTGCTAAATTTATGCCATGTGGCATTTTTTTTCCATAGGGTACTTACGTATATAAGTAGGTAGGGCATATATTATTGTCATTTTACAGATGAGGAAACTGAGATTCAGAAAGATTCAATGACTCACCTGACAAAAGCTGGGACTAAAGTCCAAACTTTTTATTTTCATGTCTATAAAAAAATATAATTTTCTTGTACCCACTGTGATCATCTCCCAGTTTTCCCACCCCCCTTCCCATCCTCCCATAAACTCCAGCCTGGCAACAAGAACTATAGTTAAGCAAAATGAACCAATACATCATTTCTGACTTTCTGCCCAAATGGCCCACCACCTCTCTGTGGAGGGGAGACCTGCGCTTCACAATATCTAGTTCTCTGAAGTCAAGATTGTTCACTGAATTCATCAAGTCCCAATATTTTACAACGGCTATTTCCCTTTGTATTATTACAGTCATTGTATAAATTGTTTTCTTGGTTCTGTTTACTCCATTCATCATCAGTTCTTACAGGTTTTCCCAAGTTTCTTTGGATTCTTCATATTTGTTGCTATTTATGATATAATAATAATATAATAATATTCCACTTCCAGTGTTCTTTCCACTAGGCCCATTTTTCATGATGTCGTTATTTACTTCTTCTATTACTTTACTTGGCATTTCTGGCTCAGCAACTGCTTATTAGATTCTGACTAGAGAAAATCTAAACAGCTTTTTGGGAGAAGAGGAGGGGAAAGGATATAGAGGGAAATGTAGAAAAAAACAAAAGATAACAATAAAAAACTATTTTAAAAAAGAGACTGGATGTTTACAAAGCTCTATGTTAGCTGACAACAGATTACAAAACAGGGTTTTTTGCAGAAGTTGTGGAATTATGAGATATAATATTCAGGTTCGTGATAAATGTATTCCTTGTATTAGATGTTTGACTATTAAATGGCAGGGAAATGCCAAGTCATAATGTTAGACAAAGAATTACTTGAGTCTTTGTAACCCAGGGCTCACAGACCACTCCCTGTCTTTTATGATACATGTGCTGTCTCCTTACACAATGTAACCATCCTGTTTGTCCAGTTTATGTAACAGAATTTTGTTGCCGTCTGTGAGGACCGTGCAAGTCCGAGAAAGTTTGTTGGAAGAACTACGTCTTCCTTGATTGGAGCTTAAGACATGTCTATGATCTCCAGTGAGACAGTCACATATCTCATTAGGGTCCAAATCTATAACCACAGGCTGCTTCTCCTTGCCAACAGAGTCAGACTCAGCATTTGGCAATGCATAAAGTTCAGGTCCTATTAACTTCAGTAAGAGTTGCAGACAAAGGGGCAGGCACACACAGTCTGCTTCTGCGTTCTGTATCAGCCTTCCAGCATACAGTCTTTCAGGATTAAGAAGATTTTTGGTATTCAAATAGAGATCTGCTTTTCTTTGTTTTCCTGGTTTCTAAAAAAAAAAATTTAAAAGATTTTTTTTTTAATTGCAAATGCCACCTTTCTGCTCCTGGCATGTGAGAGATGAAGGGAATTTTTATAGTAGAGTTTAGGAGAATTCCTCTTGCTGGATGAAACAAAAAGCATTTGCTCCCTGGGACTCTTGGCCAATTGAAACTGGCCTGTGGCTGTTGGAACAAGCTATATCTTTCTAGATCAAATGTTACTTTGCCAAAGTTGATGCTTCTGTGGTTGGCTCAGAACATAACGAGAGAAGGAAAGGGACTCAATAGCTTTCTACTCTTTTACTGTGGGTTGCTTGGTATGGTTGAAAGATTCTAGAGCCAGAAGTACTAGGGTAATATCTCAACTCTACCACTTACCAGTTGTGTGACTATGGGCAAATCACTTTATCATTCTTATTATTAGTATCCTCATCTGCAAAATAGGAATAATCAACTTGTGATACCTTCCTCATGGGGTTGTATTAAGGAAAATATTTAGTGAACTCTAGAGATTTTATATATATATATATGTATATATATATATATATAATCTAAAGATTATAATAAAACAATAACTATTATTGTAATTATTTCTCTATAACTTTTAGTCAATCGTGAAATGGTAAAGATGTGTGACATACAAAAGTTTAAAAGGCATTTTCTGGGTAATTAAACATTTTATTAATCATGCTAACAATAATTAATAGAAGGTGTTAGTGACACTCTTGAATGCTAAAGACCCCTCATGGAACCCACTCAATGCTCATATGCCCTTGGAAGAGTGGGTGTTCCTGAAGGTAGCAATTGAATCTGATTGGTTAACAATTAATGAGAAGAATGAATATTATAATGAGAAGTTGACCTGTTACAATGAGGGGCTAAGGGACATGACTAATAACTCAGTCTTGGGCAAGGAGATTTCTCTTATCCAACCTACCCCTGTCTAAGGCCATAGAGACAAAATGGGGTCCACCTCTGCTCAGACCTGGTTGAGCTGAACACAATGTGATGGAATTTACCTTAGATTAAATTATTTTTAAGGTTCTCTGGTTGGGTGGGGTCTTCCAACCAGAATGGAAAGACGTATACTCCATATGCCCTGGGGATTTGGGTAATCTCATTCATCAACAATCCCCTTCAGTTCAATGTAATTCAATAATTGATTATTAATATATGAGAGAAATAATCATTTCTCTCAGATGTTGATTATGAGAAGTATATGATTTGTTAGCATGAAACTGTCTTAAAATCTTTTACAATAAAGTATCTCTTGTCCATCCATCAAAATCATTCAAGATTCTTTAAAACTTATAATAACAGAAATAACCTTTCTCAATGACCCTGTGATCATACACAAATATTAGAGGAGATATATAAAGAACAGGAAGAAACTGGTTCACCCAAAGTCTTGAAACTGTCTTTCCCTGTGTAGATCCTTAAGAGGTTCCTGTTTGTGGATGACATTGTGTTATTGCATGAAGTCCTATAACATTGCAGAGCCCCCTGGAAAAGATTTGTAACATGTGAGAGATGAAGGGGACTTTTGGATTGTAGTCAACCAAATTCAAAAGAGTTTGGCCTGATTGCCCACCCAAGAAAGCCCAAGTATATGAAGACTATTGCCCAAATTTTGACATGCATTTGGGTGAATAGCCTATAGTGTTTGTCAATTGTATTTCTACTGGCAATAGATAGTACAGATGGAAAATGATTTGGGCCCATAGCTGAATACAAAAGGGAGACTTTACTAGATTGCCTTTGGAAAATTGCAAAGCTTCTTGAATGACCCCAAGTTCTCCATGAAAACAAAAACTCATCCTCTTAATACCAGCATTCTTCTGATTTTTCTGTATGGCAGTGAGAAAAGGAATATGATAGTCTCTGAAAAATTGAAAGACTGAAAAATAATCATACACTGGTCATTGGAGAAGAACGTGGAATGCGGGGAATAGGATGCAATATATAACCAATGAGGCTCTTCAGAGAAGAATAGGAGTAAAGAATGTCTTTGGGGAGATATATAATAGGAAGAGAAGATAGTCCAGTTACATATTGAGGGCAATGGGAAGATGGCAGATTTTCTGAGTTTCAGACCATTCAGCTTTACTGGTACCTCTGCAATGTCAGGAGAAAGTGAGGAAGGCCTCCAGCACAACAGGTGGACTCCCTCTGACAAACTTACGGAAGAGCATGGACAAGCATTGTGTAGGAAATGTCAGGTGCAGAAGGGTTGCAATCTAAATTGTTGGCAGGAATTTCCAAATCAATGAAATCACAGATCCAGTTGAGTGCTGTTGTTATCGTGGTTATAGGCATTATTATTGCTACTATTATTATCATTAATAGTAGTAGTATTTTTTTATACTTGACCCATGGAGATGAATGTCAATGTACAATTGACAATGCAAACAATATTTTCCTAATTTTACTCCTTTAGGTTAGTTTGGTGTTAGATTAAGGCATGTCAGTTCGGTGTTGGATTAATGCATAATGAGAAGGGTAAGCAAGGGAAGGTGGTAAACAGAGGGAAAAGGTTCTTCTTTAGAGGGACAGACTCAAATTATCATTGGTTTCGAGGATTTTCATGGGCCTAGGCTAAGAGTGATATTATTCTAGCACTTGACATACAACCAAATTGACTCTAAAGGGATGTAGATGTGGGTAGAAAAGGCAGGGAGGTGGTGGTGGTGAGGTATATTTATTGAAGTAAGTCTCTAGATGCTTCCAGAATTCAGAACAATATTGGCTTTTATCCCTCTACCTGAATTAGGTTCTCTCTCTATTCCTTAGATTCAGTCTCATGTTTTGACTTAAAGGTGTATGTTATAGACTTAGATATAGAAGGTTATCTGATCCAAATTCTTCATTTAACATAAGAGAAAGAGGTTCCCAGAAGTGAAGAAATGATATCATAGAATCTCTGAACTGGAAGGGTTTTCAGAGGCCATCAAATCTAAACCCTATAAGAACAAGAATATTACCTTCAACATCTCCAACAAGAAGTAAACTACCTTTGGTTTAAATATCTCTATATCAAGTCCCTCTCTCCTCTTCCCCACCCCCCAAGCAAATTTCACTTCTCAACAATTTTAACTGGCCTGCTCGGCCAACTCTAATTATTTTCTCAAAGAAGGCAATGAGATTAGTTTGGCATGACCTATTCTTGGTGAAGCCATGTTGTCTCATGGTGATCACTGCTTTCCTATTTGAGTACTTATTAAATGATATGGGTTGGATTCAATGAGGCTTTCATTCCTGTCACTGTCCTAATTGTTTTCCTCTGAGTTCATGCTTCAGCTTGTCAGTGTCCTGTCTGAAGTGGGATGCCCTGAACTGAATACAATACTTCAAATGCAGTCTGGGTCTGGCCAGTGCAGAGTACAAAGGGACTGTCACCTCCCTTATTCTGGATGTCTTGCCTCTTTTAATACAGCGTAAGATGGCATCCAAATCACGTTGTTGGCTCATTTTGAGCTTGTAGTCTACTAAAGTCCCCAGATTTTTTAAAGCTGGGACTAATCATATCACCTAAGGCCTCCCCCATCTTGTACATATGGGGTTGGTTTGTTGAATGTGAGTGAAGGACTTCACATTTATCTTAGTAAACTAATTCAATTCTGCCCATTGGTTTAAAATATTGGGATTTTTTTTTTTTTGGTCAGAACATGGTCATCTAAAACATAAGAGAATGTCTTCAGTTTTGTGTCATCTATAGGTTATATATATAATATATGTATATGTATTTATGTATATGTACATATGTATGTATGCCATGTATATCTTTTTCCAAGTCATTGTAAAAGTATTGAATAGCAAAGAACCATCACCGTGAGTGATCACCCCATTTGAACACTCCACCAGAGACCTCCTTCCAAGTTCACATTGAACCATAGTTTATTATACTTTGGTTGCAGTCATTCAACCCATTCTCAATCCACCTAACCCTACTATCAAAGAGCTTACATCTATTCATCTTGTTCACATAAATAGGATGAGGCAGGTTTTACTACTGAAATATTGGCATCCTGTGCCTATAACATTCCCCTGATCTTCTAGTCTAGTTATTCTACTCAAAAAGGTAATGAGGTGAGTTTGGCATGAAATCATATTATCTATAGGGATCACTGCTTCCCATTTTAAGTACTTATAAAATGACATGGATTGGATTCAATGGCTATTCTGAACTGTTCTGCCTCTGAAATTCTGTAGATTCTGTGAACCATCCCATTAATAATGTGTTACAGAATTTTGTTAGGGTCTGGAATCAATCTCTCTGGTCTTCTTAGTTTGAAGGCTCCATCCTATTCACTTTTTGGGAAATTGGAATATTTCTCCTTTTCCAGTCCTATGTCACTGTCAGGATTGTCATTTGTCCTTCATTCTTAAAGAGGACCATGAAATCAGGGAAATGATACCATAACATGCAAGTGAATTGGATTTAAGTGAGGCAGGGCTATGCAAAGTCACCAGCCTCACCTTCTCCAGAGTGATCTGGGTCCAACAACAAGATAGTGATCAGGACAACTGGAGATGACCCTCTCCAGTCCTATTAGACTTTCTCTGTTCTCCCTGATTTTTCAGAGATCAGAGAGAGTGGTTATATAATCATACTGCCCAGTTTTCCTAGGATGTTGTTTGTCTGATCTGGTGAGTTGAACTATTGAGGGTAGCTAAGTGTGTCTTGCCATCTTTATACCTATTGTGGTCTCACTTGCCAAAGACCACAGAAGAAAAAAGGCAACAAAATGAGAATTTCCTATTCTCCAGACTTTTCCACCATGCCTCCTCCCCCTGGAATGTTCCCAAGTTTCCCTCTTCTTCTATTATCGAGTTCCTCCTGGAGCCTTCATTTTGAGGAAAAAAGCCCTAGACCTGCTATCCCTTCATTCATCTACTGTCTCTACTTCTGACTCTCTGGACTGAATTCCCATGATTTCAAGTGGGATTTAAAATTGGAAGGAACCTTAATGATCATCTTGTCTAACCCTTTCATGGTAAAGATGAGAGACCCACAGACTTTGGGTCATTTGTCCAAGGTCACACAGGTAGTATTTATCAGGATCAGGATTCTAATCCAGATCTTCTAACCTCAAATCCAGCATTCTTTTCCCAATACTCTAGCTTTCAGTCATTGATATTAAGATGTGAATGACTGAGATCTGGTCCTTTGTCCAGAGCTGCTTTTCAGAGGATTTGAACTCTGGGCTCTTAGAAGGAGGCAGGTATACTCTAGAGTGGGGAAGGGGTGCAGAAACACGAAGGCAGAGGCAGCAGGCCTCACCAAGTTGGAAGTCCTATCCTGTGGGTAATGTCTGTAATTTTTAAAGAAAGAAAGAAGTGACCAAATTGTCCTGTACACATTATTCTTGTTGAAGTCATTTCGCTTCCCTGGGCTCATTTCCTCATTTCAAAATGGGCCTTATTTCTGAGAGAAGATGTGGGAATTGGTTAAGGGTTCTAAAATAGCCCTATCAAAATAATGAGAGCTATCTTGAAGAGTAGTAGACCTTGGAGTCAGGACGATTTTGGTTCAAGTATATATATTTGTACGCTGGCTGTTTGAGCTATAAGGGACCTCAAAGTTCCTGTAATCTAAACCCCTTGTATATAAGAAACTGAGGGTCAGAAGAGGAGGAGATTTCTCCAGGTCACACAGAAAATATATGGTCCTCCAGCTCTTAAAGTCTTCCCTACCTCCATCCCCCCCATGCCAGTTACCTTCTATCTGCTCTGTATGTGCATTGTAGCCTCCTGTATCTGTGTATACTGCCTCCCTCATTATAAAGTAAGTGCCTTGAGAGGAGGGACTTTTGCATTTCCCCATATCCCCTGCACCCTTCTCAGTGCCCGGCATATAGTAATTATCTAATAAAGGCTTGTTGATTGATCAACTGATTGGTTTGTGGCAGACTTGGAGCTCCAGTATCACAAGCTGCCTAAGAACAGTAGAGGTTTCCTCATCTTGACTTCATTCCCCACTTGGCGATAGCACTTTGGACTACTTCATTACACCCTGTGCCTGGTGCCTTGCAACCTCTCTCCTGCTTCAGCTGCCTTTTATGTGTTGTCTTATCTCATTAGACTGTTAGCTTCGTTCTTTCTCCCCCCCAACCCCCGAATTTATTTATTTATTTTAGTTTTCAGCATTCATTTCCATAAGATTTTGAGTTACAAATTTTCTTCCCATCTCTCCCCTACCCCCACCCCAAGCATATTGAATGAATACCCCTTCCCCCAGTCTGCCCTCTCTCTCCCCCCTCCCCTTATGTTAGCTTCTTTCTTTAAAAAATGTTCATTTTTAACTTATGGAAGTTAAAGACAGAAACTGCCTTTCTTTTGCATATTTGTATCCCTAAAACTTAGTACAGTGCCTGGGACATAATAGGCACTTAATCAATGTTTATCGAATACTGATTTTTTTTTTGCTCTAATCAGTTGTCCATTCTGACTTTATAACATCTCTTGAGTAGGTCCCCTTCACTCTTCTGACACTGCCACACTATGGTGCAGGATCTCATCACCTCACATTTGGACTAATGCAATAACCTGCAGAATGGGCTCTTTGCCTCAAGTCTCTTCCCACTCCAGGACATCCTCCACTCAGCTGTCAAATCCATGTTCCTCAAGAGCAGGTCTGATCATGTCCCCCTCCCCCCCCCTCAATAAACTGCACTGGCTCCCTACTACCTCTAAGACCAAATGCAACATTCTATTCTTTACTTTTAAAGCCCTTTATAACCTAGTCCCATTCTACTTTTCCAGTCTTCTTATATTTCACTTCCATATGCATATTCTTTAGTCCAGTGACACTGGCTTTCTGGCTATTACCTTGAATAAGATGCTCCATCTCCTGTCTCCATGTCCTGTCCTGTATTTTTATTGACTGTTCCCCATGCCTGCAACTCTCTCCCTTCTCATCTCCACCTTCTTCCTTCTCTGGCTTCCTTCAGTTCCCAGCTAAAGTCTCACCTTTCTGCAAAAAAATAAAAAAAATAAAAATGAAAAAAGCCTTTCCCTGTCCCCCTTGATGCTAGTGGCTTCTCCTTGAGATTATCTCCTATTTATCCTGCATATATCTTGTCTACACACAGTCCTTTGCATATTATCTTCCCAGTTAGACTGAGCTCCTTGAAAGAAGGGACTGTTTGTCTTTCTGTGTATCTGTACCCTGTAGCTTGGCAAAAGTAGGTGCTTGATGTATCATGGATTGCTTAATGTCTCAGGGAAGGAGAAAGGGATAGAATTTGGAACTCAAGACTTTTAAAAAGAGTTTAAAAATTATTTTACATGTAATTGAGGAAAATATGAAACATTATATATATGTCAAATATCCCCTCAACAAAAAGTAGGTGCTTAATAAATGTGTTTTACTCTACTGCCCAAAGTCACACAGTTACTGAGTATCACAGGGGAAATTTGAACTCCTATCCCTAATATTGGTCTTTAAATCCATTTCCTGATCTCTGGGTCCCACTTAGAGAACACCCAGGCCTGACCTTTGCTCCTCTCTACTTTCTGGCCTCCTTTCCCATTCTATTCCTGCTGTGACAATCCTTCTTTTGGGTTTCTGCTTTTTGGATGTCCTTGATGGACATAATCATTCAGTCCTCTTTGCCCCTCGTCTCTTCCTCTAAAAATAACCCTCTAAGAGTTTGCCCGTTAGACAGATTGGACACAGCTCTCAGAAAAGCCTCGGCCCCACTCTTCCATTATGGTGCTGTGGCTGCAGATAAAGGCCTGCTGTGTACAAGATGAATTTGTTGTGACTGATGGATGAACAACTGCCCTAGAATGGCTGTGTGGGAGCATTTTATTGTCTGGCTTATCACAGTTTGGTGCCCATGTTCATTTCTCTGGCCAGCTGTTGTCTGATCGGTTGTTACCTATGACATAGGGTCTCCTTGCCCAGGGAACATGGTCGTTTACCAAGTAGAAGGAGGGTAGAGTCTGTATTCTGGGTGCTTTTCTATAGAGACAAAGGATAACGATGACCTGTTGCCTCTGGCATGCCAGCCCAGTAGCTTGGCATCCATCACTGGAATTGCCCCAGCCTGCTTTGGGGCAGTTGTCTTAACCATGCCAATGACATTGGAGTTAAAATGAAATAAAAACATGATAAACTGACAACAAGGAACCCTTGTTGCCAAAGTCAATGTGAAACTTCAGAGGATGGGGCTGGGTTGGCAGAGACCATTATAAACATTTTAATGAAAGCTTGGAAAACTGGCCCCATCCCTGAGGCAGTGCTCACTGGAGCCTCTGAATGAAGACTGTCTCTCCTGCAGCACTTAGGTCAGACTTAAACTTGCCATTGTAACCCCTGGGTCTCCTCCCCCAACATGGTGGGGCCTTTGTTTATGCTCCAGGGGCAATCCAGAAAGCCCAGGTGTTGCAGAAAGAGCAATGGAATCTCCCTAGTGCTTTGTGGTTCTCTAATAAGCACTGCTGGACAATCTGAAAAGGAAATATGTAGCTTAAAGGAACCAGGATTATCTACAGAGCCTTTAAGGGAGAAGGGAAAATTTGACACTGGATGAGGTTGGGAGTAGATTTTTTTTTAGCTGAGATAAATTTGACAAATTTATAACATGCTTAAGCCACATGGCTGAAAAGCTGCTGTTGGCCATTCATTATTAGAATGAATAGGATTAGGTTATACATGTTTGCCTCCTGTAAGTTGTTAGGATCTGAACACTGGCACTTTATGCAGCATTGTTCCTCTTCAGAGAAGACCCTGAAACACGAGAGCCCAGTTTCTAACATCATCCTCTGGGGTTAGAATTGGCTTTGGAGTTAGGGATCTGGGCCCAAATTTCCTCTTTGGGTGTATTCCATGATCTGTAAAATGATAGGGTTAGAGTAGATGGTATCTGTGATGTTTTGGGGTTCTAGATTTGTGATCCCAAACACATCCTAAGCTTCTTGCTACCTACCTGTTCTTTGTATTTAAAAACAAGGAGACTAAATTACTGAACTAGTCTCTAGTCCAAAGTGATTATTCTTATGTGTCAACTGTGGAGTCACAATAGGGCCCTGGTGTCCTCAATCCAGCACTGGTGTTAACTTATAAAAACTTTGGCAGGTCATCTAGCCCAAGAGCCTACTCAATGCAATAGACCCTTCTGTAACACACTCAATAAGTGACCTGTGAGACTCTGTCTAAACGTTGCTAGAAATGATTCATAGACTTAGAGCTGAATGGACTTTAGAAGTCATCTGGTCTAATTTTCTGATTTCCCAAGGCAGTAAACTGCAGAGCTGAGATTTAAACCCAGGCCCTCTGTCTTTGCAAGAGATAGAGCACTAGGCTTGGAATCAGGATGATTCATCTTCATGGGTTCAAATCTAGCTTCAGACACTTCTTAGCTGTGTGACCCTGGGCAAGTCACTTAATCTTGTTTATCTCAATTTCTCATCCATAAAATGAACTGGAGAAGGAAATGGCAAACTACTCTGGAATCTTTACCATGAAAACCCCAGATGGGGCTACAGAGAGTCAGACATGACTGATATGACTGAACAGGAGCCTCTGACTTCAAATCTAACACACTTTCCATTGCACCAGATAAGGGGAAGCTCACAACCTTAAAAGCTAGTCTCTCCCATTGGACAGCACTAATTATTTGATAGTGCTCCATTATATCTCTATCTTCTTTCTTGACCAATGTTCACAATGGGCAATTTAAGTGAGTATTTGCCAGCTCTGTGCTCTGCTGTAAACCTTCAAAGACTAGTTTATTAGTTAATTTCATTGAAGTCCTTTGTCTTGGCAGTGTTACTTTATAAAAATATTTAATGATCCTGGCTCCTTGCTAGGGAATACAAACAGCTTTCATTTATACTAACAGCATATAGCCTGAATAAAATCTTGTATTTACGTGAGCAGACAAGTAGCTTTAAGAGTTTAAGTGGAAATAGAAACACAGTTGAACAATCAATGAGTTGTTCTTCCCTGTTGAACATTAGCCAACATGCCTTTCTTAGCCTCACTCCCTAAATAGCCCATTAGTGGGTTGCATGTAATTAAAAATCCCCGTGAATGCTTAATCTATACTTGTTGTTTGACATGAACAATTATGGAAGTTTCACAACCTGTCCATATGTGTGCAGCTGGGGAGATGGGTCAAGTGTTGGGTAAACTTTCAGAATCAGAGAATCTCAATATGGAGGCATCTTTGGAGGTCATTTCCACCATCTCCCACCTGAAGTATGAATCCCTTCTGTTACATCCCTGAAGCAAAATCATCCAATCTTTTCTCAAACTCTTCCAGTAATGAGGAATTCAGTTCTGCAGAGGCATTTATTCCTCTTTGGAAGGAAAACATGAAGGCTTTCCTAGTATCAAGGCAAACTTGGCATCATTGCAAATTCAAACTTTCTTTTTTCTTTCTAGTTTTGTTTTCTGGGGCCAAGCAGAACAAGTCCAATCCCTTTGCCACAGAATGCAATTATATGAATAAAACTACCAGGTGCTCCCTAATCCAAATACCCACGGTTTCTTTGAGCTTTCTATGACTTGCTTTAGTCTCCTTTTTATTATGGCCACCTTCCTCTGGATACTCTCCAGCTTGTCCAAGTCCCTTCTAATAAGCAGCACCGAGAACTGGACGTAAGATTCCAAAGTGATCTGACAAAGGAAGAGTATAGTGAGTCTATAGCTACTTTTATTCAGAGCAGTATTCTTATTATAGCAAGGCAACCAAAGTTTGTAACTACAGTTATCCTTGCCATTTCTTGGGGGCTGGAGGGTGGGGTGCAGTACCCCTGAGATCTGGAAAATCCATGTAAACTTTTTTGGCCCTCCCTTTGTACCAGAGAAGTCTCAATTTTTTCTTTTCCTTTTATGGGGTGTTTACAGTACCTTATAGTACAATTTGGGTTAAGTGTTTGGTCATATTCTCTATGGTGTCTTCTGGCCTTTATGTGTTGTCTTTGGCTTCTACAAAACTTGCCCCCAATTCCCATTTAGTTTCTTATGTCAACCCATGAGATGTAGATATTGCAATGGGGAAATTTGTGATGTAGAAGGATAGTTCTTTTGCCTGCCATATTGTGGTGTTAACTTATCTTGAACTTGAGATCTGCTGAAACCAGTAAGATACAAACCTAGCAGGAACAGTATGATGGAAGGTATTGGTAGCCTTGCATCACTGAACACATGAATTATCTCTACACATATGTGTTCTCACGTAAGTTCCCTATTTATGTATCCCTTCATTTGGGCAACCAGATGGCAGAGTGGATAGAGTGTGCTGGACATGAGGGCAGGAAGACTCATCTTCCTGAGTCTAAATCTGGCCTCAGACACTGGACAAGTCACTTAGCCCTGTTTGCCTCAGTTTCCTTGCCTGTAAAATGAGCTGGAGAAGGAGATGGCCAGCCCCTCCAGTAACTCTGCCAAGAAAACCCCAAATGGCTGAACAACAACAACAGTAACTATTTGTCTCCCCAGGATGTTTGTGCCTTCCCATTGCTGATGGAGGTATTTATAGGAGAGTAGGCCCTATGTTTATGGAGGAAATGCTGTATTATTACTTTTATTACTATGCTATTTCATTAAATGCTTTTCTTTTAAATTAGTTTTATGCTTTGCCTGACTAGTGAAGTAAGCACGTTTGTTGGGGGTTGGGACTGTGGTTCTGAGTGCATAGAAAGGCTCTACATGGAAGAAGGAGGTGCTCTTGGGCTGTAGAGATAAGGAAATGAAGCCAAGAAAGGAAAGGAACTTGTTCAGAATCACAAGCTACATCTCAAGGGGCTGGTCTTGTTTGGATCAAGCCCATTGGACTGGAGATCTATTCCCCCGAGTTAGTGATTAGCGGGAAAATGAAAAGCTTTTCTTTCTGAATTATTCACTAGTAAAGTATGCCTTCTCCCAGAGCAAGTTTCTGGTACAAAAATCTCATATATAACTAGTGACAGAATAAACAATGCATAGGAACATCCCCACTTACTTGGAAATCACCTATCCAATACCTTTATTTATTTGGAACACAGCAGGAAATGTCACTCCCCCCCCCCAGAAAAAGTATCTCAATAGCCAAAATAGTTATCACAAAGCCCATGCACTTTACTGTATAGGCCAAACCCTCTGGCTTCCATTCAAAGAATTAAAATACTAACTTTGAGCTTGAATCTTAAATTTTAATCTAACAATTTAACTTAAATTTTAAAATTTTTTTAGTAATTTTAGAATTTAAATAAGTTTATAAAATTTAATTTTATAATTTAAATAAATTTATAAAATTTAATTTTATAAAGAATTCAGATAAGTCTGTTTATTTGGTTCTCTATCCTCTGCATGTAATACAGAAGTGAAAGGGGGCTGGTTGAGTAGTCAAGCAGTAAATATTGATAGCCTGACAGCAAGGGAGAAGGTTAAAAAAAAAAAGAACTTATAAAAACATAAAATTGGAAACACCTAGTAGTGTGGGGCCATATAGCCAAGTCCTTTCTAGCTCCAAAAGTAGAATTTTATGGTTCTGGAGTAAACAGCTCCATATGACTGAAGAGCTCCCAAGAGTATTGCTTGACACAGTAGGGAGAGAATAAAGGAATAAGCACTTGTTAAGTCCCTACTATGTGTTAGGCATTGTTCTAGACACTTCACTGATACTATCATTTAGAAAACATTATTTCAGTAAAAAGCAATTGCAAGAAAATGATGTACTGCAACTGTCAAGAAAAGTTTGAATTATGTTCCCAATACTCAAAGATAGCGGGAAAGAATTATAATACATTTTAGAACAGTTTCTATCCTATATGGTATGAAATGAAAAATAGATTAAGGTGAGCTTCAGTTATCTGGAACCTGGGTCAATTCTTTCCCTGAGAATGTTAGATGAGTAATTTTCCTATATTTCTTTTTTCACCTATATCATTTCTCTACTAATGAGAGAGAGGAAACCCTGGGTTCAAATCTTCTGATGTTGACTTGTGTGACCATGGACAAGTCACTTAATCTTCCCAGGCCTGAGTTTCCTCCTCTGTGAAATGAAGGTCTGGTAGCTGATGGCCTTTGATGCCCTTTCTAGCTCTAGAGTTACTCTTTTCTCATCCTCAGGGTTCTTATCTGGGAGTGGGGTGGCACTTCTGTGAATTTGTTTTATTTGATGTATTTATTTGGCAAGGCCATTGGGGTTAAGTGTCTTGCCCAAGGTCACACAGCTAGTAAGTGTGTCAAGTGTCTGAGGCCGATTTTGAACTCAGGTCCTCCTGACTTCAGGGTCAGTGCTCTATTCACTGTGCCACCTAGCTGCCCCTTTTATTTAATATTTTGGTAACTATATTTCATTAGAATTGGCTTCCTTTGTGATTCTGTGCATTCTACTTTATTCATTTACTACTATTATTCTGAGTAGGGGCCATAGATTTCCCAAGACTGTAGACAGTTAAGCACGTCTTCTTTAAGATGTCAAGTGCCCTGCTGGTATCTTCTGCTTAAGAATGAGCTCTGTAACTGAGGAAAACGTAAGACAGGAGACTGAGACTTTTTTTTAAAACTTTTTTTTGTTGTTGTTGTTAAAGAAACTGCATACATCATCAGAGACAAACAATAATTTAAATACCATGCAGTTTCTGTATGTACAAAACTCAGGACACAGAGATCCAGTTTAATTGTTCTCCTATTTACAGATAATTCCTTGTTCTTGATCTGGTCAATTACAATACTTGAAGAGCACAGGATTGACAGCCACCACATTCACTCCTATACAAAGACAAGCTATGTACAGACACTGGGTTAGCAACTGGAAAATGCAGCTGGTTCTGGATTTAACAGACACATGGGAAAAAGCCATTTCAGGTGCCATTGGCTAACTCTGTGCATGAAGGAATGTTAAAGATACCATTCTTCTGAGTGTGTGCCACTATATTGGTTCTGCAGTTTGTAAATGCTACTTTCTCAAGAAGGGAAAAAAAAAAGAATGAAACCTTGACAGCTGTTTCTATTTAACTGACCGTCACTCTGTGCAATTTCTTTAGTTGAATGGAAAACCCCAGGTTCAGGGGATCCACTATCCTTGGAAGCAGAAAAAAATATCATTTGTGTGATGTAGTGGCATCAGACTTGGAAGTCAGGAGGCTTAGCTTCAAATCCTGGAGCTGCTACTTACTATGTGACCTGGGGAAAATCTTGACCTTTCTGAATTTCAAATTAAGAGGTGGGTCTAGATGATATTAAAGGTCCCTTCTAATTGCAATCTGTTATAATTGAGGTTGAACTGACCTTATAATGAAAAAAAAAGAGAAATATACATAGTAATCTTTTTCTTCCAGCATTAAGGAAAGTTTAGTTTGATAAAGTTAACCTTAGCTGGACATATCACATATTCTCCCTTCCCCCCTTCTTAAAATAATCCAGATGTTCAAATATTTGTTTTGAAATGGCAAATTTTTTTCTTATGATAATCCAGATATCCAAATAGATTTTTGAGTACTGGGAATTCACATCACATAAAGAAGGCTTCATTTAAAAACTACAGCTTCTTCAGATGAGGGTTGCAGTTTAAACAGAATATAGGCCACTCCTCTTCTGTCTGAACTGGAATCAAAGTCTTCCACAGTAATATGTATTGGCTCAGTTGACATAGCAATGGGGTAAAAAAAAAAATGACAGATTTCCGCAGAGAGCTCAAGGTATTGCAAAAACAGCAACAGATTAGAGGGCCTCAGTCTGCAGTCTGTATTTGTTGGTGCTACCCATGGCAGATGGTGGGAGTCAGGTGGGCGTTAAGAGCCACATAAATGGAGCTGGAAATAGCCCACCTTGGCTCTGCAAGCACAGTTCCTATTGTTGTCAGAGGGCTGTGAGCATACACATCTGACAGTGCAAATGATGCCTGGGAAAAAGGTGCTTTGCAGGAAGGCAAAAATAAATTTGGTTAATCTTCCCGAGTACAAAGTAGACTGCAGCAGTTGGGCACTTTGAGGAGAAAACCCAGGTATTCTACTGGTTAGGTCCTTGTGAGAAAGAGGAATGTTGTTACATCAAGTGGAGGCATCAATAGGCCTTGGAGAGAGGGGTCTAGCTCGCAGAAGATGCCTCCCCCTACTTCAAGGAAATAACCAAGGGTATTGTATTTCATGAAGAAGTTATTGGAGACATGACTGGGGTAGGCAAATCCAACTCCCCTCAACCTGGAAACTAATACAACAGCAGCATTTTCAATACTGGGTATAGGAGTCAAACGATAGGGCCCTAAATTTTTCATCAAGCCATTTACACATTCACATGTCAGTAAGCCTTTTGGGAAGATCTTATTTACAGAAGTATTAAAATTCTGACACATTCTTCCTGAACAAAATGTCTCCCCAAGACAATAAATGGTGGAACTCAACGTTTGAATAAAGATAAAAAGCCTCAGGAATAACATACATATCAAGATGGACCCCTGGAATGTTCCTTCCTGATGATGTGGAGGAACTCATGGGTGAGGGTCCCCTAGCTGGTGAGCTCTACCCTGAGGAACTGTCCTCAGCTGGTCCAGATACATGCTGACCCCCTGAAAGCAGCATGACTCCGGCTGCTGGCAGGAATTCAGAGGAACTTCCTCCTGCCACCAAATAAGTATGGTGTGTATAGTGGTGGTGGTGGTTGGGGATGGTGATGGGATTCCCTCTTTTTTTGTTTGTGTGAAAGCCTGGTCAATTTACCTCTAAGCAAAATATGCATGAGGTGGAAAATCCAAGGATTAAGTTATTAGGACAAGCAAATTTTCACAGATATCTGGGTAAAGCTTTGCCATTCAGGACTTATTGACTCTCAAAAACAAAACTAAGCCAAATATAACTCCCTTGTGGACGGTAGATGTTATTTCCTTTGTCAGGGAGAGTTGCCTTTTTCATCATAATGCATCGAGAGATCCATATTCCCTCAAGATCAGTGCATTTTCTTTTTACTGCCCAGATATCAAGTCAACCATCTCATAGATAAACTCATTCTTATGTGCATTATGAAAGAGATGAAAAAATATTCATGCTGGTTTTAAAGGATCAATAGGGTGCACCATGGGATGGCTGGTGTTCATAGCTGTACAGTTATGATGCATGCTGAGCTCACATAGAATCACAAATGTGCTTCCAAGTGAACTCTTCAAAGCAAAAGATAAGGGAATGGAAAGTCATCGAGTGTTGTATCTTTGGAGGAGGGGCCCATCTGTTATTTAAGGACCAATGTCAGCAGCATGACCTCTTGTATCTAGCTTTAAAGCTTCGGTGCTGTGCCCAGTTCACTTCCAAGACATATATAACCTTAAAATGGTGCACTTGACAAAAACCAGCATTGGAGCATGTTAGGAAAATTAACATTAGCCAAGTGGAGTAGCTCCCTACTGTGTGCTGGTAAAGCAGGTCTTACATGTATGTGCCATTGTCCCTTAATAACATTCAGGTGTGTGTGTGTGTGTGTGTGTGTGTGTGAACACCAGTGACATTCCAATTTCTTAACACTTGTGGGTCATCCACTTGTCATTAAGACATAAAAATGTTGACTTTATTCATTCTAATCACGTTTCATTGGAAGGAGATACAGCTTTGGTCTGAGGTGATTCTCTCAGTTACCCAAAATGAACTTTCTACTTCTCAAGGCGCACACACCTCTTGTGACCAATGATTGATTATAGACTCAGGTTAGAAAAGGGCTTTCCTTTGTGTTCAGTGTATGGAGGATGGAGACAGGGATGGAATGGAGGGAGTGTAGGGAAAGGGGCCATTGAGAGCAGCACTCCCCGACTGCTTCCTCCTCCTAAGGTGCTCCCCAAAGCAGAAGCCATATTTGGTTTGAGTGCTTGGGACTTTACTTAAAAGGCCAGTCTGAACTTTTTTACTTTGTACAGTCATTCCCGGAAAGAAACCCATTGCCTCAGCTTTCTTTGGAGTTGAGTGATAGATGCTGCGAGGATGAGGGTGACTGAAGACAGAATGAATGCAGTTACCAGCTGGGCTTGGACAAATAGGACACATCCACATGCCAGAAAGTCTTAAAATGAGGACGCCAAGCTGTTGTCCTTGGCCCTGCCAGGGGTGGGGTGGGGGGGTATTTCACTCTCAGAAGTTAATGTCAGCAGGTCTGATGACTGAATGGTAACCATCAAGTTTACAGATATGTATAATATATATAATCCTCATTATGTTTATTTTTTCTTCTTTTCTCTTCTTTTTAAAAAAAAGGCAGTTCAGAAGATTTACATGGTAATGGGAGAAGTGAATAATACCAGCACTTATGGTTCTTATAAATTCATGTTTTGAAGACAGCATAGCACTCAAGTGGAATTCAATTGCTACGGTCGATGAAACCTAAAGAAACAAAAGCCAAAAAAACAGAGAATTGAGTGGACAGAAAGGTGATGACATGACCCCTCACCCCTCAAAATGGGACCCTCAGACACATTCGTCTTATTTATTATTCTGCCTTTACAACATCAATCTGGCAGTAAACATTTGTTAAATGCTTACCATGGTCCAGGCACTGGAAATATCAAGTCAAAAAACCCCAAACAACCAAATGGTCTTTGCACTCAGGGAGCTTACGGTTCTAAAATCTCAAAAAAGTGGTTATCCAGCCTCTCAAAGTCTCTATTGATGAGAAATTTGTGGTAATTATATAGGACCATAAGCTTCTTGAGGACAAGTATTACACTTAAAAAAACTCAAAAAACTTTTTATATGCAGTTTCCAGGGTAGTACCACGACATAAAGTGTTTAATTATCACTTTTGAGTGTAACTGAATCTGATTTTCAGTTTTGTGTGTAAAAAAGAGGAAGGCACACACTGACCCTTTGTCTGAAACAAGGTCAAATACCCACAGGGAATGGCAAAGAAACTGATGGATGGCTCTCAAAGAACAAGGGCAGAGAACTCCTAACACTCTGAATACCTGACAAAGGCATTTTTACTTTTTCTTCTCCTTTATAACTAAAGACCAAAGAAATGGACCAAATATCAATTTAGGTCCAAGTGACCACAGGAAAAGTTGCTACCTCTATGGGTCTCAGCTTTTCTATATGTCACATGGCGATGATAAGCATCTACTAGCTCTACCTCAAAGAGCCCTCCACAAGCCTTCTGCTCCTCCGCCATCTCCACATTCACCCAGCTGGAACCTTGGATTCTAATGTTGGCTCTCCCAGCTCTGGTAGATGGACTTTCATCTTATCTCGCTGGCAAGCAGGATTCCATACCTCTTCCCTGTTGTCTCCTCATCATGTCACCCTCCCACCCCTCACCCAAATTTCCGGCATCCATTTATATTTTGTTTTCCCATACTAGAATGTAAGATCCTTGAGGACAGGAACTGTCTTGCTTGCATTTATATCTCTACCACTTAATACTAAGAAACAGTAGTACCTGACAAATAGTAAGCATTTAATAAATGCTGTATCTCTCTGGCTGTCTATATCTATCTATCTATCTATCTATCTACCTATCCATTCATCTCTCTCTCTCTCTCTCTCTCTCTCTCTCTCTCTATCTACCTACTTACCTACATATCCATTCATATATCTATCTGTCTGTCTGTCTATCTACCTACCTATCCATTCATCTATCTATCTATCTATCTATCTATCTATCTATCTGTCTGTCTGTCTATCTCTCTGTATCATCTATTGGGAAAGTCAAATTAGATTAGACTTTGGAAACTGTAATGTACAAGCCAAATCAAAAGTCATGATCCTTTTTGGTGTTTGACTTTCTTTCTGGGGGAGCCTGATAGGTGTCCAGTGAGTAGAGATGGTTCTTTTTTCCTGCTTTTACCTTTCATAAGAATAGTCTCAGAGATGCCAGGAAACTAAATAAGCTGGGTATGTACATTTCTAAGGTATTTTGGTAGCAGTCCAGCATGCTTTTGAATTTTGGGTTTATGCCTCCCCTTCAAGGGAGAGAATGAAGATGATGGCCCAAGAGTAGAAGGCTTGTTGTGTACAATCTTCTGATGAAGACCTGGTAGGTGTTTATCATCACTGTGTGACATGTAGAGAAGCTGAAGGTCACAGAGGTAGCAACTTGCCTGTGGTCAACTGTATAGTTCTAGGACTAGAACCCAAGAAAATGAAAATCCAGGGTTCCCATAAAATTGCTTTTAGCTCACATGTGACTTTTTTCCACTGAAAAGTATGACACAATTAATTTTATATCCCTAAAGAGTATTCTAATATTAAACTTTTCCCCTATGACCTTTGATTCCTAGTTGATTCCTTGATTCCTAGTTCAGAACAGTGGCCTAGGAGTCAGGACCCCTGTCAGTGTCTACTCATGGATCCATCATTTTCTGGCAATGGGACCATGGATAAGTCACTTGGCCTCTTTGAAGGCTCAGTTTACTCATCTGTAAAATGGGTGATAATAATAGTTGTCCTACTTCGAAGGCTCAGTTTACTCATCTGTAAAATGGGTGATAATAATAGTTGTCCTACTTCCCTCACAGGATTGTTATGATGAGATTATGTTATAAAACCTCACAGACAATGTAAGTTCTTATCATTATCTGTTAAAAAGAAAAGTGAGTACCTGTCCACAGGATTTTTAGTAAAGATAAAGTGAATTAAGATATTTTCATAGTATTTTGTAAACTCTTAAGCACTCAACTAATCATGTCTGTGTGAGGCAGCTTGGCATAGGGGCTAGAGCACGGGGCTTGGAGCCAGAAAAACCTGGGTTCAAATCCAGTACTGATTACTTTTTAGCCATATAACCATGAGCAACTCAATCTCAGTTTCCTCACCTGTAAACTAGAGATAAAGATATCTCATCACAGAATGCTTTGTTCCTTCATCACCTCTTTATTTTCTTGGCTTCTTTCCAGACTCAGCTCAAATCCAACCTTCTGTAGGAGGCCTGTTCTGATCCTTCCACCTGCTAAAGGCAGCTTCCCTTTTCAGACTTACTATATCTTGTATGTATCAGTATATTCACATGTTTCTCTCCCATTTGAATGTCTGAGGACAGTCCCTTGCCTTGCCTTTCTTTGCACCCCCAATGCTCAGCATAGTATCTAACAGGTTAAAAGTGCTTGTTGACTGACTGACTCCAAGGCAGTCATGTTTTTCAGGCAATTCCAAAGAGTTTAAAGTGCTGTATGCTTTAAATACCAGCTATTATTATTAATAACAACAACGATTATTATTGTTCCTCATAACCACACAAGGACATCAATCTTCAAAGCAGGAAAACTGTCTAGAAAAATGTCTAGTTGACATTATTTACTGGTAATTTTAAAAAAGTTCTTTAAAAGCATCTACCACCTACCTTGTTAGATGTCTACTTAATTCATGAACTTCCATTTCAGTGCTTTTAAATTCATTGAGCTCCTTCCGAATGGCAGCCTGAAATGAAGAGTGGCCCATAAATATGTAAATAAGGAAGATGGAAAGAAATACATTATTTTAATTTCAAACAATAAATTTTCTTAAGCAATGGAAATAAAAGGGCCATATAATGGATTCCTTTACATAGAGAAGAAAACCCCCCCCAATACCCGAGAAGTCCCTTTAGAATCTACAAAAGAACACTTAGACTCTAAATTGCAAGTTATGGAGGGAAATGCATTTCTTTCCCCTCTACCATCTTCCCTTTTTCTCTTCTCTTTCTTTTTCTATCTCTTGTCTGCTTTTCTCTCTCCCTCTGTCTCTGTCCATCTCTGTCTCTGTCTCTCTCTGAATATATGTCTCTGTCTCCAGACCTGCTACATATAGCCAACCAATCAATAATGGATGTACATCTCAACAGATAAATCATGACCATTCTCAGGCTCAAGTGTCAACCTTTCTTTTTGCTGAGATGAATAAACAAAGTTGTTGCCAGCTACCAGGATTCCTTCAAAAACAAAATATAAAAATACATTGAGAAGAGCAAGAGCTCACTAGCTGTCTCCCACTGCCTCCCCCTCCCCCAATTCTTTATTTATGCATACTCTCTCTTCTTTTATCAGTTCCAAGGTAATATACTGTCATCACCTTTGAGAAGCAGGTATATCTTTGGGGGAAAAAACAATAAATCACAATCATTTCTCCTCCACCCTTGATGAATTCATTTCTACTGCCCTGTCCAATGGTGAGGCTAGAAGAGAGAGTGTTCAGGTTCTGGTGGTGTTGGGAGAGAGGATGGGGTTGAGCCTGGGAGAGGTTGAGGGGGGAGATAACAAGTCAAGATTTTAAACAAATGCTACTATAATAGATGTGCCCTTCATGTTTGAGTTTATTGGCAGATTGAGTGGCATGGAAGCTCAAGTTTGGGAAATTACCAGGCTCTCGATGACAGCACATCCACAGGGAAGGAGAAAGGCAGAGAGAGGAAAGAAGTGGGGACAGAGAGAGAGCATTATCTTTACCTAGCAAACTGATTATGACAAATGCATGCTCATCTGTCAGGGTGTTACTGTTTCCTCTTCTGTTTCCTGTTCATGTTTCTCTCCCTAGCCAAATGGGCACATTTTTGAGGAAGTAGGTTATCTTGTTGCTTAAATAATTACACATCATCTTATCATTGCATATTCATATGGAAATGTGCACGTCTATATCATAACATCAGTGATATCAAACCTGTTCCTGAAGGGTGATTTTCCTGGATTTGAAATGATTACTCATGTTATACTGTGGCAAGAATACTGGACTTGGGGTTACTTAATGGTCTGAGTTTGAGTCTAGATTATACCACCTGCTAATGGCTATATGATGTTTAGTAAATCACTTGCCTCCTCCTTTTGCTGGCTCCTTTGCTTGTAAATCCTCATACTACGTGTCCTACAAAGTTGTTGTGAGGTTCAAAGGAGCTGATATTTGCATTACACATTATAGTCAGTGAAATAATAGAAAATTTCAGTGCTAGATTTGGAGACAGGGGTTGACATGAGTTCAAATGTCAGTTCTGCTACGTATTACCCATGTGACTGTTACCTCTGCAGTCTTTTGTTTCATTATTTTTAAAATGAAGGGGTTGGACCAGACTTCTGAGGTTCCTCCTAGTTCTAAATGTGATCTTGTCTTAGTGAGCTCTTGGTATCCCTTGGTAAACTAGCAGTTGCTGTGTTGATTGAGAAGCGAGAGGAAGGAACACGGAGAGGTGAGCACTGAGTAGCTGTGTTTCAATACCTGCCCCAAGCCCAAGTGCCATAGTAAGAGGATTGTTGTTACTGTTGTTCAGTCATTTCAGTCTGGCTCTCTGTGACCACATCTGGGGTTTTCTTGGCAAAGATACTGGAGTGGTTTGCCATTTTCTATAGCTGAGGAACTGAGGCAAAACAGGATTAAAGTGACTTGCCTGAGTCATACTAGTAAGAGCCTGAGGCTGGATTTGAGGTCAGGAAGATGATCTTCTTGACTCTAGGCCTAGCACTCTATTTACTGAGCCACCTAGCTGACCGATAAGAGATATAGGCCATATAAATTTCTTCTCTTACACAGAAAGGAAGAGTTATTCTGTTCTGCTTTCGTAACTGTCCATACAGAGCTATAACTAGAAATTTTACACTTAGGAAAAGCATCAATAAATTCACCTAGGAGAAGGAACAAAAATGGTGGCTCCTCATGAAAGCTTATAATTCACGATAAGGAAATCAATTAAGATAAATTCAGCTGAATGTGTATGCATGTGGGGTGTGGTGGGGTCAGAAGTGGGGTCAGTCACTATATTGGCTTCCATGCTACTGAAGGAGTGCATGTGCTAATTTTTTTTGCACACTCTAAATGTTGGTGCTTTAAGACAAAGCCCTTGTCCTAGTTATAACTCTGGTCCCACACAATGAAATCAATAGGTTAGGACCAGGAGAGACAGGTACATGCAGAAAGTACTGGTTGCCCAATCTACTGCCATGATCATGAAGAAGTTACTCTTGAGGAATTTGTTATAAGGTATGCTTCAAGGATTCATGATGTGCAACTACTTTCAGAAGCCTCGGTCCAATTTGCCTAAATCTTTAGTCCCTACAATGCCAAATTGAAATATGGAAGTTCTTCTTTCTCTAGCAAGGCCCAAGAGGACCTAGACAAAAACAAGGTTTAGATGCTGCCATTCTTATCAGTGTATCTCCTAGACTAGTGTCTTTTAACAGGACCTGATACATAGTGAGTGTCTCCTCTGTCTCTTCCCTCCCCTCCCCCCTCTTTTCTCTCTCTGTCTCTATCTCCATCTCTGTTGCTTTTTGTTGGATGAAATGCAGGAAGTGCAGGATATACTAAAGGCAGCACCTGGAGCCCAGTTCTTGGCAAGAGTGTTCCCACTTACACAGTACCTGAGGCTAGAAACATTTAGTTGTTCTTTA
The DNA here is from genome assembly GCA_028627135.1 of Pseudochirops cupreus. Taxonomy (NCBI): domain Eukaryota; kingdom Metazoa; phylum Chordata; class Mammalia; order Diprotodontia; family Pseudocheiridae; genus Pseudochirops; species Pseudochirops cupreus. Next base: position 446,733,910 of record CM053580.1, read on the forward strand.
GGACTTTATTCCTCTTGCCTTCAATCTAATGGAGAAAGTAGGTGCTAAAAGAGAAGGTAATAGGAAACTTTTATTAAACTCCTACTAGGTACCAGGTACTGGGGTAAGTGTTTTTTCAAATGTTATTTCATTTTATCCTTGCAATAGCCCTGGGAGGCTGGAGCTATTATTAACTTTATTTTACAGTTGAGGAAATGATGGCAGACAGAGGTTAAGTGATGAGCCCAAGGTTACATACTAGTAGGTGTCTGGGGCTGGATTTGAACTCAAGTCTTCCTGACTCCAGGCCCAATGCTTTTTCCATTAAAGCACCTATCTGCCTCTATGAGGAAAAAGGACCAGAGTAAACTTAGCACAGATAGAAAAGTGTTACAGGGCTAATTGATGCTTCTGAGGGCCGGAATGAGGACAGATGTATGTGGGGCAATAAATGATTGGTAGTCTTGTACAAATATTGAATTTTCAGGCAGTTATTTATAATTCAATCTATTTAGAATTTACTAAGTACCTAATAGGTGTCAGGTATTGTGTTAGGTGCCAGAACTACAAATAAAGAGAATGAAACATCCCCTCCTCTCAAGGACCTAACACCGATCACCTGAAGTTGAGCACAGATTGAAGTTGGCACCAACCATACAATGTATGATTTCTGAAGAAGTCACTCTAACTTGCTTTATCCTTTAAGAATGAGGGTTAGGTTAAGGGTATGGCCAAGAGGTCCACTGCCTCAAGTTAAAAGTGCTCTAAGTAATTATGTGTCATTGACTTTATTCAGAAGGCTGGCAAGAAAAGAGGAGGGCAGAGTGCAAGGAGTGGTGCTGAACTATTGGTGACCAGTCATGAAGAATTAGGATGCAGGAAGGTCTACCTTCTTTGGAAAGTGTAAGCTCCTAGCCAGCATATCCTTTCATTAAAGATCAACTTTTGTACAACATCTGGCTTAGTGTTATATAAGGTGTATCAAAAAGTCTTTAAAGTTTAAAAATACATAGACTTTTGAGATTTCTTATATATACACATAGGTGTTTAGTTGAATTTTTAACTGGTTAGACTACATAAAGTAGAAGCAATCTATAGGAGAGTCAGAGTCCTATCCTAAGCTCATCTGGCCCTGGGCAAACATAATTACTATTAAAATTACAGTAAAAATTCATTGAGATTCCACTAATTAAAACTAGCATTAATGAAGACAGAGGATGGGATAAAGTTTTCAATCAAACATTCACTAAGGGCCTACTATGTGCCAGGCACTGTGCTAAGCTCAGGGAATATAAAAAGTATTAAAAAAAAAGTTCCTGCCCTCAAGGAGTTTACAGTCTAATGGGGGAGACAATATGCAGACAAATATATACAAAGTAAATTATATATAGGATAAAGAGGAAACAAAAGAAAGCAAAGGAATTAAGCTTTGGGGATGGGGTGGGGGGGTGGGGAGGAGGTTGAGGGGGGTTAGGGACTGCTTCTGATAGAAGGTGAGATTTTAATTGGAAAAGCCTGGAAGGTGACTAGTTAGAATGGAGAAAGGAATGTGTTTCCGGCATGAGAGTCCGTTTAACTTTGTAACTCATTTTGTTCAAATGAGTTTAAGTTCTGCAAACCTAAAAGTGCTATGTAAATGCTAATTATTATTATTATCATTATTATTACTCTATTTAAAAAGGAGTGTGCTAAATGCAACAGCCGGGTAAATAAAACGGCAACAGGAATGTTAGTTTTTTGTTTTTACTACCCATAACCATTTAGAATATATATTTAATATATAATTTTAATATATTTTAGTTATAATATAATTTTAATATAGTTTAATTTAGAATATATAAATTTGGTATATATTTTAATTATTTAACTTTAATATATTTTAATATTTGATATATGTATTTTGATATATATAATTTATTCCAAGTAATCCCTACCTGTTTATTAAAGCAAGTTCCCCAAGACCTCTGGTTCCTAGCAGTAACTAGCCCTGAGTATATCTTGGGCAAGTCCCTAAATCTTTCAAAGACTCAATGTTATCATCTCTAAAATGGGGATAATAATGCTTGATCACTGCCTTATGGGATTATTATGAAGATCAACTGAGATAATGCATATAAAAATCTTAAAATATTAGATTGGTTAATTGTCAACTGTTAAAAAGGGCGCCTAGATTCATAATATTAATTTTTTTGTGTGCCAAGTATAATAGACTTTTTCTCCCTTTCTTTCTACTTAATACCAAAGAATGAAGTTTAACTGCAATTATGTGCACATTTCTGCTATATGCACTGTTATACATTTTCTTACATATCTATTGTGACCTGTCATTTCTTTAACTACAAAGGAAGGTAACCCATCAGTTACCTCCCAAGTCTACAAAGAGGTAAATACTGCCTTCAAACATAGCAGGTGCTACAGCCTGGAGCATAAAATGTCAAATTGGAATTTGGATCATTATCTTTTCTTCAACATCAACTGATCCCTTCTTAACTTTTCCTGTTTCTGTTATTTCTGGAACCAATATTTTAATATTATTATATATTATCATTATATTTATGTCATGTATTTTATATTATTTATATTTCTGAAACCAATTTTTCTCATTCACCTAAACTCAAAACTTTCCTTTTATTTCTGATCCTTCCAGCTCCCTTATTTCCACACCCAGTTGCTTGCTACATTTTTTAAATTACACCTCACAGATAAATGAAAGAATTAGGGAGTTGGAAGGGGAACTTCAGGGGCTACTTGGTCCAATTCACACCAGCAAAGGAATCCCTATCGCATTACAATGATGAGTAGTCATCAGGTCTTAGCTCAAAGATCTTCATAATATGTCAGTGAGTCAATACACATTAATCAAATGCCTATTATATAGCAGGGTACATGATAATATTATTGTGGCTGTTGTTGTTATTGATACTATTAGGGCAGCTAGGTGGCATGGTGGATAGAGTGCCAGACACATCCTCTTGAGTTCCACTCTGGCCTCAGACACTTCTTAGTTGTGTGACCCTGAGCAAGTCACTTTACCCTGTTTGTTTCAGTTTCCTCATCCTTAGAATCAGCTGGAGAAGGAAATGGCAAATTACTCCAGTATCTTTGCCAAGAAAACCCAAATGGGATCACAAAGAGTCAGACATGATGGAAACCACTGAATAACAATAATGATGTGCCAGGCACCCTGCTAAGTCTTGGAATACAAAAAGAGGCAAAAGACAGTCTTTGCCCTCAAGGAATCATCCTTTCCATCTCCCATTGCCACCAACTTAGTTCAGACTTTAACTACTTACCTAGATTTCTGAACTGGTCTCCCAGCCTCCAGTATCTCCTCCTATCTAATTCATTCTTCATATTGTTATCAAAGAAATTTTTTAAAAAACTACCCCTATTATTTTTAAATTAAAAAAAAATTGAGTTCTGAATTCTCTCCCTCCTTTCCACTCCTTCCCTGCCCATTGAGGTAAAAAAAAATATGATATTAGTTATACATGTGAAATAATCTAAAACATATTTCCGTGTTAGCCATGTGAAAAAAAAGCAAGAAAAATTTTAAAAAGTTTAAAAATTATGCTTCAGATTCCATCAGTTCTCTTTCTGGAGGTGTATAGCATTTTTCATTATAAGTCCTTTTGAACTGTCGTTGTACAGATCAGAACAACTAAGTCATTCAGAGTTGATCATCATACAATATTGCTATTACTGTGTACAATATTTTCCTGGTTCTTCTCACTTCACTTTACATCAGTTCATATACATCTTCCCAGTTTTTTCTGAGACCATGCTGCTCATTATTTTTTTTATAGTACAATAGTAATCCATCACAATCATATACCACAACTTGTTCAGCCATTCCCCAAACTGAGGCATCCCCTCAATTTTTCAGTTCTTTGTCACCACAAAAAGATCCGTGATAAATATTTTTGTACATATAGATCCTTTCCCCCCTTTTTAAAAAAAATCTCTTTGGGATACACATCTAGTAACTGTATTGCTGGATCACAGAGAACGCAGTTTTGTAGCTCTTTAACTATAGTTTTAAATTGTTCTCCAGAATGGTTAGATCAGTTCACAATTCCACCAACAGTGTATTAGTGTCTGAATTTTTTCACATTCCTTCCAACCTCTGTCATTTCCCTTTTTTGTTATATTAGCCAATCTGATAGGTGTGAAGTGGTACCTCAGAGTTGTTTTAATTTTCATTTTTCTAATCAATAGTAATTTAGAGCATTTTTTCATATGACTATTGATAGCTTTGATTTCTTCTTCTGAAAACTGCCTATTCATATCCTTTGACCATTTATCAATTGGGGAATTACTTGTATTCTTATAAATTTGACTCAGTTCTCTACATATTTGAGAAATGAGGCCTTTATCAGAGAAACTTGCTGTAAATTTTTTTCTCCCAGATTCCTGCTTTCCTTTTAACCTTGACTGCATTGGATTTTTTTTTTTTGGTGTGTGTGTGTGCAAAACATTTAAAATTTAATGTAATTGAAATTATGCATTTTACATCTAATGATGTTCTCTCTCTCTTGTTTGCTCATAAATTCTTTCCTTATCCATAGATCAGATAGGTAAAATTTTCCATGCTCCCCTAATTTGCTTATGATATCACTCTTTATGTCTAAATCATGTACCCATTATCTTGGCATAGGTTGTGAGATGTTGGTCTGTACCTAGTTTCTGCCAAACTGTTTTCCAGTTTTCCCAGCAATTTTTGTTAAGTAGTGAGTTCTTAAAGACTGGTCTTTGGATTTATAAACCACTGGATTACCATGATCAAGTACTGTGTCTATTCCACTGATCCACCACTCTGTTTCTTAGCCAGTACCATATTATTTGGTGATTACTGCTTCGTAATACAATTTGAGATTTAGTACTGCTAGGTTGCCTTCCTTCACAGTTTTTTTTTCATCAATTCCCTTGATAGTCTTGACTTTTTGTTCTTTCAGATGAACTTTGTTATTATTTTTTCCTAGTTCTATAAAACAACTTTTTGGTAGTTTGATTAGTATGGCACTCAAAAAATTAATTTAGGTAGAATTCTCATTTTATTATATTTTTATTATTTGTATGTTGTATATATTTTTTCATATTGACTTGGCCTACCCACAAGCAATTAATATTTCTCCAATTGTTTAGATCTGTCTCTATTTGAGTAAAGAGTATTTTGTAATTATGCAAAGTAATATTTCTTATGGACAGGTTTAACTATGTTACTGCTCTGTTCCAACATCTTCAGTAGCTCCCTAGTGCCCACCAGATAGGTGACACAGGCTGTAGAATTTAGCACTGGAAGGAATCTTAGGGACCATCTAGTTGGTTCCCTTCATTTTACAAATGAGGAAATCAAATCATGGAAAAGAGAAGGGACTTGTACTTCCCAAAGCAAGTAAATAGCAGACCGTGGAGTCAAGTTGAGCTAACCCTAGATGATGCTTCTACTACATGCTAGCATTTGAGGCTCTCCTCAATCTATCTAGCTCTAGCTTCCTGTTTCAGCCTTATTTCACACTTCTCTCTTTCATGTACCCTACAGTTTTGGGCCAAACTGGATGACTTGTCAATCCCCATCCAATTCTTCCCCACCCCCTGCTGCCTCTGTCTTTGCATGCTTAGAATGGCTCCCCTTTCTACCCCACAAATCTCTGTCTCTCTCCTCAAGAACTAGCTTAGGTACTTCCTCTTTCATGAAACCTTCTCTAATCCTAGGAGTGATTGATTGCCTCATCCTTGAATCTTATAAGAGATTATATGCACGACCTGTATGATTTCTTTCATGGATTCAATCTTATTTTAACATCACACCTAAAGATACTTACTGCCTGTGTGACCTTGGGCAATGTCACAATATCTCTGGGGGAACCTTAAGGGATTGGATAGTATGCCCTTTGAGGTTCCCTCCCCATCTCTAATTATTTGGATAAATATCTTACCTTCCCATTAGATTATAAACTCCCTGAGGACTGGGACTCTATTTTTTTTTTCATTTTTGTATTGCTAGCACTCAGCCAGGCAAATTGCAGAAATGAATCAATTTAAGGAACTTTTGCTGAATTATACTGAACTGAGTGAATCAATCAATCGACAATCATGAAATCCCTGGTTCCCCTCCCTGCTATGTGCCAGGTACAATGCTGGGTGCTGAGGATATAAAGACAAGAAAACAATGCCTAATTCTCAAGGAGTTTGTGGTTTATTGGGAGGAGACAACATCCACAAACATAAGGATGCATAGAATAAGTATATGTACTTACATATACTTAAATGTTAAATAAATACAAGAAGTGGGCAATGGTCTGTGACCCTCAGCATCTCCTTCTTCTTTTCTATGGAATCAGTCTCCTCTTGCCTCCTTTATTCCCTTCTGTAAAGTGGGTGTGATTGTATTCATCCCTTGCCTATGACTTTCCTAGAGTGGTGAGAATTAACTTCAGTGATGGTGACAAGCTATTTGGAGCTCTGGGAGAAGGTGTGATGGAAATAGCTCTATTATTTTCCCAGCTGTTGGACCTCCCCACCGGTATTCAGCTGCCAGCTGAGATTGTGACTAACACTTTGGGGCCCGTCTCATTAGAGAGCTCCCTCAAACCAAGTGTGAAATACAATAACAAATCCATCCTCCCCAGGGCAGGAGCCAGACTCTGGGCTCCAGCTCTTTTCTTTCCCTCTCCCTCCCTTATGGCTCTGCTTACTTTGTCTGCAGCAGTGAGACGAGTCCAGGGCTTGTCTGCTCTCCTGTCATAATCCTGAGCATCCGCGACTTCCACATAGTCACTGAAGCGAATGAGTATCTTCCTTTCACGGAGCTCTTCAACTGTGGGTCTCTGACTGAGCTGTAAGGGAGAGGGGGAGAGATTGGGTACCTATGCATAGTCCTGTACAGCATCCAGTGCTTTCTAGCTCTCGATGGGACCTCAGAAGCCCTTTGGTCCAATCCTCCCATTTTACAGATGAGGAAACTGAGGCCCTGGGAAGTTAAGGGACTTCAAAGTCACAGAGAGAGTAGTCATTGGTGGTGACCAGGGTCAGTGCTCTTTCCTGATACCATGCCTCCTCTATCATAGTGACTTATCTAAGGTCATAATTGATTCAGGCCAGCTTCTTGTGCAAAGTTTGGGTCTCCTGACTTATAATCTAGAGCTTTTTACATTATGCTATCAATGAGTGCCATTTTCCCTTCTTGAGGCTATTTTTCAGGTTCCATAACTATGGACACAGGCTTAGTTGCAATCAGAACACTTACTCTGCAAAATAAACAAATACATTCCAGAGACTGTTCTTGTTCAACACCATTCTGGTATCCTGTGGTTCTTGGCTAGATCTGGAAAGTTCATTCCCTTCTGCCAGTTGGAGGGCACAGGGGAAGCAACGGGCATTGTATGGAAGCCAAATTGGGTAACAGGCTTGTGTAATGTTCCTATGCCATTAGGACCTACATAGGTCTAGGTCACAGGGGTGGGGAACCTGTGGCATTGAGGCCATAGGTTCCCTAAACCGGGGGTCTCTGGAGTCTAAAGCTGACCTAGAACACCAGGAGATTATACATAGAAATAGCAAAGTTTCCTTATCTGGGGGTCTGTCAGTTTGGTTCTTTTCTTTGAAAAAAAGTTTTTGGTAACCAAATTTCAATGTAATTGGCTTCCTTTGTAATTCTATGCATTTTATTTCATGTTATTTTATAATATTATTTTGAAAAGGGTACATATGTACATGGGCTTCACCAGACTGCCAAAGGGGTCCAGGAGAGGGAGCTAGGGAGGCATAGTGGATGGAGCACTGGGCTGAGTCAAGGAAACCTGAGTTCAAATCTGGCCTCAGATACGTGCTAGCTGTGTGACCCTGGACAAGTCACTTAACCTGTCTCTTTCCCATTTCCTCAGTTTGTAAAAGGGGGATGATGATAGCATCTACCTCCCAGGGTTGTTGAGAGGATCAAATGAGATTATATTTGTGAAGTGCTTATTACAATGCCTGGCACACATAGGTGCTTTGTTAAATGCTTATTCCCTTCCTCTCTTCCTCCTATGACACAAAAAAGGTTAAGAATTCCTGGTCTAGGGGCGGCTAGGTGGCGCAGTGAATAGAGCATCAGCCCTGGAGTCAGGAGGACCTGAGTTCAAATGTGACCTCAGACACTTGACACTTACTAGCCGTGTGACTCTTTGAGCAAGTCACTTAACCCCAGTTGCCCTCCAAAAAGTAAAAAAAAAAAGCAAAAAAAAAGAACTTCTGGTCTAGAGGGTCCTGGAGAGCACCCAATCAGACTGAAACCCATTTCTCTAAAGAAGCTTCAGATCAGCTCTATTCTGTGTAGTCTGTACTAGGGGGTAGGGCCGAAGCAGGTAGCATGAGTGGATGTGGCCTGTCTTATAGCAAAAGGCTGTAAAGGGAAGGTGAGGCATTGGGGTGTCCCTAATTATAACAGTTTCCTATTATAATGATAAAAACAATAAAGCAAAGCATTCATTAAGGTCTACCGCTCTTAAAACAGCTAAGCAGAGGCTTGCAGTGAGTACACCTCCTGTTATAAGCTCCTTGTCGTCATCAGGGCTGCAAGTAAGCATAGCTCTCTTGGCCTTTATGAAACTGGTAAGGCTTTCCATGACCAATTGCCCTGCAATCCAAAATATTGCATTCCACTGAGCTGCTTCGTGCAGGCTTTTTGGCGTGAAGAGCCAACTCTGTTTAAAAGCTGATAATGGGCAATGGGATCTCTGCCCTTAGGTCAAACAAAAGCCAGAGCAAAAAACCTCTTGCTGTGTAAAGCACCATGTAACAAATGGATAAAAAAGTCCATTGTTATTAATACTGAATCTTTCTGCTGGGCCTGAATGAGAGCTGGGGAAGCACAACTATGTGTCTGCAGTTGGGTACACACATGGTGTTAGGTTAGGGGAAAGGAGGACTTGGCAAGAGGACATGTGGGAGGGAAGGAGTATTCATAGTTACTTTCTGTGCCATCTGAGAGAATCAGATTTGCCTCTGAGCTTAGGTTTGTGTGGAATGGTGTTGGCTTGAAGTGGGCCAGGGGGTGGGAATAGGTTGTTTCTTTCAACTTGTGGGCCTTTACAATAAAAATGTATAATTTCACACCAGCCGAAGCCAGGAAATTCATTGAGACCAAAACTTTGCTAGGTTCTAAAGGCCAAAACCAAGGTAGGGAGAAGGGAGGAAAGGAAGGACCATTGTTTCTCTCTAGGTTTGCTCTTTGGACACAACCTAAAAATCTACCGTACACAGTATGTTATGACAGAGGCAGCTGCCATTGCTACCAAAAAGTCTTCCAGGTGCTACATCATTTGCTTTCCTGCCTTAAAATTAAGTGGGGGTGATTTACTGAGGAAAGCAGAGGGTTAAGGGGAAGGTATCTAATAAGTAGCAGCAAGACCAGCATCTGGCTTTTCTGTGATAAGGGCTCAAAAGAAATAGAACTATGGGACAGGAAGCAATGTATATTCCCCACCCTGCTCATCAACTTCCTCACCTCGGCTCAGCCTCTGCACAGTTTGGGGCTGCAGTTGGAGATATGTGACCGCACTATATTCAGGGAAGCTGCCTACTCATTCTTCTCTCTCTCACATTACACTGTACAAAGTTATCCCTTCACTCAGGCACCCACAATTTAGTTCTCAGGCACCAGACTGATAACCAGTTGTGGGTGGCTAAAAAGGAAATGATGATGCAGGAAGTGATTTCTTTTGGAAGTTGAGAGGGGGTTTAAATCTTGCTTTAGGCACCTGAGAAAATAACCCAACTATTGCCTTTTAGAATTGTTTCCTTTCGATTTTACTGGTCCACCATGAAGAATTCATCTTCATTGGCCCTGACGATGGCAATTTATTGCCTGTGGGTTTTCCCTGAGATTCCGTAAAGCTGAGGAAGGCTTACCTCACTTTTTCAAACAAACTTGAAATTTTAAGGAATTGGCGGGTCCAATCATGACTTTCAAATTTTAAAACTTCTTCTGAGTTCCTAAATTTTTGGGAGTATCTTAGGGGACTAACTAGTTATTTTCAATCATTTCAATTAAACTGTTAGACTGTCCCTTTTAGAGACATAAGCCAACTTATTTTGTTTTATTTGCTACAAAGGCCAAGGAAGGGGTGGAATAAGAGAACCCAGGGGGAAATGCCCAAACACCTCCCTGGAAAGTTTATGTTTGGTTAACACTTTCATTTTTTTGCAAAATACTTCCCTCCCAACAGCTTTTATGAGGTAAGGAGTAAAAATATTATCATCCCCATTTTAATGATTAGGAATTTGAGTCTCCAAAAGGTTAAGTGACTTGCCCAAGTTCCTTGTATTCTTGTATTGGACACTGTAAAGTATGCTTGTACTGGACCCACCAATTCCTTAAACTCATCGGATCTATGATCTCCTTATTAGGAATGAGATCCACTAGTCAGCCTACAGCCCAAAGTCATGGGATTAGAGCTGAGGAGGTTGATTCAAACCCAGGTTCCCTGAAGCTAAGCTCAGTTTTCTTTCCTCTATATACCACACTGTCTCTCCAACAAGGACTGACAACCAAGTAGTGTCCTGTAGACTCATGGGACAGGGAATTGTGGTTCGTACTATGTGAGGATGGCAAATGTTTCCAAAGTCTTCGTTTGAAAATCTGGCAGTAGCTGATCTTCAAAACAATGGGTGAGAATTTAAAGGACTGAGGACCTTTTTGCAGGTCTTTCCACATATGTGATGCTAAGCAAGTCACTTGATCTTTTGGGGGATGCATCTTCTCTGTCTGTTAAGATAGCTTGAAAAATTTTTGGGAAAATAAATATGTTTGGAAAAGCACTTAATGATGGGGTGCTCGGGTGCCTATGTTTGTAACATCCAGTTGTAACTTCAGTTTGTAAAATCACACGTGTTCAGGTACCTATATTTGTAACACCAGCTTGTGAAATTAAGTTGTAAAATCACACTTCCCTCAGCAGAAAAGCATTAACTCTGCCTCTTCCCTAGGCCAGCACTCTGCCTAGCTACAATTTATGAACTGTTTATCCCTGCTTGGTACAATAATAAGTTATACCTATGAATCCTTCACTAAACCATCTAAACAATCACTTTAGGTTAGAGAAATGTATAGCTCCCTTGTTCTAATGCCCAGTTGTACCTATGAATCCTTCAATGCACTATCAGTAAGCTAACTCCTCTACAATTAGGCACATCCTGGATCCCCAATTAGCCTAGCTTCCCAACATCCATCTTGTCAAACAGGACATTGATGGGTAACAGACTGGACACCTCTCAGTCAGCTCTGACCATAAGGTAAGCCAGTGACATTTCAGGCCTAAAAACACACCTCCATGCAGCCCCCACCACAGGACATTTCCCAGTGAATTATGGGCAATACACCTGCACAGTAGATATGAAAAGTGCATGTCCCTTTAAGCACTGATCACTCCTTAACTCCTCCCTCATCCTACCCTTAGTCACCTAGGCTTTATAATCTATACCCCTGACTCCTCTAAGTTTGCAGTTTTGCAGGTTCCCTAAGACCTCCTGCTTGCTGTAAAGCATAACAATAAACTTTTACAATCCTGACTCATAGGACTACTTGAGTCTGGAGAATTCTTTCCAGACTAGAACCCTCAAGGGATTCATTTGGGGTCCCTCAAACATCCAGCTTTTCTCACCCTCTTCATTAGGAAGGTAAGATTTATAAACACAAATCATAATTTTTTAGTGAGGAAATTTTCACAGGATCTCTAAACTGCCTTAAGTAAAGATCCACTAATAAATATTAAAAATTAATTTTAAACGGTCTCCAAGATTTGAATATTGATTCTCTGAAAATATTGACTGTAAAAGGCTAAAGATGTTGTGTTTAATAATAAAAATACTAAAAATAGCTGCCATTTATATGGCACGTCAAGGTTTACAAACTTTAAATGTTATCTTATTTTATCCTGGTAACAACCTCATAAGGCAGGGCTGTTATTATCCTCATCTGACAGATGAGGAAATTGAGGCAGATAGGGATTAAATGACTTGCTCAGAGTCATAGCTAAGTGGCTGAGGAAGGATTTGAACTCAGGTCTTTCTGACTCCAAGTTTGGCTTCTATCCTCTATGAATGTGGTTTTTATAAAATCTTCAGTGTCTCATAGATTCATTACTCTTGTCAATATCACCAAACAACTAATCCAGAATAACTCAGTGAAGGGTCTTATTGTTAAAGAGGTCACTCTGATGGTTTTTAAGAGGTTTTATAACTAGAACTTATATTTTTATGGGAATTATAATACTTCAGTTGCCAACCTTTTGAACTGAGTGCTTTAAAAACTTCAGCCCCATTGATTTAAATTGGGGCCTTTGAAATTCCTTCCTTTGACTGAATAATCTCAATATTGTGCTCTTTGAGTAATTCAGTCTGGATGGCAATAGAAGTACATTTATTAGAAGGACAAGAAACATCATATCATAAGAATGGAGAAATCTACAGTCCCTGTTTACAGGAGAATTCAGTTTTTTATCTAGATTGTTAGTTTTGAGAGACCCCTACTGTATTGGGTTAAGGCATCATAATGTGTGTTGAAAATTTCAAAATAAATTTCTAAAACTTCACTTTAATTGAAAATAAATAGACAGGAAGTGTCATACCCTCCAGGGGACTCAGAATCACTAACCTAAAAAGTTGGGTGCAGGGTCTAGCCAGAAACGAGGGCTACCCTCACTAACGTCATTGAGGTCACATTGCAGCAGGTTGCTGATGGAAAATGGCCATCAAATGACCATTGAAACAAAGCCAAGGTCATACAAAGGAAGGAAAGGGGTGGCCTGGCATCACCAATGAAGTCCTCCAGTCAGGCCCCTCTCACCTTTCGGGTTAGCCTCCTCTTGATTTCTCGTTTTTCTTCTTGCTCTTCTTGTTCATTCCGAGCTGGAAGAGATATACGAGATTCTTTCGGTTTTTTGTAAGCGGCCAAAATAGAGGTGCATCATTGAAGTTTTTATCTGCATAATTATTTCTTATATACTACTCTTACAGGGTATTTCACAGTCCATGAAAAAGTTCTTCTAAGAGTAGAATGATCCCTGCCTCTAATCTCTTCTGGTCTTTTGCCTTTCTTTCATCATATATGCTAGGAAAGCTTTCCAAATTGCCTGTGCTCGTTCAATGTGGTCTGAACATTACTTGTTGAACTTAAAATTGTGGTTTCTTTATTTCTTTTGGTTACCAGACTCCATGCAATGAGTAAGCGTGTTAGCCTGGGTATCAGAAGATGAAAATAATCATGATGTTACAAGAAACACGTGGAAAACTTTTGAGCAGGCTTTGAGGAAGAAACAGGATATTTTTCTTCCTCTAAAGTGGCTGCTGGTTTGCCTAATTGCCCAGCTAACCCATCCAGAGTTAGCTACATCTTGTAGGTTCTGCTGCCTCACAGAGACAAGACTAGGGCTGATTATGATGTGAGTCTTTTCCCTAACTCTGGGGGAGCAGGGGGGGGGAAATTGAGGGTACCTAAAGGGGACCACCTGCTACAGAAAAAAAAAAGCAAAAGCAAAAAAGTGAAAATTGACACTATGACCCCAGTGGAGGTTAGACAGGAGAAATTCTGGAAATGTCCATTTTCAGAAATTCCCTGAATAAACCCTTAGAATTATCCAGATAACCAACGTGGTGTTTCTGGGCCCAGGCTGTTACGTGGATGTATGCAGTAGCACGTGGCTCTCTTCAATCTCACATAAAGGGCCCCAAGAGCTCAGGAAATTAGTTTTTGAATGTACTGCTGTAGGGTCAGTGAGGCAAAAGGATTACTTGCTCCTTTTTTAAGAACCAGACGCAACATAGTTGAGGAAAGAAAGCCCAGGCTTGGAGGTCAGTAAGCCTTCCCTCTGGTTCACTGAAGGCCCTTACTAAATCATCTTGTCTCAGAAGTCAGTGCTCTAAAGTCAGAACACCTGTGTTTGTCTGCTTCAGTATGACCTTGGGCAAGTCCCTTAAATCCTGGAGCCCCAGTCTCCTCACTCATGAAATGAGGGAGTTGTGTTAGATGATTTCCCAGTCCTTTCCAGTTCTAGCACTAAGATTCTATGATCATTTGGTATTCCCACAGTGAGATACAGAAGTAACAGGACAATGCCTCAGAGGGCCTGGTATATACCAGGAGCTTAATAAGTGCTTGTTAATTTGACAGACTTCTTTTTATTTATAGGATATAAAACAGTTAATAGTGGCATGGGGAAGCATTCCAAAGAGGTTTTTTTACTGACTGAACTTATAAGAGGGAGCAAAAACAAAGGATGCTTATCTTTTTTCATTTGCATATGGAAAATAGGGCAGCTAGGAGGCACAGAGGATACAGTGCTAGGCCTGGAGCCAGGAAGACCTGAGTTCATATCTGGACTCAGACACTTTCTAGCTGATGACCCTGGGCAAATCACTTAACCTTGTTGTCTCAGTTTCTTCATCTGTAAAATAAGCTGGAGAAGGAAATGGCAAACCATTCCAGTATCTTTGCCAAGATAAACCCCAAATCGGGTTGTGAAGAGGCAGACACAACTAAAAATAAATGACAAATATGGAGGACACACACATGTATATGCATATGTATATGTATATGCATATGTATATGTATGTACACAAATATAAATAAAGGAAGAGAGAGAGAGATGTTGGAGATTATCTAGTCCAATCTCTATTTTACAGATGAGCAAACTGCAGCACAGGGAGGATAAGTCATTTGCCTAAGGATATACATGTCAGAGTGAGCACTAGAACTAAGATTTGAACCCAGGTCCTTTGACCCTAATTCTCTACTTTTTCTACTATCACAAACTGGCTTGGTCGAGGTAACAAAGTTAAGAGAATGAAACCAGGAACAAAGCCAAGCCGCCATCATTACCAATGACATTTATGATGATTAGATTCACCTCACAAGGAAGGGGCAATTCCCTAATCAAAGCCAGTCTTACATGAAAACAAAGTAAGAGGTTGGTTGTCTGCATTATATGATTTGAGGAATGTCATCGAAAGGCATATACTCCCCCCCCCCAATTTTTTTGACCAAACCGAATAATTACCAAACTGACTAGCCTGACACAATGTTTAAAATGACCAATTTAAGGGATTATATTGGGTTTAAAGATTATTACCTATGAGTCACCTTTCAAAATGTAATATGCTTCTTGGAAAGAAAATACATTCAGCCACTACCAGTCATTAACATAACTTACTCTGTATGAATTATTGTGTTGGAAATTAGCATTACTTCAAAAGGCAGGAGTGGCCATGAAAGGTGAGACATTGGAGAGATAAATGCTGAGTGAGGAAGAAGGATGGAAGGGGAGATCTGCACTTTGACCTTCTAGGAGAGGTCAGGCATGGATAGGGTGTCCCCTGAGGTGTTGGGGGTTTGGAGTAGGAGGAAGGAGAACTCCTGAAAAGATACGGTGGAAACATAAGAACACTGGGCTCCTGGATCCCCGGGCCTAGAGGTTATAGGTTATGGTCAAAATCAATTTTCAAAGAATTACAGAATGCTGGATACCTTAAAGATAATCTTGTCCAATCTTCTCATTTTACGAGTGAGAAAGAGGTCAAATAACTTGCTTTAGGAAACATAGGTAAGACAGGACTCAGGTCTCCTGATGTCTAGGCAAGTAGTATTATTTTTAATACACCACATTGCCTTCACCAACCTTGCATTTTTGCTGAGGACTAACTAACCTTGCAAATGATTATATGGGACAAACCTCAGGCTAGAAGTTAACTCTCTCTGATTGCCAGTGACAAGTGCCCAGAAGCCATAGGGTATACATTCCACGAATAGCATGGTGGGCTTGGGAATCTTAGCTAGCCCACTAACAAAGCTAACAAAATAAAGGCCAAAAGCTCACCTAGATCGCCTAAAACCACCTCTCTAGATAAAAACACTTTCTAACCTGGAGGAATGTAATAAATACAGGGGGTTGTCATAGGGTGGGTCAATGACCTCACTGTTATGGTCAGTATCAGTTAAGAGTGTTCATTATGTGCTCACATACCTGGGAGGCTGCTGTACAAAAAGAAAGAAAAGGGGGTTTATCACTGAGCAGGTTGGGGTTAATCATTATTTATAAATATCTCTTAAAGGGTACCTAGGAAGCATAGTGGAAAGAGAGCTGGGCCAGGAGTCAAGAAGACCTCAGTTCAAATCTAACACTTACTAGCTGAGTGACCCTGGGCAAGTCACTTCACCCTGTTTGCCTCAGTTTCCTCATCTGTAAAATGAGCTGCAGAAGGAAATAACCTCAACCAGGGTTAGAAAAAGAGTCAGATGTGATTGAACAACAACAACACAGGTTTGCTGAGTTCTTCAAACACATTATCTCATTTGATCTTCACAACAGTCTGGGGAAGACTGGTCTACAGATATTAGCTCCATTTTCTGAATAATGAAACTGAGTCTCAGAAAGGTTGTTGCTTGCCCATGGTTCATAGATTTAGAACTGGAAGAGACCCTAGAGGCCATCTAGCCCAATTCTCGCATTTTACAGATGAGGAAACTGAGGTACAATGAGAGATTAACTGATTTAGCTAAGGTTATACAGCCAGGATATGACTGAGGCAGGATTTAAATTCAGATCTTTCTAATTCCAACTCAAGTTCTAGAAATTCCAATTTATGAGTCTAGGCTCTAAAACTAGATCATATTCCCATTTTTCCCTCTCTTTTTATCATAATAGTGATAGCCAACATTTACACAATGCTTCAAGGCTAATGAAGCGCTTTGTGCAGATGCACCATTTCATCTGATCCTCACAACAAAATAGTACTAGTATTATTATCACCATTTTGCAGATTCAGAAACTGAGACTCAGAGAAATATAGCAGTGTTTCTTAAGCTGTTGTTGTGCATTTTTTTTCCAGTTATACCTGATTGTTCATGACCCGATTTGTGATTTTTCTTGGTAAAGATACTGGAGTGGTTTGTTGTATCCTTCTCCTGCCCATTTTACAGATGAGGAAACTGAGACAAAAAGGGTTAAGTGACTTACACAGGGTCATATAACTGATAAGTATCTGAGGTCAGATTTGAATTCAGGATGATGAGTTTTCCTGACTTCAGACCAGGTACTCTATTCACTGTGCCACCTGGCTGCTCCTAAGACCACACAATTAATACAGTGTCAGTCAGGGTCAGTGCTCAAACCCTGTACTTTGGGTACTACAATCCAATTCCTTTTCTTCTTTGCTGTGTGGCTGAAGAGGATCCAAAGCATATAAAAACAACCACCACCACCACAAAATCTATCTAAAAGACCTAGAATTATCTATATTTTTAAAAAAATGATCAATTAAAAAAATTCTGCCAGAATTTTGTCCCTCATTGTTTGGGGGTAACTTTCAGAATAGCTCTGGATTTTAGCAAAAGGACCAAAGTAGAAAGGCTTTTGAGTGGAAGAACATTTTGAGCTGTGGGGCAGGGAGCAGAGAAAAAAGAAGTTAAAACAAGCCCCCTTTTCCCCCTCAGTCCTAGATTTTCTCAGTCTATAGTGAAATTTTTGCCTACTTCAGGAATGCATGCTGCCCAAAGCCCAGTCTGCCAGGCCAACCTAGGTAAGAAATGTTTCAGATAGGTAATGAGCCTTGGAATCAGGAAGACAGACACGGATCCAAGACCATGGACTAAGTGTGGTATCACAGACAAGTCATTTAACTAGGTATGACTGACTTGCTGTCAAGCTGAGAATTAGAGGGGGCTGTGGGATTTTTCATCCCCTCTTCCAGACAGCCTTTCCACTGCTTGTGAAAGAGAATGCCTACTTGGCTGCTGGACTCAAAATCAGGAATACCAGGATTTGAATTCTATCTGAGACACTTAGCTGTGTGTGACTCTGACCAAGTCACTTCACAACTGCCAGACTCATTTTTTTCCTCTGTAAAATGGGGATAACATCTGTCCAGACAATAATTTGTAAATATTTACTTGCTGTATAAATGCCCCGAGTCATTACCCTTGTCATTTGGAAAGTAAGCATTTCCACGAAGGTCGTCTCAGTTTGCTCAGCGGCGGTGTGACGAAGGTGAAAGAGGACAGAGGGCCTGGTTTTAATTCCTGTCTCTGACAATACTTCCACGACATTGGCACGACCCTTAACATCCTTGGGCTGTAGGTTCCTTATATATTAGTTGAGATGCTTGCCCTAGATGGCCTCAGAGATCTCTCCCAGCTTTGGCTCTACGATGCTCGGCTAGGCCCAGGTGGGAAAGCCTTGCCATAGGGACACCCCAGTTAAACATTTTTATTGCAAACTCTGAAATCTCTAAGTATGTGCCAAAAGATGAATACGGTCATTAGACTTGGAGCTTTTGGGAGGCCAAGGGAAAAGAAGAAAAAATAGGAAAATGAAGGTGGTTTGCTTATATTTGTGCTTGTATTTCTGAGATAAGTGGAAGCAGGTTCATTATTTCTCTGTCTTTTCCTATCTCCAGTTTACACAGAGATAAGTATATAAGTATATCTGAGAAGATCAGATAGGAGTAGAAGGGCCTGACATCATCTTGATGGAATTTTCCCCGATGATGAAAATCACTTAGAAAAGATTCCAATTCTCTCTTAGGGAACACTGCGTTTACCTCTTGCCTTCTAATTTCCCATTCAGAAAGAAACTTTCTAAGGGGACTCTTGAAACCCAGGAAAACAGAAGCAACTCCTTTGCAGTGTGGGAAGCACTGAATCCATCTTCAGAATAATCTGAGAGGGAGGCAAGGGGTGGTGAGGAGAAACCACGTAGAAGGGGGCAAAGAGAGAAAACATACAAATGATGCTCCGGGATAGAGTTAACGCAAAAGATCTTTATTCTAGCCTGCCCTCTCATGTTCCTGTGCCCGCCCACCTCCAGGAACTCAGGACTGACCAAGTTATTTCATTAGATCAATGAGGAGATTGATGGAAAAAGTAAAATCAAGGAATTTGCAATGTTAATGGGAGGGGGAACTCCCAGTTATTAAAATTGGAGGTCACATGTTCTCTCTCTGTACACCTACTCATATATATAGAAAAGAAATTAGAATGTATGAGAAATATCATTAATAGCAAAGCTACAAAAAGTTTATCTTCTTTTACTCTACTTTCTGACCCATGAGGTAGTTCTTTAGCAATCAGTACTGCTACACATACATGTTTTGCACACATCAATATATATACTTATACAATATATACTTATAAACGTATATATGCATGTGTGTATAAATGTGCATGTATAATATATACTTATAAATATATGCATACATGTATATATGTCTACACACATACACATAAACACACACGTATGCATATGTGTGTAGGTATGTATGTATGTGTGTATGTGTATGTATGTATATGGGGCAACTTGTCTCATATTTCTATGTGAATCACTAGGGCACTTTGGATAGATAATGAACCTTGGACTCAGAAAGACAGATCTGGGTTTCAGCGCAGTCTCTGAGGCAGTTACTAACTGTGATATCATAGACAAGTCACTTAACCTCTCAGTACCCCTAAGAATATAAATAACAAATGAACCATTGATTTGCATTCATTTCCATTCTCGGTGTTCTATATATGGATGGAACCACTAATTCAGATAACTGCATATACACACATGTATACACACATGTATGCATGTATAGTCTCAGCCACTATCACATGTACATATATGCTATATATACATATGGTATTCTGCATATGCATGTGTATATATGTATATTTATTTATCTGACTTTTGTTTATTTAGACATTATTTATTTTATTTTAAATATAAATATTAAAATATACATGGTTTATATTATTTTAAATATTTTATATTTATTTACACATTTTATTATTTATCTGACTATGTATATATAGACATACACGTGTATGTGTGTATCTATGTATGTATACATATATAAATATACACATATATGCTCATTATATATAGATCATTCACAAATATGATCACATAGGAAGTAAAGAGTCGTGTGAACTGAGATAGCTGTTATGACAAAGACATTGGTAGTACTTAGTGTTGGGGATGTGTGGAGACAGAAATATATTTTGATTTTCTAAATGTTTCCTATACATTACTACAATAAAGGCTATTGGGTTTCATGAAGCAATCACCTCCTTTATTTTTAAAAAAATTTTAATATTAAGCGACTGTTCTCAATAAATTTTCACATATTTCTTTGCTTGAAATTAGGACTTATTTTTAAAAAGCCATTATTACAGAGAAAGTAGGGCTATTCCTGAAGTTTGGCAGGAATACAATAACCAAGTTGTGGGAATTTAAAGAAACAGAGATTAAGTACTTTCAGAACACATTTGGTAATACTGTTTTAGGCTCCAATGTGAATGGTCAAAAGGATGAAAAACTTTATCTGTATGAAAGTTTTAACGAACTTTACTCTCTCCCAGCTGTTCAGCAGAACCCAGCAGGTGGTCCCCTCATCTTGGTAATCAATACTGTTCTCAGATTTCTTTTTAGTCAATTACTGATTTTTTCAAAGTGGCCCTGTGAAAACCAAAATTCTCTTGCTGATGATTTATTTTCCTCTTCTATTTTACATAGTATTTCTGGCCATAAGACCATATTATGATAAGTAAATGTTCACATTTTGTAAGGTGTACATGAAGACAGGCACTGCTGACTTGTTATGTTTATTGGGAATTTGTCTTTGGTGTGCTCATCTTAGTAGATTTTTCCTTAATTTTGTGAATACTCTTCACTCCTGGCCTTATCTAGTCAGAGCTGTACCCAGAAGAGAAAGAAGGAGGGAAGGAGAGAGGGGGTAGAGACTGACACACACAAAGAGAGAGAGACAGAGAGAGAGACAGAGAGAGACAGAGACAGAGAGACAGAGAGAAAAAGAGAGAGACAGAGAGAGAAAGAGAGAGACAGAGACAGATAGACAGAGACAGAGTGAGACAGAGAGACAAAAGGAGAGAGAGAGAGACAGACAGAGAGACAGAGAGAGACAGAGACAGAGACAGAGAGACAGAGAGAGAAAGAGAGAGACAGAGAGAGACAGAGACAGAGAGACAGAGACAGTGAGACAAAAGGAGAGAAAGAGAGAAAGAGAGAGAGAGAGGAAAACACAGAGTCTGTGTGTGTGTGTGTGTGTGTGTGTGTGTGTGTGTGTGTGTGTGTGTGTGTGTGTCTCTAAAGTGGTTACAACAACCCCCAAAGATCAGAGATCCCTAGAAGTCACTTACGTTTCAGAATGTTCCTTTGCTCCAACTCCTCAGCAGTTGGCCTCTGACTCAGTCGCCTGCGGAAAAAATCCAGGAAAAGTTTTTGGACCATATCACATCCTTCTCGAATGGCTATTCTTCACTGATCCTTTTCCACACATGAAACAGGGGGCGTGGAGGACGAGCTCGGTCCATCATGTGTTCTAAAGGGCTGAATCTCCCCCAGGACACTTTTCTTCTCAGTTCCTCTATTTCAAACACCAGCAAAGGCACAGTGTGTTGTGTCATGGTAAAGCTGACCCTCCTCCTTCCTCCTTTCATTAGCCCCTCCTTCCTTGCTCCCTGCCCCCACCCCCTCTGCCTTCTAGGCAAGTTGAGTGAAACTTAGACTGGACACGTCTTCAAAGAAATATGCTTCCTCTCACTGCTGACTTACTTCCAAGCAGGACTATGACTTCTTTTCTCTTCCTCAGTGATGTAGCTAATTTTGAGCCCTGCGCCCAGTTTTCTCAGTCCCAGGCGAAACATAAAAAAATCCCCAGTCAATGGAGACTTAACAGGGCATGTCTCAACCACTTAGTACAATAGGCCTTCTTCTTCTGATCTCCACCCCACCACCATTGGTGCTTTATTAGACTGTGAAATGACAAAATGAACAGGATCAGAAATGATACTCTTGTGCCTTTTCTTTGTCTTAGCAAATAAAACATCACCAAGGGCCATAGGGCGGCATGACCTCAAGCCAGCAGGGAAAAGAGTAGGAAGAAAAATCTACGCATAAGAACATGAGTATCAACAACTGGAATGAGAAATATGACTGGTACCCAAGGAAGTAACCACATACTTTCATTCTTATAAAAAGGTCCAGGAATGATAACACTTGACACAGTGCAAGTGGGCATTAACAGAGAGGCTTGTCTTTTCTGAAGCTTTTAGTGATTATGAAATAAGCCTGCAATTATCAAGAATTCT
This sequence comes from Pseudochirops cupreus, assembly GCA_028627135.1. Classification (NCBI taxonomy): domain Eukaryota; kingdom Metazoa; phylum Chordata; class Mammalia; order Diprotodontia; family Pseudocheiridae; genus Pseudochirops; species Pseudochirops cupreus. The sequence continues at coordinate 446,756,015 of CM053580.1, forward strand.
CCACTGCCCTTTGTGATGAAGTGTTTGTGAGGAGAAAGTTCGGGAAGTAATGCCAACTTCCCAGAGTTTTCCATTGGGATTTAGTGATGTGTTGTAATTAATGGAGTTCTCAACATACAAATGCTGTTAATTCCCATTGGTTACTAACATCCACTGCTGCTGAGATTGTTAGATTGGGGCTTTGGAAAGAGTTTCTAGTGAGAAATTTCAAGCCCTGAGGAGTTCTAAAAATCTTTATCAATAACTACACATATATGGCCTGTAGTGAATTGCTTGTCTTTCCAGTGGGGGTGGGTGACAAGGGAGGAAGGGAAAGAATCTAGAATTTAAAGTTCTAAAATCAAAGTTAAAAAAAAAAATATATATATATATATATAGGAGTGGCTAGGTGGCACAATGAATAGAGCACCAGCCCTGGAGTCAGGAGGACCTGAGTTCAAATCCGGCCTTGACACACTTACTAGCTGTGTGACCTTGGGCAAGCCACTTAACCCCAATTGCCCTCCAAAAAAGCAAAAAAAAAATTATTATTATTATTATTATTATTATTTACATGCACTGGGAAATAAGATATACAGGCACTGGGATAGAGGGATCCATCTTACGCTACCAGAAAGTCAGAGGGGTGATGGGGAAGATATAGAAGAGAGCAGATTGAGGGAGGAGGTATACAGTGGGATCGCTGTTTTGGGGTGGTGGGTAGGGGAAAGATGGGGAGAAAATTTGTAAGTCAAAATCTCATGGAAATGAATGATGCAAACTAAAAATAAACAAAAAATTAATTTAAAAAAAGGAGGCAGGAAAAAGAAAAAGAAAAGGAAAAAAATAACACCTCTATCTAATGCCTCAGTATAGGTGCCTGGAGGTTATTCCAGGGGACAAGGCAGTGTGTATGGGTGGGCAGGTCTTATCATCCAGAAAAGACTACAAATCTAGGCACAGTGATTGACTATATGCTTGTTATTTGAAGACTACCTACATTCAGAAAGACTTGTAGTCGGGGTGTTGGGAGCAGTGATATATTGACTTTACATTACTGCAACCCATGGAGGCTGTCAAGTAAGGCAAGGAGGGGAATGCTTTCTGCATTGGTAGAGGGTATATCCATCCACACTCATGAAGTCACGGATCTTCAGCTACATCTATCGTTACTTCTCTGGGTAATCAATCATTGCTTCTCAGTTTTAGTGATGTTAAGTCATGATCATCTTATTCAGAGATGTGGAGGAGAAAAGCAAAGGATAGGTTTAAGAGAAAGGATTTAGGTTAAACATAACAAAAAATTATTATATACCCTGATTATAAAGGTTGCAAGACCAGTAAATTGTTACCCACTGACTTCTCTTGGTCTTTGTTTTCCTCATCTGTAAAATGGGAAGTTGTAAGGGAGAGGGGCCCTTCTATCTCTCAAATGTTACAATTCTATGATAAAATCAAAGCTAGGGAGTAGAAAAATTGGGCTTAGGACCCATATTTCTTGACTTTTTGTTTGGAATTCTTGTCTGTGCCCTTCTCTAGTTTTTATTCTGGCTCCATTCCAGTCTTGAACATTTCTTTCCTTCCCCTCCGCCCCACCAGTTTTATTTAAAACACAAATATGTCTTCCTCTGTAATGACTAATGGTTCAAATGATGATGAATGTGAAAATAACAGCTCATATTTATATAGAATTTTAAGATTTGCAGAATGCTTCACTATATTATCTCATTTGATATATACATAGTATATACACATATTATATATGTATATATGTATACAGTATAATATACATACAGCTACACCTGGGATAGTTCTAGGTAATATAAAGGGATTCCAGATCTAAGCTGTATGAAGGGAGGGCTCCAGGGATCCTGAACCTCTATTAAACCAATTCCTTCTATCTGCAGAATCTTCAAGCAACTGAAATCATCCATGGTTTTGGGTTGTGTGTAGATAAGGGTGTGAGAAGAAATCCATTTTTGGCTTGTGTCAAATATCTTACTGTGATCCCATTACATCTCCTTTCTGTAATGATCTTTTAATTACTTTCTCTTAGGGCTCATTTTGCAAGGGGTAGAGAGAGTAGGGGGCATAGAATCACTTATCTCCATAGGTGACAGTGGGGTACAACCAGGGGTCTGCTGGTAAATGTTTGACAACAACAAAAAAATGCATGGCAGGGCACACTTTAAAATTTAATCTGCATCATTAACATTTTCTTTATCACTTTTCTTAAACCTAGACAATGAACAAAACAAGAAATCAAGCCCAGATTTGTAGTGTTTAGAGATTACTGAGGTGTATATGCTCACACTGCAAATTTGGCAATTTGTAAGCTGGTTGGAGCTGTCTCCATCAAGAAATTTTGTGTCCCAAGCAAAGCAATCTCAAGGAAAACATTTTATGGTTCTATTTTTCACTTGTGTCTTCATGATGTCCAGAGGAAGTGAGGATTCCCTCCTTCTGTTTGTCTCAGAGTAATAATTCTGTTGATTACACAGGCATGTCTGATTAATACCATTTATAGTGGGGAAATAATTTCCATAAATCAGACAGTGCCTGCTCAGTATAAACCAATGCTAAATGATTCACATTAAAATCAATCTGGAAAATCACTTGTTTCCTGCTTTAAACGCTACCCGTGTCATTCACCATAAGTGGCTTTTCTTTTCAAAAGGAATTTAAAATATGAACCTAGCTTGTTTACCCTCAGTTTGGATGGTTTGAGCTACACTAGTGATTATGTGAATGACACTCAGCCAACATATAATTAAGTATCTACTATGGACAAAACACTGCTCTAGGTGCTAGGAGAAATACAAAGATCAAATTAGACATTGTTGCAGAAACAACTAAAGCAGAAAATGGAACATGCTAGATCAGTAAACAAGGGAGGTGTCAAGTGCTATATGAGCCCTATGGAAGGATTGTATACCAAGGGAAGAATGAGAGCAGGGGCAGTGGACGGTGGAAAGGCATTTTGAGCTCAGTCTCAAAGGATGGCTAGGGTTTTGACAGCAGAGACTATGGAAAAAGAGTCGAGTAGAGACTGTTTCTGGCTCAGGGAATGGTGCAAGCGAAGGTGCATAGCTGGGAAGGTATAGAGCTCTAATGAGGAAGTCTTTCATATGGGATAAAAACCAGGTGTGGGATATAATCATCCTTTTCATTTTTGATACTAGTGATTTAGTTTTCTTCCTTCTTTTTTTAAAAAATCAATCTATTTTATGTTTTTTCACAAAACCAATTTCTAGTTTTATCTATTAATTCAATTTTTTTTCACTCATTTTTTTAATCTCACCTTTAATTTTTTAGGATTTCCAATTTAGTGTTTAATTGGGATGGGGAGAATGAATTTTGGTGGTTCAGAGAACAGTTTTTCAAAGAAAAAGGATGCATTACCCTCTAGCATCTGGAGATGCTACCATAGGGGATGGGAGGAACATGGTTACCAAAATGGAAGTACTACTACAGTGGGATATGGGGTGTGGTTACATGAAGGAGATTGTACAATAGCATTATCTACCGAGAGCTGGGAAGGACATGTTTGGGGGGTGCCGAATAAGCACTTTGGTTGGAGTATAGAGTACAAGAAGATAAGATAAGGCTATCCGTGAAGTATAGACTGGAACCAGAACATAGAGGTATTTAAAATCCAGGCAGAGGAGGTTGAAATGGGGGATCATTAAAGAGGTGTCTTCCTTGTCCCTCAGTTTCCCACCATGAAACAATGAACTGAGCATAGCAAAGTCTAGATATCTCTTCTTCAGCTTAAAAGCTCCAAGAGAAATGGAAGAACAATCTTCAGCTGCAAACACCAGATTGCTTATTGCCTGAATCCCAAATGTAGTCAATATGGTGACAGAATGGTTTAGACATAGGTAGAACCTTTGTAGCCAGAAGGCACTTATCTCTGTAGATCACACTGATGCCCTAGAAGTCACAAAATCCTTATAATCTTCCTGGTAGGAGCACTGAACAGTGTAGGATTAGTCTGATTGTACATGCTAATGATGTTTCTGCTTGTTTGACAACAGCAAGGTCACAGCTTTCACTGACACTTAACAACTGTTTCTGTTTTTGCTGTTCTGAATTTAAAGTTGGGTTCTCTGCTGCAGCATCAGGATGTGCCAGGAAGAAGAAAAATGGAATTGAGTTGACTTTCTGCAAATGAACAGCAGAGTGATGTACATAGCACCACTCTCACAGAAGTCATGGAGAGGAAAGTCCCAAGAGGCTGCCCAAGCTTGATAGAAGCTGTTGCCCCAAACCACTCCCTTCACACATGGTAGAAGAGGTGTAATTTCCTAGTAGACAACCTGACCCAGCCACTACCTACAACTGGTTTCAAGTAAAGTCTGAGACCACCACGAGCATGCAGGGAGAGATGACCCCAGAGGCAGAATTAGGAGCAATGGTGGAAGTGGTAGACGGGCAAATTTTAACAGCACCTTCCTAATAATTAAAGATGAATAGAAGAACCTCAAGGAGTACTGGTCTCCCTTTCAATTTTGTTCAGTTGTGGCCAACTCTTCCTGACCCCATGAACCATACTGTTCACGGGGTTTTCTTGGCAAAATCAGTGGAATGGTCTTCCATTTCCTTTTCCAGTGGTTTAAGACAAACAGAGGTTAAATGACTTGCCAATGTCACACAGCTAGTGTGTGTCTGAGGCTAGATTAGAACTCAGGTTTCTTGACTCCAGTCTCAGTGCTCTATTCAATGAGGCATGTAGCTGCCCCTTTAATAACAATCTTCAAACTGAGGCTGGAGAACACTTCCTTGGATATACTGCAGCAAGGATTCTGGGTTAGGCATGGGTGAGACTAGGTGGTCTTTGATCATTTAGATCCAGTAATTTTGTGAAACTAAGCATATAATAATAAGTGTAAAGACAGAACTTGAATATCTAATAGTGATGGTTAACTTGGGACCTTTTAAGAAAGCTTATAGTTTCCATGACCAGAGGCTCTATGAACTATGCCTAGTAGAAGTGCCAGCCTTTCATTCACTTTTAGTAAGGCTTCTGTAAAATAGTCTTTCTTTTCTTTCATTTAAAACTGCACCCCCCCACCCCCTGCTTTCATCGACTGTTAGCCCCTTGGACAAGACACACATTCAGCATGAGCAGATCCACTGTGGACTTTTGAAAAGGAGTCTGGGGGCCATCAGGCTAAGGTCCCTCAGGGAGGATGAGCAGCTGGTTGATTTTCTTTTGACTCTGGCACTATGACCTGATTTTTCATTCTCCAAACTAAGCATGCCATCTGTTTCATCTCTTTTCACATTGATACACACACTCCAGCTACTTCCATCCATTTTGGTCATGAGTATCAACCCTTATTCTCAACAAACTTTTTTGCTTTAGCTGTCATCAAACAGTCAGATATTTCCAACTCTCTATTGAATCTCTCTAGATCAAGTTCAAAAGACCTAAAATGGAACTTGTCTTCTTTCCTTAGAAACCTGTTACTCTTCCTGACTTGCCTGTTTCTGATAATGGTGCCACAATTCTTTTTCCATGGTTTGTAAACCTAAGAGGTACATTAGACTCCTTTTCCTTCAGCCTGCACAACTAATCTGTCAAGATCTGTCAATTCCATCTTCTTGAGATCTCTCCCTTTTCTTCCTCCTCCACCTTTCTCCTTGCCACCATACTCATTTAGGCTCTCAATATCCTTAACTACTGCACTATTGCAATAGCTCCTAACTTGTCACTTGGTCACCAGTCTATCTCCCTCCTAATCCATCTTACACTCTGCTGCCAAATTAATTTTTCAATTATATATCTCAGATCACATCACTCTAATAACATCAATGGCCTCATATTTCTTGCTGATAAAACAACCAAACCTATCATTTTAACTCTCACAGTAGTCACATTTAGTCTCCAATCTATCTCTGCCTAAAATGCCCTTCACTATTGCCTTCCTTCTCTCCCATCTCTGTGTTAAAATCTTACCTATCTTTCAAGTTCCAGCTCAAATGCTACTTCCTCCATGAAGTCTTCCCTCTAGAGCAGGGGTTCCTAAGCTATTTTTGTAATAGCTTAATGGCAAACCCCTCCAATATCTTTTCCAAGAAAACACCAAATAGGATAACAAAGAGTCAGACACGAATTAAAAAAAATGACTGAACAACAATAACTTTCAAGGTTTATAAAGCACCTTGCAAATATTACCTCATTTGATCCTTGTAACAACCCTGGAAGGTAAGTGCTATTATTATAATAGCTAACATTATAAAGCACTTACTATGTGCCAGGTATTGTGCTAAGCACTTTACAATTTAATCTTCACAGCAACTATGGGAGGGAGGTATTATAATTATCTTCATTTTACAGGTGAGGAAACTGAGGCAAGCAGAAGTTAATGACATCACAGTGTGATGAAACCTATAGAATCTTTCTCAGATTAATCTATTTTTAAGTTTATAATTTAAGGAAATGCTATATTTCAGTTAGAGGTTAGTGAAAATTTAAAAAAAAAACATGTATTTTTTCCCCATCCAAGTTTATGAACCCCCTGAAATCTATTCTCCCAAGAAGTCTATGGACTACAGTTTAAGAACCCCTGCCTTAGATGGAAGTGAATTTCTCTCTCCTATGAATTCTCACAATACCTTGTTCTCAACTCTTCTATGCACCTATTGGATTTCATTTTATGGTACAATAATTTGTGGATGTCTTCGTTCTAGTTTTAGATTTTCAACCCCTTCAGGGGAAAGAAAACTTGTTATTCACAATTATATCTTCACCGTTCCTAGCACATTGCCTGGCCCTCAGTAATATATAGTTGTCAAATAGATAAATGAAGAGACTAGCATTTAGAACATCTGGGATTTAGTACATCTGTTTCTGACTAGGTATATGACCTTAGAGATGTTGCTTAACCTCTCTGGCTCTGAGTTTTCTGATACATAAAATAGATATACTCATCCCAAAGAGTCATTATGCTGCTGCTGCTGAGATAATTACCATGAACAGTACTTTATACTTTTTTTATAAAAAGCATACAAAAACAAAACCAACACCCCCCCCCCATGCAAAAAGCATAAAGTGCCAATGTAGTCAAGTATTATTCAGCAAGTTGGTATGAAATCACTCTCCTCAAACTGTATAGTAGGCAGTTCTAAGTGGAAACCATTCCTTGACCTTACTCACTGAGAAGGTGGGTGAGGGCTGTGATCCACACTGCTGGAAGAATATTCACCCAAGGGAAATCCCAGACCCACCAAACGATGAATTGTACAATTTGGCTAAATAGGCAGCTGGTGTGTGCATCTGTTGGACGTAGCAACTTCTTTCCCAGAGGGTTGTTATGGGAATCTGAAGATCTTCCCTGCCCCTAGGCCCTTTGCTAAAGTGGCTACATGACCCTGAGGACCCTTGGATATTTGAAAGTATACTCTGTTCCCTAATAGGCTGAATGTGGTCATGTGGAGCCTGTGGCGCCAGGCTTGTTTTCCAGGAATGCCCGTGCCTTGTAGCTTTGTGATTGGGCAGTGGGTCTAGAGGGCTGTGACATTCTCCAAGCCAGGAGAAGGCTATATATACGCCCTGATGTGAGGTT
>CM053580.1:446764064-446831918 GCA_028627135.1 Pseudochirops cupreus
CATGTTCAGCCTGTATTTGATTGCTTGTCCTTCCAGTGGGGATGGGTGGTGAGGGAGGAGGAGAAAGAATCTGGAATCTGGAGTTCCATAATCAAATGTTATGAATGTGTATCTATCTATCTATCTATCTATCTATATATGCAATTATTATTATTATTATTGACTACATCCAACTGGAACTTGAGATACACAGGCACTGTGGTCGGGAGATCCATCCTGCCCTACCAAAAAGTGACATAGGAGAGAATAGACTGGGGAAGGGGGGAAACACTGGGATGGCTGTTTTGGGGTGGTGGGCGGGGAAAGACGGGGAGAAAATATGTAACTCAAAAAAAATTTAATAAAATAAATTTATTATTAAAAATTAAAAAAAAAAAGCCAAACCAAACACACCTGTATTGCTTTCTTACTGATCTATGCAGTGTTATCAATAACATCCCTGAATATACAGCAAGTATGATAAAGAATAGCTCTGTAGCTCTCCTTAATGTTACCCCAAGTAGTTTCAACAAAATCTGTATCTTTCTTTAACTGGTAGAAGTGTCAACTAGAGACTAGTAATTCTGCGTTTGCCCATGGCAACATGTGGGATGGCAGCAGAAAGGAGGGAAAGACCCCTGAGGTGGGTGGCTAACAAAACTAGCAAGCCTTTCCTGGTACCCAAAATCCATCAGAAAAAGAACAAAAAGAAGAGACTCAATCCCTAAAACCGATTTAGGCAGTTAACAGCTTCTCCTGAGGGCTATTTTTAGATTGTTGAGACACAGAGGCTGTGTCTATTCGCAGCTCAGGTGGGTGCTTGATAAATGAATGGGCAGCAATGACAAATGTTTTCCCTTCTGGGTGAGGAATACCTAATGCTTTTGTCAAATGGTTACACTGGATGGGAAGAAATTCCAGACTGATAGGGCATATTTCTCAGCCAGGAGAGTGACTCCTGTCCCTCATTCCAAAGCTTCATTTACAATCAAAAGTTTCTTAGAAGCTGAGATGGTTCCATAGAGGGTTTTGTTTACCTTCCCTACCTTTCCTTCTCTGTAAAATGATGACACTCATAGGAGGTATTAGGCAGCATTGGGTAATAGGTTCCCAGAGGCAGGTTCAGATATTTTCTGGACAGAAAGGAAGAAGAGGTAGAACTCAGCCTCTCTCTAAGTGACATCACTCAGGTTACCACTAGTCATTAGAAACCCCACTCTTAGAAGTCTTACAGAATAGTTTGATATCATGGGGACTCTGACCAGTTGTCTAACCCTGTCAATCCATCAGAGCCCCATGTTGGAAAGTAGAGTTGTTGGGAGATATCAATGACTGATTAGGTAGGTAGAGGGCAGAGTTCTGGTGTCCTTTAAAAAAAAATTGATTTTGGAAATATGATTTAAAATGGATGGGTCTAAGTGGGATGGGGGGTAAAGGGGGGAAACCTGCTGTCTCAAGGCCACATGTGGCCCTCTAGGTCCTCAAGTGCAGCCCTTTGACTGAATCCAAATTTCACAGAACAAATCCCCTTAATAAAAGGATTTGTTCTGTAAAACTTGGACTCAGTCAAAAGGCCGCACCCAACGACCCAGAAGGTCACATGTAGCCTCAAGGCCACAGAGTCCCCACCCCTGGAAGCCAAGAAGGTAGGAGTTTGATTGTGTTCATTAAGAAAAATAGCAAACCTACTGGGTAAATGAAGAATGTTAGAGTCATCACTACCTAGAAGGGTGACAATGGTTATGAACTTTTTAAAGTTGATTCTTTTCTCAAGTAGCCTGAAAAGCCCTGTGAGAATATAGAGGACAAGGAACTTCGGAGACTGTACAGTAGTCCCAGATGACTTTGGTGTCCTACATGCTTCTCTTGGCTTATACTTTTGGGAATGCAGTGACCTAGGGCTTATAATGACATGAACAGCATGTACTGTTCACCCCCAAGGGTCAGTCACCTCTGGATTGAACACAACAGCATGTAGCAAGAAGAATGAACTGACCACTGACTGTGCCAATCACAGCCTCACCTCAGTGATGGCAGACAGCTCTTCCCTAACTCACTGACTTACTTGAAGCTGTTCTTTTTACTTGACAGTCTTGACAAGTTACTGAAAGAAGGTGAAGAATCATCTCAATGATACCAGAAGGAAGGCTTCCTGTGGGAATAATTCCTTTTGCTTCTGTCTTTGAGCACTGGGGCTTATTCTGCAGATAATTTCCCTCCCCAACCCCCCTTCCACCTGTCAGGTTTTGCATTGCTTTCCTCCTTTCTCCCCTCTCTTTGCGATTCATCAATCATCGTGGGAGCCCTTATAGATCCACACCCTTCAATGCCATCGGGGTCTCCCTGAAGGCAAGACAATTGGCTACATTCTTTTCATTGTGTTGAGATATCCACAGTTGCTTCAGATGGCAGAGAACAACCCTGAAGCTTTAGAAATGCACAGTGTGCATAGAAGACTTATATTTCTTCTTGGTTCCTTTCTGTGATACAGAAGCAAAACATTTTGTGCACAGTAATTCCCAGTTGACTTAACACATAAACCTATAGGGACTTGAGATCAAATAGTTTGTTCTCATAAATCTTAGAGACCAAAGATTCTAGGCTTTTATAGATGGACAACACTCAAATCTGGGGGGGGGGGCACTCTACACAAAGAAAGATAGTCTTCCTTCCCCTTGATTTCCTTCTCATAAATATAGCATGCTGGTGAACTGCCGATGTATCATGGTGATAGATACTATATTCAGACAGAACATATGCTTCTGTCTACAGAACCTGGCTAGACCATCTTTTATTTCTTAACTTTGTACTTGATTTTTAGTTTTGTTTGTATGGCTATAAGTACTGGACTTGATCTTCATTTTGGGAGAAAATGTCCTAAAACTTCCCCTTTTGAGGGGGTGGAGGAGACTGATATGCTATTTTATTGGCATGGGGGAACTACCAGTGAGTATATTTCCTCCATGACTGTAGCTTAGCACCTACTCTCAGCTTATAGTCTTAGGAGGTTCCTAGGGGCATTAAAAAGTTGGTTGACTTGTCCTGAGTCACATAGCCAATATGTATCAGAAATTGAACATGAAGCTGATCTTCCTGACTTTAAGACCTATTCTATTCTGTGGTGCCAAATTGAAATAGAAACAGATCCCTGTGAGCACTTGTGAATTTTTCATGCCTCATGTACCCTCTGTTAATTTGACATCTCTACTCAATCACACTGCCTACTTAGAATATTACTGCTGCTGCTGCTGCTGCTACTACTACTACTACTACTACTACTACTACTACTACTACTACTGCTACTGCTACCACCAAATAGCATCTAGGGAGTGACTACTATGTATTACACACTTTTCTAAATGCTTTACAAATGTCTCGTTTTATTATTGCAACAACCCTGGGAAGAAGGTGCTATTATTATTCCCATTTTAAAGTCAAGGAAACTGAGGCTAAATGATTTGCCCAGGGTCACACAGCTAGTAAGTGTCTAAGGGCAGATTTGAGCTCATGTCTTCTTGACTCCAGGCCCAGGTCTCTCTCCACTGTACCAACTACAACAACAGCATTAGCAGTTCATGTTCATATAGTGCCTTATGCTTTGCAAAGTATTTTAAAACATTATCTTATTTGATTCTCACACACCGAGGCAGGTTTTTATTCCCATTTAACAGATGAGGAAATTGAGTCTCAGAGAAGTTAAGAGACTAGCTCAAGGTCACATAGCTAGAAAGTGTTTAATGTGGGATTCAAAGCCAGGCCTTTTTGACTCCAAGACTTGGGCTCTATCTACCATGCATACTTCCTCCACATGAAAATCATTAAATACACCCCATTCCACCCCAAAAAGTTGAAATGAGAATCTGATCCATCCATACTATTTTCCCACTTCTACACAAAACAGCTGTTTTGAATCCTTATTGAATGTTCACTGTGTAACCGAGGTGACCTTACTAGAGGAGAGACATGGATGTACTGTGTTGGGAAAGTGAGCAAAATTCTGACAAAGCTAAGTTATTGGTCAGCACACCTGGGCTGACTGTCACATTTTGACCATGCTCACCATCTGCCCAACCCCTGAGAATCTGTGGATTACTCTGCTTTTTTTCTTTCTGTCTGGGATGGAGAACAAGGCAGGAGAATAGATACCATAGCACACCTTCATGGGACCAACTGGTATTACTCCATTTTGGTCACAGAATTCATAGCACCAGGGGAATCCCTGGATCTCCACTGGTGTATAGAACTGAATGAATGAATGAATGAATGAATGAATGAATGAATGAAAAAGCTTTCATTTAGCACCAAACACTGTGTTAAGTTCTGGAAATACAGAGAAAAGTGAAAATGGTGTTTGTTCTCAAGTCCCATTCTGAGAGGGGACTACATAACACACGGATGTTTTCAGCTGGAGGACACACGGGAAGTCCACTTAAGACCCTTTCCTTTTCCTTCCTTGTTTCAGGTTCCATATTCATCAGGAGTTCTGGTTATATTTCTTCAGTGGCATCCTGTGAAGTCTGAGTATAATGAATGTGCAGGCACAGTAAAGAAAGTGTTTATGTGCTAAGAGGCTGCTACAAAACCAAAAATATCCTCAGGTGCACGGGCTTTAGCACAGTGTGGTTTTTGTTGTTGCTTAGTTTTTTTTTTCAGTCTTGTCTGACTCTTTGTAACCCCTATTTGGTTTTTTTTTTTTTAATTTTTGGTCAGGAGAAGGCAGGGAAGTTGGGGTTAAGTGACTTGCCCAAGGTCACATGGCTAGTAAGTGTCTGAGGTCACATTTGAACTCAGGTCCTCCCAACTCCAGGGCCACTGCTCTATTCACTGTGCCACCTAGCCGCCCCAGTTGAGGTTTTCTTGACAACGACACTGGAGTGGTTTGCCATGTCCTTCTCTAGCTTGTTGTATAGATGGAGAAACTGAAATACATGGGATTAAGTGACTTGCCCAGAGTCACAGAGCTTGTAAATGTGTGAAGCCAGATTTGAACTCAGGAAGATCCCAAGCTTGGGCACTCTATCCACTAAGTCATCTTAGTGGATTAATTAATTAATGCTTTTTCATTAGTTCATTCATTCATTCATTTGCAAATCTGCTTATGGCCTCTACTTCCAGTTGGTGAAAGGAAGGGAATAGGTGTGTTGGGGTAAGGGGTGGTGGACCTGGAGTCAGGTGGGTCTGGATTTAAATCCTGCCTCTGACACTTGCTAGTCACTTAACCCAGAATCCCAGAAGACTTCTTAGAGTTCTAAGTTTTGGATAGATGGCAATCTGGGTCTCTGCCAAGTGCCACTGCTGGCTCTCCATGGAACTGGGAGTAAGGGGGATGATATTCCCCCTACCCTGGGAAGGTTCTGATATAAGTGACTACCTGGGGGAAGTTAGACTAATTTACATTGTATAAATATGGGTAGGCTGAGACAAATAGGGAGAACAAAGCCAGCTTGCTGTCTTTGGAATCAGGAAGAACAGAGTTTGAATCCTGCATCAGACACTTCCTAGTTATGTGAGTTTCATCTGTGGGCTCAGATTCAGTTTCCTCATCTGTAGAATGGGGATAATAATAGCATCTGCCTCATTATGGTTGTTAGGATTGAAGGAGATAATATATGTGAAGTGCTTTTCCAATCTTAACATGCTATGTAAGTATTACTTACTATATTTAAAGCCAGTAATGCAAAGTATAAGGTAAAATACTTGGAAAACATTTTGTCAATTATTTCCACATTAGGAAAAATTTCATAGTTATAGGCAGTATAAAATAAATATTAATCCTGTCCCATCTCTTTCCCAAAAAATCTCAGATAGCTACTGCTTCAGACTAGAAGAGAGGTTCTTAAACATTTTTATTATGTTACTTTCCCAGGGACTTTTAGATTCTCCTAATTGTCCCTATTTTATTGCCTCAAACTGAGAACTGGGAAAGACCTTAACTTAAAAAGGCCAAGGTCTCCCACTGCATCCTGGGCCATTTTCAGTCATCCTGATCTATATCTAGCCATTGGATCCAGATGGCTCTGGAGGAAAAAGTGAGGTTGGTGGCTTTGTACAGCCCTGCCTCATTTCAATCCAATTTATGTGCATGCTATGGCATCACCTCTCTGATGTCATGGTCCTTTTTAAGAATGGACAGACAACAACAATCACTTCCCTGCTTGCCACCAGTGATGTCCTGAATATTTGCTTGGGGGTGGTAGAAGCGAGGGACATGACTGTGAAGTGAGGAAGGAAGGAAGAAAAAGATCTTCAGAAAGCCTGAAGCACTTGTAGGCAATAGCAGCAGAAGCAGCAGCCCAGGAGTCTCCATAGTGGCCGCTCCAGGAATGGAGGATCAAGGTTGTGACTCTTTGCAATTTCCTCACACCCTCAAATTTGGGAATCCTTGCTCTAGAAACACATCTAAACAACTCTCTGAGCGCAGTGATGGGTGTGGCACCTAAGTTTCCATCTTTCCTCTATAGCTTTCCTAATGTCCAGACGACATTTTATTCCTCTAATAGAAACTTTCTTCTCCTTTGTTCCTGATCACCTGTCTATCACATTCCCCCTTGTTTCCCCCCTACTCCCCCCCCCCCATTGTTTGTCCTACATTTTACCTACATTCCTTTTTATGGAAGGGCTCCTTCTGAAAGCTCTTGACCCATCCAGTGATATACCTCCTCTAAAGCAGTCCCAATATTAATCCTTACATCACTGGTTAACCTCAACTTCTCTTGAGATAGAATTCTCAAAGTTCAGGTCTCCTCCTGTCAAGAATGCTTGTAAACTCCCATAGTTTGAAACCATTTGGTTCAGTTAACTTTTTTTTAGTTCTTCCACCTTCCACACCTGAGGGCTAGGTGAGAGGATGCAGGAATGGGAAGAAAAGATTTGAACTACGACCTCTTTCTATTTACTTTATTGTTGCCTACAAAGGTCCAATTTCATTTCAAAGGTCATTTTCTTCACAGGGATGAAATCTTAACCCCGGGAAGGGTAAGGAGCAAAGGTTTCCTTGATATCAACTACCAGCTTACCTAAGTGTAAGAGTCAGTCCAAATGACTTTCTTTTTAGTTCATTGCAAGATTTGAATATACCTTGTCATTTGTGATATTTAGTTTTTCTAGTCCCATTTATTTATTTATTCTTGGTAGACTAGGTCTCCTTATCTTATACAGGCTGGAAATGCAACAACTGCTCAAAAACCCAATTCTATTACAACCATTATGGGAGCTTTGACCTGCTGGGTTTCTTCTCTCCTTAGGCATCCTGGTATTCTGCTGGTCCTTGGGGCATACTATACTGGTGTCACATATAGTTGATTCCCAATTGGCTTCAGGGTACTGCAGCTCAGAACTCCTTAGCTCCAGGGATCCACCAGCCTCAGTCTCCCCAGTAGCAGGTATTACAGATGTGTGCTGCCATGCCTGGTCCTCCTGATCTTAGCAGGACAGAGATCACAATATATGGAGATTGCAAACAGCAGAAAGGAAAGGTGGTTTTTGAATAACCCATATCAATCCATAACTCTCAGACTGGAAGATTCAGAATAGTATTTATATTCCTGAGCTTTCCTTAGAAATCCTCATATTTCTAGCCTAATATTAAATCAAGCACTTCCTCTCAAATCCCTCGGGGCTCCTTCCAAACCAGCTTGAAAAGGACAAAAAAAAGGAAAGAGATGGGCATGAGAGAGGCCAAATCATTTGGTCTTGGAGATAAGGTTATACCACCTTGACACATCAAAATATGGCATGCCCCAGGGGATAAGCATGTTATTAAAGAAAGAGAAGTTCTACTTAAGTATCCTAAAATAACTCAGTCTACTATACTGACAGAAGAGTGTGTTACCTGCCCATCCTTTGATAAAAGAAAATCACAGAATCTCAGGGATGGAAGGGACATCAAAGGCCTCCTAGTCCAACTTCTGCCTGAGCAGGAATCTCTTCTATAAAAATATCTTCACTGGAAGGCCTCTGTTGAGGGAAAAATTTCTGACTCCCATTCCACTTTTGGATAGATCTAATCCCTAGGATATCTTTCCTTACATCGAGCTTTAATCTTCCAGAGTTTGGCCCTCTGGGACAAAATAAAACAAAACTTGGTCACTCTTCCAAATGATATCGCTTCAAATATTTGAAAACAATTCATTAATTTTTAGGCTAAAGGACTCCAGTTCCTTTGATTGCTTTTTTAAGGTTGTCCTCAAGCCTGTCTATAGTCTTCCAAAACTGTGCCCAGAAAGGAATTAAATAATGTAGATTCAATTTAACCAGGGTAGGTCACCTCATGATTATCATCTACATTGTTGTAACAAAACATCTCTTAATACCACAAAGTTCATATTAGTTTTTTTTCATTTTTAGAACTCAGTAAAATACCTGTTATGTTTCACACATACATCAAAAAAACAAAATAAACATTTAAAACGACACAGAGCAAGAAACCTCAAATAGCAGCTTCATATATAAAAAAGAGCAAAGGGAAAAATGGCAAAGAAGAAAAAAATCCTCTTATTTCTGGCCTTCCAACTATCAAATAATAAATCAATTATTTTATAACTAAATACAGATACACACACAAAAGTTACTGGAATGCTTGGAATAAGGTTGTGTTTTATCATAGCTTTTTTTTGAGCAAGTTTTTTCCCCCTCCTTTGAGATTGTTAGGAATATGATAACAACACAATTAAAATCAGAAGCAAGATAGACAACGTATCAAAGGCGTCCAAAATCATGGAAAAATGAATGCCCATCCCTCAAATATGCACAAAAATGTAACATTTAAATATAAGTACAAACATTTTTCTTTAAAGAGCTTTTAAGAAAACCAGGGCTTTAGAAGTTTGAGGCTTTTTTCCCCTCTTTTTGTTGGTGATTCTCATTGTGGTTGGAAGTCATCAGGACTGTGTTCTCTGATTGGGTTACAACACCCAGTAGGCCTGGGCTCTCTATTTGAGGGTGACCATGCTTAGATTCTGAGATAGGACTTGAGAGTTAATAGGCCATTGCAGTCTTTTCTTTCTCCCTTTAAAAAAACTACCCCCCATCCCAACCCCAATGTCTAGTTATCTTATTGGTGTTCTGCTTTTTGATTTCAATGGCTTCTTCCTCTTCATCTTCAGCTGCTTATTTGCTTATTAGTGTCTTGGCTTCCACATCCTCATCTCCATCTTCTTCCTCACCATTTTTTTCTTAATCCTCTTCATCTTCCTCGTCTACCTCATTGTCAACATCCTCTTCTCCATTTTTCTCATTAGTGTTACCATTAATTGCCATTAATTAACATTAATGTGCCATTCTCCATCTCTTTGATGATTTCCTTCCTCTCCCTTAGGGCCTTGGTAGAGATCTCAGAGCTGGTGTCCATGGCTATGTCTGACATATTAAGGAAGGAAGAAGCAGTAGGAAGAGAGTGAACATTTTTAAAAGGGGGTCCGTCTGGATGCTGAAGAACACAAATGCAAAAGACCCTCAGCATGGGCAATAAAGCAGTTCCAGACCCAGACACAGCAGGAAAGGAGGGAACAGTGAGAAGTAGGAGCAGCAGCGCAGAGCAGCAGGCAACTATGGCCACACCTGGAGTGGTACATGCCCAGCATAGACAGCAGCATGGGAACTATGCAAAGACAGCCTTTGAGAACAGCCAGTAGGGGGTCAAATTAGTTTGTCAGGCTGTTATATTACCTTATTTACTCATACTGAGTTTGGAGTCTATGAATATTTCTCAAATCTCCACAGGAACTGTTTTCTAGCTGTGACATCTCCTCTATCTTGTATGTAAGGAGCTAATTTTTGGAACCCAAATGTAGGTCTTCCCATTTGTTCCTATTCATTTTCATCTTATTAGATTTGGCCCATTGTTTTAACCTGGACAGATATTTGAGGATCCTGACTCTGTCAGGACATTGTTAGTTATTTCTCCCAAGTCTGTGTCATCTGCATGGCATCCAGACCTTCATCCAAGTCATTAAAAAATGTTGAATAGCACTGGACAGCTCTCCAGAGACTTCTCTCTGGGTTAACAATGGGCATTCATTCAGTTTGGAATCCTTCTCACTGGGGCAACATCTAGGGATCCCAAGGGATCCCAACCTTTTTGAATATGAAGATCTCTTTTTAGCACAAAATAATTGCACAGATATATTCTATAGAACTCATATAATAGTGATACCATCGGTTTCGCTTAACTAAGACATTACATAATGATAAAATGATGATGTTTGATATGTATAGTTATTTGTAGAGCCCTCACACAAAAATCTTTGGCTCTCTTAGGAGTCCATGTCCTACATACAGCTTAGGAATCCCTGATCCAGCTCACATCTTTCTACCTTGTCCCAAGGATACCAGGAAAGACTTTGCCAAATGCTTTATGGACATAGGTAAACTCATGTCCACTTAAGTTTTCTGGTCTGTTAGTCTGGTTTTTCTGAAATGACTTGTTCTTGATGAAGTCACATTAGCTCTCAGTGATTTCTGCTTCCCTTTGATGCATATACACTATTTGTTTAAGAATGTGTTCTAGAATTTTGCCAGGAATTAAAGTTAAACTCAGTGATGTATTTTGTTGCTTGCTAGCATTATGAAACACAAAAAAATCTGTACCTTATTCACACAGTACAAAAACCTGTATTTTATACATCAAAATGCAGATTTATTTATTGACATAGTTTGTGTTGATGATATATATCAATACATAGAGATATATTTTGCATATTTGTGTATATGCAAACATACATGTAATATGTATATATATGTATATATGTCAGTATATATGTAAATATATATATATATATATCAGTATATATCTATATTTTAAAAGATCTCTTACATCAAAAGAGGCATGTTATATTGAGATACGTAGTGTCTTTTAGAGTGGATGTTCTATATTACATGTTGCTACATTCATAAAACCTTTGAGTACAAAGGATACTTTTTTATTTAATTACATTGGTAAGCAAATGCAAAAACAACAAAACATGGTTCCATATTCATGTGGGTATGCAACACTCTTTGATAATGCTGATTTTGCTACAGTTGGTTATTCTACTGACTGACCATCCTTAGGGAAGCTACCTGTACACTAAATGGCTATCCAAGTCAGAAAGATGAAACAATTGGTTCAAGAAAGGAATAACTGTCATTTCCCCATGGGTGGATTTGAAGTCAGATCTCTGCAAAGGAAATTCTTCTGCTTTTACGGATAGGACTGATTTACCCAATGGCCAGGAAAATAAAACTCTCCTCTATGGCCTCCACTGAGAAATAAGGAAGGGCTGGCCAACATCCCTACCTGGTAAGCTTGGTACCGATCTGCTGCCTCAGTTCCAGTCTCTCCTCATCAGTCTGCCTGGGCAAAATGTTTTTCTCTTCTAGTTCTCGCTTGGAGGGCCTGTTGCTAAGCTTGATCGCCAAGGAATCCTTTCGGCACACCTTCATAGCCAGAGAACCTGGAAAAAGACAAAAAAGAGAACATTTACCCCCATAAATACTTATATTCTCTTCAAAAAAACCAAGTTGCATGATAATATTGGGAAGAAATAGCCATAAAGAGCTTAATAAGAGTTTCAGCTTCACCTGAAATGCAGATTTATAGAGTTCAATCAAGCAGTTATTCATTGAAATGTTGTGGATAATAGAAACATGGGACATGATCCCTGCCTTCAGGAAACTTAAAATTTATTGAGAGTGATATAACTAATGCTCACATAACAATTCAAAGACAATGGTATGCTAAAGAGTGTGGTAGTCACAATAAGCAGAAGATGGGCTTAGCAAAGCAAAAGGTTAGTGTGGGCTTTGGTAGCTGGAGAAACCTTCATTGTCTTATGGGAGTCTTCAAAGGATGGGCAGAGGCAATGGAGAAAATGGCATGAGTAAAATTACAGGAATGAAAATGAACATGTTACATTCAGGCAGTTGTGCAGATGTTGGCCTCCCTTGATTAGAGCATCAATAAAGCTTGGCAGACAAGTGGGATTTAGGTTATGGAGCCTCCATAATCAGGAAATGGTCTTTAATAGCAGTTTACTTTTTAAGAGTTAGTGCAAACAACTACTCCGAGGCTAGTTGGCACAATGGATAGAGGGACGGATTTGGAGTCAGCAATTCTGGGTTCAAATCCTGACTCAGATAATCAGTAGTCTGTGTAGCCACAGTCAGGTTACTTAATCTTTCAGAGTATTAATACACTATTTACTACAAGGTAGTTGTGAAAGGATTGCTTTGCAAACTCTGAAAGCTCAACCTAAATGAGATATTATTGGTAACCAGAAGAGGCCAATGATATTCTATTTCTTGGGATACTATAGGCTCCATATGATTAGGGATCTGATTTTTCATTTGGTGGATTACTAATACGATTGGATCACTGGTTCTTCCCTCAACTTCCCTTTTGACCTCCATTAATATTCCTATTAGAGATTCTTCAATCATGCTGTTCTCCCCATGCCTTTGCAAGAAGAAAGGAAAAGAGAAGAAGCTCAAATGAGATAGTTCTGTTAGTTATCAGCAATTTGGTTAAATGGTTTGGAGGGGAAAGAAAATTGAAGCTATTGGTTAGCAAGAGGCTTGAGGATTTTTTGTAGGTTTTCTCTGTCTCCTTTTTCTCCCCTATTTTATCTTAAATTAGCAGAACTATAGTTCATGCTACATTCAAATGAGTACCATTTTTAACAAGGATTTATTATTCAGCCCTAGAATGATGGATTTTGAACTTTTCTCTCCTTTCTCAGCACATTTCAAGACACCTAAATAGGAAATTTAAATTCTGGTCTTCCAAGGCTGTTGGTGTCTGAATGAAAATGAATTATTGCATACACAATTACATTAATTACTGAGCATTCTCTGTGACTAAAAAATCATTATGGTGACACAGTCAGCCTCTTTAAGGAGAAGATGAAGTGTGGTTTTCCTTATGCTTTAAGGAAACAACAGAAAAAAAATTAATTGGGGAGGGGGGATCTGGTGAACAGTTCCAACATACTAGTGTATAATGAGCTGTCATCATCTTCATCTTCATCCTCATCCTCCTCTTCTCTTGTGTACAGGCAGGAGGAATCTTCATAATCAGATTCATGAGGCACATTTTCTTTATTGTCATCACATTCAATCACAACAGTTGGCACTTGTCTTAGGTCTGGAAGGCCCATGGGTCCTGTTTTTGTGACACCATCACCCGAGTGTAAGCTAGAACTGTGGTAGGAAGAAGAACAGGGTACTCGCTGGTCAGAACTAGTTGGAGAAAAAAAAAGTAAAAATTAATTCAGCCGCATTCACCATGTGTCTCAGAACTTCCCAGTTTTTTAAAAGTAAATAACTACATGTCAGTCATCCCACATTAAGAAATTAAAGTACAATTTAAATTTAGAAATTCACATTTCTGGGGCAGCTAAGTGGGATAGTAGATAAGAGTTCAGGAGGGTCTGAGTTAAAATCTAACCTCAGACACCTGACACTAGCTATGTGACCCTGGGCAAGTTACTTAACCCTGAATGCCTCACAAAAAAAAGAAAGAAAAAAAAAGAAATTCATATTTTCAGGCTGGAAAAGCCAAAGATTGGTCAGGCAATTAAAATTACTTTTCTAGCATACTGTTATGCAACAAACATTTTTAAAACACTTGCTGTGTTTGAACAATGTGCTAAGCTGTTCCTAGAACTTTTTTTTTTATTGTTCCAGACACATGATTTAAATGTTGTAGGGAGCCCTTTGGGGAAGAAACTCCATCTACCAAGGTGATATGACTCCTGCTCTGTAACTAAGAAACTAAATGATTTGCTCAGGATCAAAGGGTCATTAATGGCCATTATGCATTAAAGGTGGGGCTTGAAGTCAGGTCATTTTGATTCAAAGGCCAGCTCTCTGGTGGTGAAAGTAAAATGGTGCCTACATTCAAAGAGAGTACGTTCTACATATGATATGTATGATAGGTACACAAATAAGTAACTACCTTAGGATGGCAGTGTGGCCTTGTTGGACAGTCTGAATGGTCTGGAATAGGAGGTTTCAGACCTTCAGCTCCTTTTTTTTTTTAACAACAATAGTAATTCTGCAACTATTTCTGAATAGTCTCATCTCCAAATGACAAGCATATACCATTATTTGCTTTGGGCAGGTAAGTGGTGCAGTGGATAGAGTGCCAGGCTTGGAGTCACAAAGACTCTTCTTCCTGAGTTCAAATTCAGCTTGAGACACTTATTAGCTGTGAGACCCTGGACAAGCCACCTAACTCTGCTTCAGTTTCCTCATCTATAAAACGAGTTGTCGAACCACTCCAGTATTTTTGCCAAGAAAATCCCAAACAGGGTCATAGAGAGTTAGACATGACTGATAAATGACTGAGCAACAACAACATTATTTGTTTTCTACTTGATTCATTGCAAATGAATAATTTGCCAGCATATTACTTAGAGATCATATATTGTATGTCCACTTCATTATATTTCATATATATCTTCCTACCTCTCTTGCAAAGTTATACATAGACTGAGGTGAGGGAATGAGGGACACACTGTGATACCAGATAGTACTTGGAGAGTTCTGCACTGTGTAATGGCAAAGGGGGCGGGAACAGGTGACTGGAGATCCTGGTACAGTCAACAAGAGGAGGAGAGCTAAGGATGTTCTAGGATCCAACCTGTCTTCTCTAAGTTACCATCTTTTATTTGTCAGGTGTCCATCAGGGGCACCAGGTGAGGACAATATTCTTGGTTGAATGAAGAATGGGGAAGATGCAAAGGTGATATTTTTGGATTTTTCTCTTAAGCAGAATCCACCCAGACAAAGCAGTTACATTCTTAGTGAGGTTCAGGGAATGGTCAGGTTGATTTCTAAGGTTCCATATTTCCTATATGACCATAAGCTGAGCAATTTAGGATTCCTTTGTAACAGGTCCCATATAAAACCCAGCGATGAAACATAGCTAACTGCCACATTTCTGTAGATTAACCCAAAAAAAGTACTGCATTCTTAATTTTTTAACCTTATGATCAGAAATTTTACTTTAAATAAATTTCTACTTCATGTACCTATATCTATAACTATCAATCTATCTATCTATCTGACCATTTGGACCAATTTCCATCAGATTTTTGGCAATTTAAAAACATACAACTTTGTACCAAGAAGTCAAAACGTTAAAGAAAAGGGTAGCTTACAGTTTTATTTTTGGACAAAAAATATATATATGCATATGCAAATTCAGATATAGGTGTATATATACACATATGCATCCATACATGTGTATGTATGTGTATATATACATATATACAGATGTGCATAAATACACCCACATTTTAAAGGCCTGCTTCTCTTTGGTTACATCAATTCTAATTTCAAGCCACTGAATACAGACAATTTTTTAGAATCATATATTTCTTCAAGATCTACAATGCTGTCATTACCCATCTCTGTCTATTTCTTCTCAATTACATCATTAATGTCATTTATAAAATATTCTTGAGCAATGATTTTGCCCATCACTGATGCTGGGGGTACAGCAAGCTTGATTTTTTTTTTAATTAAAGGGGCCATCCCTTGACTCACTTTTTTTTTTAAATTACCTGACTTACACAGTGTCACATAGGTATTAAGTCAGGACTTCTTTTATATATATACATATATATATATATATATTTTTTTTTTATTTTTTTATTTTTTTGCTTTTTGGAGGGCAGTTGGGATTAAGTGACTTGCCCAAAGTCACATGGCTAGTAAGTGTGTCAAGTGTCTGAGATCAGATTTGAACTCAGGTCCTCTTGACTCCAGGGCCAGTGCTTTATTCACTGTGCCACTTAGCTACCCGCCTTGACTCACTTTTTAAAGAGACGTAGGCCTATTCACTGATTGGGTATTACCTCACTCAAAGTGAGAACCTGAAAAGGTCTTAGCTTAAAAGGGCCAAGGTCTCCCAATGCATTCTGGGCCATCTCCAGGCATCCTGATGAATATCTGGCCACTGGACCCAGATGTCTCTGGAGGAGAAAGTGAGGCTGGTGACCTTGCACAGCTCTCCCTCACTCAAATCAAAGTCAACTGCAAGCCATGTTGTCATCTCCCTGATGCCATGGTCCTCTTTAAGAACAAAGGACAAACCACACAATTTTTTTGTTCTAAGAATTTCAGTTATTCTTGTTTTGCGCTGTTGCTGCTGTTGCTGCTGCTGCTGCTTCGTGTGTGTGTATTTTATTTGTTGCTTTTCATTTCTCTTTTTTATTTCCTTCTCTTCAATTTCTTCTATTGTTCCTTGACCTAGTCTGATTCTACTTTCTATTTATATGAATTTTTTTCAGTGTTTTCTGATCTCATTTGGAAAATTATTTTTTAACCCTTTTACTTAATTTAGTGACATCAGGCAGATATTCACAATAGTCTGTTGTTAATGAACAGATTCTGCAGGGAAGGACCACAGGTAAGGAATCATTATCTAACCAGCTATTACTTCTTAGATGTCCTTTACAGTCAACAGAGAGATTCAGGATAGAGTGCAGCCAGCTCAGCACCCTGTACTCTCAGGTGGTACTTGCTGGCTACTGATATTCCTCTGATGATTTCTGAGATGTCTTGTCTTAGTCCTGGGACCTCCATCCTCACTTCAGTCATTCTTGAAATTGAGAGATTTTTGAAAATGAGAAGTCAATTCATCTGAAGATAGAATGCATCTTGCCTACTCAAGTATATGTGATTAATGAGGAAGTGAACAGTCAAGGTATATATTGTATTTCTAACAAATTTTACCTTAAACTACTTTATCTGAGTAATTTTTTTGACGTGTTAGGAAAAATTTCATTGTGTATTAATGCATGATGGCTCCCTTTAAAACTTTCAATTATCTTATAACTTAATGATATGCCTTAATTCTTTTCAATTCAGTTAACTTCGTTCCTTTGTAAATGAATGTTTAAATTATTATCTGTAGTTCCTCAAGCAAATAACTATTCATATTCTCTGTCTCTGTCTCTGTCTCTCTTTCCTCCTTCTCCTTCTCCTCCTTTTCTTTCTCCTTCTTATCTCACTCAAGTTAGAAGCGCAGTGGTCATTCATGGACCAATCTCACTGCTGATTAGGGCAGAAACTTTATTGATTCGGTATTTCTGACCTGGGCCGGTTCACCCTTGCTTAGGCAGCCTAGTGCGCCTCCTGTTTCCAGAAGCTGTATTTATAACGACACTAGACTTAATGTGGACCGCCCAATTGGCTTAGCCCACTGCAGCTTAGATCTCCTGAGCTCACTCAATTTGTCCTTCTTAGTAGGAGAGTTTTCAGAAGTGAGCCATCAAACTCGTTACAAATATCTTTTTAGTGGCAAATAAATCACTTAACTGGGCAGCTAGGTGGCACAGTGGATAGAGTGCCAGGTCTGGAGTCAGGAAGACTCATTTTCCTGAGTTCAAATTCCCCCTTAGACACTTCCTAGCTGTGTGATTCTGGGCAAGTCACTTAACTCTGTTTGCCTCAGTTTCCTCATCTGTAAAATGAGCTGAAGAAGGAAATGGCCAACCATTCTAGTACCCTTGCCAAGAATACCCCAAAAGTAGTCATGAAGAGTCGGACATGGCTGAAAAATGACCACCAGGAATGACAACATATTGTTTAGTCGCTATACAGCACTGACCTCTAATGCAAATGAATTAAAATAAAACAAAATTTAAAAAAAGCCCATTGACTAGGTGAGCTTCTGTCATTCTCTTTTTTAAATGTGTCAATCTTTATTAAATATTGGAATGTCAAGGAGACTCATATTCCATGAAATTTAACATATAGAAAGAAAATGAATGCATAGAAGTTGGCCTTCAGGGTGACAAAGAGCAAAATGCCTAAAACGCAGTTTTAGAGGCAAGTCAGATTTCCAGTATATTGGGTGTTCAGTCTGACAAACGTCAAGACTAATTGCATCTTAATTGTCTAGAGCGGAACATTAGGACTGTGTGTGAAGGTGGTTAAAAAGAAAAGAAGACAAGCTCTCTCCCCTTATCATGCCTCTGGTTGAATTAAGGGATGAAGCATACAAAGGCACAGAACTGGAGATTAGGAAACTATATGAATGACACACGGATAGAAGATTTTCTTGGCTATCAAAAATAGTCTGTTGGGAAATAATTAGAAATGAGATTTGTGAAACTGAGGCACAGGATCATGTCCCTGAGGACCAGACAGATGAGTCTGGATTTGGCATGAAAGGAAACAGGGAAGCATCATAAATTCCTAATCAGTTCCTAATAGGAGGGTGGAAAGAATTATGTTTCCAGAGTCCGAAGCCCTTGGTTCAAATCCTATCTCTGATGCTTCTGGCCTATATGTATTTGGCAAGTTTCCTCAGTTTCCTCATCTGTGAAATGAGGGTGTTAGACTAGATGGCCATGAGGTCCCTTTCCGCTCTCCAGTTATGATCCTCTGATCCTAGGCTTTTGTGGAATTTGTATTTCAGACAGAGGAGAAAGCAGAGAAAGCTAGAAACCTTGGCAGTGATTTATTGGTGACATGACGAGAGGCTGGCTCAGGATACTGACAAGGGAAACAGAAGGGAACACATTATACAGAAAAACCAGAAAGAACTTCTGATGAGTTGAATTTGAGGGAGAGAAAGAAATTAAATATGGTTCTAATGTGTTGAGTCTGGAGGACTTGGAGAATAGTACCTTTTTCCTTTTCCAAAATAATAAAAATATATCTTATGATTGCTTTTTATTTTATAATAATATTTTTTCCCAATTACATGTAAAAACAATTTTTAACATTAATTTAGAAAAAAATTTTGAGTTCTGAATTTTCTCCTTTCCTTCCTCACCTCCTCTCTTCCCAAGATGGTAAACAATTTTGATATAGGCTATATAAGTGCAATTTATGATTGCTTTTTACAGGATTTTTGTCACTGCTAGTTTGAGTTCTTGCTTGCGATAGATAGCTGTGGATAAGAATAGAGATCCTTTTTCCCAATCTGTAGTCATTGGCTCTTTCCAAAAAAAAAAAGGCTAATTGAGGTAATGCTCCAAAACTCAGAGAAAGGGTCATTTTCTAGAAACTGTGCTCTACTTTGAAGTTGACTGGGCCAGATTCAACCTAAAAATTGAATGGGGGAGGAAGGAAACTTAGATCTATATCCAAATTTCCAAGCTAGCCTAGTCCCTATCACAGAAAACTTTTAAATGTTATAATCTCTTTTCTCCCCCTTTCAGACCAGGATTAGGCTCTGCTACCATGGCTCTGATCATTTTTTGTTAGCCAGACAACAATGGGTACAGATTGCTCTAGTTATGGCATCCTAAGGGCATTCACTGGAATATCTAAATGAGAATCCTAGAGAGGATTAGGGATTTACATTAGCTGACAGAAATCTGACCTGCTTAGTTTATGTCTAGCTGAATTTTGAATCTGGTGAGAGATAACATTTACAGACATGGCCAACATGTTAGTTTGCTTTGCTCGACTCTACTTATTTATTATAAGGGAGCATTTCTATTTAGGAGAGGGAGTTAGTGGGTAGTGATAAAGAGGAGAAAATAAAAAAAATCGAGAATGCCAATAAGATAAGAAAACATACACAGAAGAAAACAACGTTCTGAAGAGATGAACAACGTTCGTCTCTGCCAAGGTCATGCCAACAATGGAAAATAGCACACAAAGGACCAATGTGTACAGGTGAAGAGTACTTTGTGATATTTACAACAGATCTAGAAAAATGGTGATTCTGTTATTACAGTGTTTAATTTGACACACACTAAAAAACCACCAACTAGGTAACAGAGTATTTTGGTTTTATATATAATCTTCTTTTGTTCTTCTTTGTATATTCATGTTAGTTGATGATTATATTTAAAAATTTTAATTTGATTTTTTTATTTTTAGTTTTCAACATTCAGTTCTACAAATTTTTGAGTTTAAAATTTTCTCTATCTCCCTTCCCTCCCCCCTCCCCAAGAGGGCATACAATCTGATATAGGCTCTACATTGTTGATGGTTATTAAATTCATAATAAAAAAGAAAGTTGAAAACAAAAGTTTTGAACCTTGCAAGGCAGAGAATCCTCGTCCTTCAGAGTATCATTCAGTCAATTGTTAGTTGCCTAGCTCTCATCCCTGCAACGGTCATGGCAACAATGGAAAATGCCCAAAGAGGGCTATATTTGGTGCGATAGTTTTTCTCATGATGTTACCTTGACCCAGAATCATTAAATAATGGCTAGAATGAGTTACTATACCTTTCAAAGTGCTTTTTTAACCTATACTCTAGGAAAGAGTAAACTCTTCAAAATAGACTCTTAAAGCTACTGGGAACTGGGAACAAGGGTCATTGGGAACGCCAAGTTAATTTCATTCTTTGCATGTTTTCTTCAGATATGCTTCCTGTTCGGAGAGTAGGAACCAAAACCAGTCATCCATTTGTAAAACAGGAGGCAATTAGTCATTTGAATTCAGGCCACTAGAAATGGGTATATTACATTAACCATCATTTTCTTTTGGTCATCACCAGAATGGCTCAAATTAATTCCCCTGCTTGGTTGAAAATCCTAGTGTTGGTGCGAAAGTATTTTCATGAAAGTAGAATGAAAGCATTTGAAGGCAGTAATCCAGAGTTCTCTCTCAGGAAGATAGTCCAAAGCAATAAAGTATAGATAACCCTGCACAGAAGACATAGTGACACCAATGTGCCATCCCTCCTAACCTGTCTATGAAAAGAAAAAGAAGAAATTACAGGGAAACATTTATGCTTATCATGACATTTTTCAGCTCTGCACTCATGGCTGTCAGACCAGGCCAATTAAAAACATCCATCAGAACACAGTTGGGAATCGTGTGTTTTTGTTGTCCATCAATTAAAACAGACACCAGAAGCATCCATCTTTACAATATAAGAGGCATGGGAGAATAAGAAGAATGGAAGGAGTTTTTGTTCCTGATACTATTCAGTTAAAACCAGGGTAATTTTCTTGATATAACATACAAAGGATGAATGTGTTGCAGGTGAAGAGTACTTTGTGATAATTACAACAGATCTGGCAGCCATGCCATTAGGATTACTTCCATTTTTTTTTTTTGCCTCCAATGAACAAAATAGCTCAAGAATGCAGTACAGAGGAAAAAGCACCAATCTGGGCCACAAAGACCTGGATTCAAATCTTACCTCTGATACTTATTAAGTATGTGATCTCGAAAAAATCACTTGAACTTTCTGTGTCTCAGTTTTCTCATTTTTAAAATGAGGGGCTTAGAGTAGATGGATTCTGAGGTCCCTTCCAGTTCCAAAGCTATTTATCTTAGGATGGGAAAGCAAGGCTCCTTTTGTTAAAATTGGTGGTCCTTACCTTTTCCTGCATATGCAAATGTTCATGCAAATTTATACCCCGAATTGAATTGCACCCAATAAATATGGAGTGTGATTGCACTGCATCCAATTTTGTCAGGCTTAACTCACTCTTCCCTAACTCATTTAGGAACTTGATTGAATTTCATCCAAATAAATGAGAAAACATTTTCTGGTGCTCAGAGCTTTCTGAGCATGATGTCATTGAGCTCGGATGTCATCAGGTTCCTGTTTCTATCTCTAAGTTAAGCCGTATTTACCTTTATCTCTGGAGTTCAGATATCACTTTTTTAAAAAATGTTTTACTGTTACCTGAGAGATTTACATCACAGTGATTTCCAGATAATGCTTGTCTTTGAGACCTCCCTTTTAACAAAGGATGAAAGAAAACCAAAAAAATACAGCCTCAACTGGTAGTATACATAATATTCCAAACTCACAATCCATCCTCCCATTTTGCTACTGACATAAATGGTGATGTTTTTTTCCACTGGGAGTACATTATTACTTATCTGGACAACATTCAACTCATAGGATTCTAGATTTAGAGCTAAAAGGCACCTCAGAAGCCAGCAAGTCTAACTCCCTTAGTTTACAGATGAGAAAAGTGAGGAACAGAGAGATTAAATAAGTCGCCCAAGGTCACTCAGCTAGTAAGTGTCCTAGGGAGGTCTAGAACACAAATATTCTTGACTCAAGTCCAGAATCCTATTGACTATACTGCTTTCCTCCCCCTAGTAATTCCTAGTTTGAATACTTGCTCAAAGTATGTCAGAAAGAGCCAGTTTGAAGCAGATACTATATCATACTAACAAAGAAGACAAAAGAGGTACGCCTAGCCTAGTGCTCTTCACATAAGAAGTGTTTAATAAATGTTGAGTTAATATTATTGAAAATAAAGGTTGTCATTCAGTCATTTTCCAGTAGTGGCCAACTCTTCTTGACCCCATTTTGGGTTATCTTGACAAAGATACTGGAGTGGTTTACCATTTCCTTCTCTATCTCATTTTACAAATGAGGAAACTGAGGTAAAAAGGGTTAAGTGACTTGTCAAGGGTCACACAACTAGTAAGTGTTTGAGGCTGGGTTTGAACTAAGGAAGATGAGTCTTCCTGATTCCAGGCCCAGCACTCTTAGCCACACCCGCACCACTTAGCCAGTACAGAAGATTTGGGGAATACAAAGTTTATGGCCAGATCCTAAGTACTGATGCCAATGGGAAGACAGAAGAAGTCAAAGTTTAAATTTTCTTCTCTACTCAGGTCTCTTCCCCTAGGCTGTACTCCTTCCACTCTGAAGTGTTTGGCAGGGTAGCCTGGCATGGAGGAGAATCTTTCATAGAGCATGTCATCAGTGGTTGTGTTTGTCATCTGTCAATTCAATTCATCTCAATGTGGTGAGCATTTATTCAATAACTGTTATGTATGAGGTACTGTCCCAGCTATTGGGGATATAACAAAGGCAAAACAGCCCCCATCCTCAAGTAACTTACATTCTACTAGGGGAACACAACATGTGCCGTAGATAAGCAGAAGTTATACACACACACACACACACACACACACACACACACACACACACACACATAATATTAACATATAATATACAAAGTAATATTGGCAAGGGTGGAGGATAAAGCAGAAAACATCTGTTCCTTCTGCTCTGTCTGATGTCAGTAGGGCCAGTTTCCAGCAAAATTTATAAAAGGTGCTTAATAAATTTTTTTTGAAAGGAGAAAAAAAAAGGGAGAACCATTGAGCTAGAGCATTTTCTCTAATATCCTCTTTTCACCTTTTCCTCAACCAGGGGAATCAGCTGGTACTTTAAAGACTGAGAAATTGTCAGTCCTTTTTTAGAGCTTCCCATCTTTGTCATTTCCCCACCCATCACACTGGAAAAGGCAAATAGCCATATTAATAACTGACATTTACAAAGGTTTTCATGGTTTATAGAGCACTTTCCTCATCAGTAGCCCCATGAGGCAGAGAGTGCAAATGTTATTATTCCCATTCTTCAGCTGAGGTAGATGGGTAAATATTATTCCCAATTTACAGATAAGGAAACAGAATCAGGGAGGTTCCACAACAAATATGTATTATGCCTCAAATCCAATCATTTTCCCATGTTGCTTCCCATATTATGACATTTTTTAAGCCTGGGGACATTGAAGGTTAACTGATTTAGGAAAGGAGAGACAGATTTTGAGCATCAGAATTGCTGGTCATTTTATCAAGTCATTTTTGTCAATGATCAGCTCCCAGTCTTCTTCAAAACATAGTGAGAATGAAATATTCAACTTAATTTCTAATGAAAAATATGTCAGGAAAGAATATTACTTTCTGCTATCTTTTTCAAGTATAGTCATTGTTAAAATGAGGGGAAAAATACACTAATCTCTGCAGAGGAAGAAGCAAATTTATTATCTGAAAACATGGCAGTGAAAATGAAATTAAACTTCAACAGATGAGTCTTTTGTAATTTACTCTGCATCTGTTATGAAGAGAGTGGCTGCTTTTTCAGGGGAGAGAGCAAGCGAGAGCAAGAGGGAGATGGTACAATCAAGCACTTTTTTCCTCTTGGGAACCCAAAAAGTGTCAAAGATTGTGTTACAAATTGCAGCTCCCGAAGCTGGAATGTGACTGGAATAACTATGGGAGCATGAGGAAAACAAGAAATCAGCCTCTTCCTCAGAATACCTCTGTGCATGTATGTTTTCAGGGTATTTTGATGGCAGCCTCTGCCTAACCTTCTAAGAAAATCAATAGTGTGGCCATTGTTTTGATGGTTGCCATCCTGATTAAGATGCTCCAGCCTTCATAGGCGTGGAAGATACTGCTGCACAATTCTCAGTGGGGTCGGTAGTTTGAGTTGTCTTCCTTGTCATGATGATGGTCACGCTCTCTTAACTGATTCTTTTTATGACCAGTAGATAGATGGTCAGGGGTGAGACACAATGAATAAAAAATGCCACATAGTCACACCTATACATGCACACAGCGTTATGCACATAATCAGGGCTTAGTAAGCATTTGCTGAATAAATAAGTCTGCTGGGGTGGCTAGGTGGCTCAGTGAATAGGGCACTGGCCCTGGATTCAGGAGGACCTGAGTTCAAAACCGGACTCAGATACTTAACGGTTACTAGCCGTGTGACCTTGGACAAGTCACTTAACCCCAATTGCCCTGCCTTCCTCCCTCCAAAAAGCAAAAAACAAACAAATAAATAAGTATGCTGGAGGGGAGAGTGCTGGACCTAAACTTAGAAAGACCTGAAGTTTGAATTCCATCTCAGACGCTTATTGGATATATGATACGCGGCAAATCTCTCAGGTTCAATTAACTCATGAAGATACCAATGGTACCTATTGGTTGAGAAACAAATGAGATAATGTCTTTAAAGCACTTGGCAAACTTTGAGGTGCTTTATAAATGTGAGCTGTTGGTGTTAAATGAATAAAGGAAGGCTCCGCCCAGATACTTATTTTGTTACCACCAGTGGTATCAATCAATGAATGTTTTATGAGACAGAAAAATGGTTTCCTCTCCAGATATTCTTCTTAGGGGTTATGTTTGCTCTCTGAACATTCTTGACTTTTTTTCAGCTTTTCCTTTAACAAGCCTTTATGGTTCTGTTTTCTCAGCCCTCTTGAAATTTTTATGGTTTGGGCTTGCATAAGGTTTTAGGGCACTGAATTTCATAAATTGACTATTATGCTCTATAAGTAATCATCTCCATGAGCCCTGAAGGAGTGATAAGAATCAGCATGAATCTGGCATGCCAAACTACTACCACCTCCTCCTCCTCATGCTCTGGTGAAACCAGCCCAAGACCCTGTGCCCAAGATCTCTGGGAATAGCAATGACACTTAGTGCCCTAGTTCTGCTTCCAGTAGCCACAGTTACCTGTTGTGTCTGACTCTTTGTGGCCCCGTTTGGGGTTTTCTTGGCAAAGACATTGGAATGGTTTGTCATTTCCTTCTCCAGTTCATTTTACAGATGAGGAAACTGAGGCAGACAGGGTAAAGTGACATTTCCTGCTCCAGTTCAATTTTTTTAGTCATTTTTCAACCGTGTCCAACTCTTTATGACTCCATCTGGGGTTTTCTCAGTAAAGATACTGGAGTGGCCTGCCATTTCCTTCTACAGGTCATTTTACATATGAGGAAACTGAGGCAAACAGGGATAAGTGACTTGCCCAGGGTCACATAGCTAGTAAATGTCTGAGGCTGGATTTAAACTCAGGAAGATGAGTCTTTCTGACACTAGATCTGGTGCTCCATCCACTGTGCCACCTAGCTGCCCTAGCCACAGTTACTAAAAACTTAGAAGAGCAAATTCTAACTACTAAAGGCCTTGGCATTGTCAAATAGTTCAATGCTGGAAATAAATATGACATTGTAACATGCAAACAACTATGTATATAGGTATAGATGGTGTAAATGGGAGGTAATTTTAGAAGGCACAATGGAAGGTAGAGGCAGGGAGATGGTAATGGTAGAAAAGGCCTCTTACAGAAGTTTGGATTTGTGCTTAGTCTAGAAGGATGTTAGGGAATCCAGAAGGCAGAGGTGAGATGGGAGAGCATTTCAGGCATGGGATATGCTAATGGAAAGGTAGGAGGGAGATAGAGTGTCTTGTAAAAGGAAGAGTGAGTCTCTAGAATTCAATGCTGCTTGATTGTAGAGTACTTGGAGAGGAGTGAAGAGGAAGAAAATAGGAAAGGTAGAAAGGAGCTAGGCTGGAAAGGGCTTTCAACTTCAAACAAAAGAATTTATATTTGATCTTGAAGGTAATAGGGAGCCACTGCTGTTCACTGAATTGGGGAGGGTGGGGTGATATGATTAGACTTGCCTATGCTTTAGGAAGATCACTTTGGAGGTTGAGTGGAACATGAACTGGGGTTGGGGAGACCTGAGGCAGCAGATCAATCAGAAGCCTATTGTAACAGTTCAGGTGAGAGCTAAGGGCCAATACCAGGACGATGGAATCAGTGTTAGAGCAGAGAAGGGGATGAGTAGAAGAGATACTGAAAAGGTAAAAAAAATGACAGAATCTGGCAACAATGTGGAGCATGAGGAGTTAAAGATGACATCCAGATTGGAAGTCTGAGTGACTAGGAGGCTGCTACTACTCTATATACTAAAAGGAATATTCAGAAGAGGGAAAGATCTGGGATGAAAGACAAGTATTTCAGTTTTGGCCATGGTGAATTTGAGTTACTTATGGGATATTCAGTTTGATATATTCATTAAGTAGCTGGTGATACAAGTATAGCTCAGGAGAGAGGTTGGGGTTTGATGTACAGGTCTAGGAATCATTTGCATAGGGATGATAACTGAAATCATCGTTATTGATGGTCTCACCAAGTGAGACAGTGCAGAGGGAGAAGACAAGGGTGCCCAGGACAGAGCCTTGGGGGAGATCCATGGTTAATGGATGAGACCTATATGAAGATACAGTAAAATGACTGAGAAGGAGTGGTCAAAGAGGCGGGAGAGATTCAGGAGAGACCGGGTCATAACTCTAGAGAGGAGAGAATGTCCAGGAGAAGAGGGTACTTAATAGTGGCACAGGTGGCAGAAAAACAAAAAAAAGACTTAGATTAGATGTGGCAACTGAGAGAGCATCAGTGATCAGGGAAAGCAGTTTCCATCAAATGATGAGGGTGGGAGCCAGACTGTAGCAGAGGGCTTGAAATTAATTGAGAGAAGTGATGTAATTGGTCATCTATCTTTCTCCATCACTCTATGACATCATTAACAATTGGTCACATGGTTTAAGACTTATGTAACTGACATGAGATCATTCCAACTAATCAACAAAATAGAAAAATAAACTTTTTATACCTAAATTAATAAGAAATGAATAATTTAAGGAAATTTATGGCTGGCACCCATTATATTTATATGTAAACAATAACAGCAGACAACAGTTAAGAAGTAGAGTGTCATTGCGATTAGAGGGCTCCCTTTGGAGGCAGGAAGACCAGGGGCAAGTCTTGCCCCTGGCATTTGACAGCTACATGACCTTGGGCAAGTCATTTAATCTCACAGGGACTCAGGTATATACTCTAAGTATAAATCACAGAGAAGGTACTGACCTGAATTGGCAAAAGAAGTGACTTACACTGATGAATTCACGGGTCTAGTAAAAAATAAACAACAACAAAAACACACCAAAAAACTCCATTGTCTATGAATCCTTTAAGTTTCTCTTGGTTTAAATCCAATTCATTTAGTCATTCTGTCTATGACCTGTTTCCACTCTAGAAATATACACATTATACAAAATTACCTATTAACACTGGTATTTCGCTCTTTCTGTTTTTGGATCTATCCATCTATTTATTCAGGGATTCTGGGCTTTGACTAGGTAGGATGAAAATTCATTTACTAGAGATATATTTGATTTTTTTCTTCAAAGCCCTCAGTTTTAAAGAATAGATGCTTTAATAATTTAACTCAGCAGAACCACATAAAGTATTTAAACATCTCTAGACTGAAAACTCAATATGAGGATGAAATATCAATTTTAATAATACTGAAGGACTGTTGGCAGGTTTGATGACAATAGAAATTTAAATAGCAGTAGAAACATCACTAATTACATTTTTACAACCAAAGAATTGCATGAGAGAAGCAGCGTGAAGGATTTTTTAGAGACTTGTGGTTGTTGTTCAGTTCTTTCAGGAGTGTCTGACTTTTTGTGACCCCTTTTGAGGTTTTCTTGGCAAAGACATTGGAGAGGTTCGCCATTTCCCTTCTCTAGCTAATTTTAGATGAGGAACTGAGGCAAACAGGGTTAGGTATCTTCCACAGGGTCTAGCAGCTAGTATCTGAGGTCAGATTTGAACTCAGGAAGATGAGTCTTCCTG
This sequence comes from Pseudochirops cupreus, assembly GCA_028627135.1. Classification (NCBI taxonomy): domain Eukaryota; kingdom Metazoa; phylum Chordata; class Mammalia; order Diprotodontia; family Pseudocheiridae; genus Pseudochirops; species Pseudochirops cupreus. The sequence goes on from CM053580.1 coordinate 446,792,199, forward strand.
ACTTTAGGCCTGTCATTGCTACCTCTAGCTGCCCTTTAGAAATGAGTAGGCCCTTAGAAACAGAAGGGGAATTTATCGGCTAAGTAGAAAAGTGGCTCATGACCTTGTATCACTCCCATATCTCCCCGTCTCCTAGAAGACAATGAGGAAATGGAGAAAAACTTCTTCTTTTTTAAAAAATCTGGTCAGGAAGGTGGCCTCCTTTTCCCTTGAGGGAAGATCTTGTCAAAACGACATGAACCCTCGTTCCATGTGTTCTAAACAGATAATTGAAACCTACTTGTAGCCCTGACCTGGTCTAAGAGGCCAGACAGAAGTAGGAGACAAAGCGCTTAGCAACGGTGACACAGAGATTTCTGCTGTCTTGCTCAGAATGTCTGACTTACATCTGGGCTCTGGGCTCATTTCCTTTTTGACACCACATTCCATTTAAGACCCTGAGCCTATCTAGACTTGCCCTCACTCCTTGAATTAACACAATCAAGACAGAGAACAAGAGCTCTCAGACAGAGACGTTAAGGGAGGGAGGGGAGTGGGAATGGTATGTAAGTGGTCATTGGTATTTTTCTCTAGAACTTTAAGAACTGTACGCTTTAATTGAAGCCCTTGGAGCAATGAAGGCCCTACAGGAAAGCATCTACTCCAGGGTTTCTTTTGGAAATTTCAAATCCTTGTGAAAACAAACTTACACACACACATACCCATACCCACACCCACACCCACACCACCCCCCACACCCACACTCACACACACACTCACACACATACAAACTAACCCTTTTTTCTTTAAGGAATTGCTCATAATGAAGGGAGAAAAATGGAATTAAATGAATCAGATGGCACTATTCAACACATTCTTTAACTCTGTCCATAGCAATGAAGGAAGCAAATGGGCATCATATGGGAAAATGGGACCTCACGGACCTGCCAGAAAGTATCTATTTCATAGAAAAGAAATATCTACTTCAAAAGCTAGGAATCCCAGAGTAAATTTCTGCCCCTCTTTCTGATCAGAGAAGAGGATTGGAAAGGAGGAATCAATCAGTGGCATTTCTTAAGTGCCATGTGCTGGGTACCATGTTAGGCAAGACCAAACCAAACTAATCCCTGACTTCACAGAACTTATATTTTGTCAGGCAAGGCCATGCATTCATGTATGAGTACATACAAAATATATACAAGATCATTTTGGGAAGGAAGGCATTAGCAACAGGAGGGATTAGGAAAGGCTTCATGTTGTTGTTCAGTTGTGTCTGACTCTTCATGACCCCATTTGGGTTTTTTTTTAGCAAAGATACTAGCTTTGTCATTTCCTTCTCCAGCTCATTTTACAGATGAGGAAACTGAGGCAAACAGGGTTAAAGGTCTTGCTCAGGGTCACACAGCTACTAAGTGTCTGAGGCTGGATTTGAACCCATGAAAATGAGTCTTCCAGATTACAAGCCCAGTGCTCTATCTGTTGTGCCACCTAGCTTCTCCAAGGTTTCATGTAGGAGGTGATATTTAAGCTAATTTTTTAAAGAAACTAGAGACCCAAAGAGGTGGAGGTGAGGGGGAAATGGATTCTAGGCAGAAAAGGCAGTCTGTTTAGAAAGAAGGCCATTTTGGCTAGATCATAGAGTACATGAAAGTTACTAATGTATTTTTTAAAAAAACTCTCAAAATGTAATCTAGATCAAGAAGCAACAAAATTGAGTTCTACTGTGGAAAGAAAAGGGACAATAAATTTGATCAAGCAGTCTGCTAAAAAAATGGCAGTCTCCTTAGTGTCAACTCTGCTAGTGGCATGGCAGTGGGTGGTAGTCACTTTGCCCTTCTATACTTTAGTTTGCCCACATAGGGAGGAGGCCCGGGATGGTCATTAGACATCACAGTTCTGGGAAAGATGTTTAAGCTTTCAATTCACTTTCAACAATTCATTCCTTCTCTTATACTGGAGGATCAAGAAATTGGCCCAAGAACTGTACTAGGTAGTGGAAGTACTTCTATTAGAGAAAATGAAATAGAGTTGAGCGTCAAAAAGACAGCAAACTCTAAACTGGAAGGACATCAGGATTGCAGGATCATAGAATTTTAGAGATGAAAGAGGCCTCAGAGACCATCTAGTCCAGGTCTTTTTGACCTGGGTTCCATGGATGCCCAAGGAAGTTGTGGATAGATTTCAAGAGGCTCATGAATTTAGACAGGACAAAAATTACATTTTTATTTTTACTCTTATAAATCTCTTATGGAAATTCTGCATTTCCTTCAATTATGAATGCAGGCAATAAACCACAGTCAAAGGGGTCCATGTCAAAAAAAGTTTATGACCTATGAGCCAATCTAACCCTCTAATTTTACAGATAAAGAAACTAAGACTCATATAGGTTAGGTGATTTGCCCCAGGTCACAGGACTAGGGGTGTGTGTGTGTGTGTGTGTGTGTGTGTGTGTGTGTGTGTGTGTGTGTGTGTGTGTGTGTGTGTATGTGAACTAAATCAGAGAATTAGCCCCTAGAGAAATAAATAACTTTGCAATTAGATTAACACCACCAACAACATATAGTTAGTCCATAATCTCTTCCCTTATTACTAAAGAAAAGGGGAAGGCTTCCACCCATCATCCCTTCCCCCACTCCCTCATCCCAACTCCCATATTGTTTTTATATGATTTCTTTAAGGCTTCCTTTTATTTTACTTGTATAAACATCTTTTTTTTTTTAAGCATACCATGTTACATATTCTGGGCCTGGAACTCCCTTAAGGATGGATCCTAGGAACAAGAGCTCTCCAAAGATGATTCTGAGTGCTATACTGCCCTAGAATCAGTTCTAGACCCACTATAGATGGCCCTCTCCTCAGAGTTTATAGGAAACCTGGCATTACCTTTCCAGTCGCTGCATGGTCATAGCCAGTGTTTTATTCAATTCATCTATCATCCTGCAACCTGATGGCTGCATAGGTAGTGGGCTGGAGGCAGAGGGGAGATGCTGACTGTGGCCACCATACTGGAGCTGGTGCTGTAACTGGGACGGCAGGACAGTATGGTGATGCTGAGCCATGGTCTGCTGGGCACTCTTCTGGGCCGCATAGGAAGCGAGGGAGAGTTCTGGCCCTCCTAAAGGCATGCAAATCATGACTTTCTTTGGAGGTAGCGGAGGAGACAGTTTCACTGGCAAACAAGGCAATTTCATGGGGGCACCAGGATCTACAACAGAAAGAAGAAGGGAAGCAAGGAAGCATGACTTTTAGGCATCAAATGAGAGCATTTCTGTACTACAGCTCTGATATCATACTGTTCAGAAGATGACATTAATCAGTGATTGATAGCCTGGGACTTCCTAAACTGTGCTGCTTGCATGTGAAAATCTTTAGATAAATGTCAGTACTACAAGATGCAAGGAGTCTTGGGTAGTGTCAACAGATGCCAATGAATGTGCATTTCTACCCAACTCCTTCTGATCTCCTCCCTTCAAAGCATACTTTGTGGCAAGAGGACTCTTAGAGACTTGTGTATTCTAAGTACAAAGAAACAAAATTTAACTGCCTTGTCACCCATGTGGGCTTCAGCTATCTATAACTTCCTCAACACGCACCATGTGAGGTCAAAAGCTCCCCTAAAAGGTAAACAAAATAGGAAGAAGAAACTAAAGATATTTTAAAAGAATGATCTGTTAGAACAGAAAGAAGGACAAAAAGGATTATAGACAAGCAGGACAGCTTTGAAAGCTACAGATTGCATTAATTATATACTTAAAAAGAAAAGCATGTTATACGTAAGAGAGACCTTTGGTTTCATGAACAATCTTGTTTTTCTGTTTAGAATAAAACGTTCAGAATAAAAATAAGAACTTTTTTTAAAAACAAGAATGATCTCATCAGAATGACGTGCCCCCATCCAATGGACCTGCTTCAAGGGTGAAACAGGCTGAACAAATTGCTCATCTCTGTAAGGTGAAATTACTCTTTCAAGATATCAAAATTCTTTCTAAGCATCACTGCTAATTTACTGGGAGTGATGACAAGACACTGATTCCCAATGCCAATGAAAACACAGGACCAGACACTCATCCATCTTTCCTGCTCTGAAACTAAACCAACGAAACAAACAAAAAGAACTCTGATTTTCTTTTTTGAGGCAATCAGCGTGAAGTGACTCACTCAGGGTCACACAGCTAGTAAGCATCTAAGGCCAAATTTGAACTCAGGTTTTCCCGACTCCAGGGCTGCTGCTCTATCTACTCTGCCCTTAGCTCATCTCTGCCCCCAAAAGCAAACAATTGAGAAGGAAAAGTTCTAAACCAGAACGGTGCTTCAGGACAAATCTAGTATGGTCCCTGAAAGGTCAAGAGCAAAGCAGCACAAATCTAAATCTCTTTCTCATTTCATGCACCATCTTGCTTTTCCAGGGATCTTCCATAATAGGAAGCAGTCAGGATTACATCAGACTTCAGGGAGCTTCTCTCATCAGATCTAGTCCTTTCCTTGTCTCCCATGTCTCTGAGAATGAGGTGAAACACTACCAGCTTCTAGGATCCACAAGCCCTGCTGATCAGATCCATACTTGGCTGGATCACTTGTCCTAATACACATACACTGGCTTTAAGATGTTGGAAACTCACACTGAGAGAGGGGCAGGGAGGGAGACATCAGAACCACATCTCGTAACTCTAGGATTTCTTGTTCCCAGGGAACACAAGGCTACTGATTCGAACCTCCAAACCATCTACCTAATTTCTCTTCAGCAAGCAGAAATTGGCAAGTGGGATTTAAAGCTTTGATCTTTCAATTGTCCAAATGACCCCTATCACTTTGCTAGGTAATCATCACCATTTGAGATGGTCTAGACAGGAGAAATGAGGCTGAGACTGTTTTAGGTCTCTAGTATAATTCATCCAGGGGAGTTGCAGTTAAAGTATTGATCGTTAAACTGAGATGTAGAAGCTACTCATCCGAGTTGACATTATTCAGCTGAAAAGTTAGGCAGCTATGTGGCATAATGCATAGTGTGAAGGACCTGGAGTCAGAAGACCTGAGTTTAAATTTTGCTTAATTCTGCTAAGTGTTTCTAGGCAATTCTCTAAGGCTCAAAATTGGAGAGCAGTTGTCATCTGCATTGGGAGAGGGGGCTTCCTCAACCAGGAGCACCCACACTGAAGATATCACAGACACAGACCAGGAAAAAAACAACATTCCAGTGCTGTGTATGGTGGAGTTACTTTGGGTCTCACTGTCTGTTTGCAGGCTTATGCCCAGTAGTAACTGAACCAGAATGATCAGCTCCTTTAGAGCTTGGTGATTTCAGCCCAAACTCAGCATCTGCACAGTGATGAGTCAACAGCACACAGGTGGGATGGGATGTGCCTCCTTCTGGGAGCACCTGCCTGCCTTGCCTCTCTCAAGGCAGCTGGTACTTCTGATATATCAGTCCTAGCCCTGATGATCTGGCCAGCAGAAGGCCCAGCTAGGACTGCTTAGGAATTGTTTCTCTGAGTGCAGTCAGGAGTGATTAGAAATTAGGTTGAGCTCATCACAATGAGCTTCCTGAAACCCACCTACACACACACTCTCAACCACATGCATATCCACACATGCAATCTCATACACTCACACATACTCATGATGGAGCCATGTAGACTCATACAGGCAATCATATACACATATGTACTCATGCACACAAGCATGATGTACTCATATATACCTAACACACACACACACACACACACACACACACACACACTCATAACATTTGCACTCCACTAATGTACAGCTATATCCAACACTAGTTTGTAAGTGGAGTTTTGCTAAACTCACCAACTTCTCTTTAAATCATCACTGATTAATGGGCTCCACATATATTTAAATGAATTGTCAAAACATATTCAGGAAATTATCCCTAGGACTGAAATATAGAGAGGTTTTTGCTTTTTTTTTTCCTAGTTGAGGGATGGTAGGGTGCTTTAATCTGTCATTTTATTGGTATAGAGAACTCTTGATAAGGAAATTCTCTACCAATTCTCTGTGTAACTGTTCCATTACTTATATTCTTTTAGAGAACCATTTGGGGACATGAATGGGTTAAGTGACTTGCTCAGGTCATGTACTTGGGTACATGTATGATAGGCAAGACCTGAATCCAGGTCTTCCTGACACTGAGGCCAATTCTCTATCGACTAAATGACATTGCTTCTTTAGCTGGACACACTCTTATTTAGAGCCTTAAGAACCCAGAGTCACCCCCAGACCATGAGCATGTTGGGCAGATCTTCTAGGGACAGTTATGGGAAGATATGGACAAGAATCCAAAAGGATAGGAATTTGTGGATAGGTGGTAATGTGCACTGCTGAGAGGAGTATTCACATTGAGTAGATCCTTGATCCATTGAAATGCTAACATACTCAGGTACCATTTTCCAGGTTCTATACTATGATAGAAAACCATGGACACTCTTCTTCCTATTTTCCAGCTTGATCTCTTTCTTTTGGATTTTCCATTATTTTATGACAGAAACTGAGCAGGGACAGTAAGAAGAACACAAACTCAAACTGGGTTATTGTGCTACATGGTTTGTGTGGCTTGATGCCCCCTTTGGGCACAGTCCTTTGGGAACAGAAACTGAGAGTAAAGTTCACTTTTGCTCAGATAGCTTGTACAGGAAAGACGCTGACTTCATAGTTCTTATCACTACTTGGTTTGTACTGGTACATTCTGTAATGAGGAACAGTAAGTACCCTACTAACCTTAAATCTACGTACACCTGCACAATGGCCATGTAAGGGAAGCAGATCTAAGTCAAGCATCAATTGGTTAGTCAGTCAACAGAATTTATCAAGCATTTACTGCACTCCAGGCATGATGCTAAGTTCTGGGGATATAAAGAAAGGCAAAAAGATGCTCCTTTGCCCTCAAGCAGCTTACAATTCAATGAGGGTCACAATATGTAAATAACCAAATATGTAAAAAATACATAAAGTGTTTTAAAAGTCTCAGTGAAGTTTTATAATTTACTTGCTTAAAACTTATTGTTTAATCATGTCTGATTCTGTGGGACCCCATATGGCATTTTCTTGGCAAAGACTAGACTGGTTTTTGCCATTTCCTGCTCCAGTGGATTAATGCAAATAGAGGTTAAGTGAATTGCCCAGGGTCACACAGCTGGTGAGTGTCTGAGATCAGAGTTTGGAGTCAAGTATTCCTGACTTCAGGTTCAGAGCACTCTCAACTGAGCCGAGTCATGAGGCCTAAATGAGCTACATCCCTGGGTACCAAAAGTATACACTGATGTGATGTGACTGTTGATCTTTAAAGAACCACAAAAAGAGAAAAGTGCCATATGAATGGGAGATAGACAAATGTTTTCAAAAAGTGAAAAAAGGTGGATTCTTCAGACTGTGGGCTGGTAAGACTGATTTTGGTTCCTGGTAAAATGTTAGGATATATTTTAAAATGTGCTTTTTGTGAGTACTTAGAAATGGAAAGAGAGATTACTATAGCTCAGAATGGGATAATGAAGGGACATATCTTACCAGAACAGTCTCGTTTCCCTTTTTGGCAGGTTTACTAGACTGGACTATCAGAGAAAGTCATAGGCACAGTACCTTGGATTTGAGCAAATCATTTGTTAAAGTCTCTCACTATATTCCTGTATAAAAGATAGATATGGGCTTAATGATAGTATACCTACCTAGGTTACAAACTAATTAAAATACTAAACTCAGATAGTTATAATTAATGGGTTGACATAAATAGACTATACTAAAAGCCTTGTGAGAATTGTAGGATTGGATCTTACCTCTCTCCCTCAAGCACTCAGTACAAGGTTCTATATATAAAATTAATAAATATTTGTGGAGGAAATGAATTTGTTAAATGGGGAAATCTCTGGTGAAACATCGTGGAGTTCTATCCTTGGCTCTACTGAATCCAATATTTGTTTCAGTGTCTTGATTGAAAGCATGGATTATATGCTTTTCACATTTGTAGATGACACATAGCTGGGAGAGATAGCTAATGACAGAAGAGGATTAGGATCCAAAAATTCTTAAAAGACCTCAACAATAGGGTAAATCTAAGAAGAGAAAGTTGAATGTGGACAAATGTAAGGTCCTATACTTGGGTTCAAAGGATCAAGTTCACAAGCACAGGATGGGGAAGTTGTGACTCAGTAATAATTTATGGAATAAAGGTCCGGTAGATATATTTTGGACTACAAATTCAATATGAGTCAACAGTGTGTTGAAGCAGTCAAATGATTTAATATTATGAAGTTGTGATGGAAACACAGACCCAGAATAAAGGAGGTTGGAGTCCCATTCTACTCTTCCCTTGTTACATCATTGCTAGGATATGATTTTCATTTCTGAGAACCATATTTCAGGACAGATTTTGTTGTTCATCTCGTTTTCCAAGAGGATCAATGGCATCATGGGATGATGTCTTGACTCACAAGTGAATTAGATTTAAGTGAGGCAGAGTTGCACAAAGTCATTGGCTTCACTGTCTCTTCCAGACTCATCCAAGCCCAGTGCAAGATAAAAGTCAGAGTGACTGGTGATGGCCCAGGATGCAGTGGATGACCTTGGCATCTTCAAAGTTTGACCAGGCTCTAAGTACTCCACAGTACTTGCCTCCATGACCTTTGGAACAAATTGTTCTCATCTGCTCATTCACTGAGGAGAAGTATTCACATGCTTGGGTAGACATTTCTCTAACTCACCAATGAGTTTGAGGCTTATTGGTTATTCTCAACCTGATTTAGCCCATATACCCAGACTGATCTACTGGAGTGTGGCTGCTGTGCATGCTATAGCTTCTTGGAGTCACAGGGGAGAGCTGGGTGAAAAGTGGACAGTAAAGGTGGATAAGCAGCCCTGAAAGGGGCTTGGCAAGTCTTCACACCAGAGGTGCTAATTCTCCCTGAACACCCCACATACCCTTTAGGCAAGGATATTGAAAGACATTAACAAGTTGGAGCACATCCAGAGGAGAGAGGCTGATAGGGTGAACAGACACAAAACTATGGTACTTGGGCATTGGTTAAGGAATGAAGAATGTTTTGCCTGGTAAAGAGAAGACCTAAGAAGACAGTTCTGTTCAATTATTTAGAGGGTTTTCCTGAGGAAGAAATATTAAATTTTTTTTTCACCTCAAAGAACAAAACCAAGAGCAATGGTTGGAAGTTGAAGAGAGATAGATTTTGTCTTGATAAAAGAAATAATTTCTTAACAATTAGAGCTGTGCAAAACTATAATTGTATGCCATGGGACATAATGAGTCTCCCTATAATTGGATGGCTTAGTTTGGGACTAGATTTTGTGATTTTATAGAAAATATTATCGGATGAGTAAGCCAAAACCTTATGGGTTTTCTAATCAAGAATTCTCAACATCAATGAAATCATTGGAGGACTGAAAAGCCAAGTATTGACCTTTTGGGAGCTATGCTATTGCCTTATTCTCTCCAGGAAAAGAAAATGACACCCTATATTATGTATTGTCAAATGCACAAATACATTACGGAGCAGGAAGCCTGACCTGGTTTATAGATAAATAGCCTTTGCCACATCTGTTAGGGTCTATCTGTTCAAATATCTTTCCCTTCTAGACTGTCAAGACTGAAAGTTAGGAAGCAGCGAGGATACATTCTTATATTAGTATGGATGTATCATGAATGAATGAAACAGCATTTATTAAATGCTTACTAAGTGCAAAACAAAAGGTGCTCATGTGCATACTTCAAAAGACTTAGTGTCTGTTAGTGTGAGTACACCTTCTATTCACGCACATTACAAACTCTCCAACCTTAATACATAATCAGGAGCTGGTGTGACCCAATCATCACCACTTGACTATGCTGATTTTCATTGGGATAAACAGTCTTCACCAGTCTCAGGCTCTAACTCTTTCCAGCTTGGTAACATCATTTCTTCAACCTGCCTTTCACTGACCCTGCCTTTGATAATCCTGGCTCAAGGTCCTGGTTTGATGAAGCATTGGGGAAGGACTTTAGTCAAAGATATTACATGATATAAAGGTTAGCAAAAATAAGTTCAATTGGAAAAAATCATAGAAAGTTGGAATTACAAATAAGTCTTGTCATAGACAAGGAAGCTGATGCCCAGAACATTCCAAGGTCACATAACTAATTAATGGCAGAATTTGGACTAGAACCTGGGTTTTCTGACACTCAGTTCAACATTCTTTCTATTAATCCACTGCCTAGTCATCACTAATGAATCAATAAGCACAGCTTCAATGATACTGGGTGGTACATATTGACAAGTTTCAATGTCGGTAACCAATCCTTAAAATAAAAGAGAAGAAAAATAGCTTAGATTTGCAGGCGTAAATGCGATACATTCTTCTGATGGAGCATTTCTACTGAAAGGGGTCATAGTAGAATATAAAAAGCACCAGATTGAGATCCAAGGGAAAGGTCAAGTCACTTTAACTGGTTCTATCTTCATTTCCTCATCTGTCAAGTAATAGAGCTGGACAAGACAATCTTTAAGGATCCTTCTGTGATTAATGATCTGTGTTTGACTTTATCACCTAAATACTAATCCTAGCTCTGCCACTAGCTGTTTGGACAAGTCAACCTCTCTGGGTCTCAGATTATTTACTTCTAAAATAGGGATAATCATATCTTATCTATGTACTGTGAAGGGCTACTTTGAAGGTCAAATGAGGTCACTGAGAACGCAAAGCCTTAAACTCAGTAGATACAATATTCATTGGTTGATTGATATAGAATACTGTGCACTCATAATTCTGGCATTATTAATGATGATAATAGTGACAAGAGAAGAAACACAAACCTGGCTTGAGGATTTATGGAAAATAGATGAGTCCTCTGCAGCGATACTGAGCAAGACTCAGTATATTCATAAAAATGTCTGTGTTGATGGAGGAGAGCAAACAAAACCTCCTGTTCTAGAAAACAGGGAAAATAAACCCAAACTGTGTTTTACAGGGTGATAAAAACCCCATGAGTGCTATATTTCCTAACTATGACACTGCCCGCGCTTCCAACTTGGAGGAGTGAAATGAAAAGCTTAGATTGCTTCATCAGTCTTTTATGTTCCTGGATTATAACAAATACACCAAATTATTTTGGATAAAATTATCATGCCTCCATTGTCTCTCCTCACACCTTCCAGAATAAGGATTGTCTGGCGTCCTGGCTGTAAAATGCCTTTTAGAACTGACTGATAGTGGCTTATGAGCCCTTCCTTGGTGGCGTAGGACTCAGGCTTATGATGACTAGCCAGGCTATAATTCTGCATCAGTCACTGGCCACAGCTCCCATGTTCAGCCTCTGTCTGGAAGATGGAAGCAATGAAAGCTAGGACAACTATGTGCCAACAGGGTGTATCAAGTCCCAGGTACCAGCAGAGGCAGAATTAAAGCCTGCATAATTGCTCCACTTCTGTCAAACACTGAGTCAAATTGTTCCAGGCAAAGGAAGGCACTAAATAATTGACATTTACATTGCACAGTAAAGTTTGTAAAGCACTTTGCTTATCTCATTATCTTATGTGAGTCTTATAACTTTACTATAAGTAGGTACCGTAAGCAGTATTATCCCCATTTTACAGACTAGTAAACTACATTTGGTTAAGTATTTTGCCTGTAGTGACATAAATACTAAAAATGGGAGGAGGGATTTGAATTCCAGGCTTTCTGACCCCAAGTTCAGCATTCTGTCCTCTGTTTCTAATAGAATCATTGGCTTTCAGTTTGAGAAAACTCTTCCTTGTCTTGCCCAACCCCTATGTAAATCATGAATCGTCTCAATAACAACCCTCACTAGTGGTCATCCAGACTTTACTTGAAGACTCCCAGCGAGGGGGATCTCACTCCCTATTGGAATAGCATATTCCTACATTGATTCTTTCAGGATAGGTCATCATCATTTAGTAGATGGTTTTAATCATAGCCTAGGGTATTCAATATCAAATGTATATGGAGGTAAAATTTGTTGAATTACTTTTCCCCACCCCCCAGGAGCAGGATGGCAAGATGGGGTGGAGCCAGAGGTGTGCTAGAGCCAGTTTAGACTAACTTGGAGATCCAAATATTAAATTTTTCATGTAAGGATTTATGTCTTGGAAATTATAAAACACTGTAAATCAGGGCTTGATTTATTCTGTTGATTTTCTAGATTTAAAAAAATTATGGAAAAGTGTTAATGCAGATTAAACTTAAAAATACGTGAATTTAATTTTTTTTTCTAGAGAGTTGGCTATTAAACATATACTAGCATACTCTAGGGCACTAATAAAGAAAGTTATATATTTTGTTGTGATTGGTATTATTAATAACAATAGCTAGCATTTAAATAGCACTTTTACTATAATTATTTAGTGATATTAAATTGTACTATTTACCATCAGCATTACTGAATAGCACATTTAGAAAATCCTTTACAAATATCTCATTTTATCCTTACAAAACCCTAGAAGGTAGGAGCTATTATTATCCCATTTTAAAGATGAAGAAACTGAGACTGACAGAAGTTAAGTGACTTGCCTAGGGTCAAAAAGCCAGTAAATCTGAACTCAGATTTCAACCCAAGATTTCCTGGCTCTCGATCCAGCATGCTGTCCAATGCGCTACCTAGCTGTTCTTTTACACAATACAAATTTAGTTCTCCCTATTAGGCCAGAAGCAGCTAGAAGGCTCAGTGGATAAAGTGCTGGGCCTGAGTTCAAATTCCCTCTCAGACATTTACTAGTTGTATGACCCTGGGCAAGTCACTTAACCTCTGTTCACCTTTATCTTTTGGAGAAGAAAATGACAAACCACTCCAGTACCTTTTCCAAGAAAACCCCAAGGACAGCATTGGTATGATGTCGTCCATTGTGTCATGATGAGTTAGACATTACTGAACAACAAATAAGCCAGAAACTGCCTTTTTCACAAGTAATAACCTCATGATTTTGTAAATTATACACATCAGAACATACGATAGTATTAGCTTTACAGTTTTTTTTGGTAGGCATTTGGGGCAAGGGCAGGGAAAGAAGTTGTTCCATATAATGGCAAGAGAGGTAGGGTGTGTATCTTAAATTGGTAACAAAATTTGCCTGACCTATTACTGTCCTGTGACGCTGGGCAGACATGAGATGGCAGAGAAGGCATAGATGTGGTTAACTATAATGACTGAAGAGATGGGGTGGATCAGAGAGAGCACTGCTTTGTGTGGACAGACTAAAATGCATAAGAATGATCAGTCTGGACAGACAGTGACTGCACAGTGAGATAGACTGGGAGCAAAGCTCATAAAATCATGACAAATATGTTTAGAATGGGCACAGAATTCTTACCCAAGCCCAGAATACCAGAAATAGGGGATACCCTTTTGGAAATGGAAAGAAGTAAATGTGGGTCATAGAAGAAAGTCCTACCCATTATGACAGCTAGTAGATTTAGAGAATTCATCATTCCAGAGTTTTATAGGATGAAATGACAAATAAGTTCTTAAAAGATTTTAGACTTGTGGATGTTAGAATTAAAGTAGATTATTAAGGGAAGATAGGAAATCATAGAATTTTATATTTGGATAGAGTTCATCTAGTTCAATTCCCTAATTTTATAGAAGAAGAGAGATGCAGAGAGATTAAGTGTCTTACCTCAGGTAATACAGACACTTGGTATCAGGGACAGCTCTAGAATACAGGTTTTCTGACTTCCATTTTGGGCAGCTAGGTGGTGTGGTTGATAGAGTGTTGGCCCTGGAGTCAGGAAGATGAGTTCAAACCCAACCTCAGACATGAACTGTGTGACCTTGGGCAAGTCATTTATCTCCTCAGATTTCCTCACCTGTAAAATGAGCTGGAGAAGAAAATGGCAAACCGCTCCAGCATCTTTGCCAAGAAAATTCCAGATGGGGTTATGAAGAGTTGGACATGACTGAAGTGACTGGAACAATGCCAAATTCCAGTCTGGTTCTCTTTCCAATATACCATAGATGTGTGATGACAGGATCATAGGCTCATAGATGTAGAATTGGATGGGCCTGAGGGGTCATCTAAGTCTACTCCTTCATTTAACCAAAAAGGAAACTGAGGCCCAGAGAAATTAAGTAGCTTTTTCAAAGTACTCAGTGGTGGAACCAATATTTAAACCCAGATCATGTGCTTTTTTTCCTGTACTGTCCCACAAGTCTCTACACCTAACGTATTGAGATGGTTACTATTTCTTCCTCATGTTACAGTAGCAGTTAAAGTGGCACATCAGATAGAGACTGGGCTTGGACTCAGGAAGTCCTGAGTTCAAATTCTGACTCAGGCACTTAGTAGCTGATCAGTCAAGACAAAATTATTTAAACTCTGCCTGCTTTAGTATCCCAACTTGTAAAATGAGGCTAATGATAGCACCTCCCTTTTAGAGATGTGAGGGATAAAGGGAATAACATACATAAAGTACTTTTGAATCTGAAAGGTACTATATAGATGGTAGTCATTATCATTATATTCAGAACCTAAATATTGGCCTGGATGGGCCATGAGTTTGACTCTGGATGAGAACTTACATTATTTTGAAAAACAGTTTTACCAAGGGGAGAAAGAGAGAGAGAAAGAGAGAGAGAGAGAGACAGACAGACAGACAGAGACAGAGAGACTGAGAGACAGAGAGAGACAGAGAGAGACAGAGAGCTGGAAGGTTATCTAGTCATTTAACCTCTTAATACCTTAGTTTCCCCATGTGTGAAATGAGGTCAATAATACAAGCAGTACTTTCCTCACAGTGGTCACTGTGAGGATCAAATGAGTAATGAGATAAAGCACTTTATAACTGAAATGATACATAATTAACTTGCAATTATTTGTCATAAAGTTTGTGTTTTTTTTCAGGCTTAAGAGGGTAAATGTTATTTAGTTCTTTAATTGTGTCTGACTCTTTGTGACTCCATTTGGGATTTTCTTGGCAGGGATACTGGAGTGATTTTCCACTTCCTTCTCCAGCTCACTTTACATATAAGAAAACTGAGTCAAACAGTTAAATGACTTGCCCAGGGTCACACAGCTACTAAGTGTCTGAGGCCAGATTTGAAATTAGCTGAGTCTTCCTGACTCCAGGCCATTGTGCCACCTAGCTATCCAAAGAGGGCACAAAGATCATGCTAGAAAACATGGGGCAACCCAGATTTCTCCATAGCTAGTAACATATACTAGAAAATCATAAAATTTAGAACTAGAAGGAACCTCTGAGACTATCTTGTTTAATCTCTCTCACGAAGCACAAAAAATTCTTTCTACAGAACCCTGACCATCAGCTATCTATCTTTCCACCTGAATTCTTCCAGCAATGGAGAATTTACTTTCTCAAAAAGCGCTCATTCTATTGTTAAATAGCTTAAATCATTAGAAATTAGATCTGGCCTATGATAAGCCAAAATAAAATTAGGTCTACTGGTCTTCATTGTGTCTTCTGGAAGCAGTACAGAACAAGCACTTCTTTTCTTCTGTAAGATAGCTCTTCAAACACATGGGGACAGCTATCATCTCCCCTTTGTTCCCCTTTCTCCTCTCCCTCCCGCCCAAATTCTTTCTCTCAGCTACTTTTTATAATGACATGGCTTCTGGACCACTTAGCTGTGATAGGACCAATATCTCCCAAGTTTCTTCCCCTCACTGTCACCACTCAATGGGAATTAGTTCAGATTCCTGCCTCCATTGAGGGAGAGACCTGGTCACTTACAAGCATAAAAGTTCCACTCATACGGAATCAGGGCCCCCTCCAATTTGGTGAATGTCTGAAGACCATTTGAGTCACCACACCCTTCCTTGCTGGTCAGTCGCAAACTTCCATATGGAGACAAGAAGGGCCATGCCTATAGAAGCTAAGTACCACTGTGTCTTTCTTGCATAGCCTTTCTATATTAGGCTACATTACCCTCATTTCAGTAACTGTTTAATCACTTGTGAGTGTATCATTTCACCTCCAAATCAAACCTGGCTATTAAAAAATTTTTTTTATTGGCTATTCTTCCTTGGATACATTCCAGTTTGTCAATATCCCTCATAAAATATGATTTCTCAATCAAACACAACTCTCCAGGATATTGTCTGACCATCTTCAGAGTATAGAAGGCCTACTGGTTCTTTTACTCTGAATATTACTTCAGTATGTTGGTGGTTCAGTGTCCTCAATATATGGGTAACAAAGGTACAGATTGAAAGCCATTTATACTTCTTGTATCATCCAATAAGTCCTCCATAGGAAGTCCATCCGACTTGCTTGGAGCCCTCTACATTTCTTATTAATGTTACATGATGCCACTGTAGTACCCAGGCTACAACACCAGTTTTCTCTTGCCCTTGCTGCATGAGTAGCTCACGTATCTTTCTAGGCTCCCATCTCTCTGATCACAGTCTTTATTCTACTTCTTCATGATTCTTCACTGGTAAGATGTTAGAGCTTATTCATGTCTCCATTATTCTTTAGGTTCCGTGCATTTTTAATTCCTTGGAGACTTTGGCATTCTGTGACTCACAGTCATATGGCATCACCAGAAGAATAACGATGTTAAAAACCCATGGTTTTAGAGAGAAGCTTCAGGCCATTAAACACAACTTTCCAAAGCCTTTCCCAGTCTTCTCTTGAATTTTGGGTCCAATTCAGTGACCATCCGTACTCTGTCCAAGGTATATAAGAGAACAGCTCTTTGGGTTATCTGTTAAATTACGTGTTATGGTTTGGACAGTTAGCATTCTTCATTCCCTTAGCTTTTCTTATGTGTATTACTAGGCTGGATTATTCTGAGTGATCAAGAATTTATTTAAGATGTTCTACAGTGTTTTGCATCTGGATGTAATCAACACAATGTCATCTGAACACAGGAGTATTGGGGAGGACCTCACCATGTAGCAAGAGTTCTTAGCCTGGGGTTTGTCATGTTACTTTAAATTTTTTTTTTAATAATTGTATTTCAATATAATTGGTTTCCTTTGTAATCTTATATATTTTAATTTGTGTGTTTAAAATAATTATTTTGAGAAAGAGTTGATAGGCTTCACCAGACTGACAAAGGGGTCTATTACACAAAAAGAGCTAAGCATATTCCTGATCTATGGGGAACTCTTCTTCCATTTGGATTCTGCAATCTTAGATTTTTGTTATTTTTCTCAACAATCATATCACACTGTTGGCTTATTTCAACTGTGTGATGAGATGAAATCTTCAGATCTTTTTCACATGAGCTGCTGCCTGGTCTGGTCTATTTTGTACTTCTGCAATTGAATAAAAAAAAGACCTTGTATACATGGCTTTACGTTTATCCCTTTAAAGTTGTAGTTGCTATTTTGGTTTAAACTCAGAAACCAACCTGCTGATATTGTTTCGAATTTCAATGGGGGTAGCCATTTACAGTGGTAACCTTCTCTCTCATCTTTCTTTTTTTAAACTGTAAATCTGATAAACAAGTCTTCTGTTATTTTTTTTTCACAAGTGGTTAATAAAAATGCTCAACATGATTGATTCAAGGATAGAGCCTGTGTCACTCGAGAGACCTCCCTCCAGACTGATCAATACACTTCAGTTATTGTTGCTTAGCAAGTGCAGATCTGAATCTATAGGCAATTAGGTGGCATAGTGGATAGAGCACTGGGTCTGGAGCCAGGAAGATCTGAGTTCAAACCCAGTCTTTGATACTTTCTAGCTGTATAACCCAGGGCAAGTCACTGAAGCTCTGTTTGCCTCAGTTTTCTCAACTGTAAAATGCAGATGATAACAGCATTTACCTCTCAGGACTATTGCGAAGATTAAATGAGACAATATTTGTAAAGTACTTAGCTTTGTGCCTGGCATCCAGCAGGTTCTATATAAATATTTACTCCTTTCTCCTTCTTCCTAAACAGTTGGGCTCATCCAGCCCTCGTATCATCTAATCGATTTCAGCTCATTTCAGTTCAACAAACAGCACATCTTCTCATGGAAGTTTTCTCAATTTTCTGGCAGAAATCAAGACTCATCCTATGTCTATGTTATACTTCTGATTCACTAGTAACGATTCTATCTAAAACAGCAAACTATTTTGGCATGACTTGTTCTCAGTAGATCCATATCCATCCTGGTTCTGACAACACAGACCAGAGTTTTAAGAAAGCTTGTGGGCTTTAATTCAGGATTAGCCATTAGGAACTCCACATGTAGTTCTGATACATCTAAGGTATTAACTTATCTTCTGCATTTTGAAGAGAGAAAAAGCAAATCCAAAAAGCAAAACTCAAAAGCAAACTTACTAGAAAAATTTAAACTAGGTTTTTTGAATCACAAGAAAATGCTGTATATTTTTATGTATAGGGGCCTCCAGGACTACCCTTTCCTCTTTCCCCACAGGGAGCCTTTTCCTATTAACATGGTAATAATGTCATTATTGATCCACAATTAAAAGTCTCTAGTCCTTTGTGATGATGTCATAATAGGCATGTCAACAACCCATCCCTCATCCCATCACATCTTTTATCACCATAATATACTTGAGAAAGAAAGTACTTTACAGCCAGGGTGATTAGGTCAGAAGGCTAGGTTCATCGATCTTTCTAAATCAAATCTGGCTTTTGGAACCTGGAGTTAGTTTGAACTTGGAGCATAGATAGAAACCATGATCTTACATATGACCTGGCCAGACAAGAAATTGACTGAAAAGTACCTTTGGGTATAATGCAGAGTACGACCCTGAGACTATGGATATGTGAGGTTGTTTAACAGCTGGAGTGTTAAGCAGGAAATTCTACTGAAGTATTTAAGCTGAAGAAACATCAAGCATTCCTCTTCCTCATGGGTGCCTGGCCTGGGTAGGATTAACTTCATTCTCCCTTTCTTCTGGGCAATAGTACAAAACAGAAAACACCATTTTCCCCTCATGTTTACATTCTCTTTGTTGCATGAATAGGCTGGAGCTGTGAGTTGGTTCCCAACTTTTAGGGATAATTTCTGGCGTTGGGATTCTGGTTTGATCCAATCCAATAAAATCCTGTGGCAAAGGGGAGGTTAGTTTGTATCTGAATCTTCAGGGTTAGTGATAAAGGATAGAATCATAATTTATAGTTAATACTTTCAATCAATGTGCATTTTGGTATAAGACTAGGAAATATCAGTG
This sequence comes from Pseudochirops cupreus, assembly GCA_028627135.1. Classification (NCBI taxonomy): domain Eukaryota; kingdom Metazoa; phylum Chordata; class Mammalia; order Diprotodontia; family Pseudocheiridae; genus Pseudochirops; species Pseudochirops cupreus. The sequence goes on from CM053580.1 coordinate 446,811,283, forward strand.
TATTTTATTTGGGGTTGAGACTTTGGTTTAATTAACAGCGTCTTATTAGAAAACTGCAGATTATTCCAGGGCTTTTAGGAAACTAAGAAGAGATCCTTATAAAGCCTTCTTTCTGATTCTCCTATTGAAGAAGGGGTAAAATTCAAGGTCCCAGGGACCTAACTTCTGTCTTTCTTCATTTTGTTACAGTATAGTGCTGGTTGATAATGAAGAGGCTGAGATAATTGGGGTATGACTTCTGGGGGCAGAGTGGAGAAGCAACTCTTGGGGTTGGAAGGGATTTCATGTCTGAGAAAAAGAAGAGGGGGAAAATAAGAGAAAAAAAGGAAAAAGAGAGGGAAATGGGGAGGGAAAGAAGAAGGAATGAAATGAAAAGAAGGAAGGAAAGAAGGGAGGGGAGGAGAGAAGGGAAGGAGGGAGGAAGGAAAAGAGGGAAGGAAGGAAGGAAAGGAGGCAGGAGGGACGGAATGAAGGAAGACCCTAAATGTGTAGATTTAACCACATAACCTTGAGAATAACCACACAGTTTGAAAGACATGTATCTCTATATCTGTGTTTATGTCTATCTCTATCTATCTGTCGCGCATTAGAACATTAACTCTGGTTTAATGAGAATTGGGTTCTTATTCTCATTAAACACACAAATGCTGGAGTCAGAAATACTAGAGGTTAAAGAGACTACTTGTCAGGTAAATTTGTAGTTAACATTAAAACTAGCAATCAGCCAAGTTTTGATAATGCAGTTAAGTGTCCATGTATACATAGCACAGCTCAGCCCTGGGCAGGTTCACATTACCCAAAGCCTTTGTTTACAAGAATCCATGACGGTTTCCTTCCATAGGTCTTTTTTTTCCTAATTGCAGCCAAGTGTTCCTCATGTGATTTATCCCTGTTTCTCAGCTGTTGTGCCTGAACCTTACAGGCCTGTAATCAGGAGAAATCGTCTTTAAAATTCGAACACAGCAAAATTCCTCCTTTTCACAGCCCAACAAGGCTGAGCACTACCAGAACACTTTCTTTTTTAAAGGACTGTATACTGTTTGTCTGGAGTCTAAAAACAAAGGGAAGGGCGAGATTTTTAAGTTTTGGAGAAAAGCATCCACTGATTCAGTCCAGGTAAAGCTTTGGCTTCAGGAAGACCTGTATTCCAGTGTTGACTCCAACATAGAGTAACTGCATGGCCATGAGCATTGCCCAGGGCAAATATCTAGAACAGGAATAACAGATGAGGTGCTGACTTATATCAGTGGAGGGAATTCTTCACATTGCTAACAACCCAGGCGCCCATTTTTTTTTTAATATTAGAAGAGAAGGGAGTTAGGGTCAATAAGGTGAGGAAGGGCAAAGAGTTGGGAAAGAGGAGCTCCTTTCCACTTGAATGAAGAATGTAGAGAGAATCGGTAAGGAAAAGAATGCCCCCATTTTCATTATCATCATTTTCATGGCCAAATGGAAATGAGAGCCAAATCTCAGCAATACTACTGTCATCCTCTCACTGGTCACATACGTGGAATGAAAACCATTCCAGGAACACATTTTCTCCAGAATGCTACCAGATCATTAACCACTGTCACTCTCCATTAGTCATGCTTGGTGTCTCTTAATCTGTCCTCTGTCCCTTTTCAAAAATGTCACTGGAATAGCAGACAATGAAAACACACATACTCTGGAGAAGTTATGAGTCTCTATATAGAGTTCCAGAACCCTTACTTTATTAATTCTTTCACTCACAACCTGCAGATGTCTCTGGAGTAATTAGCAACAGAATAGGGTTAATGTAGTTGCCTCATGGTGATGCTGATTCATTATGACTGATTTCTCACTTACATAGATTATGCAAGTCTAATTAAGTGAAAACCCAAAAGGATAGCATGAGACATACCACATGTAGACACGTCTCTCTCCTCTCTCATCTTCTTTCCACCATATTTCTAAAGGCTGCTGAGAACATTAGGATAAGCCTATTACCCTTCAAATGCTTTGGTTCATTAAGGCTGGGTATGTGGAGGTAAAGTTTACAGATAACAACAACATGCTATTCCTGGGAAAGAATAAATTAGTCTGGAGACTTGGGGCTAATTCATAAGAAAGGCTAATTCCCTTTCTTACTTCAAAGAAGACCTGTGTACACCATAATGATTGCGGCCTGCAACTGTCTTTCTCCAGGGCTTGTACTTAGAGTAAATGTATGTCCCTATTTTGACAAAAGTACAATGAATAAAAATATGAATTTGCAAAACAGAATAAATGAGAGCATAAGCTTCATAAGCTGAAGCCAGGAAGTCCTGTTGATTCTTCCTTTGAAATGCTTCTTTCATTTTCAGTCAGATCCTTCTTTTTCATCCCCACTGCCACCTCTAGGCACTCTGCCTAGAATAGCTTCCATACTAACAGGTCTCCCCACTTCTAGTCTCTCACTTGTTCAAATTTCATCTTTCAAAATCACTTTTATCATGACACTCTCTTGATTAGAAAACTCTAGTGGTCTGGGATGTAGGAGCATTGCAGGACAAAGTCCAAACTATTTGGGCTAGAATTCACGACTCCATAATTTCGTTGTGTCCTATTATGAAAACTTAGGTTCCATTATCGCCCAACATACAGCCTTCCCCAGCCAAGCCAGCAGCTCCACTGTCCATGGAAGATGAAATGCTCATTCCCACCTCAAAGCTATTCTATTCTTTTAGAATGTTCATTTTCCTTCCCCGTACTCAGCTAAAACCCATGCAGATTTCAAGGCCTGGGTAGAAGCCCAACTCTTCTATAATGCCTCCCATAATTATTCTAGCCCACAGCAGTCTCCTCCTTCCCTCGAATACTAATATGCATTTTGTCTATCACTCAGGTAAGGATTTCATCAAATACTGCCTTATATTCTTACTTAAGTATTAAGAAATACTATTTCTTGTCTGCATGTTGTATCACCATCTAGCTTGTGGAAGGCAGGGGCTGTTTTGCAAAATTTTAGCACTTATCACAGTATAAGGAAATTTTTTAAAAAAGTTTTTTATTCTAGACTGATGATTTCACTGTTGTGGGAAAATTCTGGCATAAAAATACCAATGCACATTATACTGGGGGAGGGGGAGATCTGTAAAGGGAATTTTTTTTAAGATTTAAATAATTATGTCAATATAATTCGTTTTCTTTGCAAACCTACATATTTTATTTTATATATTTAAAAGCATTATTCTGTGAAGAGGTTCACAATCTTCACCAGACTGCCAAAGGGGTCCATGACACACATACCCTGTGTGAGTATTCCTTGGAGGCCACTGAGATGTCAAGTGACTTGCCCAAGATGACACAGTCAACAGTATCAGAGACAGGACTTAAAGCTAGGTCTTCCTGTCACGTTGCATCTTGTATCTTGCCTCAGACATTTGCTATCACATGGATGCTAAATATCTGCTGATGAATCAATGAAATTTGGCTCATATAACTTTTGGGGAATACTGCTATTATATAAAGTGAGCTATAATTGTAAGAAAAAAATAACCTCTTGATGGAAGGTCAGTACTTTTGGAGTACCATTCTGCCCTTCTGAATGACACCCTGAGCAAGAAGCTGGGAAAGAGATGGGCACATGATGCTAGCTTTTCTGGTGAGCTGTTATTGGTATAAAAAAATCAATTAATTTTTCTGCATCTCAGTTTATTCCATCTGTAGAATGCTTGAATATTGTCTTCCTTCTCCAGCTTAATTTATCTAAAAAAAAATGCAGTAAGTTGCTTAGATACTATTTGTAAAAAAAACATTCTTGGCTTTTACTGACAAGTGATTATACCTACATAAGGCGACATCTCATCAACAGTGTGAAAGCAACTCTCAAAAGTCTTTTTTCATCACCAATTCCACCCCATCCTAGACCATAAAGTGATCTTCCTATTCATTTGTGAAACACAGTTAATTTCTCTACCCGAATATTTTAATAATTGTAGGCACATTCATTAAGTAGCGCTTAAAAATGAAAATGTAGAGAACATTTAGGTCTACATTTCAAAGCCTATTCTCTGCTAAAATAGAAGTCCCCAAGCCATTTCACCGCAGCTTGCTATCTGAGATTACAAAAATGGAGAAAAGACAATCTCATGATAAAACAATATGAAAAGTAAACTAGACTTTCAGAGCAAAATTTGAAGAGAAAGGTGGAAAATCTAGCCAGACTCTAGCTATTAAATGGAGAGGTAAAAGAAACCTGTCTTATCTTTGTAAACATTCTAAAGTTAAATGGAATAAACCCAGAAAGGAAAACACTTTGGGATTTTTCCCATGAATATGAAAGCGCACATTGACAGGTACAAACATGGAGGGGCTCCTTAACTTTTTGTGGAAGACTGGTGGGTGTATGTTTGTGCATGCTGATGCACAAATCCAGACCCCCAAAGCAAGGGACTGATGCACATGGAGATATCTCTACATTCTGAAGAACAATTGCCCAGGAGAGACACATTCAAATCTCCATGTGGGACTGTACCATCCCTTGAAGGGAGGGGGTGGCCCTGGGCCCTTGAGAGATAGTCTTTACTTACCGGTTAAATGGTTGGCAATCCTGGCAATGGGTTTAGGAGGCAGGGCAGGGGGCTGCTTGAGGAGGGACAACTGTTTCACTGGGGTCTCCTCATGGTCTCCAGGGAAAGCAGCAGTTTTTTTGGGGGGAAGTAGCAGGACTGGCTTAGCTGAAGGATCTTGGGACAGGAGGGCTCCGGACTCACTGGCTGAGGGACTTTCTTCAGACACTGGAGGGCACAACCACATTATACACACAACAACGTTACAAGCAAGGTAGCAGATACCAGCGGCAGCCAGGACAAAGAACATAGCACATTGTGGACACGTTATCAACACAACTAAGAGAAGAAAACACTCAACTTCATTATACGTACCTAGAAAACCAAGAAAAGAAAAACAAAGCTTTGTTGAAAGAAAGGGGAAGAGGGAGGATAATTAGAGAAAGGAGGAAAAAAAAAGGATCAAGGTAAAAAAGAGGGAGAGAGAACAAAGAAGAGAATGGAAAAGAGAACGAATATTTTCATAACACCATCAAAAAAGCCTCCAGATTTCCATCTGTATTTAGAAGTTCTTTGGATGCATTGCACTGGATGCCAACATCATTATACTTAAACAATAAGGACACTTCTCAAACCGTAACAGTCATTTAGAGCTGCCTTTCCCTCTGGTCTTTTGATGCTTTCAGCAGACAACAGGACAAAGTGGAACCATCACTGACCCGTTTTAGCCAATCATTCCTCTCCTCTCTTCTCTTCCCTTTTCTCCTCTCCTCCGTTCTTTATTCTCCTCTCCTCTGCTTCTGTCTCCCCACTCTGTTTCCTCTCCATCTCTTCTTCTCCCCTAATCTTCTCCTTCACCTTCTCTATCCAGAGGTCTAGAGCAGGTTATAGTAATTAGAACACAGAAGGGAGACCCAGCTAGCCATGATGCACACCACATGCCTAAGGAAGCCAGCTAGAGACACTCCTCTAGGACCACATGCAGTGATGGCTGAATGTCAGCCACTAAGTTGGTAACTTAGATTCTCAAGGAGACCAACATGCCACCTGCTTGCTGTCTTATTGTGCTAGAAAAGTCAAAAGACACAACATTTTTCTCAGTGGGCTAAAACTCGAATAACCACCTGCAACGAAACCTGTGGGTGAGACAAAACCTCCAGACCAGAAATTGTAGAGTGATCTTAAGTTATCTTTGGAATTATACAAGTTTCACTGCAACATTCCTCCTGCTTGTTATCACTTAGTCACAACATGACATCATAGAAATTATTTCTTACCCACTTTCCTCTATTCAAACCAAGGTGGTTTAATGTATGGTAATTAGTTCAATGTGTCAATGAGAATATCAAATTATCTCCTTGTCTTTAGACGTATTATTGTCATAAATTCTGGTCATGTCGATGGGAAAGGGGGTCATCAGGGTCAAAAACAAGGCACTAGAAATTCATTTTTTGAAACACATTTGTCTTTTCTCCTGCTGTATGGCTCCCAAATTGCTTGAAGCTCAGTAGATAATATAAAGAGGTTCTACTCAAGTATCACATCACCTAAGAGGTGCTTCTGCTTGGTCTGGTCCTTGAGGTGAAACATTCTTTCACATGCAGGAATGAGGAACCTATCTGGATGCTTAGGTGGATTCTGGGCATTCACCACCATTCCTGAAACCCTTTAAAACAGTGGTTCTCAACCTGGGGGGTCGCGACCCCTTTGGTGGTCAAACGACCCTTTCACAAGGGTCACAGGGGTTGCCTAAGACCTTCGGAAAACACATTATTTCCCATGGTCTTAGGAACTGAGACACCGCTTCTCTATCTGTCTCCAGGTGGGTCTGCCCACATGCAGATACGCTTACATACGAGTATTAAAGGGTCGAGGCATTAGGAAGGTTGAGAACCACTGCTTTAAAAGAAGGGATATTAGTACCCCAACCAACATCAGAACAATACTGAGGCTAAAAGGCAAGGGTGAAACATCCTTCAAGTTATCTATTAGCAAACTAAAAACCTGAATCACCATGAGAAGTTATTTTTGGTCCACTTAGAGGGGAATAAAAGTGCATTTCAATGACAATGAACATGTCAAGTGTAGAAGGTAAAGTATATTATGAATAGCAGGATCCTAGAATTCATCTGCTCCAAAGTAACAGTAGAAATGATTAGGAAAACCCACTATCCCCTTTAAAAATACTAGTGTCAAGAAAAGAATTCCATTCTTAAAAAGAAAAAGATTTTAAAAGATTAAAAAGAACCCAACACAAACATTATTGAATTAAAAATCTATTAAGCCGAAACACTCAAAACCGATACTACTGCAAACATTAGAAACTGATTTTTTTTGCTCAAATATATTGATTGATTGATCGATCATGACTCATCTGAATTTCCTGATCTTCGTCCTCAGTAGTATGGATAGAAATGTGAAGCAAGTCAGGATTAAGAACTCATGCACCATACTACTGAGAAACACTTCATTACCTTTGCAACCTGATTCTCACCACGAGAAGGAAGGCATTACCTGTCCCATCCATGATGTCTGAGGGTTGGAGCACCTCATAAGAGCAGGGATCCCTGGGCATAGGAACTGGTTCCATTTCTGATAGGGCAGGAAGTGAAAGCTGGCTGGAGCTCAAGGACTGACCATTCTCCAGTGATCCATCTTCACTGGATATAGAAAGTTCTCCATCTGAATATAAGGGAAAGAATTCAGAGACCATTAAAAAAAAGAAGGGGGCTTTACTAGTAGGAAAACAGAAACATTGAAGGCCTGGAAGTAGACTTCAATGTTCTTAAACTATCATTATGGAGATCAAATAGAATTCAGAAGAACACAGTGCATCATGTGAAGGTTGTATGGGGTCCTTTTGGTTCAGTGGTTCCCAATATCTCTAGGTGATGGAAACTCAGACTGGTTATTCCACAATCTCTTTTCTCCTTTGCTTCTAAGTAATGTTTTGCAAATATTTATTTTAAAATTAGTTTTTTGTTTCTCAATTAAAAAATTAATTCCATTGCTATCTATTGAAAAGACTGGACACCCCGAGGTGTGGCTAAATCATGTTTGGGAATCCATGAACTTGGGAGAAGGGGACTGTTTTCCCCAAGAAACAACCATCGAGTGAGCATACATAGTATTAATCAATTCACAGAAAGAGAGCTCCTCAATTCTACTCCCCTCCCCAAAGAATATTCGTCTAGCATTCTCAACTTATTCTAAGCTGCAGTAGCCTGAGGAGAACCTCTCAGTCATGTAATCCTCCTACCTAGAGAGATCAGCCAGAAACTGCTCCTGTCAATTCTTTATCTTGTTTAATGTCCCCGCAGCATAAAAAGCAGCTAGTTAACACCAGAGGGTAGATCAAAGTCTATCCCACAATGGTCATTTATAACATCAAAATTCTCCCAGTGTGAATTAATCCTGGCCCGGAGGAGTACTAGACAACCAGACATAAAATTCAAATTAATTTTTAAAGAGTCCTGAAAGCTGTTCCAGTCAGATGATTACTGGAATGAAATGAAAAGCCTCTAACTTAGGCCTAGGCTAGAAGCTGGTCATGCAGTTATGACTCCTGGACATGGAAAGGGGAGGGGAAGATTGAATGAAGACTTATTTGTAGAATGAGAGCACCACTGTAATTTAAACATTAATATTACCTTATTGACAATTTCCTTTTGCTCTGTTTTTGCCCAATATTGTTAATTAGATATGCTGCCAGTGATAAATGGTAGCTGATGACAATGATAGCTAACACGTATGTATTAAATATATATTACAATAAATACAACATAGTTTATATACATTTATAAAAGGGGACAGCTAGGTGGCACAGTGGATAGCCTGCTGGACCTGGAGTTAGGAAGACTCCTCTTCCTGAGTTCAAATCTGGCCTCAGACACTTAGTAACTGTGTGACCCTGGGTAAGTCACTTAACCCTGTCTGCCTCAGTTTCCTTATCTGTATAATGAGCTGGAGAAGGAAATGGCAAAAGACTCCAGTATCTTTGCCGAGAAAACCATAAAAAATGACTCAATAAGAACACATTTATATAAATGTATTATATCATATATTTATAAGATATTAAGTGCTATAGCACTGGAAGGGTTGAAAAGCATTTTTCACACATTATCTCATTTTATCCTCACAGTAACCTGTGAGTAGGTAGTATTATTATCCCCATTTTACAGATGAGAAAACTGAGACTAAAAGAGGTTTAGAGACTTGTTCAAATTCATATAGTAGAATGTTAATTTAAGTTTTCCTGAATTAAAGTCCACTACTCTGATCACTCTACCACCTCTCTGCCCCAGTAGCAAAGAACTTTTTTCCTGATTTGAATTATCTTTCTTCAATTAAAAAATATTATTAAGGGTCTACTATGTCCAAGGCACTGAGGATAAAAAAGAAATTATGCTTCATATAGACTTCCAGGGAATGTATGATTAAACGGGAGTAAAGATATGTACAGAAATGTCATGGGGACTGGCCAGTGAACCTAGTCCCTTGTGAGCATGCGCAGAGGGCTCTGCTAATGTAACTCCATATGAACTTCCCGGCCTGCCCAGGTATTGCTTCTGGTCGGCTTACTGTGTAAAAAGCACAGGGGCTTTCTGAATGGCTGCTGAGCCAGATTTGAGAATGCATTTAAAAGGCACTCAACAGGCCATGGCATTTTCTTTTCTCTGCCAGGCTCTTTTAGGGTGAGGACTAAGCCTCTGGTTTGGGGAAGTGGCCTCTAGCTTTTGCCTCCTCATCTGGGCACTGGCTTGCAGCCTAGGAATTCAGGGTTAAGCTGTTGTTTCTATTTCTGTTCTCTCTCTTGTGCTTACCAGTAATCTGCACTTTAGTGAACTTTGAAAGATTAAGGCAGTGAACCACCAGAGGTCAGGAAATCAGAGTCCAGTCAGGAGTTTTTGGTCAATAGTACAGCCGTGAAGAGGGACCTATGGGACCCAGCCTAGGGACAGATTTACTTTGCAGCCAAAATACCAGGTCCTTTAAGAGAAGGAAGTGACCCAAGCATTGGGAAGTGAACTTCATGGGGCAGAGGCTTTGTTGTTACTCAGTTGTGTCTGACTCTCCATGACCCCATTTGGGGCTTTTTTGGAAAAGATACTGCAGTGCTTTGCCATTTCCTCTCTAGCTCATTTTACAGATGAGGAAACTGAGGCAAACAGGTTTAAATGACTTGGCCAAGGTCACATAGCTAGTAAGTATTTAAGACCGGATTTGAATTCAGGTCTTCCTGACGCCAGGTTATGTACTCTATCCACTACTTTGTCCCTGCAGTACTTTAAGTTTTAGTCCCCAGGAGACAAAGTGGTATGAGAAGAGTATACCCCCCAGTTTGGGGGCAAATGTAGATCATTATCATCGCACTAGATCTGCTCAGCAAATATTCCTTTGGAAAAGCTAATAGATATTGATTGATTGGGTGATACTGGGCTGCTGATTACTGTAGGCTATTAATGACATAAGGGAGATAACTACTGTTGACAAATAACACTGGGGAGAGCTCGCTGGAATGCAGACTGAAGCCGAGGGCATTGAAAGGAATCAATCTGATCCTTCACCGGTGCTGCCAGAACCTTGAGGGAGGAGATGGAGGCTTACTCTGGGGGACCTGATTCATTTGTATGAGTGAGTGTGTGTGAATTGGAAGGATGATCCTCAGAGCCTTATGATTTATTGTTTAGTCATTTCCAGTCATGTCCAACACATGACTTTTCTTGGCAAAGATACAAGAGTGGTTTGCCATTGCCTTCTCTAGAGGAAACTGAGGTAAATAGGGTAAAGTGAGTTGCCCAGGGTCACACAGCTAGTAAGTGTCTGAGGTCAGATTTGAACTCAGGTCTTCCTGATTCCAGGACTGATACTTTATCCACTGTGCCACCTAGCTGGTCCCAAGAACCTTATAAAGCCTGTACAAATAATGATGATACAAAGGAGAGGAAATGAAGTGAATCCAAAACATTAGGAAGGCAATGATCCATTAAGGGTTATATGCTATTTGACTTGAATCTGATGGAGACACAGATAGCAAAGACTTAACAACCGAGCTACAAAATGGGTGGTGCCCTGCTAGCAAGAAGTACCTTGGCTATTTGAAGGCTGGGATAAAAACACAGGAGCGTGAATATTTTTGGTGTTCTTCCCCTTGAACATCATATTAGTGGCATACCTAGCTCTGAACAATGCAAGGTCAGTGTGGAAGGCAGTATGGCCAAATAAGAGTGGAAAATCATATGGCCAATCAATAAATAAACCTTTATTAAGTACCTTCTCTGAACTAGGCACTGTGCCAAGTGCTTGAGATTTAATGATGATAAATGAAATAATCCCTACTTACAAGGAGATTATCTTCTTTTTTTTTGGAGGGGGAAAGCAAGGCAATTGGGGCCAAGTGACTTGACCAAGGTCACACAGCTAGTAAGTGTCAAGTGTCTTAGGCAGAGGCTGAATCTGAACTCGGGTCCTCCTGACTCCAGGGCCAGCGCTCTATTCACTGTACCACCTAGCCGCCCCAAGGAGGTTATCTTCCAGTGGAATGATGAGATGCTATATTGTCAAGGTTATAGGAATAAAGTCAGAGACATCAGTGGTGATGGATTAGTAACTACAGTAACGTGCAAAATGTAAAACCAATTTCCATGAAAAGCAGCTTAGTTTAAGTTTAGACTCTAGTTATTCGGCTGACTGGTGCAGCTGCCACTTCCTTTATTCCAAACACCTACATTAAACTACTTTTAATCTTGGCACCAACGAGGCTCAGAAGCTCTGCTAATTATACTTTCCATTACCTACTACAATATGTATATGTCTACAGATATATATCTATGTATAACAAACACACATATATATGTGTACACACACACACACACACACACACACACACACACACACACACACACACACACCCCTGTTGGACTGCTTATCAAATGTTCAAGCGAAATATTCCTGTCCAAATTTATTTTTCAATCGTGATTGAATTCCAGAACTTATTAAAATTAACCAAGAATTCTTCTTCTCGGTTATACCACATACATAGGTTGCGAATTAATTTGAATTTTTGCCTTTCTTTGGAGACTTAGAATATAGACAACTATACTCAGTTGAAAGCAGCTAGGTGGTGCAGTGGATAAAGTGCTAGGGCTAGAGTCAGGAAGACGGGTCCTCTTTGTGAGTTCAAATCCGACCTCAGACATTTACTACCTGCGTGAACCTGAGTGAGGTACTTAATCCTATTTGCCTCAATTTCCTCATCTGTAAAATGAGCTGAAGAAGGAAATAGCAAAGCACTCCTGTATTTTTGCCAAGAAATTGACAAATGGAGTCATGAAAAGTTGGACACAGCTGAAAATGATTCAATGACAGCAAATATCCTGAAGAACAGTTCTTAGAGGGCATAGCTAATGGTGGTAGGCCCAGGTGCCATTTTTCTGTTTTTGAGTTTGAGCTTGAAGACATCCACAGAATTCATCTAATCTAACCATCTCATATTACAGATGAGAAAACTGAAGTCCAGAGTGCTATTTGTCCAAGGTGGCAAAAATAGTTGTAGAATCCGAGTGGCATCCCTCAGTGGGTCCCTTGGAGGGTGAATACTCTAAGGTCAAGGTGGGTGAGTTGGGTCCATACTCCTAAAACTATAAGTCTTGAACCCTTGCAAACATGTTTATAATAATAGTCAGCTGGAAGACACAGAGTAAAGCAAGGTATTTACTAAAGCTCTGCCAGAAGAAGGGCAGCAAAAAAACACCTCCCTTATCAATCTTAGGGTGTACTTTGCCAAAAGTACACCCTGCACCAGTGGTGAAAACAGACATTCTTAGAGGTCACAAATTCAGAAATGCACACGAGAGAAACACATTTGGCCAACACACATGTGGGAAGAGCCATACATTCAGGGATCACGAGTCGCCAAGCTAGGTCATGCCTCTAACAGGTTTGCTATGGGCTTCATCCTGAACTGGGCCTCTTCTTCTCTGTTGTCTACCTCTTGTTATTCAGTCATTTCGGTCATGCCAGACTCTTTGTGACCCCATTTGGGGTTTTCTTGGCAAAGATACTGGAGTGGTTTGTCATTTCCTTCTCCAGATCATTTGACAGATGAGGAAACTGAGGTTAATCAGGGTTAAGTGACTTGCCCAGGGTCACATGGTTGAGACCAGATCTGAACTCAGGTATTCTTGACTCCAGGCCCAGTCTTCTATCCACTATGCCACCTAGTTGCCATGATATATACTCCTGGCTGCTTTTCAGAGCTGTTGTGATAGCTAAACCAACCCTTAGCTAGTGTCCTGTCAAATGGTCTTTTAGAAAAATCAGGAACTCTTACCCTAGGATCTGCATAAGTCTTTCCTCCTTTCATTTCCTGACCATTCAACATGTGAAGGCTTTTTATTCCATACCCTTACATTTGACTTTGTGCTATAAGTAGAACACATGAACTGTCTTCTTCTTTTTCCAAGGATTAAGATCCAACAATTTCTTTTTTTCTCTACTACAAGTGTAAGAGCCTGGAACTTTTGATCTCAGGAACTCTTGACCTTGAACCTCTGAGGCAACTCTTTTTTTTTTTAAATTTTTAAATTTTTTAAAAAATTTATTTTATTTACTTTTAGTTTACAAGATTCAACTCCACAATCCCTTGAGTTTCAGATTTTCTCTCATGTATAGGATCTGCAATTCTTTCACATTGTACAATAGTTTGGTTATATAGAAGGTTTGTAACCAATGAGTGATCACTGGGAAAAAAAAAGCAAAACCAAACATGAAAAAGAATTATAGCATGTTTTGCTTCAGTCTCCATTTAAACTATAGTCTTTCTAGATTTTTCTCTGAGTTTAGATATCTCTTTCCATCCTGAGGCTTGTAGAGTTGTCTTTTAGCTGTGCGTTGTTGAGGATAGTCCAGTTTATCAAGGTTGGTCATCACACGTATGATGTGTCTGTGATTGTGTACAAGTTCTTCCTGGTTCTGCTCTTCTCACTTAGAATCGATTTATATAAGTGAGGCAACTCTTAAAACTGGTGTTACCCCAGAAATCTCCTCTCTCTGCTAGAAGGACAGAATCCAGCATGATGTTTTCTAGGGAATTCATAATCTTTCCTCCTTTGTGCAGAAAGTTGAATTTCAAGAAGCAATGTCCTTGAATTCCCTCCTCGGGTTTCATGTAAGCATTCTCTCCCCATAGCAAATGCTTATAACTTAAGTCACCATTACTGGTTTTGGTTGGGACTTCACAATCCCCTACCCCTCTACCCCTTGCTACACTAGGGAAGATGCTAAAAGAAAAGCTGAGAGTGTAAGTTTTGTGGGACTAGCTTGTTTTCTGCTTTTTTAGTCCATAAGGGTGTGATTAAGGTCAACTGATACCTAGAAATTCCCTATGTCTCATAAGTTACTTTCATCCAAAGGATAATATCCCATAATCTCTCTCAGATTGACTAAAGAATTTCTTCACTTTAATCAGCAATATACTATACACTGTACTGTATCCTAGAGTGATATCATGTGGTTTAGGAAACTCCTTAATTTGACCTGAGACTCCCTTGATTCATCTCCTTTACTTAGTAACAGAGCTGGTATTCTAACTAAGGTTTTCAGACTAAATCCAGTACTCTTTCTCTTGGCCCTAGGACATATTTGCTACCTTCACTTAACCAATGAATGATGAGCTTGGGTGGAACTCTAAGGGTACACAAATTCAGAACTGAGACCAAACTTTCTCTAGAGGAAGATGTTATGCTGTGAGAATTATATGAATCAGAGTCTGAGGCCCCTAAGCCACGCGATGTATAGTTTACAGGGGAAAGAAGCAATTTTAAAACTAAAGACTCATTCAACTAGGAAAGATCCTGCTAGAAGAAAGCTCCTCAGATAGGCCAGAAAAAGTAAAGATAAACCAGAGAACAGTTCTTACTGGACCAGGGAGGGGAGAACTTCGGAGAGGTAAGATCTGTAATCTAGGCAGAGATAGGTCTGAGCTCCAAAGAGGGAAAAGTGACTGTCACTGGGATTTGGGAATTGAGGTGAGAGAGCAGAGACTTCCTCAGACTATGACTATAGATTGAGTTGAAGTACTAAAGAAGGACATGATTAGGTCCTAGATTCCTGTGCCCCAAAATTGAGGGCTAGAAGAGCAGATTTCATCCAGAATGCTGATATAGTGACCTGAACAGTCAAATCCATGGCAGCGGAATTAGAACCGAATTAATAATAAGGCTAAGATGGACTCTAAGGTTTGACAGGAGGGTTCTATGAAGAATGCATGGATACCCTAGAGTTGGGACCAATGATAAGAACTTTTGCCACTTGAAAACCTATATTAATTCCCCTTCCTTCTTTCTACCTTCATGTTATATTTTCTCTGTAGTACATTTTATAAATCTTTTTTAATCCATTAATTCTTATTAATTAATTAAAACCTATTAATTCCTCTTCTTTCTTTCTACCTCCATGTTGTATTTTCTCTGTAGAACATTTTATAAATTTCTTTTTTGAATCACTTAAGAGGGTGGCTGAATGTGGCTATATTGTGAAAAACTAAAGCGGGGGAGGGATGAAGCCTTGTAACCTTGCCTTCACAAGGGTATTCCCAGTAGGCAGTAGAAGTGGTAATGAAAATGATCCAGTAGAAATGCCAGTTTGGCAGGGTTTGGGACTGAGTGGCTTTATGTAGTGTCTTAGGGCTAGAGGGAACTGGCAGTATGCCCCTTGCTCTCCAAATCCAAGCTACATGGCACCATAGATGTATAGAGAGTTATACAGAACAGTGACAATTATTATATAATAAAGTGCTTAATGTTTGATAGAGACAACAGGTGCAAAAGGAATCAGGAAAAGCAAAGATCAAAGTGAGTTGGTGCCTAGGGAAGGAGTCACAGAAGAGGTATGTCTTTCCAGGAGAGGGAAAAGCAATGAAGGTCAGAGATGGGCAATGTATTGTATGTACATGGAGGTTTGAGATGGGGAAGGGAAGGAAACTAATTTAATTAGAGCTTAATTGGGGTTTCTGTTGGGGTGTAATAGAAAGTAAAGTTAGATACAGTGGGATGTGGTTATAGAGAACTTGAAAAGGCAGTTATATGTTAAATTTATAGAGTAGCTTCTAGAGTAGAGGGATTCTGATGAAAATGGTCTTTTAGGAAGATTAATCTGGCATTGGTGTCAGTAGAAAGACTAAATATGAACAGTGTCTAGAAGTGAGGAATTGGGGCGAGGGTTAGGACTAGTGGAAATGGAGAGTACGTGACCAATCATCCCCTCCAAGAAGCTTAAAAATCAACAAAGAAATAAGGGGCTGACTTAAAGTTAGGAAAGAGAAGAAAGAGTTGGAGACAGAGGATTATAAATTTAAAGCTAGAAGGGAATTTGGATGCCATGTAGTTCAACCTCATTTTACAGATGAGAAAACTGAGAATCAGTAAAATGACTTGCCCAAGGTCATAAGGTAGTAAGGAGCAGAACTAAGGGTTAAACCCAAATCCTCTGACTTTAAGTCAGTGTTCTTTCTACTGCCCCATGTTGCCTGGCTCCTAATGATGATTCCATGATATTAAGGCTGGAAGAGGGCAGGGGCTGTGTCACTTAAAAATTTAAAAAATAATTGTGGCTAATGGTAGCCATCTCTAGGGTGGGGGAAGAGAGGGGAGGAAAAAAAAAAGAAAAAAAAGAAGTTTACATGATAACTTTATTATATATTTAAAAGGAATAGGAAGTTGTACATAATAAATTTGTAGTTTCATGTGCAATCATTTATTATATCATGTTATAGAAATGTTTGTTTTATTACATAAATGAACAATTAAATTAAATCTTAAAAAGAAATGGAAAATTTTTAAATAAAATGAGTATTTAAGTGTAATACCTCATATATAACAGGGGAATCATATTTGTTGAATTGAATTGAAAAATTGCAGCATGAGGATGAGGAAAAGCCTCACATGCTATGTGAGGACTGGTTGAAAGAAATCAGAATGACTAGGGGGGAAAGTCAAAGATGTAACAGAGAAAGGATAACTTTCTTTACATATCTGAAGGGCTTTCGTGTAAAAGGTGAGATCAGACCTGTAGCTTTTGAACCTCCAAGGGAGAAATGGATGGAAGTAGTGAAAAGGGAAATTTAGTCTTGATGCCAGAGAAAACTGCCTAACAGTCAGAGCTGTTCCAGTGCAGGATGATCTGCCTCCAGAGGTGCTGGTGTCCCTATCTGGAGGTGTTTGAGCAGAGGCTGGTTGGATAACTGGGTTAGGGATGTGGTGGGCATTCCTTTTTTAGGTATGAGTTGAACTAGGTGGTTTTTGGAGATCCCTTCCAACTCAAAATCCAGCAATTCTGTGGAGGAGGAAATAGTCAAGAGCAAGGTTCTTTAGGAAGGACAGGAATGAAATGAATGAATGAAGGGCCTATTGATGCAAATGGGGGGGGGTTAGCTAGGGAGTGTGAAAGAGACCTTTATTTTTTTAAAAAGACTAGTGGAAAGGGGTAGGGGATGTAAAGCTAGATATAATATAGGTAAAGTTGAGCAGAGCAATGGGGGGGGGGAGGTGGGAAAGAAGGGGTTCAATAAGAGTCCAAATGAATACACGAAAACTCTAGAGGGAATGAATTGCAATAGGTGAGTGCAGAGCAGGTCTTCAGGTAACACGGAAAATAGTATCATTCGTGGAAACGGAGCACACATTACAATGGCGAAGGTGAAAGCTGGGAGGGAACAGGGAGATCCAGAAAAGAAAATTGAAGGGATGGCAGGTACCCTGGGCCAGGGGCAGCAATCATCTAGGGGGTGAGAAAGAGCTCATGGAGGTAGCAGACAAGGTTGTGAAGCAGCCATGATATAATAAAGACAATGGTGAAGATGGATGAGCTGTTTGAAGGAAACAGAATGATACTAAATAAGGAGGCTGTAGTCTGAAAGGGACGGTACCAAATCAGAGATCTTGGAAGGAGATATTGTTTTGTGATGGTGAGGTCCAAGGTAAGGCTGTAGGTGTGTGTGGTTAATGCAGAGTGAGGTGAAAGGGGACTCATTAATCTAAATGCCAAAATCACAAAAGATCATGACAGAATGGGATGGAGACAACTAATGTGAACAAGGTGCAGGAATCATCTGGGAATGTAGGGCATGAGGGGTGGCAGGCAAGATTATAAAAGCAGCAGCAACATTAGGAGAATGCTGATGATGGATGGTGTGAATGTCAAGTAAAACAAGAGAAAGGCGGTAGATATATAATCCAGAACTGACAAAGATTGAAGCGAAACCAAGTTTCCTCCCGAGGAATGAGAGGAAATGGAGGGAAAGGTGGGACAGCCATGAGAGATGCAGCATCTTCTGGGGGGAATGCCAGGTGTCTGCTAAGGTAGTGAGACTGAAGGAAGAGGAGAGAATATAGATTAAGGATAAAGGGTGAGTTTGTCCACGACTAAACGGGCATTCTACAAGGCACTGTGCAAGAGAACAGTGACAGGGAGGCTGGAATGAGCTGGGTGCAAACTGGATAATTGTAAAGATTTGGAAGCAGCTGGAATGAAGATCTGGGCCAAGTGAGGTAAGAAGTGGTTAGGGGATGGATTAAACACACACACATAGGTATAAAAATATACACATATACACATACATATATATGTAGGTATATATCTGCATGTATGTGTATATATATGTGTGTATGTATATATATATGTGTACGTGTGTGTATATATACATACACACACACACACACACACACACACATATATATATTTGAAGCAGGATTTGTATGTGTATGTATATATGAAATTCACATTTATATAGCACTTTCACATTTACAAAGAGATATCCCTACAACAATTTTTCCCTAAAAGGTAGGTGATGCAAGTTTTATGACCTTCATTTTATGGCTGAAGAAAATGTGATTTGTCCAGAGTCACACAGTTAAATATATATTAGAAAACAGACATGGGGTCACATTGGGTCAGATGAAAAAGTTCTAAATAGGCAGTGAGAAAACATTTGAAAGCAACCATCCAATTATAGTTTAATGGTCCAGAAGTTATTGTATACAGGTTTTTCAGGCAAAATGTTACCTAGGCATTAGACCTCTCATTTGTGTGTGTGTGTGTGTGTGTGTGTGTGTGTGTGTGTGTGTGTGTGTGTGAAAGAGAGATAGACAGACAGACAGAAAGAGAGAGAGAAAGAGAGAGAGAGAGAGGGAGAGAGAGAGAGGAGGAAAGAGAGAGAAACTTTCAATGAGTTAAATTCAGAACTAGATTTTGTGCTAATTTTTGGCACCATGGGAAATGGTCACTGAGAGGCCTGATGCTAGGTTTTACAGCCATCTCAGTAACATTCTCTTATTTCTCCTTTTCTTCCTTGTATGGGAAATGGGCCTTCAGGAACTTTATAAGGCCTTTAAAACCTTCTGATGGTTACTAACAAAATACACAGATTGTGAACATAGATAGTAAACCAGTTTAACAAATCTCAAGCTGTCAACTAAATGATATTGTCTAGGATAACACTGAAATACAGTACAAAAGAAAAACATGTTTTTAAAAATTCCAAAGGGAAGGGAAAAAAAAGGAATCTACATAATAATTTTGTTGTACATTTGAAAGGAGTAGCAAGTTGTGCACAGTAGATTTGCAGTTTCATGTATAATCATCTTTTTATTGCACTGTTATGGAAATGTTTATTTTATTCCATAAATTAAAAATAAAAAATTCTAAAAATTCCATTTTTTTTTGGTTAAATGGAACTTTAAAATGTTATAGAATAAAAATGGGAAAAAAACCTTATCCTCTTCTTTTGAAGACGGAGTTGGCAACATGAGAAGAGGAAGGTTATGTCTCTCTACCTAGGGGCAGCTTGAGTGTATAGTGGATAAAGCACTGGATCTGGAGTTCAGGAAAGCCTGAGTTCAAATTTGGCCCCTGATACTTACTAGCTGTGTGGCCCTGGACAAATCATTCACCTCTGTCTGCCTCAGGTTCCTTAATTGTAAAATGGGGATAATAATAGTATCTACCTCCCAGGGTGATTGTAAGGATAAAAGGGCAGCCCATTTTTTTTTTTTGCCTTTTTTTTTGGAGGGGTGAAGGCAGTAAAGTGACTTTGGGCAAGTAAGTGTGTCAAGTGTCTGAGTTCAGATTTTGAATTCAGGTCCTCCTGACTCCAGGGCAGGTGCTCTATTCACTATTCACCACCTAGCCACCCCTAGGGGATCCTGTTTTTAAAGTGCAGTTTCTGGTATACAGCAGATGCTTAATAAATACTTGTTTCCTTTCCTTCCTTCCATGTGAAGTGATAAGCATTTTGTAAGGGAGTAAATGATAAGGGGTCACACTTCCATAACACTCTTTGATTTAGTGAGCATTTTGCTCACAATGAGCTTATGAGCTTGGCAGGGAAGCATTAACGAGGTTCAGAAAAGTGAATTAATGGCCAGTGTCATCAAGCTAGTCAACGTCAGAATCCAGATTCAAATATGTCTTTTGGTTCTAATTCCGGTAGGTGACAGTTAACAGAAAAGGCGGTACTTTGAACAGGGCCTGGAAGACATTTCTCTAAAGATGATGGGCATGTATTAGTGAGTGTAACTACCACTATCTCTGACAGGTAGCTGAGAAAAGGCTGGAGCACACAGTGTATTTGTTCCAGGGATGGAAATAAATCCTGGCACAGGATGTGAGTAAGAGTAAAATTACAGTCTAAGCAGCAAAGAACATTCTGGACTTCGAAGTTTTTCTTTCCTTTTTAAACTTTGTTCCAACTGAGCAGTTGACAGTGATAATTAGAAAGTGAAGCTAAATGATTTCTGTTCTGTTTGTGGCCAAGTTGTTCATTTAAAAAAAATAACCACTGGTGAATGTAGCAATCGGTAAAGCTGGGCTTCCATGCTGGAAGAAGTCTAACTAGCAAGACAGTGCTTTCATTAACAACCAATCCAGCAACCAACATGGATTTATCACATGCTGTTTGTTTTCAATGTTATGTTTTGTTTATTTATTTACAAATATTTGTTTATATTTTATTATTTACAAATAGTTTATTATATGAACACATTATTTATCATTTATAAATATTTATTTATAAATATTCTATTATATATACATGTATTATTTATCATTTACAAATATTTATTTATATTT
>CM053580.1:446832418-446915608 GCA_028627135.1 Pseudochirops cupreus
TATTCTCTGAAGTTCAGGGTGCCGACTTTTCCCCCTGAATTAGGTAAATGATATTTGATCGATTAAAGTAAGATTGTTAACCCATTTTGAGTTGCTTTCCTTTAGAAAAGCAGATCTAAGAACCTGTGCTAGCAGCCACCCTGGGTGTGCTGGGGTGCTTGCTGATACATATACCCACTGGTTGCATAGTGGATAGAGTGTTGAGCCTGCAATGAGGAAAACTGGGTTTAAATCCAGACTCAGACACCTATTTAGCTATAGGACCTGGAGGGTTGTTATGTGAATCAAATGAGATATTTGTAAAAGTACCTAGCATAGTGCCTGAGGACACACAGTAGGCACTATAAAAATGCCCTTTCCTTTCCCCTCTCCCTTCCCTATTATGTGGCACTGTGGTAGGTGTCAGGGATACAGATACAAAGAATGAAACAATCCCTACCCTCAAGGAGCTGATATTCTAATGAGTGAGTGGAACAAGCTGTAACAGCAATGCTACCTGCAGCTGCTGTGGAGCTGTAAGACCAGTAACACCAGCACACAGGAGGGCTGCTAGTACAAGTTCTTTGATCCGCTTTTCTAAAGGAGAGCAACTCAAAAGGGGTGAACAATCTTACTTTAATCAAACATATATATCATTCACTTAGTTCAGGGAAAAAAATCAGCACTCTGAACTTCAGAGAAAATACAGAAATTACAAGCAGAAATAATAGCATAAAGACCAGCAGACAGGGCTTCTAACCATCTTACCAAATAATACATACATCACAGATCAACAGAGAGATCCAACTGTCTGACCATTACAAACATACATAGTTACCAGAGAGAGAAGCCGCAACATCTAGGTTTTCAAAGTGGGGTGGTGAGGGAGGGTCGCTCCTTAATGGTTACCCAGAGTCTCATCTGGATATATCACTCAAACACTCTTCCCATGAATAAGCTCCAAAGCAAAATGCTAACCTCAGAGTATATATATACTTCTTCAGGGTCAGAGGGCATCAAAAGCCTCATGACCCACTGCCTAATTACAAAATAACTAAAGGTGTGGGCCTTGTTGAAAAACAAGCTTCTCCTAATCAAGCTTTTCTTGTTGGGCTCCACATGAGGCCTATTAATGGTCAGGGAAGATCTTCAACTCCCATTAACATTACATAAGTACATACATAAACATACACAGAATAAATACAAAATAGGGAGAGACAGTGCTAACAGTTGAGTTGATCAGGAAAGGCTGTTGTGTAGAAGGTGGTGTTTGAACTAATTTTGAAGGAAGTGTGGTATTTTCTGGTGAAAAGACACAAGGTACGACCAATGCAAAGGCACAGAAAGGGAGCTAGAGCAATATATCCGAGGAGCAGAGACAAGGCCAATTAGCCCAGGTCCAAGATGGGGAGTAAGGTACAATGAGTCTGGAGAGAGAGTTTGGAGGCAAGGTTATGAATGGCTTTAAAAGTCAAAAGGAGGCACTTATATTTTATCCTAGAGAAATAGACTGAAGTTGACTGAATGAGTGACATTCATATCTTCTCTTAAGGAAGATCATTTTAGCAACTATGTTGAGTATGGACTAGAGTAGTTTAAGACTTGAGACCAGAAGGTCAATTACACCAATCCAGAGAGGTGATGAGGACCTGAATTAAGGAGGTGCCTGTGAGAGTCAAGAGAGGAATTAGATGTGAGGCCTATTGTGGAGGAAGAAATAGCAATATTTGGCAACTGATTGAATTAGGGGGATAAGGAAGTAAAGAGAGAAGAGAGTTCAGGACAGAGCCTTAGGGAGTGCCCTTTGGAATGAATGATTTGTATGATTAAACAATGATGGAGACTGAGAAGGAGTAGTCAGGCAAGAGGAGAACCAGGAGAGACTAGTATCACAAAAGGCCAGACAGAAGAGTATCCGGGGAATGGAAGGTGGTTAATAGTGTCAAATGCAGCAGAGGGGTCAAGAAGGATAAGTACTATTAGAGGATAACTGGATAATTTATAGACTGGTGTTAACTTTGAGCAGAGCAATTTCAGCTGAGCGATGGAGTTGGAAACCAGATTTCAAAGGGCTGAGGTATATATGAGAGGAAAGGAAGTGGAGGCATTGAGTGTAGACTTTTCTAGGAGTTTGGTTGAGAAAAAGAGAAGATATACAGGAAGATAATTTGAGGAGATGATAAGGTCTAATGAAGATTTTTAAGGATGGGGAGATCGAGAAATGTTTTGAAGGCCCTAGAAAGGACCTAGCAGATAGAGAGAGATTAAATTTAGAGGAGAAGTCATTACCTGCTGGTGGGAATCAGAGAAGGCTTCATGGAGAAAGAAGCATTTGAATTGTTTCTTAAATGTGGCTAGGAATTCAACCAGTGGAGGGCAGAGAGGGCATTTAAGGCTAAGGAAAAATATAAACAAAGGTGTAGAATTGGAAAAGAAAATGTTATGGAGAGGTGCTAACAAGTAGTTTATAGAGGTCTAGAAGGTAAGAAAAGAGAGTATATGTTAAATGACTTCAGTTTCCAGTAGAGTAATATCTGAGGCCCTCAGCTGAGGGTTGGGATGGTGGGGAGGTATGGGAGGCCTCAGGAGCTGCTAAGATCCCAGTGCTTCCCCAGTTCTCTTTTCATCTCCTGAAACATTCCTCCTTGGTCTCCTTTATAGATTCTTTTGTTCTTTTTCAGAATCCTTAAGGTGAATGTTTCCCAAGTGCTATCTCCAGATCTCTTCTGTTTTCTCTCAAGACTTCCTTGACTCCTTTCTCTTATTTATTCCCATGGATCCAACAATATCTTCTATTCAGACAGTGCCAAATTTGCATTTTCCAACTCTGTCTGCCCTCTGAAACTCCAGAACTGTATCTCCAGATGCTTATAAAACATGACCCACCAGTGCCTCAAAATTCATTTACTTCCTCTTCAGTTTATTTTTTTTAACTCAGAATTTTCCTTCATTAATTTTGTAAGTGGCATGACCAGTTACTATTTCCCAGGTTCAAAACTCTGAAGCTTTCTTTTTACTCTTTTCCCTCACTCCCCCACTCCCCACTCAATTACTTTCCAATTCCTGTCCCATTGACCTTTGCGATATCTTTGACATCTATTTTTTTTCTCTCTCTTCCCACCCCATCACAGGCCCTTATTTGTGCCAGGCTGGAGTATTATAACATCCTCCTAGCAGCATTTCCTGCCTCCACTCTCATTCTAATCCATTCTTTAGGTTGTAGCTAGATTAACCTTCAGTTTTATATAGACTGTTTCATGGTGTTCTTTTTTTCAAAATCCTTCAATGGTCTGCTATTGCCTACCGAATGATGTTTAAATTCCTTATCACGGCATGTAAGACTCTCTATGAACAGGACACACCTATTCCTCCAGGTTTATGCTACTCCTGTATTATATGTTATGCTACATTATACTTTATGCTTTATTATATTAAAATGAACTTCTTGACGCACCTGTCCATACCATGCTCTTTTCCAGCTCTACAACTTTGTTCTTCCATAGCCTTGAATGCTCTGTCTCTTCTACACTTGTTGAATTCCTAGCCACCATTTAAGAAACAAATCAAATTCTACCTTCTCCATAAAGCCTTCCCTGATTCCCACCAGCAGGTGATAACTTTCCCTTGGGGTTCAACATGGCACTTGACTTGCACCGGTCTTATGTAGCTACCATTCACGTTCTTCCATTTTAGTTACCTCTCTTTCTGTATGTATTGATATATTTCCCTACTAAACTCTAAGTTCCGTAAGGAACTACTAGCTTTTTTTCCCCTAAAATTTGTGTCTTTTCTAACATTTGCCACCTCCTATCTAGAGTGTGACTTACTTCATGTTTGGAAGATTTGTTAAATGACCCACCCTGAACAATATCTTGAGCATAACTGATATGCACGAAGATTTGTTATCACCATATAATTTATCTGGACTCTTCATAGAGGTTTGGCAGGTTGATGTTACAAATGAGAGGGAGAAGTGAATAACCGCTGTACTGGGGAAAACAACACTAACTAAGATCTATGTCATGTTTTAAGGCCTTCGCAAAGGACTTTAATAACAACAACCAAGTATTCTCAATTTCATAGGTTAAGTGATTGACACAGGGTCACAAAGCTATCAGGAGTCATAGCTAAGATATGAACCAACACTTTTTATTCTCAAATGTACCACCATTTCTCTAGCCATGTTTGTCTCCAAATAATGTGTATACACATGTATATGCATGTATGCATATACACAGATGTATATACACATATACATATGTATATTACAAAATATGTATGTTCAGATTTTACAAAATAATTGATAGGTGCACATGAAGGTACAAAGTATTATGTAAGGACCAAGGGGAGAAAGATCATAGCTGACTGGGAAGGCAGTAGGTAGTGCAGTGAATAGAGCACTGGGCCTATAACAAGGAATAAGTGAGTTCAAATCTGTCCTCAATCACCTACTAGCTATGTGACTCTGGGTAAGTCACTTAACCTCTATTAGACTGTTTCCTCATCTGTAAAATGGCACCTATGTCTTAGGGTTGTTGTGAGAATTAAATAAAATATTATTTGCAAAACACTTTGCAAACCTTAAAATGCTACATAAAGGGTAGACTCTAGACTCTAGAGAAAACTTCCTCTGAAGCAGTGAGTGCATGATAGGTTTTATTTGGTATTTCTAACGCGCCTTATTTTCTAAGGACTTGAAACCCTTTAAAATGTTTTTGGGGTTTCAAGTGTCAAATTTAGAGCTACCTTTGAAACCTGTCACAAAATATTTTAATAAAGGAACTAGAGACAGAAGCAATGTCTATGATTCTATATTTCCCTAATAGATGGACTTCACTTGGAAATGAAGTTTCCTCGAATTAAAATGTAATGCATTTTAGGTCTCAAGGTACATGATTTGTTCAAGGATTTTGATACTAGACTCAGTATGTTATCATTCAGAAAAGAATGAAGTTTCACATTCTGTCATATAAAGAAGCTTTAAATTAGCCCAGATCTTAAAAGGTTAGTACTGATAGATCATTGGGGATTACTTTCTGAATTCAAAGTCTCAGTGTTTAAGTAATAATGGGCCAAGACAGAGTCAGGGCAAGAAGGGGCTGAACAGAGAAATTCCTTTTATTTTTTGATTTACTAACGTCTCCATTTGCATTCAATCAGCAAGATGGAATTTAGAATTTTATACTTTATAATTTCACTGCAACATTCAGGTCCCTTCCCAACTGCTGAGATATGAATACTTTATTTGAATTACTCCAAAGCAGAGATTCTTGACCTGTTTTGTACCCTGGACCACCTTGGCACCCTCCTCAGAACAATGTGGCTTCATTTTTTTAATCATAGAAGAAAATGCTAAATTTCAGCCAGAGGTTAGTGAAAATAAGACGTAATTTTTTTGTCTCATTCAAGTTTAATGACCCCTTGACAGTTAGCTATGGTAACAATCTCTGCTTTAGAGATAAGAACACCTGAATATTGTGAATACATAGGCAGAGCTGGCTAGGAACATAGGAGGAGCAGGTATTAAGACATGGACACCAAAATCCTCCCTAACTTTTCCTTTTGGCCATCCTCCTCACTGACCGATTCCTAAAATTCCACTCTCAAAGATTTAATCATTCATTTTATGGGTTTGGTCATCATTAACATGCAGATACCCTTGGAAAAGTCTAGCATTTGTCATCATCAAAATCAGTTTGACTTGGATGTCCGTCAATTGGAAAATGGTTGAACAAGTTGTGGGATGTGATTGTGATTGAACACTACTGTGCTATAAGAAATGATGAACTCAACAATTTTGAAAAAACATGGGAAGACTTGCATGAAATAATGAAGAGCAAAATAAGTAAAACCAAGAAAACTTTGTATAAAGTAATAGCAGTATTGTTTTAAGAATGACTTTGAATGAATGTTATTTTGTCTATTATGAATACCCAAGTTAACTATAAAGGACATATAAAGAAAGACACCATCTGCATCTAGAGCAATGGTTCTCAACCTGTGGGTCGTGACCCCTTTGGGGTCGAATGACCCTTTCACAGGGGTCGCCTAAGACCATTGGAAAACATGTATTTCAGATGGTGTTATGAACCGAGACACTGCTCCTCTATCCGTCTCCAGGTGGGTCTGCCCACATGTAGATACGCCCACATACAAGTATTAAAGGGTCGCAGCATTAGGAAGGTTGAGAACCACTGATCTAAAGAAAGAACTGATAAATAGAAGTATATATAGAATGATTTTATATATATATATATATATATATACATACATATATATGTGTATATATATGTATATATATATATTTATATATATATTTATATCTATTTGTGTCTAATGGTACCCCTCTCTAGGGTGGAGAGTGGGAGAAGAAAGAAAAGTAACAATATTTGCATGATAATTTTGTTGTGTATTTGAAAGGAATAGCAAGTTATGCCTAGTAGATTCGCAGTTTCATGTACAATTATCTTTTTTGTTATACCATGTTATAGATTTTTTTATTCCATAAATTAAAAATAAAATAAAAAAAAGAAGACTTGCCTCCAATGTCTGGTTATTTCCTTACAGATATCATGCCTACAATTCTGGTAACTGCCACAGATGGTGGTCCCCAATGGAGAATCAAAAGAACTATGATGAGACTCTTTCTTCAGTTGTGATAAGTTGAGAGGGAAAATATTGAGCATAATCAAATGCTTTTTTGTCTGCAAGAATATGTCTCTATACATGGGTGGTCCCCATTTAGTAGTTTGCAAACATATTGGGGGTGGGAGGAAATGGAAGCTGCAAGGGATTATTGCTAAAAAATGTTTTTAATGACACCTTAAGTAGCAAATAATTGCAGAATATTTTGAATAGTATATGAAATTATCCCGGGACTCACAATATTTTTTTTAACGTTGTTGAAAGGAATAGAAAATATTGTTTGCGTGAGGTTGTCCAAAAAACATTTGTTCATGTAACAAAAAACATTGAGAACCACTTCTCTCTAAATAATATGGATTATTAAAAATAATAGGGATTAATTAACTATGATGTATATGAGATAAAGAAAGAAATAGTAAAATGCCAAGATAGAGAATAGAAAAAGAGAGTGGGCTTGTGATTTTACTGACACACACACACACACACACACACACACACACACCCACACACACACCCACATACCCCCCCCACATATATATATATATATATGTATATATATATATATATACACACACACATAAATACATATACATACATAAATATGTATATATAAAGATACTCCTTCTACTGATATAGGAAAACATCTTCTCTGAAAGACAATTGCTTAGAGCACTGAGGAGGAGTGACTTGTCCATGATCACACAACTAGGATTTATCAAAGGCCTTTGGAAAAGTTAGATTCAAAAGAAACAGATATACCCTAGCACCTACACACCCTCTAAATGGCATTAATTCTTGCTTAATGTCTACTTTCTCTTAAATCCTCTTAGAAAACTCTTTAACTTGCAAGCATCCCCAGATATGAGCTATCTCTATCTATCTATAAAATTTTATCTATCTAGGCAGGTATCCCCAGTTTTCCATCATTATCCCTTAACTGCTTTTTGAATTATCCATTGAGGAATCTTGTCCATCAAGAAAGGTTCCTCTACTTGGCCTTTCTGGCCAAGGAAACTTGGAAGGAATGGAAGGAGTCTTCCAAATGGAAAATTAGTCCCTCAAGCTGTAAAACTTGGCTTTTTTGCTCTCCTTGGTTAGGGCAGAAAGCTCCCAAAGCACACAGAGACAGACACAGAATGTGTCTCCTTCATGGCCTCATCTTTCAATCATGATCTGGTTTTCTATTTATGGAGGACTTCCCATTCTCTACCACCTACTTAGAAGCATAGAATTTTAGAATGGAAAGATACTTTGGGGATCATCTCATTTTATACACATGAAAATAAGACCCAAAGAGTTTAAGCAATGGCTCCATAGTCACAGAGCTAGTAAGTCCTTCACTAGTTAAGTCAGTAAAGACTTTGAAGGAGCATGTAAGTGACTGCTGGGCCTGAAGTCAGGAAGACTCATTTTCCTAATCTCAAATACAGCTTTAGACTCTTGCTAATTGGGTGACCTTAGGCAAGTCTCTTAATTCTGCTTGCCTCAGTTTCCTCATCTGTAAAATGAGCTGGAGAAGGAAATGGCAAATTACTCCAATATCTCTGCCAAGAAAACACCAAATGGGTGAAGAATCAGACATGGCCAAACAACAACAAGAAGTATCAAGAATGCAACTTTTACTGTAAGATACTTCTCTGACATCTCTTTACAATGGACATGCCACAATCATTTTGTGATTATTATCTATAGGTATAACTC
Organism: Pseudochirops cupreus; assembly: GCA_028627135.1. Classification (NCBI taxonomy): domain Eukaryota; kingdom Metazoa; phylum Chordata; class Mammalia; order Diprotodontia; family Pseudocheiridae; genus Pseudochirops; species Pseudochirops cupreus. The sequence continues at coordinate 446,840,744 of CM053580.1, forward strand.
TTATGTAATTGCTTATCAGAGGTGTTTCTTAAAGGGGTCAAACTTTCCTTTCTGAATTTTTAAAAATTTATTTTGAACATTAATAATAGAAACTTTTCAAAGAAAGTTAAAGTTGTTTTTATCACAGAGGCACCATTTTAAGGCATTATTACATTAAAAGGCATCATGTTATGGCACAGAAAGTCAGTCTTGGAGTCAAGGTGACTTAGCTTCAAATTTTGTCTTTGACACATACTGGCTTTAACTTCTAAGTGAATGAGTATATATTATGAATATTTGGTCTGAATTAGTAGATAAAATTTCTTCACCAGGGGACTTCCTACACTGATGGAAACATAGGTTCTAATTAAAAAAAACAACCCACTACCTTAGTATGAGTAAATAATCTGAGAGAAGGTTTTAATTGAGGACTTGGAGAAAAACCATGAAGATACTGAACATCTGAGTTGGACTGTATTAGGGGTACCACCAAGAAAGGGGAAGGACTAAGAACAGGTCGGCTCTGGGTTTACTAGAGAACTCCCACAACTTGCCGAGGTACAACCTACATATGGCTACTTTGCATAGGCAAGGAAGCAGCAGCCTGCTCCTGGAATGTGTGATGTTCACTAGAATGTTGGAATAAGGATTACTATGTATTCATGGGATTAAAACAAAACAGATTCTTGAGCTTCCCAAAGTCAATGAAATCATTTTGTTTTCAAGAATCTGGCAAAGGGGCAATTAGGTGGCTCAGTGAATAGAGCACTAGTCTTGGAGTCAGGAGGACCTGAGTTCAAATCTGAACTCAGACACTTATTTGCTGTGTGACATGGGCAAATCACTTAACCCTGATAGACAAAAAATAGAGTGGCGAAGTGTTCGGAGAACTCAGAAGCAAGAAGACCTGGGTTCAGGTTATGTTCTGTATACTGGCTTTGTGATCTTGGGCAAATCATTTGACTCAGTCCTCTACGTAGTTCTCTAAGGCTGTAAAAATGTAGAGAAGAGACTGATCTGTATTGGCAGAAGTTTTCTAATTTGTGAGTTCCTAATACCAATAAAACCATAGGTCTAGCTCCTAATCCAGGTTAGCATTACCCTGGCAAACTGAACCAGAGTGTGAAAAGAGTACATAAAAGGGTTTAGTGGGTTTCAGAACAAAGGGGTGTTTTCCTAGTTGCTTATCCCTACGAGTGAGGAGCACAGCAGTTTCTTCTGAGTTGAGGACACCTTGTGGAAGTGTTCAAGGGTAGGAACCATCACTTATTCCTGTGTAAGACCTTAAGTTGTACCTTGTTTTAAACAAATTTTACTAGTGAAAACATGATTTTTTTCAGTACTAGTGAAATGGTAAAAGGCATTAATGATGACTAATTGTGAGAGGCAGCTAGATGGTATGAGTGCCAGGTCTGGAGTCAGGAAGACTCATTTTCCTGAGTTCAAATCCAGCCTCAGACACTTAGTAGCAGTGTAACCCTAGGCAAGTCATTTAACCTTGTTTCTTCATCTGCAAAATGAGCTGGAGAAGGAAAGCCTGAAGCCCACTAAACCCTTTTATTTACTCTTTCCGCACTCCGGTTCAATATGCCAGGTTAATGCAAACCACTCCTGTCTCTTTGCCAAGAAAACCCCAAATGGGGTTGTAAAGAGTCAGAAATGACTGAACAGGGGCAGCTAGGTGGTGCGGTGAATAGAGCACCGGCCCTGGAGTCAGGAGGACTTGAGTTCAAATCCAGCCTCAGATACCTGACACTTGCTGGCCCTGTGACCTTGGGCGGGTCACTTGGCCCCAACTGTCCTGCATTCCCCCCTCCAAAAAGCGACAAAAAAAAAAAAGAAATGACTGAACAACAACCATTTTTAATAACAATGTATCTTGAAGACACTGTATAATGCCATGGACCATGGTGGAACTATTCTACGAGGAAATGTAAAATACACCCAGGAGTTTTTGACTATCCTTTGAAAACATACATCATAATAATGAAATAAGGTGAGATAAACAAGGGAAACAACAAACTGAGAAAAAAAACCCCTTCCAATATCTACATATGGAAATATCTGTCAGGATAGTGACAACACATGCTGTTTCCAGTTTTGTAAGTAGCTGGCTGAAAAATCATTATTATTTGTGAGGGATTCCAGGTGATTATGGCAGTGCAACTTTTTAATAAAACCTCCCATCATAGGATAATTTTTTTGAGGGGAGGAAGTTGAGAAAAAATGACACTTCAGGGAAGTTTGTGATAATTTCTCTCTCTTATTATCCTTCATATGACTTCTCACTTAAATCTTGTTCATTCTATAACTTTTAACAAACTCATTGGACGTGGACACTATGTAAGTGATTATAACTGATATTAAAGGTATAGTCTGGTTCATAACCTTCCTTTTCATATTGCCCTGTTGTGCCCACTCACGGTTTTCAAAGACAACATTTCTAGGAAAGACATCAGAGCAAGCATTAAATAGGGCTAAAAAGGTAACAAATCTCTGTGCCAGATGAAAGTTGTGATAAACACTTTCAGTTGGTCAGACAAAAAGCATGTGTTTTTAGTTTTTTAAAAAAATAATAATATATTTTTATTTAATATTTAATGATTTATTTTTAATATTTAATTTAATTAATAAAATAATAATTTAATATTTAAATAATAACTTAATATAAAAATAATAAAATAAAAAAACAACTTTTTAAAAGTTATTAAGCATAGCTGAGAATGCGAAGAAAGGGAAAAGTTCCTATTCTCAAATAGCGCACATTCCAATGAGGGAAATTACATGTAAAAGTACTATCCACATACATGCACATATATTTCTCTCTATATACATACTTATGCAAGTAATATATATACATATATAGAGGAGAGAGAGAGAGGAAAAGAGAGAGAGAGAGAGAGAGAGGAGAGAACAGAAGACAATTTCAAGGGTGATGGCAGCTAGGGGACTAGGAAAGACATTTTCTAATGGTATTATAAAGGAAAAAGCCTCACATTTAAATTTAAAAAGTTATCATCTTTAAAAAGGTAAATAGGTTGTATTTATATCAGACAGTGTTAAGCTTATTTAATTAATTTAAGGACCTTCTAGTATAGAGATTCCCTCTAACAGGGAAGATAGACAACTGTCTGTAATTTATTTTCATGGATCTAGAAAGAACCTTAGGGGTCATTTAGTCCAACTCCTTAATTTTACAAAAGAGGAAACTGAGTCCCAAAGGGGTTCAGTGACTTGTCCAAGATAATGAATGCCAATGCTCAGATTTGAATTCAGATCCTGTGATATCAAGTCATGACTCTTGACACCACATCATGGTGTGGTCTTCCTGAACTGGAAGTCAGCTCTCTGTTTACTGTACCAGTATATATGTATGCATGTATGTGTGTATATATATATATATATATATATATATATATATATATATATGTATGTATATGTGTATATGTATATGTATATATACATAATTTTTCTTATTAAAATATTTTGTGGATATGTAATACTAAATAAACAAAGGAAATATTTTTTTAAAAAAAATCTTGATCTTTTATTTTTATATCATCTTTGTTTCCCAATATATCCTTTCCTCTTCCCTGAAAGAGAATGACGATTGCTTATAACAAAGAATGAAAAAGAAAGAAAAGAAAAGCATGTCAGAAAAACTAATCAACACATTAACTAAATATGGTAGGATATTCAGTGCTTAACACCTACAGTCTTTCATCTCTGCAAAGAAGGAAGGGAGATGCATTCTCAGATCTCTGCACTGGGGTCACACTTGGTCATTATAATTGCAGAGTGTTGAGTTAATTGTAAAATATTCAACCTCAATATTTTAATCATAGTATGCATTGTTTTCTTGATTCTTCTTATTTCACTATATGTTGTTGTTCAGTTTTTTCAGTTGTGTCCTACTTTCCATGATTGTATTTGCGGGTGTGGTTTGTTTTTTTTTTTTTGACAAAGATGGAATGGTTTGTCATTTCCTTTTCCAGTTCATTTTACAGAGGAGGAAACTGAGGCAAAGAGTATTAACTGACTTACCCAGGGTCACAAAACTAGTAAGTATCTGAGGTCAGATTAAAATTCAGGTCTTTCTGACTCCAGGTCTAGCGCTCTATCTACTGTACCACCTAGCTCCTTTCCCCATATGTCAATTCATATAAATCTTCATCTGCTCTCCTCTATTCTTCAGTCATCATTTCTTACAGTGAAGTAATATTCTATTGCCTTCATGTACCAAAATTTATTTAGTTATTCCCCAAACCACAGACATTAAACAAAGGAATTTAAAGAAGAGGTAAGCCTAATGAGAATCAGTGTGGTACAGTAAACAGAGGGCTGACTTCTGATTCAGGAAGACCACACCATGATGTGGTATCAAGAGTCATGACTTGGTATCACAGGACCTGAATTCAAATGTGAGCATTGGCATTTATTATCTTGGACAAGTCACTGAACCCCTTTGGGACTCAGTTTCCTCTTTTGTAAAATTAGGGAGTTGGACTAAACGAGCTCTAAGGTTCTTTCTAGATCTATGTTGCTAAATTATAGACAGTTGTCTATCTTCCCTGTTAGAGGGAAACTCTATACTGGAAGGTCCTCAAACTAATTAAATAAGCTTAACATTGTCTGATATAAATACAACCTATTTACCTTTTTAAAGATGATGACTTTTTAAATTTAAATATCAGGCTTTTTCCTTTATAATACCAGTAGAAAAAAATTGCAGTCTCTGCATAAAAGCTGTACATTTCTTGTGATTTGTATTTGTGCTCAAAATTAAATACATCCCTAAAATTTCTCTAATTTGCTAACAAAGAAATTCAAAGCATCTTATTGTATTTTATTAAATATTATCTCCGGTTTCAAGTGCACAATGGAAATGAGACATCCATTTGAAAGCAATTAGCTCTATTCTTTCTTTCCTTGGCTATGTGCCCTCACTCACCCTCTTTACTTATGAGAAAAATGTTTGATCAGAGGCAGGATTGTGCTGGAGTTAGCTCATACTGGCTCCTGAAAGCTAATAGTTAAATTTTCAATGTGAGCATTTATACCTCAGAAATTGGCAAAAGTTGAAAACTGGGTTGACTTATTGTTTTGTTGATAGTCTCTAGACTTAAGAAAGTGAAGAAGAAAATGTTAATGATACAGATTAAACATAGAAGTGTGTCCTCCCTACCCAGACAGAGATAGATAGATAGATAGATAGATAGATAGATAAATAGATAGATGATAGATAGATAAATAGGTAGGTAGATAGATAGAAAGATAGATAGATACATAGATGATAGATAGATAGATGATAGATAGATAGATAGATGACAGATAGATAGATAATTTGGAGAGCCAGTTGTTAAGCACTTACTAGAAAACTCCTGATTAGAGAGGGAAATAAGGAGACAGCTGTAGAAACCTACGCTAGTCTCAAAAAAAAAAAAGAAAAAGAAAAAGAAAAAAAAATCAAGCTTGATTTTATCTTCTTGCCCTGTTCTTAAAGCTGTGGAAACTACAGGATAACAACGTTTTATGGAATATAGAAAGTGTTTGGAATTAGTGTTAGGAATTAGTGCTAAGAAAGGATTAGGAATCAAGATACCTGAGTTCTAGCATGAACTTTGACACTTAATGGCCAGGCTTATGACTCTGGGCAAGTCATTTCATTTTTTTGGATTTCCAGCTATTAAATATGAAAGAGTTAGCCTGAGAAGATAAAAGTGTATTCTATTCTATTACTTTCCATTTAGTTCTATTCTGATCTTCATGCTGGTCCAGAGAAATGATTTTTTTTTTTGTTGTTCAGTTGTTTTTTAAGGATGAGTTGGTAAGGGCAGCTAGGTGGTACAGTGAATAGAGCATTAGCCCTGAAATCAGGAAGACTTGAGTTCAAATTCGACCTCAGACACTTGACATACTCACTAGCTGTGTGACCTTGGGCAAGTAACTTAACCCCAATTGCCCTGCTCCAAATTTCCCCCTTCAAAAACTCTCCACCAAGAATGAGTTGGTCAAAGAACAAATCATAGAAACAATGCCTAATTTCATTAAAGAGAATGACAACAGTGAGACAATTATCAAAATTTATGGGATGCAGTCAAAATAGTAGGGGAAAATTTATATCTCTGAATCCTTATATTAATAAAATAGAGAAAGAGCAGATGAAGAATTAGGCGTACAATGAAAAATTAGATAAAGAACAAATTTAAAATCTCCAGTTAAGCACTTAATTGGAAATCCTGATAATTAAAGGAGAGATTAATAAAATTAAAAGTAAGAAAACCACTGAATGAATAAATAAAACTAGAAGATGGTTTTATGAAAAAAAATTCACCATGAAATAGATAAACCATTGGTTAATTTGATAAAAAAAAGAAGAAAACCAAATTACCAATACCAAAACTGAAAAAAGGTGAATTCACTACCAATGAAGAGGAAACTATAGCAACTATTAGTAATCATTTTGCCCAATTATATGCCAGTGAATTTGATAATCTAAGTAAGATGGATGAATATTTATAAAAGCATAAATTGCTCAAATAAACAGAAGAGGAAATAGACTACTTAAATAATCTCATTTTGGAAAAAAGAAATTGAACAAGCCACCAATGAACTCCCTAAGAAAAAATTCCCAAGGCCAGATGGATGCACAAGTGAATTCTACCAAAAGTTTAAAGAACAATTAATTCCAATACTGTACAAACTATATGGAAAAATAGGCAAAGGAATCCTATCAAATTCTTTTTATAGCATAAATATGGTGATAATGCATAAACTAGGAAGAGCCAAAACAAAGAAAACTATAGACCAATTTCCCTAATGCATATTGATGCAAAATTTTTAAATAAAATAAAATACTAGCAAAGAGATTATAGCAATATACAGCAAGGACCATACACTTTGACCAGGATTTACACTAGGAATGCATGGCTGGTTCAATATTAAGAAAACCATCAATAATAAAACCAATAGTAATAATATAATTATCTCAATAGATGCTGAAAAAGCTTTTGACAAGATACAGCAACTATTCCAATTAAAACACTAGAAAGTGTAGGAATAAAGGGAATGCTCCTGAAAATGTTCAGTAGTTTCTAAAACAATCAGCAAGCATTATCTAAAATGTGGGTAAGTTAGAGGCTTTACCAATAAGATGAGGGGGTGAAGCAAGGATGCCTATTATCACTATTGATTAATATTGTACTAGAAGTGTTAGCCATGGCAATAAGAGAAGAAAAAGGTATTGAAGAAATAAAAATAATCAATGAGGAAACAAAACTGTCACTTTTTGCAGATGATATGACGGTATACTTAGAGAATCCTAGTGAATCAACTAAAAACTAATTGAAATAATTAAAAACTTTAGCAGACTTGTAGGATGTAAAATAAGCTGACAAAAATCATCAGCATTTCTGTATATTACTAACAAAGTCCAGTAGCAAGAGATAGAAAGAAATTCCACTTAAAATCACTGTAGGCAATATAAAATATTTGAGTCTACCTGCCAAGACAAACCCAGGAACTATATGAACACAATTTCAAAACACTTTTCACACCAGTAAAATCATATATAAAAAGCTGGAGAAATATAAATTGCTCATGGATAGGCCAAGCCAACACAATAAAAATGACAATTCTACCTAAATTAATTTGCTTATTCAATGCCATATCAATCAAACTACCAAAAATTATTTTATAGAGCTAGAAAAAAAATCATAACAAAATTCATCTGGAAAAATAAAAGGTCAAGAATATCAAGGGAATTATTGAAAAAAAATGTGAAGGAAAGTGACCTGGCTGTACCACATCTCATTGTATTATAAAGCAGTAATTATTAAAATAATTCAGTACTGACTAAAGAAATAGAGTGGTAGATCAGCAGAATAAATGAGGTACACAATACACAGTGGTAAATGACCATAGTAATCTAGTGTTTGACCCAAAGACCCAAGCTTTTGGGACAAGAACTCACTATTTGACAAAAACCACCGGGAAAAGCAAAAAACAGTACTGCAGATATTAGGTATAGACCAACATCTCATACTGTATATCAAGATAAGGTCAAAATGATTATATAATTTAGACATAAAGGATGATATCATAAACAAATTAGAGGAGAAAGGAATAGTTTACCTGTCATAACTATGGAAAAGGGAAGAATTTATGACTGAAAAAGAGACAGGGCATTAGAAGATGTGAAATGGATAATTTTGATTATATTACAAAGTTTTTTGCACAAACAAAACCAATTCAACCAAGAGTAAAAAGAAAGCAGAAATCTGGGAAAATTTTTTTTTATAAGTTTCTCTGATAAAGACCTCATTTCCTAAATAAAGAACTCAATCAAATTTATAAGAATCTAAGTCATTTCCCAATTGATGAATGGTCAAAGGATATGAACAGGCCATTTTCAAATGAAGAAATCAAAGAAATTAAAGCTCATATTGTCATGTGAAAATCAAAAACATCAAAAATCATATTTTCATATGAAAAAATACTCTGAATAACTATTGGTTAGAGAAATTCAGATTAAAACAACTCTGTGTACCACCTCACACCTATCAGATTGGCTAGTATGACAGAAAAGGAAAATGGTAAACGTTGGAGGTGATGTAGGAAAATTGGGGCACTAATGCTCTGTTGGAATTGTGAACTGATCTAACCATTCTTGAAAGCAGTATGGGACTATGCTTAATGGGCTCTAAAATTGTGCATACCTTTTTGATCCAGTAATACCACTACTAAGTCTGTATCTCAAAGAGATTTTTTTAAAATGAGAAAGTCCTGCCTGTACAAAAATATTTATAGCAGCTTTTATTTTTTGTAGTGGCAAAGAGTTTGAAATTGAGGGGACATCCATCACTTGGGGAATGGCTGAACAAATTATGGTATGTGATTGTAATGGAATACTATTGTGCTATAAGAAATGATGAGCAGGCAGATTTTAGAAAGACCTGGAAAGACTTACATGAACTGATACAAAGTGAAGTGAGCGGAACCAGGAGCTCATTGCACACAGTAACAGCAATATTGTATGATGATCATCCGTGAATGACTTTGCTGTTCTCAGAAATACAATCACCCAAGACAATTCCAAAGGACTCATGATGCAAAATGTGATTCACCTCCAGAAAAAGATCTGATGGAGTCTGAATGCAAATTGAAGCATACTATTTTTCACTTTATTTTTTGTCATTTTTTTGTTTGTGTTTTCTTTTACAACATGAGTAATATGGAGATATGTTTTTCATGATTGTACATGTATGTATGTTATACATGCTTTGATTTATATTCAGGCTCCATAAGATCTTTTTCTGGAGGTGAATCACATTTTGCATCATGAGTCCTTTGGAATTTTCTTGGATGATTGTATTGCTGAGAATAGTTGTCATTCACTTAACTATTCTCATACAATATTGCTGTTACTGTGTACAGTGATCTCCTGGTTCTGCTCATTTCACTTTGCATCAGTTCATGTAAGGTTTTTCTAAAATCTGCCTGCTCATCATTTCTTATAGCACAATAGTATTCCATTACAATCGTGTACCATAATTTGTTTGGTTATTTCCCAAGTGAGGGATATCTCCTCCTATTCCCAACTCTTTGCTACTACAAACATACATAACATAAATTACTTACTGTCTCATGGAGGAAATAGGGGAGGGAGGGAAGGAGGAAGAGAATTTGGAACTCAAAACTTTAAAAAAAGAATGATAATTTTTTAAAAAATGTAAATGGGAAACTATTATTCCAAAAAGAAGGCAGAGGTTCTTAACTCGGGATCCATCAATAGATTTCAGGGGCTAGGGAAATATCTATGAAGATAGAGGAGAAAAATATATTTATTTTCACTAACCTTTTATTGAAATTTATCATTTCCTTCTATTATGAATGTATGCAACACACCATTTATTCTGAGAAGAGATAGATGCCTAGGCTTCACTAGACTGCCAAAAAGATTATGAACTCATGTTTTAAGAACAAGACTTTCAGAGCAGAATTAGAATGGTGTTGTAAAAAGACAGTAAGGGTTCAAGATACTTGGGTCCTCCTCCTAATTCTGTCAGTATAAAATATTCTAATTCATTTAAATTCTCTGGGTCTCAGCTTTCTCATCTCTAAAGTGACTAGATGATTTCTAAGCTTTGTTCTGATTCTGAAATTCCGTGATTTCATTAAATTAGTTTCTCTACTGCACAACGTTTAGGGAGCCTAGTGTTATTTACTAGATATATTTAAGAGTATATAAAATTACATTTCTTTAAAATATTCTACAGGGTAGTTTTTCACTAAATTATCTTACTCCTATTAAATCTATAAGCTGAGTGAATTACCAAGGCTGGCAAAAATAAAAGTTAAGGGAAATTCAGTGATATAGCTGGATAAGAACAAGGATGGTAATAAATAATAATAGTTTAAATTTATATGGTGTTTTACAGTTGGTAAAGCACTTTACAAACACTATCTCATTTTCAAGAACATTAAGGGCCATTATATGTCATTAGGCACAGTTACCTGTCCTTTCTCTCTTCTAAGGATAGAAGTAGAAGGAAAAAAAATTGCCTAGTAGCATGGGGGATTTAAGTTAGACTTTGAGAGAAGGCTCCAAGATGATATGAGAGCCCAAGGAGCTGGAATGAATCAATGAAGTTATGACTTGTTCTTGGAAGAGCTTTTAGTAACAACATAAACACCCCTCAGGCTTAGATGATTTTCTGTGCTGTTCTGCCTGCAGGTAAGAGGATAAACTCAGTTTCTCTTGAGATTCCGTTTAGTCCCCGTAGTCTATAATAATTCTAGAAATTACCTTTAAAATGCTGGAAATTTCCAATCTACTTTTAGCTGTAATTTCATTCTGTCACCAAGGTAGCTGTTACTCTCTCTATAGTTTGCTTGTATTTCTTTTAGGCAAAGTACCTGTTGAATATTCCTCTCTCAGTCTCTCTGTCTCTGTGTCATAATTATTCATATTCAAGATGTAGGAATTGCCCTCAACCCAATACCTAATCTATAATGATAATTCCAGATGCTGTGGATTTTTAACATTTGTTGTAAGAAGCTTGGCCCAATATATCTCTCCCAAAATGAAACCATTTGAATTTTAACCTAGTTGGGCATAATCATTTCTTTCATCACATGGTCATTAGATATTGGGGAAAAAAACAACAGGTGAAGCTTATCATTCTCTTTTGTAAAAGATGAATACATTTAATATAAGATGAGTACATGGTCTCTATCAGCACTTCTTACATTGCCTTGAAGAACTTATTATATTTATTTTTTTAAATTAAATTGGTTTATTTACTTTTAGTTTACAACATTCAGTTCTACAGTCCCTTGAATTTCAGATTTTCTCCTTCTCCTTCTCCCCCCCATTGCGGCAACATGCATTCAGATACAGGATCTACAAATATCTTCCCATTAATCATTATTCAGGTTGTAAAGAAGGATTATAACTGATGGAATGATCAATGGGAAAGAGGAAACAAAACAAAGCAAGAAGAAGAAACAGAGCAAGTAGTTTGTTTCAATCTGCACTCAGGCTCCACATCTCCTTCTCTGTATGTGGATATCTCCTTCAATCACGAGTCTTTTGGAGTTGTCCTATTACTTTATATTGCTGAAAGGAGCCCAGTCTATTGAAGTTAGTCGTCACACATACATTGTATCTGTGATTATGTACAAATTTCTCCTGGTTCTGCTCTTCTCGCTCAGCATCAGTTTATATACGTAGAGCTCTCCAGGTTATTATGAAGTCTGTCTGCTCCTTGTTTCTTATAGCACAGTAATATGCCATTACATTCACGTACCACAACTTGTTCAGCCATTCCTCAATTGATGGACATCCCCTTGTTTTCCAATTTTTTTGCCACCACAAAAAGAGCCACTATAAATGTTTTTATACATACGGGTCCTCTTCCTACTTCTCTGATCTCTTTGAGATATAACCCTAGAAGTGGTATTGCTGGGTCAAAGGGTATGCATGTATTTATAGCCCTTTGGACATAAGAACTTATTATATTTAAAAGAACCATAAGAGAGCTATGAGGCAATTTCCATGTTAGCCATATTAGAATCACAAATTTCAGAAGTTGGAAGGGACTAGTAGCTTAACCCCTATCTCAACTATTATCCTCTCAACAGCACTTCTAACAAGTGGAATTTGCTCTTTGACTAACATTTTAAAGTGGAAACCCACCAATTGTCCAGACAACAAATTCTACCTTTCAGTACCTTTAATTTTTAGATAGTTTTCCCTTACAATGAAACTAAATCAACCTCTCTATAACGTCTACTTACTGTTCCTAGTTAAAGCCTCTGTGATCAAGAAGATCCTCCATTCCCATGACAATCTTTGAGATCCAGATTGTTCTTTTCCACACTAAATATCCCCATTTTCTTTAATTGGTCCTCAGGAGGTCCTCTTTAAAATATTAATTGTGGATTATGTTTACACCCCAAATACTTAATGCATATTCTAATTTGGTTGAAATTCCTCTATTATTGCCCCCAGATTTTCCCCATTTCCCTTATCCTGGGTTACTCCTTTCTGTCCTCTAAAGCAGTGGTTCTCAACTTTCTTAATGCCACGACCCTTTAATACTCATATGTGGGCGTATCTGTGTGTGGGAGGACTCGCCTGGAGATGGATAGAGGAGCGGTGTCTCAGTTCCTAAGACCATAGGAAATATGTGTTTTCCGATGGTCTTAGGTGACCTCTGTCACCCCTGTGAAAGGGTCGTTCGACCCCCAAAGGGTTCGTGACCTACAGGTTGAGAACCGCTGCTCTAAAGTGTTCTAGACTAGCATTTATGGTTTCCATCAGTTTGTTCTAAATCCCGAAATATACTATGGCCAAACTAGTTTGTATAGTTCTTGTCCACATGGATAATAACCATTTTTCTATTCTCTATTTTCTATTCTATCCTATTTGTATTCAGTACTGTAAATCCTTATACAAAGTAACCTGACCAAATGAAACTAAAGCTAGCAGAAGATGCATGATATCATCAGTATGGGAACTGCCTCCACCAGCAAAGATCATAACCCCTCCATGCCTCAAGAGGCAGCCTCCATGGGTTGTGGCTAGAAAAATTCATCACTTTGGCCGACTTTCTGATAATTAACCTCTCCAAATTTTGCTTATCTAGCCCACATTGACACTGCTCATTATCAACCCTGAATTTGAAGCTTTTCACAACCTTTGAGAAGTCAAGGTCAGATGGTTCCACTGTGCTCTGTCCTGGTCAGATTGCATTTGGACTCCTGGGTTCAACTCCACACACCATACTTTAGAGAGAGCATCAGTAGTAGGCCAGAGCTTATTAAGAAAGAGGTCAACAGAGAATTTGAAATCATATTATAGGAAGACTGGTTGAAAGAACTGGGTTATTTGGCCTAAAGAAGAGACAATTCTCTGGAAAACCATTGCTATCTTTATATCTCTGAGAGGCCAGCATGTGAAAAAGGGATTTGATTTGTTTTGATTGGCCCTGGAGAACTAATGGATATAAATGGTTAAAAGGAATATTATGACTCACAGAACCTTAGCTTTAGAGCATTTGGGGGCCACTGTGTCCAACTCCATCTTTTTACAGAAGAGGAAACTGAGGCACAGAGAGGTTAAGTGACTTGCCCAAGGTCATGAAGCCAATTAGTTTATTAAGTGCCTGCAATGTGTCAGATACTGACGAGGTGGGATTTGAAACCATGTGTTCACAATTCTGAGACCAGCTCAGTATCTACCACTCCATGTTGCCTCTTGACTTAACATAAGGAAAAACTTACTGAAAAGTAAGCTCTCCAAAAGTGATATGGATTGTCTCAGGAAGCAGTGAGCTCCCTGTCTTTGGTAGATAACTATTTAATCATCAGAATGTTATAGAAGGAATTTATAGAAAGAATTCAAGAATGAATCAGGCCAGATGACTTTTGAGGTCCCTTCTGACTCTGAGACTCCATGAAAACACATCCACACATGCTGTGTCTCCATTTATTAGTTGTAAAGGAGACTGATTCCTCTTACCTTTATCATAGATTTCCTTCAAGACCCCTCGTTTTATAAGCTCCTCTCTGCTTTGTCGCATTGAGATTTTTCTTTCCAGAGCTGTGAAGAAATGACAGAGAAACAGGTTTGAATCAGCACAAGCACATTGCAAAAAAAAAATCCATTTTAATGAGCTAAGTTCAGAGCGCCAATTCATTACACATTGTTCCTGCTCATGACATCTCTTCACAGATGGCGTTTTTCTTTGAAACCTCTAGTACATATGCATTATTTCCCACTTAGTCCATGCGTCCTTTTTCCCCTGCCACCCTCTCCCCAATAGTTTGAAAATTGATGTGAAATGTTGACTCCTCTGTTTCTACTTTAGTGGGTCAAGAGTGAAGTCCAAGGATAGCAGGAGGGGGTAGAAAAACACAGGCCCATGGGGTGTCCCACCTGTGGCTCTCCTGCTATCTGGCTCATCTTCAGATCAACTAGGCATGGAATGAAATGCATGCCATCACAAAAAGCTTCCACCAGCACTCACCAGAGCCAAAAGTTCAGGAGAGTTTGCGAGTAGGGGGTCAGGCAGGGAGAGGAGATGTTCTCCTTGGAACAGCAGGAGTAATAGAGATGTATTCAAGTGGAAAAAAGCCTAGGGGTGTGAAGCTGAAAGCAGGAAAAAATGGCAAAGCAAAGCCAAAAAGCTGGGGGGGAACTGACTGAAAGGAAGTCCTGGAGCCATGTTTCAACCTGTGGAATAAAGAAAACTGTCCTAGCCACTGCCAGCAGGGGCTTTGGAGTGTTGAATGTGATAGATAATTTGGTTAACTCTTTTTTCAGACTAAGGAACTCAACAACTTTTTTGGGGGCAATCAGAGTTAAGTGACTTGTCCAGGGTCTACACAGTTAGTCTCTGAGGCTAGATTTGAACTCAGGCCCTCTTGACTTTGGTGCTCTACCCATTACATTAACTAGCTGCCCCACAACAATTTGATAAAAAGCAATTATCAAAGCAAATAACAGAAGTGACTTATAAAATGAGAAAAGAAAATGACTTATTCAGAAACAAGATGGAGAAGAGAAAGAATAAATGTAAGAAGACCTACTTGAAAGCTATTTTCTTACAATTAATTCAAATAGGTGGTAATAAGAGTGGTAAAAGGCAATAATGTTCCAATTTTGAATTTATATTACAACATTATTCTAGCAATTAGAAGACCTACTCTGTATATATCTTATATGTAAGTAGCTATTAACATAATGTCTCCCAATTAGAAGATCCATTTCTAGAGGGCTGGGACTGTTTTTTCCCTTTCTTTGTATCCCTAGCACGTGGTACAACCTGGCACAAAGTAAGTGTTTAGAAAATGCTTGTTGACTAAATATGTTCTAAGTGTAATGAGCTAGTGTGACCTTAGACAAGTCACTTAACTTCATGGATTTGTTTCCTCATCTATAAACTAATGATCTCTAAGCTTTTTGTTGTTGTTGAGAGGTTACTTTTAAGTCATAAAATTTAAGCCCAGCCTCATATTTGTTATGGGAAAACTTGGATTCAGTTTAAGCTAAAATATTTTTTTTCTCTGTACCCTCTGCTCTTCAGAGATATAACTAAAATTTCTTTAAACTGGGTGTAGTATGGGGGTGCTAGTGGCAGTGGCAAAAAGCCCAGTCTGCCAAGGAGGGTAAGCATACCAGTGGCCCAGAGCAGTGGTTCTCAATCTGTGGGTCATGACCCCTTTGGGGGTCAAATGACCCTTTCACAGGGGTCACAGGGGTCACCTAAGACCATTGGAAAACATATTTCCGATGGTCTTAGGAATGGAGATACCATTCCTCTATCGTCTCCAGGCAGATCCACCCACATGCAGATATGCCCACATATGAGTATTAAAGGGTCGTGGCATTAGGAAGAGAACCACTGGCCCAGAGAGTCTGGCTTTTGCCCCATAACAGTTGTATCTGCATGTGTGTATCTAGGGAATTGGTCCAGATGATATGTACCACTTAAACTGAGCCCCAGGAGTCTGCTGAAGTTACATGGTAGTAGTACAGGTTGATAGATGAAGGCTGAAATATAGGAAAAGTGGTTGCTACAGTGAGAAAGCAGATACAACACATGTTGGCACCTCTGTGTAGTTACTGTTCTCTCCATCCTATTCCCACCTATTTGAACTTACTAGAAGAAAATAGCTTCCAAGTAGGTCTTCTTACCTTCACTCTTTCTCCCCTCCAATCCACCTTTAATCACGGTACCAGACTAATCTTGCTTACATACATATCTGGGCACGTTACTCCTTTGCTCTAAAACCTTAACGACTTTGGCAAAGAGATGGGTCATTACTTTTTACTGTTGTCTCTCCTTGCTGAAGCTGTCTACCCCACCTTCTCCTGTTTCCTGAAGAAGTTAACCCTGTCAATCATTCCTTCTTTCTTGTTCATCTTCAATCTCTCCCTATCTGCTGGCTTTTACCCACAGACATGTTTAGGTTTCTTAAAAGATTTCTTTCAAAATGTTCAGATGAACTCAGGTGAACTTACCATTCGCTCAAGCTGTCATCTTACATCTCTCTTTCTTTCGCTGCCAAGCTCCTAGAAGGGATTGTCTATCCTTACTGTCTCAAGTATCTCAAAACTTATTCACTTCCTGACTGACTTGGACAGGCTTAGCCCTTCTGAGCAATGCAAGGACCTAAAACAATTCTGAAGGACTCATGGTGGAAAATGCCATCTGCATCCAGACAAAGAAACATGGAGTCTGAATGCAGAGTGAAGCAGAATATTTTGTTTTGTTTCTTTTTCACGGTTTTTTCCATTCATTCTACTTCTTCTATACAACATGACTAATTTGAAAATGTTTAATAGGAATGTATATGCAGAGCCTATATCAGATTGCACACCATCTTGGGGAGGAAGGAGGGCAGAGAGGGGGGAGAAAACTTAAAACTTATCAAAGCGAATGTTGAAAACTAAAAATAAATTAACTTAAAAAAAAAAAAACAACTTATGCACTTCCCAACTTCTTACAGTCTGATGGCCAATCCCACCACTCAAATGAAATTGTCCTTCCCAAAATGGCCAAGTTGTTAATCCCAGTGGCTTTGCCTTCTCTCTCCTTCCTCCCTCTTTCTACTTATTCTTACTAATTTTCAACTGATTATTTAATTTGACCCATTGTTCCAGTCTCTTGAATTGTTTTTTGATCTTGCTTCAATTATCTAACATATATGTTCTTCTCCTAGTTTAATGTCTCTAATATCACCTTCCATCTAAGGTACTTCACACTTCTCATTTCAAATAATTCACACACAATTCTTATCTTGTGAGGCTATTTTCAATGCCATTTAAAAAATTATAAAATAGCTAATTACTGTAGCTTCAAAGACAACATCACCACTGCCCTAAGAAGGGATATAAATCAGGGGCAAAAAAATAGACTCCAAGTCACCTGTCTCTGAATATTTTAAAGGAATATTAGATTTTTTAAAAACCCCACAAAATAAAGGGGGAAGAAGACTTGGGATGGGGAAGAAATAAGTTATGATAGTTACCTTCCTCCCCAGCCAAAATAATGGAAATCTTCCTGTCTATCTTGAAGAGTATCGCTGTAGTAGGACCTTGCTAATGAGGTCCAGTTCCTAGCATTACCATTATTATTATTTTGTATTTAGGACTTAATAGATGCTTGTTGAATCAAATTGAGGAGGAAAAAATAAACGAAGAGAAAAATATCAAGTCAAGAGGTTTGTTTGTCTACTAAATGTCAGGGACTAAGCATGGAGATACAAACAAGGTAAAAAAAATAATCCCTGCTCTCAAGGAGCTCATGGTCTAACAAGGTAAAAGAGAAGAAGACTGTAGGGGAAGGGGGGTGAGGTAAGAAGGGAAAAGAAGTGGATCTGGCACCTATTGAAAAGGTGGGAAGCTGAAACCAACTGTCTAAACAAGAAAAGAAGTGCCTCTTCTACCCACTCCAGTAGTAAGGGGAAAATAATAGTGATTTGATGTTGGGAGATAGGGTGGGGTTGGTTCTAGCAATCTGGCATGTGGGAAGAGAAATGTGTGTAACAGATAAGGAGGCTAAAAAGAACCTTCCATATATATATAGGCTGAAAATCCATTCTGAAATGTAGGCATCACTTTAATATTATACTTTGAAAAATGATACCTAGAGCTGTATGGAACACGATGACCATAGCATGAACAGATGTCCACTAAAGGACAATGGAATGTGTCAAAAAGAAAAAGAAATGAAATTGGCTCCCTCGGCACATAATTAAGAGAGCTAATCAAAACACTGCAAATTGAACAGAAGAGAAAGGTTCACACTAAAGTAAGAGTCATGATTTATAATCTCCCAAATAAAAGCAACCCCAAATAAAGGTACTTGAACAACTTTGAAAAATAATTAACTAGAGGAACCACAGTAGAGAAATTAGAAATTTGATACCACCTCCCCCATATGAATATTTGTAAATATCCTAGACCAGATGGCAGGCATGCAGTATTAGAAAAACAACCCTAAACCTCTCTCATCAGGAAAGAACTAAATTTCCAGCCTGCTGAAGGCAATTTGTTAGAACAGACTGTAATATCAACACAGATAAATAAACCTTCAGCAAAGCATGAAACACACTATCTCAAGGGTCATCCAGATAGAAAAAAAATCTAAATCAAGATAAGCTGGCCTTAAAAATGGATTCTATTTCAAGGGTCATGCAGTTAGAAAAAAAAATCTAAATAACAGATTATATTATACATACATAAATAAACATACACACATATAATATGCTGGCCTTTAAAATTTATTATGTATTAACATTGGATAAAGAATCATTTTAATGACTCATAATTTTTTTAAACTGAGAAATATAGATATTTGCATGTCTATAAAATGAGATTTATAGGCACCTGAATTGGTTATATGGTCCTACTAGAAGTAATAACATCTTAGATTCATATTAGTGATTTAAATTTAAATAGCTGCTTTCTCTCCAATGTCTTAGAAGGTAGGTGGTAAAAGTATCATTTGCCTTATTTATAGATGAAGAAACTGGGACTCAGTGAAGTCAATGGATTTACTCAACATCAAAGAGTTATTAAGCTTTAGAGGTGGGATTCAAATATAGATTTCCTGACTCCAAGTCTAGGGCTCTTTTCATTATAAAACACTATTTTTCCCAGTGTGTTCAGTTGTTTTTCAGTCATGTTTGACTCTTCGTGACACCAATGGGGTTTTCTTGGCAAAGATACTGGAGTGGTTGGTTGTTTCCTTCTCCAGCTCATTTTATAGATGAAGAAACTGAGGCAAACAGAGTGAAGCCACTTGCCCGGGGTCCCGCAGCTAGCAAGTATCTGAAGTTGGATTTGAACTCAGGAAGATGAGTCCTCCTGACTCCAGGTTAGGCACTTTATCCACTGAGCCATGTAGCTGCCCATAGCTTACAAAAATGCCATACAAACACTAGAGGCACCTGGTGTTAGAGCGAATGGAGTGTCTAGCTTGGAGTACAGAAGACCTGAGTTTAAATACATCCTCAAACACTTGCCAGCTGTGAGACCCTGGGGAAGTCACTTAATCTCTGTCTGCTTCAGTTTTACTCAGCTGCAAAACAAGGATAACAATAGCACCTCCCTTTCAGGGTTGTTGTGGGGATCACATGACATAATATTTGTAAAGTACTTAGCTGAGTACCTGGCACATAGTATGTACTACATAAATGTTTATTCCTTCCTCTTCCCCTCTACAATGTATTGGAAGTTGGGAAAGAGGGACAAGCAATGCAAGGGAAAACAGATTGTAAATTTTAAATGATACCCTTACTTCAAAATACCATTTCTTAAAGAATATAATACATATACACACAGAGAGGCACACACAAGGGCTTACACAGTGTATGACTGGCAAGAGGAAAGTTTATCATCAGGCATAAGCAGAATTCCAGAGAGAATTCCAGAGATTTTTGTAGTTAGGGGCCATTTGGGAATTAGGACAGAAGGTTTGCTTAAGTGCACAGGCTAGAAAATTGGCCAGTTTTACTTTTCAAGGTCAAATCAGTATATAGTTCTCATTCTGCTGGAAAAAAAGAAAGGGGGAAAATCACCTTTTCAACCAAGAGGAAGCTAATTTCATTCATTCAAGAGAGAATTGAATACCTGTGTCTCTTATCACAAAAAGAGTTGCCCATAGTATATATAGGAGCTGCTCTTTTACCCATGAAAAACAAGTAATTTGACAGAAGCAACAACACAATTGGTGCTATCCTTTACAGTCGGGACCATAGCTCAAAAATTTCACCTAAAATACAGTGATTTCATATTTATAGCCGTACTTTGCTGGCTTTAGACAAGATACATCAGTGAACATTCTACTGTTTAAAAGCTATTTCTAATATTTGGAATTCAAGTGAGCAGCTTCTTAGTATATATGAATCACGGGATAGAGATCTCCTGTTTTCTGGATGAACTAATTTGAAAGGTCACCCAACTCCCCTAATGCCCAATTTCCCCATCTGTAAAATGAAGAGGTTTTAAGGGGGTCAAAGACAAGAAGAAAGTTCAATATATGTGCCAGACTATTCACAGCAGCCTTTTCTTTCGTAGCAGTAAAGGACTGGAAATAGGGTGGAAGTTCATTGATTTGGAAATTGCTGAACAAACTCCAGCATATAAATGTGATGTAATGTTATAATGTGGTTTGTTGTTTAGGTGATCAGATGTGTCTGACTCTTTGTGACCTTATTGAGTGAGGGTGTTTTTTGTGTGTGTGTGTTTGTTTTTGGCAAAGATACTGGAGTGGTCTGCCATTTCCTTCTCATTTTACAGTTGAGGAAACTGAGGTAATCAGGGTTAAGTGACTTGCTCAGGGTCACACAGTTAATATGTGTTAGAAGCAGTATTTGAATGTAGGTCCTCTTGACTCCAGGGCTGGCACACGATTTGTTGTACCATTTCATTGCCCCTATTATGCAGTAAGAATTATAAATATGAGGAATTCAGAGAATTTTGAGTTCTGCATGACATGATGCAGAATGAAATAAGCTGGGTAAGAAGAATATAAATGACTATAGTGAAATGAAGTCAAAGTGTGAGTCAAGTTGTAATAACCAGTCTTCATTCTGGAAGAAAGATAGAGAATGAAGGGGACAGAATATTGCAAATATTTTGAGATATGACAAGTACATTAGCTGTTTTTATTAAGATTTTTTCATTTATTAAGAAGAATGATTCAATTTGGGGGAATGGGGAGGACTAGGTATTTATTCAGATATGATTGAGATATACAGTATGAGCAAAAAGATCAAAGAAACTTATTTTTTAAATGAAATTAATAAAATTAGAGGTTTGGACTTCCATTTTTAAATCCAAGGATCTTATATATTAAATGGACATGATAGAGATCACTATTATCATCATTCAATAAAGTGCTAAAGAAGCTCTAGTTAACAAGATTTTCCTATAATAGCCCTTATTACTTTTTCCCCTTCTAGAGATTTTTTTTAAAGCTAAAAGTATTTTTTCCAATTATATGCAAAAGCAATTTTCAACATTCATCATGTAAAAGATTTTGCGTTCCAAATTTTTCTCACTGAAGTGAGTTACAGGAAGAAATAGATAGCAAAACTATACTAGTGGGGGACCTCAACTTCTCTCTCTCAGAACTAGATAAATTTAACCACAAAATAAACAAGAAAGAAATTAAGAAGGTAAATAGAATTTTACAAAAGTTAGATATGACAGACCTCTGAAGAAAACTGAATACTGATAGAAAGGAATATACAATTTTCTTAGTGGCACATGGCACCTATACAAAAATTGACTATGTATTAGAGCATAAAAACCTCACAATAAAATGCGAAAAAGCAGAAATATTAAATGCATCCTTTTGGGATAGTAAAAATCATATGTAATAAAGGGCCATGAAAAAGTAGATTAAAATTAATTGGAAACTAAATAATCTAATCCTAAAGAATGAGTTGATCAAATAGCAAATCATGATAACAATCAATAATTTTATCAAAGAGAATGACAATAATAAAATAGCATTCTAAAATTTATGGGATGCAGCCAAAGCAGCACTTAGGGGAAATTTTATATCTCTCAATGCTTACATCAATACAATAGAGAAAGGGCAGATCAATGAATTGGGCATGAAACTAAAAAACTAGAAAAAGAACAAATTAAAAATCCCCAATTAAAAACCAAATTACAAATTCTGAAAATCAAAGATGAGATTTATAAAATTGAAAGCAAGAAAACTATTGAACTAGTAAATAAAATTAAGAGCTGGTTTTATGAAGAAAAAAAACTTTTTTGTTAATTCAATTTAAAAAAAATAAAGAAGAAAGCCAAATTATCATTATCAAAAATGAAAGTGGTGAATTCATCACCAATGAAGAGAAAATTAAAGCAATAATTAGAAGTTATTTTGCCCAACTGTATGCCAATAAATCTGTCAATCTAAGTGAAATGGAAGAATATTTACAAAATATTAATTGCCCTGATTAATAGGAGTGGAAATAAAGTACTTAAATAAACACATTTTAGAAAAAGAAATTGAACAAGTCAAATTTTTTCCCTCTTTCCCTTCTTTCTCCTTTTCAAGATGGCAAACAATCTGACATTAATTATACACGTGCAAACAGAATAAGTAGAAAAAAACACAACCCTCATCCCTCACCCCCAGTGAAAATAGTATACTTCAATTTGCATTCAGAGTCCATCAATATTTTTCTCTGGATAGGGAGAGCATTTTCCATTATGAGGCTTTTTGGAATTGTCTTAGATCATTTTGTTGCTGAGAAGAGTGAGGTCAATCACATTAATTGCTACTGTTACTGTATATGTTTTCCTGGTTCTGTTCACTTTACTTTGCATTAGTTCATGTAAGTCTTTCCAGGTTTTTCTGAAATCCTTGGATTTGTCCATTGGGAGGGTTTAATGGTGTCACCTATTTGTCAGTGACAGGAGGAAATCTTCTAGCTATCAGGAACCATTGAACTCCATGGGGACTGTCTCCTTTCTCTTGCCAATCCACACCCACCCACTGTTTCATGTGGAGTCCTAGGCCAAACCAGCAATGCTCTACAAGGATCTTATCAGGACTTACTCCTGACTATTTTCCACTAATCCTAAATCTGCAGATTACATCTTGGATCCTTGAGAGACAACATGGTGTAGTAGACAGAGAACCAAGCCTAGCAATCAGGAAGATCTGGATTCAAGTTCTACTTTTTTGACTTACTCTGTGTGACCACAGGCAAATCATTGTGCCCAAATAACTCTTTAAAAGTTGCAGATGAGTTGTTAATCTTCATTGGCAGGAGAAGGTTTCTATATTCATGAAGTCACAGGTTTGGAATTCCCCCCACAAACAAACAAAACAAAAAACCTTTGGGTTTTTCTCATTTAATAGTGAGTATAGAACTACCTGTGTTCTCAGAAATCCTCTATCAGCAAAGAATTTGTGACTTATATGATTTTTTCCACATTAACTAGACTTTTCCATTCCAGTAAAAAACTGGAAGCATAGATGTCCCTAGATTAGGGATGGTATAGAAGGCACTACAAGTATATTCCAACACATAGGTCTCAATATCAGAGTGATTGCATATTCAATTTTGAACAGTGGCTCTCTACAGAAGTCTATGATGAAGCATATCTTTTTTTTTTAAATCATATTTACCGTTTTCTTATGGAAATATCACAGGGTAGGCTTAATGAAACAAAGATATGGAAGGGAGTTTAAATCCACAGTCTGACAAGTCCTAGTCATCACCTTTCTCTCACATGTTATTAGAAAATTTTCATTGAAGGTGCCAAGAGTGCCTCTGGAGCAGTAAAGGATGCTATACTCTGAAAGGTTCAGTGTTTTGGGTTTGTTTCTCTCATTTGCTGGAGAGTATGTCTAGCTTTTTGTAATTGTGCTCAGAACTACGGCTCACATTTCTAGTACATTCGCTGTTGTTTCTAACATTCCCTACAGGAATAGAGAAGAAAATCCATTGATTTGGGACTAGTTAAGGGTGTTTCTCCTGCTAGATGCAGGAAACATAATGATGTGCTGTATTTCACTCTGGACATCTAATTATTATCAATTGTTTGATAGGAAGTGTATTGCCTAAAGGACCCAAGAAATAGATATATAAAATTCTACCTAGCTCTTTGTACTGAGCTGCCTACTTCCCATTTCCTAGTAGGTAAAAGAGCCCTACGTCTTCATTTTAGTAATGAAAGTGTAGAGATAAATTTGCAAGCTTCTCCAGAGTATTAAAATAGTCCTGTTGAAATATGAAGAAACTGGGAATTGGGGAAGGGGGTGGGGCAGTTATAGTGTAGTAAAAAGAACAATTCACTAGGAGTCAGGAGACATAAGATCTGCTTCTGGCTCTGGATTCACTGATACTCTTGAGTTTTAGTCTCCATAATATAGGGATATGTGTTAGGGTCTTTTCTTGCCCTCAGCAGTTGTCTAGATGGAAGACACTTTAATATATGAAATACTGAACAAAAGTTCAGATTCAAAACAAAAATCCTGTTGCAAACAAGTTAACTTGTTAACTACAATATATAGATAACATGCTTTAGTGTCTAGAAGCTTGGGAGAATTGAGTTATTGGAAATTAAGACCATGAACAAACTTAAAGGCATCTTTGTCTTTTCTCTTCCCTCTCCACATTCCATGAAGTCCCCATCCCAATTTCTGATGATTAAATAGTTATTTATGTGGAAGAATGAGCCTATAGAATCTAGGAAACTTAGGGGAAATGTTTCACAGACCTCAACTAAAGCCATGAGAATAGACTTGAAAATTTGTAAAGAAAGTTATGGAGGTAAGTCAGATTCTCCTCTTGTTTTCCATTTTTCCCTTTTACACATTTTCAACCAATTACAAGGATCAGTAGTCTCAAACTACAGATTGGGGAGCAAGGCAACAGATAATAGCTTGCCTTTGTATCAATCACTACACCAGGAATTTCATTTATGTAGTTTCATTTATGATTTCTTGAAATAGAGTACTGAAAAACCAGGTTTTGATAGAGCCCATTGGGATTCAAATGGAGCTACCTGACTATGCCTTACACCCAAATCACTCTGGCTTTCACTGAAGAATAATAAGTACCAGCCCAAGCCTAAGTTGGTCACTGTTAGGGTTTTGATGACTCCGAGTGAATGTAAATATCAGTCGTTTCTGTTCTGGACAGAAACCCTGACAGTCTTCCCTACCCAGTTTGAGTGATTTTTTTTTTTGAGTAAGAAAACTAGGCCATGTTTTGCTTCATTTCTTACTTAAATCTTTTAAAAACTTACTTAATCTTTCTTAAATCACTGAATGGGTGTTGCCTTAGATAAATTGAGACCAGGGAAAGGCCTTAACTTTAAGAGGTCAAGGTCTCCAATTGCATCTGAGGTCACCTCAAGTTGTCCTGACCTATGTCTTGCCACTGGACTCAGATGACGTTGGAGGAGAGAATGAAGCTGATGATTTTGCCCAGCTCTGCCTCACTTAAATTAAATTCACTTGCCGGTCAAGACATCACCCTCCTGACGTCAGTGGTCTTCTTTGAGAAAGAAGGACAAACAACAACAACACTAGGACACCTGGGAAGAAAGGAAAACTAGTGATCACTGGAACATATCAGTGATGGGACCTTTCTTGTATAAAATGGAAAAGTTAGGAAGTAGCTTTGATAATGTCACATGACCATAAGCTACTCTGAGAACATATGGTCCTCAGTTGCCACAACAATTGATGAAAACCCAACTTGAGACATGGACTAGAAGGGCTACAAAATCAGCTCTCCATTATGATACAATAACATAACAGAATATTGTAAAGCAATTAAGATGGACAGTCACCAGTAAGATAAAGAAAGTAGAAAGAACTTTATGAAATGATGCAATACTAAACAAACACACAAATAAACAACTCAGGGATTGGAAGAATAGAACAGAGACTACAATCATGAGAAAAACTGAAAAAGAAGCAATGGAAAAATAATTCTGATTTAAAACAGAGAAAGGGGACCTGATAAAATGCTCAAGAATTCTCATTTGCTGCCTTTGGCAGAGCATTTCAGAGCTATCAAAAAGCCTTAAGGATCCAGAGGCATTAATGACGTGCAATGAAGAGGACCCCCATCTAGCTGAGCCCTTGGAAAGAGCCATCAGAAATACTAAAGGTGGTGGGAGACTGAGATCCGGGTCCAAGTACCTGCTCCATCTTGGGATAAGGCTTTAAGACTGGTGAGTATTTACTCTTGAACAACAGTGATTTACTGACCCAGATGCCTGTTTAGAACTTTCTGCCTCCTACATCCACCACCTAAATCTTTATACCCCTAGTGTTTGAAGCAATAAGCTGTAGAAGTTGATGCCACTGAGCTCACATTTACACTTATACATCGTCATGAGATGGCAGGATCAACTGATTCTCTTCCCATTTATAGCCAAAAAAAAAAAAATCTCCCTTCTCCTCATCTCCTTAACCCTATGATCCAGAATTAGCCACAGGGGGCTAAATATACGTTTATAATAGAAACCTTCACCCTTAATCAGCTGAGATTCTTCAATCAGGTCCCTTACATGTTAATGGCCTCTGAGAGAAATGATTATTAAATAACAAATTATTGGAGAGATCCAAGGTTTTTTTCCCTTCCTTTATCCTCGTTCTCTACTAGGTCAAGCCAGCATCTGAAGGACATTGCTGATAATGAGATTGGATTAACTTTCTCCTCAGTCTTGTTTAGAGCCCACCCAAGTAGGGAAGCCCATTGCATTTTATTCAGGCTTGAGGGGGGTAGAACCTTCATCTAGATTGCCAAAGGCTGGGAGTGGTCTGGGAACAAGAAAGATCCAAGTTAAGTCTCCTAGCCTCTCATTAGAATGGGTCCACCTCTCAATATAATATTCATTCTTCTCATTAATCCTTAACTAATCAAAGTTGATTGCCATTCTCAGGAATATCCATTCTTCCAAAGTGTTGAGTGAGTTCTATGAGGGTTTTTGACATTTGAGAGTGCCACTGACCCCTTTTATTAATTATCCACTAGCATAATTAATAAAATGATTAATTAGCCAGAAATTGGCTCTTGAGTTTTTTATAAGTCACATACTATATAAATTCATACTATATATGTGTATATGGATGTATGTATGCACGTATGTATATATATATATATGTGTATATATATATAATATATGTATGTATGCATCCTGACAATATAAGCTCCATTATGAATGGAATGAAATATCACAGCATAGTGAAAAAATTCTTTATTTTTCTAGAGAATTTTTTCACTATGCTATGATATTGACATCTAATAAGATAGTCACAGTATAATACTTTTCTCTGAATCCACAAATGCTTAGCTCAGTGTCTCGTACAATTGGTAATTAAAAATGTTTGTGGAATTCAATTGCATTGAATCTCTCAAATGGGGGAACTATTCCACTTTGATATTTGTTTTATGGTTCTCTCTAAAATTGTTACATGAAATCAATAAAAACTGCATATTAAAGAGAAATCCATCATACTCCTTTGTGCCACAAGCAAATCAAAATTATAAGAAGCTTACAAGTCTATAAAGCTCTCTGAGCTTAGGAATCCTTTCATTTTTTGGGCTTTGTATTCCCAGTACCTGGTACAGTGACTGGCACATAATAGCAGCTTACTAAATGTTAGTTGATTGGGTTATTGAGAAAAAAAAAAAGTATTTTCTCTTCTCCACAGTCAGCAGATCATCCTTCGTCTATCTGGTTTTCCTATTTCAAAACTAGATCCTTTGTTCAGAAGCATGCTTTGGGTCTGGGCTGTCATTTTGGCATATTCTTTAGTTAATGATGATGACAATATGTAAAACAGCACTATCTTCAAACAGGCATCACTCTCGATTTCTAGGAGGGTAAATTTATACTGCACACATGAAATCTCTAGCATTCAAGTATTTTGAAGCACTAGCAAGTGAGTCAAACAAAAACATCTTACTTAAGTCCAACTGGGGTATGGGGAGAAAAGCAAGAACAGGAAAAAACCCCCGGAAAATATATGACATGTAGTAGAATGATTTGTCAGTTTTCCTGCAGGCGCTGTTTGCTCTTTTCCAACGTCATCGAAGCCATGCTGTTATGATGGGGCATTGCCAAATGCTGCATGCATCATATTACTCAAATCACAATTCTTTGCCTTCCTCGGCTTAGGAGGAAATCATTAGTCTTATGCTTGGAAATTCCGAGTTATATTTCTGATGGATGCTTTTCCACTTGCTTTGAAGTAAAATGTAGCATGCATAGCCAAGCTTGGCAAATCAGTCAACCTTAACCAGAGCGGAAATATAAGATTCAAAATTCTGTGATTTGATTGAGATTCCATCTATTCACATTATGAATGGACTAGAATAACTCAGCATAGCTCAATAATTTTTCATTCTTTTTTCCTGAATTGGTTTCCAATGAACTTATACATTGAATCTGGTTTTTTAAAGAAATGTAGGCAGCAGTTTGCCCTTTAAGGAAATAAGGTAGGAGGCAAAGCATACTGATTTGGACTCTGAGGACCTGGGTTTGAATTCCAACTGTCACCTGTGTGGCCTTGAACAAATTATCACTCGGCCACAGTTGCCTCACTTATAAAATATAGTGGTTGGATTGAAATTCTTTTATAAGGTTTCTTCTATCCCTAAATTTATATTTCTTTGTGCCAATTGCTTGAAATAATCTCAGTCTTGACCTTGGATATTATTTCTGATGAGGGCCTAGCTGATCACAATGAAGCACAAAGAAAGACATAAAATACAGTGTTTTTCTTTGCAAACTGCTGCAAGCATTGTGTAGTCCCCAGCAGACAGCTTAACAGAAAGCCTTGCTCGAGGCTATGTTTACACAGAAATGCAAGATCAAGAGTGCTGACTGGGAATTGAATCAATGATGATGACAAGGATCCTCAAATAGGGCTTTAAAGTTTGTGGACACTTTACATTCATCATCTCATTTGAATTTACACACATACGTGTGCATATTTATATGAATATATATATATATATATATATATACACACACACACACACACACACATATATATATATATATATATATACACACACACACACACACACACACATATATATATATATATATATATATATATACATACGTACACATACACATAAACAAACAGAAATATAAAAGCGTATATTTTGCCAGAACCTATAATTTCTTTAGGTAGGGAACTGTCAGGAATCCTCCCTTTACAAATGCAAATCAGCAGTTGCTCATCAATTAATAGTCTTAGAAAATTGTTTAAGGCCCTGAAAGGTTCTGTTACTTGTTAAGAGTGACATAACCAACCTTTCAGATACAAGATTTAACCCTATGTCTTCTTGATGCTGAGGCGAGGCCAGCTCTCTCCTCTGCCATGTTGTTTCTCCTTTGAATTTTATAAGAGAGATTTCTTGGGCAGAGCCAGACTTGGGGATTTGCCTCAAGAGTAATCCTAAAACCCACAATGCAATAATAATTACATTCAGTAAATGGCCTTTGACGAAAGGATTAAAAATTAATTGGAGGCTAAATAATTTATTCTAAAGAATTGATAGGTCAAAGAATAAATCACAGAAACAAAGGAACATTTCATCAGTGAAAATGACAACAATGAGATAATATACCAAAACTTCCAGGATGCAGCTAAAGTAGTCTTTAGGGGAAAATTTGTATCTCTGAATGCTTTCATTGACAAAATATAGAAATGAAAGATTAATGAACCAGGGAGGCAGCAGCAACAGCAGCAACAACCAAAACAACAGAAAAGCTACAAATCAAGAGACCCAAACAAAACACTAAATTAGAAATTGTGAAAGTCAAAAAGGAGTATTTTTCATTGAAGATACTCAAATTGTTATTTGAAAAAAAATTCTAATAAAAGAGAAAAATAGCTAGTTTGATTACAAAAGAGAGAGAACCAAATTGCATTAAAAATATTAAAGGACAATTCCTAGAGTAAACTATGAGCCATCATGAGCCAAAGAGGTATTCATTATAAAGCACCAGAGATCGTAACTGATTGTTATGATCCCAAGACTCACAGGCTACAGGTTACTCTTATCATGCATCTGCTCTTCTTCTCTGCCTCTGAAAATACCTTGCTTCATTCAAAGGTCAGTTCATAGGCTCATTATTGCTTTTAGGTGTGTCTGACTCTCTGTAACCCCATTTCGGGGTTTCTTGGCAAAGATACTAGAATGGTTTGCCATTTCTTTCAGCTCCCTTTGCAGATGAGGAAACTGAGGCAAAAAAGCTTAAGTGACTTGCCAAGGGTCACACAGCTAGTAAGTATCTGAGGCCAGATTTATACTCAGGTCCTCTTGACTCCAGGGCTAGTAATTTATACACCGAGCCTCCTAGCTGTCCTGTCTGCCTTCTCAAACATTTATGTATATATTTATCTGTTTACTTGAGGGTAAATAGTGTTTTAAATTTTCTTTATATCTTCAGAATCTAGCACAGTGTCTGGATACTTAATCTATACTTTTTAAATTGAATTGAAATCTAACTCCATTTTTCCCCCTGCCTACTCTTGCCTTCATGCATTTGTACACATTATCACTATGTGGAACAGATTCTGCACCTATTAACATACTGCTCTTTCTTCAAGGTCAAAGTCAGATGTCTCCTCTCTCACAAAAACATTCCAGACCCAGAACTACCACCTTCCCTACCCACTCCCAGCTAGAAGTGATACGGTCCTCCTACGATTAATCTTACCTGTCTTTCTGTTCGAACTTTCTTATGCATTTAATCATATTCTAACTTATATATCATAGTTATTTGTGTATGTGTCTCTTCTTCTCTTAGGAAATTATAAAATCCTTGAGGACTGGGATTGAATCTCCCGAATTCCAAATAGGGAGTTTAACAAATATTTGTAGATTTGAATGTAACCTGAATATAATTTTTATTTGAATAAGTGATAATAATACTCATTTAGTAACAGAAATTAATTTAATTTTCAAAAATAAAAACTTTTTCTCAGGAAGAGAGAAATTATGAGGGTCTGTAAAGAATATATATAATTCCCATCTTAATAAAGCTGCCTTAGCTCAAATTGTAGAAATTTCATAGAAACCAAAACCAAAAGCCCTAATTTTTGGTTGGATAAATAGGCAAAGGAAAAAAAAAAAGAGAATGAGAAGATGTTTTTTTCCCCTATGGAAGGAAATAATGTGCTCTTTGCAAAATGAACATTTTTATCCAACACATTCCTTCTCTCCTGGTGCATTCTTGCTTAAGATTGAAATGAAAGCAATCTTGTTAGACAGATATATAGCATTTCTACTTGTGCTCAAGAGAAACTCAAAATATGAGTCTCCTCAATTATAGGAAATTAACCTCATGCTTCAGTCCTCTAGGAAACCTGGTTCTGTGCATTGCCTGTTTCTTCCACAAATCCTTGTGGCTTGAAATAATGTAGTCAGTTCAGGTTGAACTAACCAAATGAAAGTATCCTCAACTTTTTCATGGAACAGTTGACACTGAAGGCAGGTATAAGCTTCACATTCCTTCTAGCCCAATGATTTCATTATATAGAAACTATAATGGGGCACATAATTGCTTTGTAAAGATTCACAAGAACTCAGGGGAAGAACCATGAACACGGGCTTCTTTTGGCAGGTAGTTGAAGGAGAAACAGATTTTCAAACCTATGTGTGGTAGGATACTAACACTACCCTGCTGATATGGTTTCTTTAGATGCTAAGTATCAAACTGTGGCTTTCACTTAAGACTAATGTGTTTCATCTGTTCCATGTGGTGTTCAACCTTCTCATCCACAGTTGAAAGAAGGGCAAAACTGGAGAAGAAAAAAAATTGGATTTAGAACCTCGAAGTCTGGCTCCTCCTCACTAATCAATATTCTGCTCTATACAAGGAAAGAACTCAGTTCTATAGAAAGAGATGAAACCTCAGTGCTGGCAAGTTAACCAGCAGATTATGATTATTGCAAAAGATGACAAAGGAGAGGAGTGGTGTATGTATGTGTGTGTACATATGAGGGATGTGTATCTGTCTCTCTGTGTGTGTGCATATGCATGCACATGTGCATGTCTGTGTTGGAGGAAGTAGTGAAAATCAAGATTATTTTTGGGAGAACAACTTAACATGCTTTTACTTCTGATGTTAGGCAAAGAATGCTATCTACACATAGATTCTCTCCATCAATATCAATCGGTAGCCTAACCTAGAAACATAGTTAGATGTTCAATGGTTAGGGAATGGCTAAATAACCTATGGTAATGAATAAAGTGGTATATTAATTGTGTCATATGGATTGACAAATATGAGTAATGCTAAGAAACATACAGAATTTGTTTGTACACGCCAATAGAAGATAGCAGAACTAGACCAATACACACAACTACTACAGTAATATGAATGAAAACATTAGGAAAAAGTAGGAGAACTCAAATTAAATGCAATTTAATCCTGGGCTTCAAGGACAAATGATACAACATGAAGACCCCTCTTAGTAGAAAGACAGGGGACTATACAGGTGCAGTGTTGCATCCACTGTTAGATATAGTGATTGTATCAGTAAATTTTAAAAGAAAGTATTGATGGTATAACAGGAAGTGATTATGTCATGAAAAACAAAAGTCAGAAATAAAACATTAAAAATATTTTTTAAAGAACTAGAAAAAATGTTTTTTTGTGTTCAAATGTTCTTATAGACTCATGAACAACATTTCATTTCAGTAGTGAAGAACTGATTATGCTAAGCAATGTTATGTTCCTAGCTGGATTGTGGGAAATTGCCAAATTACAGTTTAAAAGATGATTTCTTCTTTTATACCAATTAATGGAAGAAATTGAAAAACAAAAAAAAATACCTTATGGCAACAGCCTTTTTCCTACATTATGAAATGATAACACTCAACACAGTATCCAGCGCATAGTAGGGCTCAATAAATATTTGTTTGACCTCTAACCTCAAGAACTGCCATTTCCTCATTTCTTTAGGCATTTACAAAGTAATAGAATGAGAATATATTCAAGAATATAATCTCCCAATTTTGTTTCTCAATTCTCTCCTGCACCCCATACAATCCAAGACTGACAAGTCATAACAAAAGTGCTGTGTTAGAGAGAAAGTTTTAGTCTTTCTCCTCCTCCTCCCCCCAGTAACATCTCATGAACAGACTCATCTAATACTTGGAGACTGACTATACAACCTGGAGTGTGATGAGGGAGAACATATACACATTTTTAACTCCCCTGGTGCATTTCTAGGGTTCAGAATCCCAAGAAAAAGACATCACATCATTTAGAAAGTCTTTTAAGGATCCTAATGACACAGACACACCTTTCCTGAACTATAGAGTCTCACGTGGCTTGGTATTATTAGTATTATTAGCAACCTGCAGCAAGATTTATTTTCTCCTCTTTAACCCTTCCCCCCGCCCACATGCCACCCCTATATTCCCATAATAATGGTGTAACACAGTTCTATTTCAAATGGATAAATGGATCTTGAAATAATTTTGATTCTACCTCATGGCTCCTGGCCAGGGTGCTGAAAATAAACAAACATTAACCCTGCAACATGGTTAGAGTGATTTTTAAAATTTTGGTCTAATATTTTCATTTTTTTTCTGTTTTTACTGCAGAACACAGTTATATCCAATAGATCTTATAGGCTCTTTGTGTAAACAAACTCTTATTCATAGTTTGTAAGAATTCTGTAAATTACTAAGTAAATAAAATATGACTCGAAGACTCTAGAACCAGTTACCATATAAGCATCATCCTACATAACAGCAAACATTTATCTAATGCTTGCTAAATGCAAGTTAATGTGTTAAGCACTGAAGATACAAAGAAGTTAAAAGAGCACTATTCACTGTCTTTGAAAAAATATACAACCTAGTTGAGGAGGCAGGGCTAACATTAATAAAATGTCATATTGGTATAATTTTCTAGGGTTTACAAGGCTCTTTCCCCCGTGACACAAGTAAAAATGAAAGATAAGTTAATGAGGCCACATGAATGATATAGGCATCAAGTATTATGAAAGTTCAGAAAAGAATTATGCTAGACTATAGAGGAAGGAAGGCTTCTTTGAGGAGGAAGAACTTGGGTTAGGTCCTGAAGGATTTATTTAATGTTAATTTGAGTCAGAGTATGTCCCAATTGATTAGTTCCTTCCCTGATGTCTAAAAACCTGCTCAAGTCTCCCCTAACCTTGAAAACTGCTGCATAGAAATTCTTCTCCTTGAGTCTGGTACTAGCTTTTACCCCTTTTTAATCTCCTGAAGCCCCCTACAGAATCCCTGTTCCCTCTCTACAAGTAGAGGACTTAACCTCACACTTTGCTGTGTCAGCTGAGGCTATCAACTATGAGCCCCAATTCTATACTTCAAATCCCTTCAAGATCACCCCCCATTCTCTTGTCCTTTTTTCCAATCTTTGAGGAAGACATAGCTCTTCTCCTTTCTAAGACCAACCCATCATTTGTGTCTTTATGCTCACCCCTTTCCATCATCTTCAGGAGCCTGACTGTTTAATCATTACCCTTCTCTCATCTTTAATCTCAATTTATCTTTTTTGTTGCCTACAAACTTGCTTCATTCTCCCCTTTCTCTACAATCCAGTGTTTGATTTCTCCAGCCATATGTGTGTTCCCCTTTCACAGACATGCTCCTAGTAAAAATCTTCTCACTGCATTCTTTGCCTCCACTTCATTTTCCTCTTTTCAACCCCTTGAAACCTGTTGCCCAAACTTCAACATTGAGCTAAAACTGCTTTCTCTAAAGTTACTAGTAATTTAACAATCGCTAAAGCTTATGGATCATTCTCAGTTTCCATCCTTCCTGATCCCCCTGCAGCCTTTGACACAGCTGAGAACTTTGATCCTTGATACTGTCTCCTCCCTGGTAACCCTGCTAATCTCTGGTCCTGCTCCTATCTGCCTGATGGTTCCTTTTAAGTCTCCTTTGTTGGAATATCATTCATGTTCAAGTCAGCTCTTAGGTCTTCTTGTCTTTCTTTGCCTCATTTTACTTAGTGATTTCATCAGCTGCCATAGATTTAATTAACATCTCTATGCAAATGACTCCCAAATCAATATATCCAGTCCTAATCTACTGTGAACTCAAGGCTTATGGCCATAACTGCTTGCAGAAACTCTCTTCCATAGATATCTCAAATTGAACGTGCCCAAATCATTATCTTTAACCTCCACCCAGACCCCCACACTTCTACCCAATTTCCATAATTTTTTTGGCAGTACCACTATTCTTCTAGTCACCTAAGTTCATAATCGAACAAGAATCATCATCAGATTTCAACATTCCCTCAACCCTCATAGGCAATTACTGTTAGGACTTGTATATTTTGTGTACACAACATCTTTTCTATTTTTCACCTTCCAGTCCTGTTCCTGACCTTCCATGGACTTCAAAACCCTATTCTCTCTACTGCTGACACATCTTGGAACTTTCCTCAGTACTTGTGCCTTCTGACCCTAGAAAAGCCTACCACCTATATGGTTCAGTCACCTTGAAATATCCTACCCTAAGGCCTGCATCTCCTTTTCCCATTGGTGTAGCTCCTCCTGTAACTTCCATTTTATGGAAGGACCCAAGATGGCTTGCATACTTTTATTTCCATTCCAGCCTGGTTCCTGACTTTCTTTATGCATCAAAAACATGCCTTCATGCTAGTACCTTCACCCACCAACCTTTCCCCCTTCCAACTCCCTTTTGTGTATTGTCTTCTTCCATTGGAATGTAAGTCCCTTGAGGACAGGGACTTCCTTCTTTCTTTCCTTCCTTCCTTCCTTCCTTCCTTCCTTTCTTCCTTCCTTTCCTCCTTCCTTCCTTCCTTCTTTCCTTCCTTCCTTCTTTCCTTCCTTCCTTCTTACCTTCCTTCCTTCTTTCACTCCTTCTTTCCTTTCTGTTCCTAGCTCTTTACTTACATGGCCACTGACCTCATCACCTCTCATTTGGATGAATACGTTGGCCTCCCAACTGATGCCTTTGAATCTATTCTCTTCCCATCCATCCACAATAACAGCCAAATATATATTCCTAAAGCATAGATTTGGCCATGCCATATCTCTGTTCAAAAGACTTTGGCGACTTCCTGTCACTCTAGGGAAAAAAAAATGAACTCCACTGGATGTCAAGGAAGCCCTTCCAAGTTTGGCTCCAGACTTTCTTTCCAGATCAATTTCATATTCCTTTTCCACAACCATCTCACGTGCTAATTCAATTGTCCTATTTGTTGTTCCTAGTATATAACATTTAAAAAATTTTTAGGGGAAGAACTTCTTAATTTCTTTTTAAAAAATAGTACATCTCATTCTAAATTCCTTCTCTCTCCCTTTGCACAGACTGTCATCTAAGCCTGAGAAGTTCTTTCTCCTTCCCTGTTTCCTGGAGTCCCTACATTCAGTTCACATGCCACTTTCTACATAAGATCTTTTAGGCTTTACCCAGTTAGCATTCCTAATCCAAACTTCATGTTTTACATACATTCTGTAGTTACTTATCTATGAATAATTTTTCATACTAGTAGAATGTAAGTCCCTAATGAGAAAGAATTGATTACTTTTTTTTCTCATTGCTTAAAACTAAATGTTTATTGAATTGAATTTGGAGTAACAAGACATGAGTTCAAATCCTATCCTTGCTACTTACTATGTAACTCTAGATAAACCACTTCTGTCACTTTGGGAAAGATAGCATGATTTAGTACTTGGGGAATTGGGCTTAGAGTCATAAAGGCCTGGGTTCAAATCTTGCCTAAGATACTTACTACCTATGTATGATTGGCAATCCACTTAACCTCTCCATGACTCAATTTTCTCATCTATAAAATAGGAGGTTGAATTCAATGGCCTCAAAAGTGCCTTCTAGTTCTTTACCTACTATCCTACAATCTATGCCATATAAATTATGTTTTTAAAATATTTAAATGGTTCACAGATCTACTTAGGCATTCTGTGGAAGCTGTTATATATTTTTATGATTATTCAAGAAGAAGGATGTCACATCTTAAAAGTAAATGAAGGTGTGAATGTAAGGAGAATTTTGTTATCATTTTTGGAGTTTAGTTGTTCAAGGTCCATGGCCATGGCAATGTCTAGTTTCCAGGTGTTCGATAATAACTCCCACAATAGCCCCAAAGATTCTAGATAGTAGTTCCTAGAATCATAGTGACAGACAGTCCTACTGAGACTGCACCATGAGATATGGGGTGACATAATTGATATTTACTTAGCTTGCACAGAATGACAGTATCGCTAAAGTTTACTTGTGAGCTTAATGTTGGCAAGATGCCTTTTTCGTCTGTTGCTCTATAAAGTAAGTGGGCACTGGTCAGTGGGGGGAGACTACAGGAAACACATAGGGGAATCTGTGTGAACCTTGACTGGACCCTATCAAGGCTTGAGGGGATTTAGGGGAATGCACAAGTTGTGCTTGTCTCAATTGACCTCATCGATAGTTGATAGGGATAGTTGCCCCATTCTTCTCGCCAGCCTCTGAGAGAAGGGTGATTAGAGGATGCTGTAGGAGCTGGTTCTCCCATTATCAGCAACCTTTCTGAGAAGACTAGACTAGAATAAAGTAAGATTAATATTATTATTATTATTTTTGCTTTTTGGAGGGGGGAAGGCAGGGCAATTGGAATTAAATGACTTGCCCAAGGTCACATGGTTAGTTAGTGTTAAGTATCTGAGGCTGGATTTGAACTCAGGGCCAGTGAACTATTCACTGCGTCACCTAGCCGCCCCATAAAATAAGATTATTAACTCCTCTGAAGGTGTCTGCCTGTCTGACTAGATCAAGAGCGAACCTATTAGAGGCTGGAGTTCCAAAACTCAAAATGCCTCCTGTGTGTTATCTGCAAAACAAGATGAAAACTCTCACATTTTGAAACAGTGAACCATAAAATGAGTAAATTTTAAAATGACATTTAACTAGTATTTTAAAGCTTGCAATTCTAGCCCAGTGAGGTAGGTATCATCTCCATTTTACAGGGAAAAAAAGAATCTGAGTAACTGACATTTAAAGAAGACTTTAAAATTGGTATAATGGTTTTTACACACATACTTTTTAACTTCCTGACAACCCTGAGAGGTAGGTACTATAGATGTTATTCTTCCCATTTTACAGAAGAGAAAACCAAGGCTCAGAGAAGGTTAAAAGACTAAGGTATCATGTCTTGGAAATGTCAAGTGGTAGAATTTGAGCCAAGGACAGCCCGATTCCAGGTCTAACACTCTGCTAGGCCATGCTTCCTCTCAGAAACTAAAAGTCAAAGAGGTCAAATATCACAGTACACAGCTAGCAAATGGTGAAACCAGAATTTGGACACAGGCTTCTCCTAACTCCAAGTCAAATGTGTCTCACACGTTATGTGACATCTTTTTTCTATATCAGATATCCAAACTTGGTCTGAGACCAATCAATCAGCAAGTATTTTTTTAAAGTGCCTATTATATTTAAGGTACTCTGTTGACACCTTCTTCTCACGTGCCCCAGGGACACCTTAGAGCAGTGGTTCTCAACCTGTGGGTCACAACCCATTTGGGGGTTGAATGACCCTTTCACAGGGGTGACAGGGGTCGCCTAAGACCATCGGAAAACACATATTTCCGATGGTCTTAGGAACCGAGACACTGTTCCTCTACCCATCTCCAGGTGGGTCTGCCCACATGCAGATACACCCACATATGAGTATTAAAGGGTCACAGCATTAGGAAGGTTGAGAACCACTGCCTTAGAGGTCATTTTTTGGGTCAGTATGCTGATAGACCTTTGAAGGCAAATTATAGTTCTTAGAGCATAGACACTTGAAGCTACAGTAGAGGGCTGTTCCTTATTGTGGGAAGAGTCACCCAGTTTCTTATGTACTGAAGGCAGTAGTCAGGTTAAGATTTAAAATCACTCAGAAGTATTGTTCTACGATGGAATACATGCTTTGCTTCCAATCGATGTTCAAAATTGGAATGAACCCTTCAATCAATTCAACAAACCCTTCTTACCTAAACCCTTGTTTGCAGAAAGGTTGCAGCCTTATTCTTTGGTTTGAAGAATACATACTTTGTATTTCCAATAAAACGGATTTTTAAAAGGTTTTTTAAAAAAAGAAATAAATTTATTTAAGCTTATAATCTCCATGTTAAATTGTTTACCAGTATTTAACCTAAATTAGGTCATGGGAAAAAAATCGTATAGCTTTTTAAATAAATAAGTCTGAAAAGGTTGATTCGAAGGAACCATTACATTAGAATGCTTCAATATAAGAAGCTAAGGAGGAGGGCGGCTTGGTGGTGAAATGAATAGAGCACTGGCCCTGGAGTCAGGAGGACCTGAGTTCAAATCCAGCCTCAGATACTTAATACTTACTAGCCATGTGATCTTGGGCAAGTCATTTAACCCTAATTGCCTTGCCTCCCCCCCTCTAAAAAGCGAAAAAAAAAAAAGCTAAGGAGGGATTTGCAACTGAAGGAGAACCAGAAGATGTTTGTTTTAGAGAGAATATTAGCCTTAAAGAGAAGGCAGAGGGAAAGTGTGGTTTCCATTACACTGTGTGAATGAAAGACATTATGGCTTTTAGTAATGGTTAATAGGGAAAAAGAACATGATTTAAGAGCACCAGGAGTCTATTGAGAACAAACAAAGAGATGGCCAAAAGAAGGATGAACTTAATAGTTAACCTGAAATTAAGAGGCAAAACTAAACCATCTCTCTTTTCATTCTTGCTCTGGTTTTAAAAATGTGTTCTACTTGGGATTATGCAACGATCTCTTCATTTGACAAGTGAATTCCTTACTTTATAAATGGTCATGAGAGGCAATCTGGAGTAGTAGGACTATTGACTTTTGTGTTCAAGATCTGCCTCAGACATACTGGATATGTGACCCTGAGCGAGTCACTTAACTTTTCGTTGCCCAATCAGCTCTAAGACTCCAAGTTGCAGAGCAGGTGTATTTGGCGGGCATTTGCATGAAATGAATTAATTAATGCAAGATCTCCAAATTCGTACTGATCTAGAAAGATAAAATGCATGAACAAAAATGATTTTTGAAAACAAATAGAGCTATGGATAACAATTTATAATATTTTTGATATATTTCCCAATTTCAAAAGACCTTTCTTAGCAGTAGAATAGAAGAAAGCAAAGGCCTACTTACTAATTACTTGACCAGTCTATAGAAGTCATTCTCATTTTGATTTGAGAGACCTTATATTTCAAAAAATGAATGGATAAAGGTCCCATCTATATCTATCTACCAATTTTCTGTTGCAGCTATTACAAAGACAAAATAAAAATTCTAATTAGTGGTTAAAAAAGAATCATATGTAGCAATAGCATCAGTGACATATTTCAAGAAACTTGGTGCCCCAAATCAAACCCACCCAACACATAAATAATAATGTTAGTTATTATTTTATGAGTTATACATATGAAAATGATAAACAACTGTATCAATCAAGATCTGTGCATATTATGTTGTTTTTATCATAGATTTAAGAGTTGTTTGTGTTGTCATGCTAATTGTAATAAAGTGTGCATTAAGAAAATTATTTGCACAGATTGTTTTATGCAAAGTACGGGAGGTGTATGATAACTATTTTGCATAACATTTGTAAACCACTCTTCTAGGCTAACATTGCTGCATTAATCAATACATTTTAGGCTTGGTCAGCCAATCCATTCCAAATCCACTTAATTTAACTATAGCCCCCATATGCCCATTTTTTCTATTAACTGAGATAATATTTTCAAAGAGCCTTTAGCACAGAGCCTGGCATATAACAGGTTATATAAATGCTTCTCCTATTCCCCCTTCCTCCTTTCCTTTTCTCTTTTCCCTTTCCCCTTCCCCCTCTCCTTTTCTCTTTTCCCTTTTCCCTTCCCCCTTCTCTTTCCCTTTTCCCTTTCTCTTCCATGAAAGGGCTGATCCAATGTCTTGCTGAAACCCAGATACCTTGTACCTATCTTTGGTATTGCTTCAATCAGTTAGTCTAGTAATCCTGCCAAAAAGCAAACTGTATGTGTTTAGCTTGATGGTTTTGTTTTTTGCTTTTTGTTCTGCAATTGAGAGGACAGTGGGAAGGATAGATTATATTTTTAAAAGAAAACTAAAAACAGGAAAGCAAGGCATAATTTTTCTATACAGTTTCTTTATTTGTAAAATGGAAATGATAATGTTTGTACTATTTATAATGGGCAAACAGCCAAGAGATAAGAGCTGTCCTTAGTTAAATGAGATGATCATAGTTAAAGGACTGGAGGAAGAAGAGTTAGTTAGTCAAGGAGAAAAAGAAAGAACTATCAGAAAAAGGACTTATCCACAATACTGGCGCAATTTAACATGGGGATGCAAACCTGTTTCACAGAAGGATTGTTTAACTACTATTGACAAAGTGAATGAAATTAAAACTGTCACTCAAACACAAAGTGTAATTTTCCCCCTTTGTTTTCATGTGTTTCATTTAAATTTCTTTTCATTTTCTAATTTGCATAACCTAGGTAAGGTGTCATTATAATTTGTCAAAATGATAAGAAAATTACACATTCCAAAAAACTTGTGTGGAAACTCCATTAATGAAAATTGCCTGCAATTTTTTTTCTACAGTTGTAATAAAAGAACAGCATTTTCTTTCGATTTGGCACCTGGAAAAATGCACAAAGAGGTAGCTAATTTCAGATTTCTCAGGTTCAGAAAATGATCCATGGAAATAAGAAAGGTTAATCCATATCAATTCATTTCCCCTAGGTTTGCAAAACTAGCATTTGAGTTTCCTACAGGATGGTCATTAATTAAAACACATCTGCACTTTCATTTTTAATTAAAGGGAAAAGAGCTCACTCAGGTCAACATTTTGAATGGAAGTTGTTCATACTATCTCTGAAATGA
This sequence comes from Pseudochirops cupreus, assembly GCA_028627135.1. Classification (NCBI taxonomy): domain Eukaryota; kingdom Metazoa; phylum Chordata; class Mammalia; order Diprotodontia; family Pseudocheiridae; genus Pseudochirops; species Pseudochirops cupreus. The sequence goes on from CM053580.1 coordinate 446,882,635, forward strand.
GCAATACATCCAAGAAGGTAGTATTGTGATGAAGCAAAGGAGGAAAATACTTAAATAATAAGGGTACATGGCATGTTGACTTTGACTCAGAAGATGTAAACTTCAGTCCTGGCTCTGCCAATTATTAATTGTGGGACCTTCAGTCCTACTTCACCTCCTTTGGCCTCAGTTTCCTTCTCTGTAAAATGAGGAGGCCAATGATTTCTATGTTCCCTTATAGCTCTAGTATTCTGAGGCTTAATTCCCCTTGTAAAATAATCTCTACATTACTTATTGATTTTAAAATGAATTAACCAAGCAGATCTGCCAATAAAGGTGAATTTTCAAAGTACTTCAAAAGGCTTTGTGCAATATTTTATCGCAATAATACCTCACTTATCCAACAACTTCAATTATTTGAAACATAGATGAGAACCTATAAGGAAACATGCAAAGGTCTATGAGCAGTCAAAGCATATGCCACAAAGTTCGACAGCGAAGGTTAAAGATTTTACTCCTGAGAAGTCCTCATTCACTCCTTATTTTACTTTTGTTTCACACAAAATTCTAACAACCTTTGTTGTCTGCTTTCTCAACATACAGAAAATTATTGACAGCAAAATTAGAAAGGTGGGGTGACTGGGTTCTGCTTTGATAGACACACACACACACACACACACACACACACACACACACACACAAAGTAACCCATCTAACAGCAAAGAAGTAAAGAGAAAAATAATTTAGATCTCAAGAACTCTAGTATTAGTACTATTTTAGTAGCTTCAAAGGACATCTCTATTCTACAGCATTGGACAAGTAATTTTGATGCCTGTGATCTTGAGTTGTTAGAAAAAGACTACATAAATTATCAGGGTAGTGGACAGATAGAGCCCTGGGCCCATAGTCAGCAAGACTTGAGTTCAAATCTCACCTCAGGCACTTGCTAGCTAGGTGACCCTGGGCAAATCACTTCACCCCGTTTGCCCCAGTTTCCTCATCTGTGTTATATAGGTAGAGAAGGAAATGGCAAACTCCTCCAGCATCTTTGCTAAGAAAACCCCAAAAGGGTCAGACACAATTGAAAAATGATTAAACAACATATGAATTATGTTTTGCATACTACACCAAAAAGGCAAAAAGAGGTGCATGATACATTTCAGAATGAAATTTTCATTCAATATATTAAAAACAACAAATTTTAGAAGACAAAAGGGAAAAATTCAGTTTTTTGGGAAATTCATTCCTATGGACCAAATTATGCTAGATAATGTTGGCTCCATGAAGAATTTACTATATTAATATTATATTAATTAATACTATATTAATACTATATTAAAAATTTGTGTATCACACAAAATATTGTTATTCACAAAGTTATGGGGCTATGTAACAGCAAAAGGATGGAATAGCCAGCCCCAAAGAAAGCAACAGTATATTAAGCAGAACTATTTTAATCTTAAATTTCTAAGTTGCAGTCACAAAAGTTTCTGAGGACTGTGTTACAATAAATATCTCTCATGGAGAGGGAGAGGGACAGCTCAAGGCCAATGGCTAACCCTTAATTTTGGTCCATTGTTTTTGGTTCATGAATGAGAAGATGTAAATTGAGTAGAGGTATAAGCCATGGATTTTGTTACTCAAACTAAAGACACTGAAAGATTTAGAATAAGAAATAATGCTATCAGCCGCAAGTATAAAGTAATATTCATATATACGCAGACATAGCAAAACTAATACCACATATAACCTTCACATCTATTTGAATGTGCTCCTACATTAAACTTATCTAAAGTGAAAAATCTATCATTCTCATAAAGATAACTTTGCTGGCCGAGTGCTAAAAAAGCAATGTTATTCTCTTTTCCATTATCCCTTACTTGCTTTGTTTGAAATAATATAGTAGGAGTTTTATTAAGTGTATTATGATAAACAGAGGAAATGATGTGAAGGGTGAGAAAAGCAGGAAGTTCTAACAGCTTCTATTCCAAAATCTGCCAGAGAGGAATGTCTACCAAAATCTAGGGAGCTATGGTAGGCGGGTTTTCTCCTGCATAATATTTCCATATGGTGTGTTAAATATCAAAACTTTTACATCACACATAAAAGTAGTTTCACATGTATATCTCAATTCATTTTGTCTCCCTCCTCTCACCCCCACAAAGATAATGAGGTAGGGGGGGCAGCATGGTGTGTTGGAACGATTACCAGATTTGGGATAAGAGTTCAAATCCAGTCTCTGCTATTAACCAGCTAAGTGATTTAGGGCAGATCATGTCACTCCATTTTCCTTATCTGTAAAGTGAAGGGGTTGGATTAGTTGATTGTAATATTCTAATTCCTAAAATGCCAGGGCAGGCAGGTATTATTCTTCCCATTGCAGATTAGGTAACTGAGTCCCAGAGAGACTAAAGGAATCAATCAGCCAATTGTGACAGAGCCAGTAGTAGAATCCAGGTCTCATGATTTCTGGCTCTTCACTGCTAATTCTATTAAGCTATCCATAAACCTTTAAGTGGTCTCTGGATAGATTTCATGTGATCCATGGAGTTGGATGAGAAAGATCATATCTTTTTTCCACCTATAATTGTAGGTCTTTTTGTATTTTGATTTCCTATGTTTTTTATGCATTTAAAAACATGAATCTAAGGAATCCTTAGGTTTCATCAGACTGTCAAAGGGGTCCATGACACAAAAAAGATTGGGAATCCCTGAATTAGAGCATGGTCCAGTTGAGTAGTATTTGACAGTTTATCATTATTGAATAGAAAATTAAGAGCAACTATAGTTTTTTAAATTTTGGTGTTTTTTTTTTGCACATTAGTCAAGTAAACTACCTGCAATGCAAAAGAAATATTTTCCTTTTCTGAGATGATAGCTTTCTGTAGTCAAGTCCAATAGGCAGTCTTTACCCATGATGGGATCAGTTTCTCCGTCAATCAATTTGTTTTTTTTTTTTTTAATCAAGTCAGCCAAAAACTAATTTTAGCCAATTTTTTCTGGCTGAATTGAATTAACTCTGGTTGGTCTGGTGGTATAGCAGTTCAGAACTGAGCTCATCTTGCCTCTTAACTACTCTTCCTGCTCAGGTGGCTTAGTAAATAGAGTGCTGGGCCTAGAGTGGGAGAGACCTGAGTTCAGATTCAGTCTCAGACACTTAGTAGCAGTGTGGCCCTAGGCAAGTCACTTCACAGCTGTCTCTCAATTTCCCCAATTGTAAATGAGGATAGTAATAGCACCTATCTCTTAGGGTTGTGGTGAGAATCAAATGAGATAATATTTGCAAAAAGTGTTTAGCACAGTGCCTAGCACACAGTTGGTATTTAATCAATGCCTTTTCCTTCTGTCCAGAGTTGTTAAGCACACAGCACTACCAAGGGAAGCCTGAACCAGACTGAAATGTAATTGGAAAATATGTAACAAAATAAATAATACTCTAGAACACAGATAATGTTAATACATAGTTTTCTAAGTTAACATGTGACCCGCATTGATCTTTATGGATAGTTAAATGCTTTCTCTCCTCCTCCCCTCTCCCTCCAGTGAGTCTGACACTTCTGCTCTGTCCTCCTCACTGAAATCTTTACACAGTTTCCAAAGTATTCTTTCCAATGTACCTCTCTGGTCATGTCACTCCTCTACTGAAAATTTAAAAAAAACAAACAAACCAAACCAAACCTCCATACTTTAGCAGTTTCTCCATTACCTAAAAAATCGAGTATCACCTCTATGCAAGTTCCTCCACAATCTGCCTCCACACCACTTCCCCTCATAACACTCCCTTTCATGTACACTATTCTATATTGCTTCCAAATTTGTACCGCACAGGAGAGTGGAAAAGAGTGCTTTTAATTAAGAAGGCCTAGGTCCAAATTACAGCTCTCTCTCTTATTACCCGTGGAGCAGCTACATGGTATGGTGCATCGAAAATCGGGCCTGGAGTCAGGAAGACCAGTTCAATTCTGTCCTCAGACACTTACTAGCCATGTGACCTTGGGCAAGTCATTTAACCCTATTTGTCTCAGTTTCCTCATCTGTAAAAAGAGCTGGAGAAGGAAATGGCAAACCGCTTCAGTAGCTTTGACAAGAAAACCTCAAATGGGGTCATGAAGAATAGGACAGGACTGAAAAAGTGAACAATGAAAACAGCTCACTACCTATGTGACCTTCAGAAAGTCACTCAACCTATCTGGACCTTAGTTTCCTGTCTAAGATGAATGGACTGTATTAGATGATCTTTCAGGTCTTTTTTCAGCTCTAGATCCTATGGCCATTCCCTGTTCTAGTATTGTCTTTCTTTGGTTTCCATGACTGTTAATTTTATTCTCCATATCTGGAACATACTCTTCATCCCTGTTCTCATCTCCACGTCTTAAAATTTCTGCCTTCCTTCAAAGTCCAGGTATTGTGCTACTTCTTCCATGAAGTCTTTCTTGATTCCTCAGTTGAAAAGCTTTCTCTCTTCACATTTCCCAAGATTTTTTGCTGGCCAAACCTTTTCCAAGGCAAGTTACTTGTGTAAACATTTTACCTCTCAATTAGATTATAAGCTTCTTGAGGACAAGATCTGTACCTTAGTTCATCCTTGTATCCCTAGTGTCCAGCACATGGTAGATGAGAACTGGATGTGTTTGTTTAATTGTGGGAAATATTCAACATATTAAAATTGCTTAATATTAATATCAAACAAATAACTGGACACAGATGTCCCAAATGGACTTCTTCCATGTGGAAATATATCTGTTATCTTAGCACAAATGGCATAAGATCAACTTGGATATTATTTAATGTAATGTTTTAAAAACATAAAGTATGCCAATTAATGTTGTTAAAAAAAATCAGATTCAAAGAAAGATAATTCTCTGCAAGAAAATTCCACTAAGTAAAGTTTTGTAGTTAATTAGGAATGATATATTTGTCTGTCTTTGAGGAGTACCAGCAGGAAGGGGAGCTTTAGTGGTGAACTTCCAGTGGTTAATCTTCTTCTGGAAGGGTCATTAATAAGATTTTAAAATACAAGGCAATATTTAGGAAGAAATGTTGACGCTAGCAGCTGGATCAAATCAAACTGCTAAGAAGTTTGTCACAGGATGACAATTACTATCCTTACTACCCATAACAACAAAAATGTGAAAACAAAATTAGAATACTTGTTTCTATGATTTGCTCTTTGATCTATCCATTTATTCAGTATTATTTTTCTAAGTCTCCACTTAGATCATCATCTTGGACTCACATTTCCTATATTTCCTATTTTTTACTATATTATTGTTTATAAAGAATATGTTATTATGTCTACCTTTTTACATTTGTCTGTTTCCTTGATGCCCTAAACTGCAACTGACTTCTTATTTGAGGATCTGATTTACTTGTACTGAGGCTCTCTCGGCTTCACTATTAGTGGTGCTGTGTTTGTCCCCAAAGCAGCCACTAATGTGAATCTATGACACTCAGTCCCCTAGAAACCTTTTTTCTATCAATGTTTACTTGAATGTACGCATGTCTATTTTCTGGCTGGAACGTTTGGTCCTTGATATCTGGCAGCTTGGCAGTGTGCCATTTGCTTGGCTCTAGAGTGTACTATGGGATGACAAAAATAGGTGTGTTCCTTAAAAATCGCTATGGGTCATTCAGATCTAAAAACAAGAATGCTTAAGAAGTGGGACCTGTTTGGAAAGAAAAAAAAGTCACAAAACAAACCTGAGCTGATGAATCAGATAGACTAGTGGGAGATTATTCTTATTACAGAAAGGCTTCACCATATTCTACTTTTAATATTGGTTTTCTTCAGGGCTTTTAAAATAAGATTTCTTTAAAAAAGTTTTTTTTATGAACATATCTGTTGTATAATGTCAGGCATATTGGCATACTCATATAAACATCTGCATATATGAGCATATACATACAGAGTAATTTCCTTTCAAGTGAGATGGCGCCTCTGAGTTAGCAAATGGAACCAAACCCTTGAGAGGTAGAGGGAGAGCTAAATGAAGGGAACAGATTGAGAGAATCGCATACACTCATTATATCAGGAATAATTCCACTGGAACTCTGGGGCCGGCACCAAAATGACGGTAAAAATTGACCAGAGCCTACATGGCGACTCTGCAAGTGGGCCCAAGCTTGTTGATTTTTCCCTTTTCTTTCCTTAAAAATCCAAACAATTTCAATAGAAAATGACACCTGCTGCCAGAGAATGCTAGCTTAGGGAGAAATTCTGTGGAAGGTGTAACTCACTAATTATCACTGTCTCTAACTTGTTTTCCCCTGGAGAAGTGATGGACAGGGATGGCATCCACAAGAGTGAAGGGAAACATGATCCTTTTGGTTCCTTATTATAAAATAAACAGAGCACTTTCTTTGCACCAGTCTAGTTCCCAGACCACAGACCAGTAGGAAGCATGGCAACTCTAGCACAGTAATGGTTTTCAAACATCCAGAGGCTGTAGAATGTCTCTGCATTGTTTGCTGTGCTATTTTTAGGGCCGGCCCTGCAGACAACTGCTTAGATAGACTTAATGAAACTAGTGCAACTACCAATCCTTTGTAATGTACCTCTGGTAGTGAGCCTTGGGAACTCCATGGAAGGCACTGAAATGGCTTAGAGCAATGCAGAAAGTTGCTGCTTATATATGATATGTGCTACACCCCAAGGAATCCTGGGAACATCAAAATGGTGCCATTTTTCAAAAAATCAAAATCTGAAACAAAGAAGTAAGTTTTCAAGAAGAAATAAGAGGCTCCAAGGCATTCTTGAATTTACCAAGTGCCACGGACACAACCTTAGATTGCTCTGGATGGCCTGGAGACATTTGCTTATCTAGGGAACTCTATGGAAGAAGTCTTTTTGTTCGCCTGGGAAGCCAGAGAGCTCTGTGAGAGAAAGATTGGGATTGTTCAGCCTCTGCCCTCCTTCATATTCCCTCCCTTCATCTAGAACTCTGGAGAATCAAGCAGTCCAAAGTCATGGTTACATAATCTGCTGCCTTCATCTTAATCTTTATTGCTAGAATAATCTGAATCCTGATCCCTATATTAATTGTTCTGAACCCTAAACTCTGGACTATGAAACATTGAATCTGGAGTTACTATAGAATGAATGAAAAAAGCATTTATTAAGTACTTATTATATGTGGTAAGCACTGTACTATTTGCTGAGGACACACATCCAAAAGAGAAAATAGTTTCTACCCTAAGGAAATTAGATTTTCTAATCAAGGGAGCAGAAATATAAAGCAGAGTGGTAGCCAGGGAGGGATATTTTGGTTTGGAAAGGTACAGGGATGATGAATGGAGCCAAAGGAGAAAAGACTGCCATACTCTTCCAGTCACAATGGCAGTAGTGACTTAAGCATGGCTCCAGAATTGTAAGGAGAAGTTACATTGTGTGGTAAGGCAGCAGAGAATCTTGTGGTCCTCACCCATCCATAGAACTCTCTTTAAAATGAAGGCATGCAATTGTGATTCCCACTGTTGTGGGATGATAGATGAACAAAGCCTATGAACACTTTCTTGATTCCAACTTTTTAGACTTTTTGTCTTTTTTAGAAAACCTATGAAAAAATGTTCTTAAAAATTCATGTTTTCTAAAATCACATTCATCACCACGTCTTTTTTTTTAACTTTTCTTTCAATGTAGTAAGCAGAAATAGTTGCAGAAAAAGGAAAGATGTTAATTTGACAGGAAAAAAATCATGATTTCCACTTTCTTTATCAATGCTGAATCTGGGTTACAAAAGGGTCTCTTATAGGATCTTTTAAATATGCCATAACTAGGTAAGTCCTGATATATTGTTCAGCTTCTGAAGTCTTCCAAAGGTGTTTGCTAAATTAGCTTGTAAAATTTCTCATTGATAAAGCTGTACTTTGATGGAATTGGCCTCTCTTTATTTGAATTTGTAGAACTCTCAAAAATAAGAGAGGTATATTGGACTTAGTAGATCTCAAGTTTTCTAAGTTTCATCTTTCACCATACTGCAGTGACATGACTATAAAGTTCTTTTGGACGACTTGTCTCCCCATCTCTCATGTCTGTAAGACTAGAACTTCACCTAGTTACAGCCATGAGTAGTATATGATATGTTTTCTGGATTTAATCATCAGCAGTTTTTGAGCGAGCTTATGCAACCTAATTAAAAAGAACTTCAGACAGCAGAAGAGACAGTGCGGGTGGAAGAAAACTGTAGCCCAAGTCCTTATTGGCAGAAGCCATTTAAAAGAGTTTTCATTTTCATCAAAGAAATTACACTAGTTTATACATTTCCCGCATGTTTTCCATAAGAACAAAACAAAACAAAAAAAACAAAAAGATGACTTCCTAGGTGGATTGAGGTTGAAAGTTGTAAGATTTTCGTATCAGACTGTTCTTATGCTAAGCAGAAACAGACATACACCTACTTAAAATTATGGCCATCCCCAAACCTTCATTTTTCATTTCCCTACCCACTTCAATCTAGAACATGGTATATCATATTGGCTGCCATTTTCCTCATAGGAACATGGTATATGCAAAGTTGGGTGATCACATAGCTCTCATGGAATGATGAAAAATTTGGGCCAGTGGAATCAAAGCCCTGTGAATTCTAACTGAGGAAAGGGATTATCACTGTCTCACACACACACACACACACACACACACACACACACACACACACATACACACAGAGACATACATGCACATGCAATCACACACATACCCTCCTTTAAAATTGTATAACAACAACCTCTCCCCAAACCCTCTGCATCTGGTTTAGTCCTTCTCAAAAGACGCAAATTCATAATACAATAATTGCCATCAATTAAGAAGGTCATATTTAATACTCACGATGAGATTTTGGTCTCACTACAATTCATTGGATTCCCTTAGTGTGAGGGAGGAAAAAGATGCCATCTGTAGTCACTATATACATTTCCACAGCTGTGACAGCCAAAAAACAAAAACATAAACAAACCTCAAACCCCAGACTATCTCCTCTACATTGGTGCTCTTTGCAGTGTTCCCTGCTGTGGTCTGAAGCAGACTGGCAACCTTTTTGGATTAGTCAAACTGCCCTGGCTGTGAGCTTAACTCATTTGTGGATATAATTTTCTTAGCAACTCTCCCTGCTGAACATCCAAATCTCCTCTGTGAGCTGTGTGGATTTAGAATGTGCCTCACAGCCATACTGAGGGGGATTTCATTCTGAAATTCTTTGGGGTCTTTTGCTGTGGTAGTTTAAATGTCTTTTTTTTAAACATGAAAGCAGACAGAGAGAGCTAAGATTGTGAAGGGATGCTGCTGAGTCATGCATAGCCACAATCTTCCTCCCAGAAAAAGGAAAGGCCCAGGAGAGAGCTTTTTATACAACTCACATATCCTGCAGGTTTGGGGGATGGGACAAAATAGATTGCTGAGGAAAAGGAATGAGTAGGGTGTATTATGAGTGAAATTCTGAATTATCAAGTGCAGAAAAGTAGACACCACACAAACCAGTAGCGTGTGAAAGGTAAGAAATAAGAAAGAAGCCCACCGTGCTTAGAAAACTATTGTGTAAAAAGGGTAGGGATGAAACCACTCCACACCATTTTAGTTCTGATAACTTAAACTAGTTAAGAACACGCTTTGTTCACTCAGTCAAAAGACTTTAGACTATGTGTGAAACATCTGTGAAAAGTATTTGATGTGAAATGATGCCTGTAAAAAGAGGTCAGTTTCAATGGGCTGTGAGATTTCATTATGCCCTCTGAGTAATGTATAAAAGCATCCCCTTAACTGGAATGGGAAGAACTGAAGGGAGTATGAAATTTTAACTGAAACCCCTGAGAAGGAACTACCCAGAAGGGAAGGAGAGGCCTCCCTCTTGGCCTTGGCCAAGTCTCTATCTCCTTCCCATTTGGCCAGAGGAGGACCTCTTTGAACCTCTCTTTCCCTTCCCATCAATGTCCTAAATGGTGTCCATAGATCAGCTGGGAGGAGTGTTTGCATGAGGAGCAAAAGACAGGCAGAGAAAATCTGCCATGTTTGGGGGCAGTGAGTTACCCCTCTTCCACATCTGCTTTCTAACTTTGAGCCCACTTTCCCCTAGGCTTTATGTGAACTTGTGGGACAGTATGTTAAAGCCTTTGTGGGAATATTTCATACTAATTATTTTTATTGTGTCACCTTAATAAATACCCCTTTCTAAAAGCTACTTAAAGCCGGCTAATTGATTATCAATTGATAATCTTAGGTATTATCACATTGGTGGAGGTTTAAGACAACGCCATTAGAGGATTATTCTTGACCTGGGGGAAGAAGGGAGTTGAAGGAGAGAGAGAGAGACATATTTTTAAAAATACAACAGAAGAAATTTCTTTTCCCTGAGGAAGGGTTGTTTTTAAAAACATACTCCTTATCCCATATTCCTGCTGCTAAATGTCAGCTCAGCAGCTTATTCCTCCAAAACTGTGCCTTCATCCCTTCTCCATGGCTCCTTAAGGGTTCCTTTCCTACTTGCCTCAGCCAAGAGCCAAGAAGTTATCTCAAAACCCTGAAAGAGTATATCTTTGAAGAATACATTGACTTGAACAATCGGTATTGGGGCTGCTTTCTCAAATGAGTGGCAAATCTATCAGAGGACTGCTGGTGGATCTGGCAGTGAACTTTAGGTGAGAGGAAGCCCAGGGCATCTCTTAAACTGACTGCCTTTCAGGAGAACGGGATCATTAAAAAAAGAGTTACTTTTAACCTTCAAGGTTTACTCCTACGGGGATGGGGAACTGGTGACCTTGAGGCCACATGTGGCCCTCTAGGTCCTCAAGTGGTCAAAGGGCCATACTTGAGAATCTGGAGGGCCGTGTGAGGCCTTGAGGCCTCCGGTTCCCTACCCCTGAATTGTGAGGAGGACATATTGCCAGTCTAGCTCTGGAAACTCAATTTATTTGTGAGAGTAGGAGTTGGGATAAGAATACCTCCAGAACTTACATGGGCTATGAGTATTTGCTGTTGGTATACTGCGATTTCCTTTCAAGAATCTTGAGCCTCCTAAGAATGTAACTAGGAGAAAAGTGCTAAGGGAATGTGAGAGTCAGTTGTAGACAGAAGAGGACTAAAGAATTAAGTCTAAAACCTATGTATGTGGCCCCTGATCCCCTTTGCTAAGCACCTTGACAATGAACCTGATCATATGATATTCACCGTGGGAAGCTGATAATAAAATCTGAAGACTCAGTAAATTCTGGGCTTGAATTTGGGTTTCACTATAAACTTGGAACTCTGAAACCTCTAAAATAATTTCTTCTTTCATCAAATATTCAGATTCCTGAGAGATAACATGATGAAGGCAATAAGACACCCTGGAAAGAGCCCTCTATTTAGAGACAGAGAATCTGGGTTCAAATCCTGAGACTTAGTTACCTCATTTGTTCAATGAGGGGGTTGAACTGGATAGTTTCCGAGGTCCAGCAATGATGATATGAAGAGAAACAAAATGAATTCTTGCTCTTAAGGAGGCAATTCATAGCAAACCAGACAGCTCACTGAAAAATACAGTTTTTCAACAATTCGAAAGAAATGAAAACTTCAGGAAAAATTTTTTTAACAATGTTAAAAGTGAGGTTAGAGATCAAAAGTTCTTATACTTAGGCAATAATCTTGACAGCTCAGTATTTCTAATTTGCTAGCAGTCTGTGTTTTCTATCTTACATAATAAGTACAAGTTAGCCTGGCCTAGAGGTTAGTCAGACACCTGAAACCAGCAGCAGTTGCAATGTCTCCTCCCTCACTCCTGTCTTGTCTTAGGAGGCAGCTAAGTGTTTGATGGAAAGCTGGACCCAGAGTCAGGAAGATTTGAATTCAAATACAGCCTCAGAAACTTTCTAGCTGCGTGACCTTGGGCAAGTCACTTAACCTTTGAATAATAACTACCTCACAGAGCTGTTGTGAGGATCAAATGAGATAATATTTGTAAGGTGCTTAGCATTGTGCCTGGCACATAGTGGGTGCTTAATAAATGATCATTCCTTCCTTATGGCACAGAGAAAGTAGTTTGAGTAACAGGCAAAATTTCTAGAACACATAAGGTATATTTAATTTGAGGGAAGATTTGCTTTTAACCCTAAAATGTCATCATACATAATACTAATAACATTTCATACGTATATAGCAACTTAAGGTCCCTAAGATCCTTTGCATACACTATTTTATTTGCTCCTCACAATAACCTTATGACGTAAGTATGATTAATTAGCTTCACTTTATTCAATCTTTTTCAATTGTGTCTGACTCTCTGTGACTCTATTTGGAATTTTCTTGCCAAAACATACTAGAATAGTTGGCCATTTCTTTCTCCAGCTCATTTTACAGATAAGGAAATGGAGGCAGAATTAAGTGACTTGTCCAAGGCCACACAGCTAGTTGGTGTCTGAGGTTGGATTTGAACTCGGGTCCTTCTGACTCCAGGACCAGAGGCACTCATCCATTACACCACCTAGCTGATCACCCCCATTTTATAGGCAAGGAAAGTGAAGCTAAAAGAGGTTAAGTGATTTGGCCAATGTCACGAATGGGATTTGAACTCAGGATTTCCTTACTTCAAGACCTGTACACCATCTACCATGAGCCAGGATAAACCCTAGGATCCTAGATTGAAAGCTGGAAGGACCATTAAAGGCTATTTAATTCAACCCCTCATTTTATAGATGAAGAGACTGAGGACAAGAAAATTTAAGTGATTGGGCCAAAGTCACAGGGGTGGGATTCAAACCCAAGGCCTCTGACTCCAAATCCAATGCTCTTTATGTTATACCACATTGTCTTTCTAGAGAATAGCTCTTATGTTCCCCAATGCTAGTATTCACATTAGAGAAAAGAAGAAATGTCCAGTTTGAATCAAATTATTTCTTTTTCATGTGAAAACCTCAAACTAGGTGTTGAAAAATTTTGTTTTTTGTCTTGTTTTCTGAATAATTTAGTCCTAATATCTATTTGGACAGCTACATGGCGAATAGAGTGAATGGAGTCTATAAGTCAGAAAGATTCTTCTTCCTACTTTAAATCTGGCCTCAGATACTCATTAGCTATGTGACCCTGAACAAGTCACTTAACCCTGTTTTGTCTCAGTTTTCTTATCTGTAAAATGAGCTGGAGAAGGGGATGGCAAACCACTTTAGGATCTTTGCCAAGAAAACCCCAAAGTCCGACAATGACTGAAAATGACTGAACATTAAAAACAATCTCTACTTGATTAATCTCATTTCAAGGTAACGATAAAAAGGTTTTTTTTTTTCCCACTTCCCACTTTGAGATTGTTTTTCCTCCAAGAGATACATTCTTCTTTTTGCACAAGGTCATATTTGCTGTCTTTTACCTGATAATAATGGCACTGAGGAAAGGTAAAGTTAAAATACAACCTGTTCTATTTCTAAGGGAGCGCAGAGCAAGTACTTATAGTGGAAGAAAGAATCCAGGTGGGAGTGATCTAATAGCTGGGTGAAATGAGGAACGGAGAAGAAAGCACTGGTGATACAAGTATCATATTAATGAATTGATGAAGGGACAGACATTATAGCTTGACAAAGGGCTGGAGCTACCAGGGTAAAAGCCCAGGCAAGAAACTACTTAATTCTTGACCTCTCAGAGGCCTTTTCATTTTCAATGAAAGGCTACATTGTTCACAGGAGCCCTGGGGCCTGAAAATTATTGCTGGGATATCTGAGATTCTTAATGAAAATATCAGAAAGCCTGGAGGCTCTTGACAGTAATATGAATTTTAATGGTGAAAGTTTCCCAACTGGGACTTTTACTTTTCTTTGCAATTTTAAAAAAGTCTAAATTTTTGGAGGGGTTATATTTCAATTTAAAAGTAGTAGTTGTGTAGTCATGCCCGACTCTTTGCAACCCCATTTGGGGCTTTTCTTGGCAGAAGGGAGTGGTTTGCCATTTTTTTCTCCAGTTCATTTTACATATGAGGAAATTGAGGCAAACAGTAAGGTTAAGTGACTTGCCCAGGGTCACACAGCTAGTAAGTGTCTGAGACCAGATTTGAACTGAGGAAGATGAGTCTTCCTGACTTCAAGCTAGGTACTCTACAGCCTATGTCACTAGCTACCTTTTGAGATTACCTTCTTTTTAACACTTGTCTCTTGTACATATAATTGTTTGCATGTTGTCTCAATAGAATGTAAGCCCCTTGAGGGTAGGGCCTATATTTTTGCCTTTCTTTGCATTCCTAGCTCTTTTCACAGAACCCTTGGGTCGCATGAGAGATACTTAATGAACTGGTGACTAAACTGACTGATTGATTTTAGGGAGACAAAGATTTAAGTTCACTTAACATTACTGGTATTTAAGACAATCCACCTGCTATTGAAACTTAATAACTTAATGGAAATAACCTATATGTAACTGAATTTTGGTCAGGGTCCAATTCTGTGGGTCCAGTTTCTAAGGGTATGCTGTCATTTGGGCAAGACTGCTAAAATAGAGTTAAAATTAGGAACAGTGCCTAATTAAGCCTGAATCATTAAGTTCTATTTCTGCTTTTGTAGTAATAATTAAATTGATTATAAGATCCTTGCGGTGAAATGTCTAATTCATTTTTGCATTCCCCAGATGGACTATGGTGCTTTTTGTATGGCAGGCACTCAATACATATTTGTTGAATGGGTAAATGAAAGACACATTTTAACTTCTGGAAAAACAGAAATTATGGAGGATTTACTTATTGTCAAAGTTATCCATGTTTTCCACATTATTTGATGTTTTTTAGGGTCAGTTAAAAAATCCTTTCCTTTTAACTAGGAATTTTGGCTCTTTGCTATTGTTGCATGGTTGACTTTCTAGGGCCCTCTATGTATACAGCTCTTGTTTGACCAGTGCAATGGATGGCGTCATGATGCCAGTTTCTCCAAGCTCCATATATGAACCAGAAATAGAAGTAGGTTTTAAACAATATGTGTTTATGTACTATCTTCCCAATGTGATAGAAATTATGTAGTTCTTCATACATTTTCTCACATTTCTCCCCCTTCAAACTCTGTTGAGTGCTTAACCTGGAGTCTGAAAGACCTGAGTTTAAATTTGACCTCAGGTTACCTGCTAACTGTGTGACCCTGGGAAAGTCACTTACCTGTTCACTGCCTCAGTGTCCTCATCTGTAAAACGGGGAAAATGTCTCCCAGTGTTTTTGTAAGGATAAAGGATGATTTTGTTCAGTCATGTTAGTTCAGTAGATGTGGGAAAACAACAAAACAACCAAATAAAACCTTTAATAATTGGTTTAAATCTTTGATGAATAATTTTAGCTAGTATGTATAAAGAGCTTTAAGGTTTGCAATTTACTTTTTAATATTATTCCATTTTATCCTTATCATTAAGGAAATTGGTCTCTAGTTTTCTTTCTTTCTTTTTTTTCCTCACCCTTTCCCTCTTTTATGTGACATAATTTTCCCCATTCTTCCTTTCTCTTTTTCCCTTCTTCTAGGATATTACTTTTTCTCACCAATCCATTTTTTAACATCATCCCAATGTAATTGAGTTACTCCTGTGCCATCTGTCTGCGTAAAATCTTTCTATGCCCTAGTAATGATAAAGTTATTAGACGTTACATGTATCATCTTCCCATAGTGAAATTTAAGCAATTTAACCTTATTGAGCTCCTTTTGATTTATTTTTCATGTTTATCTTCATATGATTCTCTCGAGGCTTGTATCTGGAAGTAAATTTTCAATTCAGCTCTAGTCTTTTCATCAGGAATGCTTGAAAGCCTTCTATTTCATTAAATATTAATTTCTTCCCTTGAAGGATTATACTTAGTTTTGCTGGGTAGATTATTCTTGGTTATAATCCCAGCTCTTTTACCTTCTGAAATATCATATTCCAAACCCTCTATTCCTATAACATAGAAGATGGTAAATTTCTGGAATCTAGCCCAATTGAGGTTCTTTCTGGTTGTTTGAAGTGTTTTCTCTTTGATGTGGGAAGTCTGGAATTTGGCTATTGTATTTCTGGGAATTTTCATTTTGGGACTTCTTTCAGGTGGTGATTGGTAGGTTCTTTCAATTTCTATTTTACCCTCCAGTTTTAGAATATTTGGATGGTTTTCCTTGGTCATTTCTTGGAATATGATGTCTAGGGCTCTTCCTTTGATCATAGCTTTCTGGTAATCCAAAAATTGTTAAATTATCTCTCCTCAATAAATTTCCCAGGTCAGTTGTTTTTCTGATGAGATATTTTACATTTTCTTCTATTTTTTTTCATGCTTTTGACTTTGTTTCTTGATGTCTCATGAAGTCACTAGGTTCCATTTGCCCAATTCTAATTTTTAAGGAATTTTTATTTGGTGAACTTTTGTATCTCTTTTTCCATTTAGCCAATTCTGCTTTTTAGGGAATTATTTTCTTCAATATTTTTTATAACTCTTTTTACCAAGATATTAATTGCCTTTTCATAATTTTCTTCTTTTGCTGTCATTTCTTTAACTTATTTTTTTCTCTGCCACTCTTATTTGAGTTTGAAAACCACTTTTTTTTTTTTTTAGCTCTTCTAGGAATTCTTCTTGGGCTTGTGTCCAATTTACCTTCTTTTTCTTGAGGCATTGTTTATAGCTGTTTTGACTTCATTGGTTTTTTTTGAGTTTATGTCTTGATCTTCCCTATCACCATAGTAGTTTTTTATAGTCAAGTACTAGAGTTGTTGTTTGCTTATATTCCAGACTATTTCTTGATTCTATTGGACTGGACTCTGTTCCCAGCATGGAGAGAGAGGGCAACTCTCTCAAACTTCAGTTTTTTCCCCCAATTCTATTTCCAGAGCTATCTCTGGGTGTTTGGAAATTTTCGGTGCTTCCTAGGTAGTGGTATCTCAGGAAAGGTGTGGCCACTACTCTCCTGGTTCTTATCCAAAAAGGGTCCCTGATCCCTTGGGATTGCAATCAATATTTCTCATCAGGGTCCCTACTCCCTTAGGACTGTATGTGATATTATTCCTAAGGTCCCATGATCCCTTGTTACTGAAAGTGATACTGCTCTTCAGGGCCCCTGTTCCCATGTGACAGAATTATTCCTCTCTGCCTTTGAACTGTGACCCAGAAGTACATATACATATGCTTATGTAAAAGCATATATACATATATAATATATATATACACACACATATATATACGTATGTGTCTGTGTATGTATGAAATCTGAGGCTGAGAGCCTAGGGTCAGGCAGGATAGGGAAGTTGTGGTCTAAAGCTCCTTGACCTTGCTCTCTACAGTGAACTAGGGTCAAAAAAAGTGGAAGTGAAAACAGCTCACTAAACACAGAAATACCAGTGTGATATGGCAGCCAAAAACACTAATGCAATTTTAAGTTACATTTCAGAGAGTCCTAGCTTCCAAGAATAAGGAGGAAGTTGTAGATCTAGGTGTATTCTGAATGCGTAATAGATAGAGTCATGGATTTGGAGAGATGGAGGCCTGGGTTCAAATATTGTTCTTGATGTTTCCTAGCTGTGTGATCCTGGGCATGTCACTTAACTTTTCTGAGCCTTGGTTTCCTCCTCTATAAAATGAAGGCATCAAATTGGATGGTCTCTAAGGTCATTTCCAGTTCTAAATCTATGATGCTATAAAGTAGGCTCTCCCCATAAATGGGTTATGTTTTATTTACACCACTCCTAAACATTAAGCACTCAATTAAGCCTGTCTGAAGATCACCAATGAAGGGCAACCCATTACCTCCCAGGGTAACCCATTCCACTTTGAAAAGTTCTAACAGGAAAAATTTCTGGACACTGGGTCTAAATTTACCTTCTGACCTCTTCTACCCATTTTTCCTGTTTGCTTGGATACTAAAGAAAACAAGTCTAACACATTTCCCACATTGACAACTCATAAAATACTTGAATATAGCTATCATTTCCCACCTGCGTCTTCTCTTCCCAGTGCTAAACATCCCCAGTTCCTTCTAACAAACAATCTGTCCACGTGGCGTGGACATAAAGCCATTCGCTGGCCTCCCTGCTGTCCTCTCAATACCCTCCATCTTGTCAATTGTCTTCTTCTGGTGGTGCTCAGACCGACCACTACTCCTGGTGTGGTTTGACCTGAGCAGAGTACAGGAGAACTGCTCTGGAATCTCAAAATGGCATTCAGCGTTTTTTACTTCTATATTACACTGGGATTTATATTTGGTGAGCTGTTTTTACTTCCTTTTTTTTTACTTGCGTTTACTAATTGCAGAAAACAGGGTCAAGGAACTTTTTATAACACAGCTTCCTTATTCTGAATGACATCAGGCTACCTCGATGGCATGTAAAATTTCTAGCTCACGCTAAGCTAGACCAAAGGGGACTTCTTTGGAATGGTAGCTTCTTATAATTAAAATACACCACTGAATTGAATAGGTTCCTTAAGAGAGAATGAATTTCTCAACACTCCGGGTCTGGCTACCTGTTTGTAGGGAGTTTTGTGGAAGAAGTTTCTTCCTTTCCAAGTAGAGGTCAGAGCAGCTAACTTCTCAAGTTTCTTCCAACTCAGAAAATCTAGGATTTTAAGACCTTAGGCTTGGTTCTGGCAGTGCAAAGACAGAAAACAACTCAGCCCTTTCTTGCCCTCAAGGAATTTACAATCTAATCGAGAGAATGATATGGACATATAATGATAATTTTTGCAACCACTTCCATTACTCATACTATCCCTCTACATCTGCTGGAGGTAGTGGGTAGATGGCTCTATTCCAACTCTGTTATTTGCTAGCTGTGTGACCTGAGACAAAGTACTTCTCTGGTCTTATCTTCTTTTATGGGCAACTAGGTGGTACAGTAGATAGAGTGCCAGGCCTGGAGTCAGGAAGACAAAGCTTCCTGAGTTCAAATCCAGGATCAGATACCTATTAGCTGTATTATCCTGGGCAAGTCACTTAACCCTGTTTGCCTCAGTTTCCTCATCTGTAAAATGAGAAGGAAATGGTAAACCACGCCAATATCTTTCCTAAGAAAAATCCCCAAACGGGGTCATGAAGAGTGAGATGAGACTGAAAATGATTAAACAATAGCAATCTTCTTTAAAAAAAAAAAGAGGAAGTTAGGTAGGGTCCTTTCAATGACCCTTTCCAGTCTGAAAATTTTATGATTTTATGGATCTCAGGATTACAAAAACCTGGAAATGATCTAGCTTATAATGGGTAGGATAGTTAATGAAACTGAAAAAATATTAAAAATAGTATCTGTCTGCTCTGACCCTTTAGTAACTGTTCTAAGCTTGTCTCCTGTGTTACAAATGTTCATTCAGTGATCTTTAATTTAAAGATATATTCAGAAAATTTCTGGGTTCTGCACAAATTCTATGAAAAAGAGCATAAATCTTGACCTAGCAATTGTTTCTAACTGTATAACTTTCTGACCATGGAACATTCTTCCCAGTTTACCTGACTAGGTAAGGCTGGATCCTTTTGAATAGCCAAGGTTCTATGTTTTTATGCCTCCATTGAAATCTGGATTATCTATGAGACTTTTAGGCACACCACTTAACTGCTCCCACTATGATACTATATAGTATCTTTCATTTTGTGCTTTAAACCTCAAAAATAGTCATTTCTCCCTCTTCTGCTATTCCATAATTGGAAAGGGAGCTTTCAACATTCTTTCAATAAAGTCTTTTCCTTGAAAGAAAAATATTTTTTTTTCTATTCTCATTCTGTTCTCTCTTTATCAGAAGTCTCATTGGCTTTCATTATTTCACTTATTATTTCTATGAGGATAACACCCAGATATTCACTCTTTATCTCATTCTTTAATTTCAATCTCAGGCCACCAGCTGCTTCTAGATATTCTCCCTGGATGTCCAGACCATCACTATCTCAAACTCAGTATGTGCGAAATGAAACTCATTATCTTCCTTCCTGTACCTGCCATGGCCCCTTATTTCCTTATTGCTATTCAGGATATTTCCATTCTTCCTAGGTTTATAAGGGACTGCCTAGGTTCAGAGGTGACTGCCAGTCACCTAGGAGCATAAGTAGCCTCAAGGTTACCCAAGCTTGACTAAAACAACCCCCCAAACCCTTATGGCTCATCTACAATCAGTTTCCAAAAACTGGTGATTTTACTTCCAAAATATTTCTCCATCTGTTCCCTTCTCTCCTCTCACACAAACTACTAATTGACCTTGATCATCTTTTGCCTGCATTACATAGCTTCCTAATTGATTTTTCTGCTTTTGATCTCTCTGCTTTTCCACTCATTCTCTATTACAGTTGTGTCAAACTCAAATAGAAATGGGAGCAAGTAAATGTTAGGTAAAGATCCCCGCACTCCACATATTGAGTTAGAAAACCACAAATTAACACTATCTATGTTTTATTACATCTTCATTTATTTATTACATTTTATTTATTTATTAAATATGTCCTAATTACATTTTGATCCCATTCAGGCCCAACTTGGTAGTGTTGCAGGCTGTGTGTGGCCCACAAGCCCTGCATTTGACACATCTGTTCTCTGTGGTTTCCAACATAATCTTCCTGAGATACATATTTGAACATGGCACTGACTTACTCAGAAATCTTCAATGGGTCTCTATTGTCTCTAGGGAAAAATACGAAATTCTCAAAAATATAAACTCGTCAATTCCTATGTCCAAACTACTGTTCCAGGAATATTCCATGTTTTCTGCACTATGAGTTGTCACCGTAACTTAGCTTTCTATCTCCTAACTCCATGTATTCATGAGGGTTCTCCCCCATCCAGGTCCGGGACCCACTCCTTCCTCCACCTTTACATCTCACCCTCCTTTAAGACTTAGCGTGCTGAATTCTGTTTGAAGCCTTTCCACATCTCCCTAGTTTTTAGTATACTTTCTCTTCCCTCTTCCCTTATTTTTAGTTAACAGTGTACATGCTGTATTCATCCAATAGAACATAAGCTTCTTGAAGGCAGGGTAGGTTCATATTTATTTTTGCATCACCATCACTTACCATAGAGTCTTTCACATAACAGGAATGTAATCAGGTTTATTAAGTCGAGTTGGATTGAACAAATAAATAAGAAATGCAAAGCAGTTTCCCAATTTCTAGTCTCCAAATACTTTCATATATTTACTTGTGTTCTTTCAGTCTTGTAATGTATTGGAACATGATCCCTTTCATCTGTCATTCAAAATATGACTCTCATACTTCACAGAACTCTGGGTTTGGAGAACTGTTTTCTGTTCATTTAATGGACGTGACCTTTATCTTCTCTCTAGCTGGCTGATCATCATGGGCAACTTCCTCATTAACACTAATAATTCTAGGGAAGGGAAGGAAATTCTAGGGAAGGAAAATGCAGAGACTTAATGAAGGCTGTTTGTTAATTGGGTTTGTCAGGGCCTTCATTGAAGCCAAGCAAACTGAAAGAAATCAGAGGGCATTAAGCCCAAATTTGAAAGAAAAAATGGAGAATTAGTGTGTCAAGCAGTGATGCATTCTGTGGAAGATTGATTACTAGGGCATAATCTACCATTACCACTGCACAGCAGACAAACCTCTCTGGGCTGCATCAGGTCACAATGATATCCTAAGCTAGAATGAAAAAAATTGCAAGGCTACTGTATCTCCATGTGTGTCTTGTGCTGTATGGCATTCAAGGAGAAATAGAAGAAGAGGGTAGTCTTCTTGGTCTGTTGGCATCTCTCCATCACTGCCAAAAGAAGAGAAAGCACCAGCCTTGAAATTGATCTTTCCTTAGTTCCACAATAGCTATGTGAACCTGGGCAAGTCAAAAGGATCCCAGACCTGGAACTGGAATGTACCTCAGAGGCCATATAGTCCAACAGGTGAAAAAATGAGGTTCTGGAAGATTAGATAGAAGTAAACCTCAGAGGCAGAATTCAAATTCAGGTCCTATGACTCTAGAATCAATGTTCTTTCCACTGTACCTCAATTTCTTCACCTACAAAGCGGGGATAATAATAATAGCTCCCTCAGGTGATATTGGTGGGGATCAAAGAAACAGTATATGTAAAGTGCTCTGCAAAATTTAAAGCAATATATGAATCTCAGTTATTATCACTATAGAAACCTCCCCCAAAGCTAACACTGTATTAGTGTGTCATTGCACACAGTAGGCACTTCAAGAATGAATGATTAAGATAAACTTCAATATCAAATTGTTTGCATTCTCAGAGAGGGGTTAGGGGAGGGAGGGAGGAGAGAATTTGGAACTCACAATTAAAAAAAAGAATGTTAAAGTGTTTGTTTACATGTAACTAAGAAAAATGCCTTAAAAAAACTTCAACTAGAGGAAAGAGCACGATATTAAGAGTTGGGAGATCTAGATTATGGGGAAATAGATTAGGACTTGAAATGGAATTTAGAGGTTATCTTGCATACCCCCCTTCATTTTATATATGAGTAAAGCAAAGCACAGAGATGTCAGTGTTACACAGGGAGTGCCTCAGTTGTCAAATCTGTAAAATGAGGGAATTAGAGAAGATGATCCCTATAGGTACTCTCCAGATTTTGATTCTACATACAATTGTCAAAGCCATCAGTTTAGTGGTGATAAGGCTTTATTGCTACTGCCTGTCAAATCTGTGAGTTATTTATTTGGCATATCTCCTCTTCTGGCAGAATTACAAAGAAATTTGTGAATCTGCATGATAGGAGGAGAGAGGAGAGAGGGTTGTTTTTGGCTCAATTTGTGTCTCCAAATTGGCTGGAAGAGGAGCAACATCCTAATTTCCATGTCCCCTTATCATTCCCCACTCTGATAAAAATTTTCTTCAGTTTCCACAGAGTTGGGTCTACCTCTTGAGATCCTTCAGGAGTTAATAATGATTTTATACCTGGATTTTATGCTGTGGTACAAAACACCTCTGTATTGCCTTCACCATAACCCAAAGTGGGTGATGTTGCTTCTGCCTCACGTTTTACTCTGCCCTCCTTGGATTGTTTTTTTTGGGGGAAGGCAATTGGGGTTAAATGACTTGTCCAAGGTCCCACGGCTAGTTTTTGTGTTAAGTGTCTGAATTTGAACTCAGGTCCTCCTGACTCCAGAGCTGATGCTCTATTCACTGCACCACCTACCCACCCCCTCCCTGGAGTTCTTAATTGGAACTGTCTGTGCTGACTAATTACTGTTCTTTCCTTAATTTCTATCTGTGATGAAAAACCATTGGCTACGTGTTTGAATAATAAATGTCTACGGGTCACCAATTCTTTTATTTCTACATTAGAGACAACATTTCTGGAGGTCAAAATTGCAACACATTGAAATTTCAGGAAAACTAAGAGGCAAATCTAATCAATTTTGTCCCCTCTGCTTCCCAAATAGTATATGTCATTAAAAGTCTTCTAAAGGGGAGGGACTAGTTAAGTTAATCAATTAATCAATAAGTGATAAAATTCTCTCATTCTATAATGTATTTTTAAGCACAAATTAATTAGAATTACAAGAAGTTTACACTTGAGTAACATCTTCCTCTCATTTTGATTATATTAATTTGGAATACGTAAAATATGGATGAAGGCAGTCCTTAAATTAGCCAATAAGCATTTATTGAGTGCCTACTATGTGCCAGGAGGAAGGTATAGTAAAAAAAAAGGCAAAAATAGAGTCTCTGCTCTCAGAGCTCATATTCTAATTTACCTTTCCTAAGTCGACCCTTTTTTCATAGTGCAAAATAATAAGAGAAATACAATCATAAGAGGAATATTTATGTGAATAAACTTTTTTCTGCAACTTCAAGAAAGTTAATAGCATTTCCAGCACTCTAATGGATTTTTAAAAAATCTTATCCATATGAATAGACTCTCCAATACGGGAGACTACAAGTCAGCCAAACCTGCCCATCCTCTGCCACTGCCCCTCTTAGCCAAGCCATCTCATAAATTCACAATTAGGCAGTCTATCTAACATGCTGGGCCCTTCTTCATGTTCTCCTGACTTACAGAGGATAGGGGGATCCTTTGCTGTTAAGTCATTTGTCATTTATGTTCAACTCTCCATGACCCCATTTTCTTGGCAAAGACATTGGAGTGGTTTACCATTTCCTTTTCCAGTTCATTTTACAGATGAGAAAATTGAGGCAAACAGGGTTGAATGACTTTCCAGGCTCACATAGTTACTAAGTGTGTGAAGCCAGATTTGAACTCAGGAAGACGAGGCATCCTTACTCCAGGCCCAGTATTCCATCCACATCGCTTCACATACAAGTAGCACGTATACTAACTACAAATCATCCTTGTTTAAGGATTGGTAAAGTTCCCCAAACAACTATTAGAAAGAGTGAATTTGCTAACTTATTTATTGCTTCATTTGAGTTAAAGTAAAAGAACTGTATTTCTTTCCAAAATTCAAGCTTTTTGACTAGTTTAGACAGCCTTTCTATTCAATTCAATTTTTCTCATCTTAAAGATGAGGAGCATAGTGGAGTAAAGGGATGAACATTGTAATTGGAGGCAAAGGACCTAGATTCAGATCCTCACTCTGTCACTAGGCTTGTGTGTCCTTGGGCCTCACCCTTTAAAATCCCAGAATAAAATCATTATCTCCCAGAAGGGTCTCAAGAGTTTCTGTAATATGAGGGGGGTGGACAAGATGACCTTTAAGGTCCTTTCCATCTAAGTCTGTTATCCTGTAATTAAATCTGAATCTTTGCTACTATGAATTAAATAAATCTTATTAAACACTATTTGCAAAGCATCATGATGGTCAATGAAGAAAAAAATACTAAAACAAAAGCAGTCCTCCTGCCCAAGGGGCTTGTTATTGTCTGTCCTCCATTTTTGAAGAGGACCAGTGACATCACAGGTGATGACTTGACTTGTATATGAATTGGATTTACATGAGGCAGAGTTACACAAAGTCATCAGCCTCATGGAATGTTCCAGAGTTACTGAAGTCTGATGGCAGTCAAGATGGCATCAAGTCAAGATGGCTCGTGATAGCCTGGGATGCAGTGGATGACCTTGGTTCTTCAATCTCTGACCAAGCTCTAATTGCTCCACAGCACCTACTTTAGCCACCTTCATGGTCATTGGAACAAATTGTTCTCATCCTCCCATTCTGTTAGGGAAAATTTTCACCTACCTGGGGCAGATACCCCATTCTAAAGTTTTTTACTTTAATTCACATGAAGCAATAAATAAGTTAGCAATTCAGGTGGGTGATAAGGATACAAAATGCTTACAGAAAGTGAGGTTTAGTGATATAGGGCTGATGGAGTCATAGATGAGCTTGGATATTGTCAGTTTTGTTCAATCCCTATAGAATAGCGGTTCTCAACCTGTGGGTCACAACCCCTTTGGGGGTCGAATGACCCTTTCACAGGGGTCACTTAAGACCATTGGAAAACACATATTTCCAATGAAACAGAGACACTGCTCCTCTATCCATCTCCAAGCAGGTCCGCCCACATGCAGATACACCCACATATGAGTAGAGTATTAAAGGCTGGTGGCATTAGGAAGGTTGAGAACCACTGCTGTAGAAGAAATCTAATATTCTACATTGGATATTGATGGTTTGCTACCTACTTTTCTTAAACAAATACATATAATTTCCTACCAGAATCTCTCAGACATTAAATACACAGAAAAGTAGACTTTTTAAAATGCTGATTAATAGTAATCTTATCATACAAATCTTATCAAACTTGTCACAACAGTCACATCAGACATATCTTGTAGAGTCAACTCATTCTAGAAAGAGTCAGGAAAAGTCCTAAGTCACAAGAAGTGAGCATCTGCAAAATGCTAATGATTGCAGTTGGCAAAACACTTTAATTAGCCCTCTTTTTTTTGCATATGGTTTTATATAAAGTCCAAGATTTAGATACCAACCTACTGCTGAAATTGGTCCAGAGCTCACATAAAGCACATAAGGCACAAGGTCATCTCTAATTTGCACTGCAATCCCAATTACACTGCTGACCACAGAATATTAATGCGCTGGCTATGAAGGAGGCAACAGCTGAGGAGCAAATGACCAGTTTCTCTACTTGTCCAAAGACAGTTTTTGAATTTTATACATTAAATTGCACTTGCTGTAAAGGAAAAAAGCATGGGATTTGGAGTCAGAAAACCTGGGTTCAAATCTCAACTCTGCTACTTCCTAATTGACTTTGGACTTTTCTCTAGGCTGAACGTTTTAAGGTACTTCAGTTTTTTTGCTTGTTTTCTTATTTTTTCTGTAAAATGTGAGGGTTGACAAATTCAGAAGACCATCACAGGGGTAGGATCAGACATAATTTTTTGGACACAGACAACACAAGAATTTGGGGATTTTTTGACTGTGGATATTTGTTTAAAGGGTTTTCTTTTTCTTTTCTTTTCAATGGAGGATGTGGGAGCAAGAAAAAATAAATTTTTATTAAATGAAAATTAGATAAAATTAGATTAGGACAATTCAATAAAATAATTGCAACAACAAGTAGAATATTGTTCGCTGAAAATTAAATAAAAATAGAGACCAATCGGTGAAACAGATTAAGTATACAACATACTGGAGCAAACAAATCTATTAAGTGGGAGGAAGAGAAAATAAATCCTTGTTAATTTAAAAATAAAATTTAATTTAGAAATAAATAGAAATAGTGGTTAGATGTCCTCTAAGTTAGTAATAAGTAATAAGTCTTAACAGAAATAAGAAAATAGAAATTCATCTCTTTTATTAGGTCATCGAAGCCCATCTCTAATCAAACTTGAATGCAACACAGGTGAAACATCTTAAGTTTTAGGAGAAACCCAGAGATAAAAATAGAGGTAATTTGTTTTAATAAGCTGCTTTTCAGGATACAGTCAGATACAGGATGTGGCTGCTCTGTTACCAACTATGTGAGTAAACGGTTTGGATGTGAAGCACATGCAAGATAATGCTGGGTATACTTTCAGTGTAAACATTACTGATATTGCTCCAGAATGGTTTTAAAGTTCCATTGTACTGTATTCTATGGGGCAGCTAGGAGATATAGTGCATAGGGTGCCAGATCTGGAATCTGGAAGATTCATCTTTCTGAGTTCGAATCTGGCCTCACACATTTACTAGCCATATGACCCTGAGCAAGTCATTTAACCTTGTTTGCCTCAGTTTCTCCATCTGTAAAATGAGTTAGAGAAGGAAATGGCAAAGAACTCTAGTATCTTTGCCAAGAAAACTCCAAACAGGGTTATGAAGTGTCAGACATGACTGAAATGACGGAACAATAACTGTATTTTAGGGGACAATTTTTAAGAAATGCTAGATTAATTGGGAGAAGACTTGGCTTCTATCCTATCCTTTGTTACTTGCTACCTGTGAGACCTTAGGCAAATCAATTAAACTCTCTGTGTCCCAGTTTTCCTATCAGTAAAAGGGAGAGCTGGACGAGCTGGCTCAGGGCCCTTTCACTTCTAAATATATGGTCTCGGGATCCCACAAGCCTTTCTTAACATGGAAGGCCTCCCAACCTGAGAATAAAACTTTGCTTACAGTTTTTTTAAAGATCTTTAATATAGACTTCTAGCTAAAACAGAAAAGATTGAAAGCACGCCTTCCTCCAGTAGAATTTATAGTGATTTTGTTCTGTAGTTACAGCACAGTTGTTTAACTTTAACAAGCTCTGCTGGCTCCGTCCTCCACCCCAAATCATTTCACATGCCATAGCTGTTATTGTTTTTGTCTTTCAAGAGTGGAAAAAAGACCCTGAGCTACTGAAGCAGGGTTATTCATAAGACTGGTATCTAACTGACCTACCCTTCTTCCAGCACAGCCAACATACTCTCCTTCTAAGATAAATGTGGGAGATGAAAAATTTTGAAATGTTATAGATTAGTTAGAATGTCTCTGAAACTTAACTGTATTTATTTCTCCACTAAACCAATCAATAGTTCTTTCTTTGAGGTTTGTTAGAAACTAATTGTAGAATACAGTATCTAGACTCACATTGCCTTCTGGGAAAAAGAGAGGTGTCATTCTGATTGCAGGGGTGAAATCAAAGGGGAAGCACAAGACCAGTGTTCCCTCCTGTGAGCCGAGAGTGACAAGTACCCTCTGTTTCCTGAAGAGAGCCTTTGTTTAGATGCTTGAATGCAACACAAATTAGGCTGTTTGATGCTTACTTAGCAAGCTGTAAGCACTTGTTGGCAGACATGACAGATACAGATGTGGAATTTAAATTTCAGAGGTCTAAGTATCAACTTGTGGCTAGAGAACTTCCAAGACTTACAAGGTAGCACCTTTCTGTCCCCTGTTGATATAATGCTTTGTTATTTTTAGACAAACTGGATAATTGAGGTTTTGTTTGTGAGTGGCACCCTCAGTTTTTCTCTGCATAGACAGGGTTTGGATCATCACTTCATTTCTGGATCAGGGTGGGGCTTTTTCCCCCTCTTGGCTGGGTGAGGGAAGGGATAGAAAGAAACTTAGTGACTGAGAAAAAATCTTTTTCTGGTCCTTTTACTGTTGGCTGGATGAACTGTAGTACTGGTCTGTAATATAATCTCCCCCACCCTCTACAAGCCTCTGAAAACACTTGGTAAGAGGAATGTGAGATGTGTGAGTAAGGAGGAGGTATTGCAGAGTATAGAGTGCCCAGCCAGGAGTGAGGAAGACTCATCTTCCTGAATTCAAATCCAGCCTCAGACACTTACTAGCTGTGTGACCCTGGGCAAGTCACTTAACCCTGTTTGCCTCAATTTCCTCATCTGTAAAGTGAACTGGAGAAGGAAATAGCTAACCACTCTAGTATCTTTGTCAAAAAAAACCCCCTCAAATGGGATCATGGAGAGTTGGATGTGACTGAGAAATGACCTAACAGCAAAGCAGCAATGAGCAATGAATGCTGGAATGCTTTCTTGTACTTTCAGCTAACAATCACTCCACCAGGTCTATGTTAGAGATGCTCAATGACTATTTGTGGGCTGATTATTGCTTCACTAACTGATCCAACTCCTCCTAGAAATTCTTCCCGGTACTCTTGCTCCCACTATGCTGTAGTTGCAGTTAATGTTGAAGAAAAGATCATGGTGGCTTACTGGGGTGAATTCATACAGACACAAATCATTTAGCTACATTTCAAAACTGAGGAAAGAAGTACAAGAGGGAGACTTTCTAGATAGAGATGTGCGTGTGTGGGTGTGTGTGTGGGTGTGTGTGTGTGGGTGTGTGTGTGTGGGTGTGGGTGGGTGGGTGTGGGTGTGTGTATACCAAGGAAGAATAATTATCATGTAAAACTGCAAAATTACCCACTTTGGGTCTTGGCATTGATTTTAGAGGTTATTTAATTCAACTTATTCATTTTACAGATAAAACAATTGAGGCTTAAGAGAAGGAAATGAACTTGCCCCAAAGCAATTGGAAAGTATTAGAAAAGGGACCAGAGTCTAGGATTATTAATTCCTAGACTATCAGCTTTTTCCATTGTCATCACAGAGAGTAAACCTGAGAAGGAAACTTAGAGACCACCTAGATAAACCATTACACTACTAAGGCCCAGTGAAGTGATATCATTTACCCCAAATCACACAGCTAGCTGATGGCAGAATTGGGATTAGAATCAAGGTCTCCTGCTTTCTAGCAAAAGCTAATTCAATGCAACTCACCAGCCATTTAAGAGATTACCCTGTTCAAATCACTAATGCTGTTAGCAATACAAGTTCTTCCTAGTACACCAAAATGTGTGCATAGATCATGAAATTTCAAAGTTGAGAGAGATCTCACAGGGCACTTCATCTCTACACCACTCACAACAAGGGGTTATCTAACCTCTACTCCAATGATGAGGAATTCACTACCCCCTGAAGCAACTCATTCCATTTCTGGACATTTTCAAATTGTTTGATGTCATTTTACTGAATGTGAACAAAATGACTATGCATGTTGCAGAGTGGAGAGTAGAAGAGTGGGGATCTGGTGCAATGATGTCCTTTTTTCCATCCTCTTTGCATACAGGTCATGCCTTTGTGACAGCTCTGTCTTTGAGTTATCACATTTTTTCTGTTTTCAGTTAAAAGTATAGCTCTCCCACATATTCTGATTAAGGTTTCAGTCATCCTTGGGATGTCAGGGCACTGCTGTGTTCTTCAGATCATACGATAAAAATTCTACACCTTTGAGTTGCAGTGGGCTATGCCAATCGGGTTTCTATACTAAGTTTGACATTACTATGGGGAACCATGCATATTGGAGGGCCACTAAGTTGCCTAATAAGAAGAAAAGACTGGTCCAGATCAGCAGCAGAACAGGTCAAAACTCCCATGCTGTAATTAGTGGGATTGGGTCTATGAAAAACCCTTGAACTTCCATTCTGGGTGAGATAGGGAGACCTTATTATCACTGACATTGGCATGACTGTCATCATCATCATCATCACCATCATCACCATCATCACCATAATCACCATCATCATCATCATCATCACCATCATCATCATCATCATCACCATCATCACCATTATCACCATCATCACCATCATCATCATTATCATCATCATCATCATCATCATCACAGTGAAGTAGGAGATAAAGCCTTCAGTACATATCAGAAGCAAGTCATGTTCCAGTTGGACTCATGGGATTGGTTTTGAATTGGGATGAATGCTACAAGAATTGGTTAAAGTTACCAATTAGTTCGAGAATCCCAGAAAGACTGAATTGACTATTGGGTTTCTGTGAGATTTAGGCAGCTACCCTGAAACCCCAAAGAACTAATGCTTTATAGCAATGGTGTTAAGCTCAAACAGAAATGAAGTCCCCTAAAACATACATAAAGATCCCTGAAGGTCTCATATTGACTTAGAAAACCACATATTAACGTCGTCTATGTTCTATAGTTTTAAAATTTTGTGTTGTTAAGTAATCACACTGTAATTTGATTTTGGCCTCAGTCAGGGATATTGGTGCTGGCGTGTTTGGCTCTGCTCTGTATTATTCCTAGGACCCATTTCATTTGACATAAATCTTGGTAGAAAGCAACGTAGACTCACCTTGGCCTCCTTGGTGAAAATCTAAGGACCTGGAATGACTGAATTTGGTCTGAAATTTCCTGAAGCTGTTCTCAACAGAGAAGACCCCATGTCTATACATATGGTTATCAGCTGGAACTAAATTTGAATATATTCATAAAACCAAGAGAATATAGTTATCTCAATAGGCATGGACTCACAGACCCTTTTTATTGACTGATGGGAATTCAAATAGATTCAATTAGGCAATCATTTGCTGAATACCTACTATGTGTTAGACTATGTAATAGGTATATAAAATTCTCTGTGGATCCAATTCAAAAGTAGAAAACAATCTCTAACCTTAAAGTGCTTCCATTCTATTGGAAACATGTATATCTTCACAATTTTTTTTTACCAATTTTTCAAGAGTTAAGTAGGGGAGGGCTTAGCACAGAGTTAGTGACTCTCCAAGACTCCAGGGCAAGGAGTTTCATAGGAGAACCCCATCTCCTACTAGGTTATATCCTTTTCTGATGCCACTTGCTGTTTTCTGCTACGATCTTAGTAAATTAAACACCAAAAAATATGCAATACTTCATATACAAAGGTGGCACTACATGGTCATGGCTGCCCATAACTTCTCGGACCTATACTTTTGAATTTGTTTTTGTGCACTGATGGTTCATTGGACAGGGCCCTCCACACTCTCTTGCCTGTTCCTTTGATTAACTGTAGATATCTGTCTCTTAAGTAGTTAACTGATCCATACAGAGATCACACCAACCATAATAATCAGATCAGACTTTCAGGCTGAATGACTCATTATCAAGTGTGAAAAGTACTCAAACACCACCTATAATTGGCATATCCAAACTGATTTTTTATAGACGAACTTGGATTTGCATGGATATTATTTCCACTGAAATGGACATGACCTTGATAAATACATTTTACTTTTTACTCCTGTCTTTAGCCAAGCAAACTTTGTCAATTCTTGGTAGATGAGTGGCAATGTCTCTCAGTTGGAGAAGTACCTGGAAAGCTTCAGAGGGATTGGAATGAACTTGTCAGCACCCTTTGATGGGAAGAAGTTAAATTATTCTGGAATCGATGTATATGAATGCATCAGAGAACTTAGATTAATAAGAAAACTATCCTCCCCCAAGTTCTTTGTGGCTAACAATACCTTATAAATTTTGACAGCAAAGGAAAGGTCTGTCTCTTCTTTTTGGTGTTATGTTGAACACTCCCTCATTGCCTCCTTATTTCTGTGCTTCTCCAGCCCCACACCTGACCAAGGAGACATACCCTCTGTCTTATCCTATTGACTGGTGAAAAAATGAAAGGCAGGCCTTAGTCTCTCCCGTCTTGAGGTCCTGTTTTATTGCTGGCAGAAACTAAATGCTTCAAGACTCTCTCTATTGAGCCTGTCCTGACCCTGCCTCCTCTTGTCCCCAAGACACTTCTGTAGACACTAGTTCTCATTACAAGCAAGGATCATTAATTCTCTGCTCCATGGAAACAAATAGATTTGCCTAAGCTATTGACCCACAACCAAAATCAGAATAAATTTCTTAAATTGGATAGAAAACTTGACTGTGATCTAAGAGGAGTCAAAATCCACCTTAAATGACTTATTAGAGAAAAAAATGATGTTCTAATATTGTTAGATTCCTCACTCGGACTCTTCCTACCAGCCTCAGCATAGAGTTCTGTAGCATTCTCAGGTTTTGCCCTTGAGCCTAGTGCTTCTCTTCTCTGCACTGAATGATAACATTAGTCTTTTGTGGCCACAGCCTCTCAGCATAATTACTGATATCAATCTGGACTCACATGTGGCATCGAGATTTAATTTGCTTCCCCTTGGAGGTTTTTTCAGTCTGGATTCTCCAAATTTCAGAAAGTAAAACCTGAGATATCCATGAAAATGGTCTGCTACATCAAATTGCTCCTTTCCTGGGTTTCTCTGCTTTCTTTCTAGGGTTTTCAGCTATTTAATCATTAGCCAATATCGATTCTAGAACACAGTCAGATTCATGCAAACCTCTGTCACCTACTCTATTCAGAAAAGCAACACAATGTAATTTTAAGATTACTTTGCAAACAGGCACTCACCTACTAGTTAACCCCACAATCCCTCAAACAAC
>CM053580.1:446916108-446985910 GCA_028627135.1 Pseudochirops cupreus
TGCTTTATAGTTCACAAAGTTTTACATATGTATGTATGTATGATGAATAAATATATAGTGAGGCTCAAATTATATTAATAATCTTGTAAGGCTCAAATTATATAATTATATTTATATGAATTCTATAAAGTATACATACTTATTATAGAATTCATATAAAGATGTATATGTAATGTAAATATGCCTAAAATTATATATAATATCAAAATGTATATAATTTATATACAATAAATCATATTATTTAAGCCTCACAATGCTCTTCACAGCAGGTTGTACAGTATTATTATCTCCATGTTACAGATGAAGAAAGTGAATCTCAAGAGGTTGAGTGACTTGCTCAGAGCTAGTGTCAGAGGGGAGGATGTGAATAACACGGTAAAAACAACAATTAATGCCAATAATAGCTAGCATTTATATAGCACTTACTCTGCACCCAGCACCGTGCTTTACAATTATTATCTTATTTGATCCTCACAAAAACCCTGGAGGAGGGTGCTATTATTAACCTATTTCACAGATGAGGAAACTGAGGCAAGCAGAGGTTAAATGACTTGGCCAGGGTCACATAGCAAGTAATAGTCTGAGACCAGAGATTTGAATTCATGAAAATGAGTCTTCCTGACACCAGGTCCAGCACCTCTATCCACTGTGCCACCTGGCTGCCACCTTGGATTGCATTGGATGTTCTCTAAGATTTTTCCAGCCCATAATATTATATGGTTTTATCTGACATGTTCCTTACTCTGAGAAGTCTGTAGGGTCTTCTTATATTCACTTTTCTTTTTAACCTCATAGTAGGCATTAAGCTCTACTTCCCCTCACACTGATGAGCACAGAAGTTCAAAGTTGGAAGAAACCTCAAAGGTCATCTGGTACAACTCTATACATTTTATTAGAGATGGAGAGCAGAATTAAAGAGCTAAGGGTGGGTGACAGGGCTTCAATAAAAGGTTTCTGTAAGCACTTAAGACCAGCTGTTCTGAATGCCAAGTGTGTTTGTGCCATAATTATCCCACATCCCTCAAAGATTGGATGGCATCTATTTAAATGGAGCTGCCCAAACCCACTTGGCTCTCTTGCCCTCTGTGTCAGGATTACCTCTTCCCTGAGTTGCAAATGCTACCACAAAGCAAGCCTAACCATTTAGAGAGTACCGCTTAATGGAAGAATATAGCTTTTTAGGCAGCACACAGTTTTGCTGAGTGAACTTGTTTCATGGAACCTGGCAGCTGTTATGTGGAATTGCTTACTATACGAAGGTAGTTTTTTTTTCTTTCATTTTCCCGTTCCTCTCTCCAGGACACTGCCGTATTATTAAGTCCATTTATGGGGATATGATTTTGAGTTGGAAGGGACCCTGGTGGCCATGTGATTTAACCATTGCATTTTACAGATAAAGAAACTGAGGCACAAGGAAGTTAAGTGACTTCTCAAAGTCATAGAAGCAGTTAGCAGAGGAGGAATTTGAACCCAGATTCTTTGACTCTAGAGTCAGTTCTCTTTCAACTGTACCACAGGCTCCATGAAAACAGTGCCTTCTCAGGCTATAGTATCTGGTCAGCGAGGACTGAGCACTGACAACCAAAGCATGTTAAAAATCAGCTTTTTGTTCCAAGATCCCAGATCCCAGACATAGAAACTGCTTTCTTCCAAATGGTAGCTTCTGCTTACGGTTTCTTTGCCTGGTATGGAGAATATGTATATACATACATACATACATACATACATATACATATACATACAGAGACAGAAAGAGAAAGACAGAGATAGAGAAACAAACAGAGAGACAGAGACAAAGAGATGGTTTTGAACTGTTATTCTAATTGCAAAGAAAAAAAATGCAAAAATGATACATCAAAGTACAGCAGTATGACCAGTCCTAAGCAAAACTGTAAAAAAAGGTAGATTAATTGTGCCCCTTTTAAGCACTTGGGTAAAAAGTACCTTCTTTCTGAGACATTTCCCTTCAAAATACATGCTTTCAGAGAAATGAGGAATCTCTGTCATCATCTAATAGTTCCTGAGGCAGCGGGTTAAACTAGAGGACCAGAGTTACATTATCATTTATAGCTAAGGTGTTAATGGCTGATAATAGATTTCTGTTACTGACTTGCTAAGTCATTTACATTTTAGGAATGATCTACAATCTTAATCCAAATGCCAGTAATGTGGAGATTTAAGGAAGCTGCTGGAAAGAAGATTGGGGGTTTCAGTGCCGCCCCTTTCATCATCCCCTACGGGTCTTTTCGGACTTCTCTGACTATTTACTACAAGGAAAATCACCAAGACTTTATCACAAAACACCACCACAACCTTCAAACAAACACAACTACCCTCTACCCTAATTCCACCACCAAAGACAGTGGTTTGCTTTACAACTGTCTGTCCAATAACCGAGGAGACGAGAAATATAATATTTCATCACCTGCTGCAGGGCCTTGCACAATAAGGTGTTCAATAGTTATCTGTTGAATTTAGTGTTTGGTACATGCCTTGCAGTCTGTTGTTACGGTTCCTTAATAACTATAGGAACTAAGTTACTGCTTAGTCCTTTAGTAACTGCTTATGAAGGTTATAAATTGTAGGAGAAATATAAATAGCGCTTCTGCCCATATAATATAGTCCTTTTGGGGAAGAGAGGAAAAATGAGAGATACATTTAAATAAGATGCCCTTAGTTTTTGGCACCTCTTCTCCATCACTTGGCCAAGTTTCCTCTTTTTTTGTGGCTTCCAGAGAATTTTGGCTGAGAGTGGGCAGCACCACCCACTCCCAACAGCAGACTCTGTGGGACACTTTCACAGCCTTGCTCTTCTCCCCCTGCCCCCAATATATACAGTGCTTATAGTCTTTACTGTAAACAAGCACAGTCCTGTCTTATTTACAGATCAGAAAAAGGGGGGGCAGCATACCAGGACCTCTGGGCATTGCTACCAACCTGTCGTCTGTCAGGACTGGCATGGAGGGAGCTGGGAAAAGTGCCTGGCCCTACCTGTGGGCCTTGAGTCATGATTTTGTAATCTTTATTTTGTAGTATCAGTAGCTGAACTCCATGATGAAGCTATGCATGACTCCCCTCACCCCCTAGGCTAGCTGGTATTGCTAAAAGAGGTCCATTCCCATGACAGCAAAGGTATATGTCACTTTGTGCTCTAGAATCATGGATGGTTCTGCTCGGAACAGGAATGCTACCTGAACTACCAGAAGTATTTTCTCTCCACAGGATGAACATTTATAAAAATTTTGCTGACCACTAACAATCAACTTCATGGGACTGAGAAGAGAAAATCTAAAGAAGGTCTGAGTTCCTTACTCACCAGTAGCGAAGAATTGGTCCTCACCACCTCACACACATAGGAGTGTGGTTTGCAAAGTGTTCATCTAACATGCCAGGGGATCCTAGGACAAAAGATGGAGCTGCCTAATTATGGCCTGGATCTTTCTAAGGATAATTTTCTCTCTGTGTTAGTCCAGCTTTTTGGATGCTGGCAAGGTGACTTAGTGAACAGAAGAGTGGATTTGGAGTCAGGAAACCTTGAGTTCAAATCCCACCTCAGACACCTACTAGTTGTATGGCCCTTGACAAGTCATTTATCCCCTCTCACCATTAGTTTCCTCATCTACAAAATAGAGATAATGAAATTACCTACCTCAGCATGAGCCACAATCAGATTAAAAATGTATTTGGGAAATATTTAACAAAATAAACAAAAATACAACCAAACATAGATAATATCACATTTTAAAACTAATATGAGGCCCACGGGGATCCTGATATATAGATTCCTGACACTCTATTATTTGAAATTGATACCACTGACCTATAGCACAAAGTGGTTGTGAAAATCAAAGGAGATGAATGTAAAGAATGTCGCAATCCTTCATGTTAGTAAGGTAAGTATAGGTGTGAAGGGATTAACGCATCACCAGGCATGCCATGAATTTCCTCCATTTCACCAGAAGAAAGTGGGGTTAATGGTGCACAGAAACCTTGAGGGAATGGTGGGGGTGGGGAGGAGGAAAGTGATGCCCCTCATAAGCCACAACAGAAACGTGCCTTGGAGATGTTGATCTATTAAGCTTCCTGAGCTTCCATGCATATGCCAAAGAGCCCAGCCTTGGACAAGCCCTACCTGGCTCTCACTAGTTAGAAGCAAAGATTCAATCTCCTAATTAGAGCTATGGTGTCACTGGATGATATTCGCTTCTGGTACTATCCTCAGATAATACTTGCATCTTAAGAAGAGTTTTATTGCCCCCATACAGGAAACCTGCTGCATTTAGCAAATGCTCTACAGAATGCATTCCCAAATTAGGCAGGCTGCAGTCTGCAGTCCACAGAGGGAGTGCACACAGCAATTTAAAGGGCATTAGAGAAATTTTGAGAGTCTGAACTTAACTGAGATCCATTCCTTCCCCAACTCTCCATTCAGGACCTTTGAGGACTAGCCTAGAACCTTTTTCAGGGTTCCTTGACTTTCTTCCCTCTCAAAGCTCTATCCTAGAAGAAGGATTCTGTGATTATATTTACAGTCATCATGTGGTTGTGGGGCATGTGTATTAGGGAGCAATTATAGCCCAGATGAGTGACTAAATCAGGCACGTGGAGTGATCACATATGTATGATATAACTGTATATCCCCGTACAGTTGTTCAGTCATGTCCAACTCTTCATGATCCCATTTGGGGATTTCTTGGCAAAGACACTGTAATGGTTTGCTATGTCCTTCTCTAGCTCATTTTACAGAAGAGGAAACTGAGGCAAACAGGGTGAAATGACTTGTTCAGGGTCACGCAGTAAGTGGCTGAGGTCAGATTTGAACTCAGGAAGATGAGTCTTCCTCACTTCAAGCCCTGCACTCTATCCACTTTGCCACCCAGCTGCCTGAGAGTTGGACTAGAAAATCTTTAAAATCCTCTCTAATTCTCGATTTACACTAAGACCCGTTAGTGAAGAGAGAATTCTTATCCCACTGAAAAAACTTTAACTTGCCTATTATAGTCTTGAATTTTCTAAACTGATGACTTTGTATAGCTCTGCCTCACTTAAATCCAATTCACTTGTAAGTCAAGACATCACCATACTGATGTCATTGGTCTTCTTCGAGAACAAAAGAGAACAACAAACAAAAGTGTTGGGTATCGCCCCAAAGGTCTCTCACTCCTCAGAGCTAGGAGTGTATAAAATAATGGACAATGGCAAGCTCATATCAGCCTGGACCCTGATGGGATATCCAGAAGCTGGACCACTCCATTTTCGTACCTTCAACAAATGATCAGATAAGGACCACAGAGCTCAAGCCCAACTCCTGCTCTTTTGCCTAAGGATACTTAGAGTTCTGTGATCTCGTTGGATAGAATGGCCTAGAACACACACCTCCTGGGAAACTGATACAAAAACCACAGCGTGGGTGAGGAAAAACTGAAGAAGTAGCTACTTTTCATCTTAGTCATGATCTAAAGGGCCATGGGCAGATAACCTGTCACTATCACTAGATAAAAAGCAAAGCCAAGGACACTTGAGTGATCCTCTTTGGTATTTTCCATCCAAAAGAAGAAGTGTTTTCATTGCTGAACACACTGGAAGTGGGCTATCTCAGCCTGCTCTGCCACAATCGTCTCTCATCAGCCACAAACAGGGCGTCTCTGTAGGAAGGTTTTCAAGGCTTAATGACATTTCATCAAGTTGTCTCCAGTTCCCAGAAAGTGCTGCTGTGTGGGACACTTGAAGCTCTGGTATTCCCTTATTAAATTAAAAATCAGAAACTCACTTGAACCCCACAACACACCTGTGAAGAGGGTAGGTCCAGTATTATGTTTCATTTTAAAGAGAAGGGAGCTGAAATGCTTGCAGATGAACTGTTGTTGTGGTTTGTCCTTTGTTCTTGAAGAGGATAATGACATCAGGAAGGTGATGCCATGGCTGGTGAGTGAATTGGATTTAAGTGAGGCAGGGCTGTGCAAAGTCACCAGCCTCATTTTCTCCTCTGGAGCCATCTGGGTCCAGTGGCAAGACTGGACAAGAGCAGGACTACTGGAGATGGCCTCTCATTCAGGGAAACACAGGCAGTTAACTGAGTTATGGACTGCAAAAATGCAGTATTCCTGCCTCTGATCATGGCTCTTTATTAACATCTTCCACTCCCAGTCCAAATGGCAGGAGAATTGGGTGACTCCTCAGGAATGTCAAATAGCTCATTCTCAGGGTTATAGAAAGCTTTGTGGGTGATCCAGCCAAGCTGTTTTAATTGTTCACTCCTGTGGTTGGCAGGGTCAATACATTAGCATCAGTTCCCTGCACCTATAACAATAGCCACTCGGATCGCCTATTGAACAGCATTGACAGATAACCTTATGAAGCTGCTCATTGCACAAAAGAATAATTTTCTCTGTTTGGATTTTCTTTATTTTTAAATAATCACATTTCTTCCCCTCCCCCCCCTTCTCTATTATAGAGCCCTTTCTCAGGCTCCCATTAAGCATCATGACCACACTTGCCTACTGCTAGCCTTTGAGACAGCTAGATGGTGCAGGGGATAGAGTACTGAGCCTAGAGTCAGGCAGTCCGAGCTCAAATTCAGTTTGGGACACTTACTAGCTATGTGACTCTGGGTGTGTCAATCCTGCCTGCCTCAGTTTCCTCAAATGTAAAATGAGAAAAATAATAGCACATGCCTCCAATGTGGTTGTCAGAATCAAATGAGATTCATGATAATATTAATAATAATGATGATCACTAACATTTTAAAATGATCTCTTTTATTCTCAATGTAAGAAATAAAACAAAATGAGGGGGAATGATTCTATATGAGTCTAGATCTAGACCTCTAAGGTCCCTTCCAGCACTAAAGCTATGACCCTTACTCCTTAATGGCCAAACTACATTAATTAATAATAGTTATCACATGATGGGGTTTTGTTTCTTTCTTGGACGGAGGAGAGTTTGCTTTCAGAATTCCTTTCAAATTTATCAGCCACTAGAACTTTTTGTGGCCTTCGTTTTTGTTTTTAATTTTAAATAGCAAGTTTCCATTTTGTCCTGGCTAGTTATTTCATCCTTTCTAGGAAATGTTTCTTTGCTCCACCCTGCCCCAAATTCCCACCCACCCAGATCCAGGTCAGACCTGCATGGGGTAGTAGAAAGAGCAGAATGATAGAATCTGGGTTCTTTCATTTAAATTCTATAATTTTCTTACCTGTGTCACCTTGGAAAAAAAATCACTTCCTTTGGGCTTCTGTTTACTCATATGTAAGATGAAGGTGTTTGACTAGAGGGATTTTTAAGGGATCGTCCAGAGCTTAATATTCTGTGATTCTCTTTAACTGCTTCACTCTGTGACTCACTCAATTCACATCCTCTTTTGGTCTTTTTTTCTCATGTGTAAAATGAATGGACTGAATGAAATGGTCTCAAAGGTCCATTCCAGATCTAAAAATTCCAGTGCAGAAGGTTCATTCATTGATTCTCCCCATTTCTCTCAGTTGTAGCTTATGGGTGTACCATTTTGTCTTAGCTGAGGCCAGGGCCATCTGAAAATGTAATCAACGAAAGCTATATCCTACCTATTCAAGAGATCATAAAAAGTAGAATACTATTGGATTGAATATGATGTCAATAGAATCCTGATTGATCTGTCCCCGAAGTACTGAGGTAGGATGGTTATTCATTTAGACTTGCAATTTAACTTGTGATAGGGGTATCCCAGAGACTAGAGCTATGACTCTCTAAATACTTGCTTCATAATGGCAGCAGGGGGGTCATGGGAAAGTGGAGAAAGTGGGGATATTTAGTCTTGATTAGAAAAAGATGGATAGTTTCATGTATTTGAAGGGCTATCCCCTAGAAAAGAGATTAGAATTGTTTTGTGAGTTCCCATGGGGTAGACTGAGGAACAATTGATAGAATTACAATTGGAAGATTGGACTCCTTACATGGAAGAACTTCCCAAAGAGTTACAGCTGTCCAAAAGTGGGATCTACTGACTCTGGAGGCAGTGAGTCACTGGATGGACAGAAGTGGAGGCTGCATTACCAGAGGGGATTCCTGCTCAGGTAGAGGTTGAATTAGATTTTCCTACCAACTCATCTCCTCCCTGGCTAGCTCTCAAACTCCTTTGCTTGCTCATTATGAAATCCATGTTCAATCAATCAATCAATGTGTCAACAAGCATTTATTAAGTGCCTACAACGTTCATTTTTCTGAACTCCACTGCTTCCGTAGAATTTGAGAATCTATGAGTCTAGGAACAAGACATCACCTAGCTCCACTTTTTAGCTCCCCTTTTCAATTTTGCTCTCTACTTCCCCCTCAAATTTTAAAATTTCCAGTGCCTGGAGGGCAAAAACATGAGATTCTTTCCCTTTTTGTGGAGAGTTGACATAGGATGTTAGGATAACTCTCAGCAGTGTCATGAAAAGAAATTCATTTGCAAGCCCAATATTCCCTAAGCTAGGAATCTAAAGACCCTGAGTCCCAATCCTAAATCTAACATTAAATTGCTAGATAATATAAAGAGGGATCATTATTTTTCCACATTTAAGTTTTCCCCTGCTCCCTTCTCTAAAACTGGCATAGTAACATGATAATATTATTATTATTATCCACAAGAATGATAATGCTTCCTATTTATGGGATTCCTTGTATTTTTCAAAGCTGTCATATGTTTCTAATCTGATCTTCACAACAAAAATTCTTAATGGTTTGAATTGCCATCCAGAAATTGCAAAGCTCTTTTAATAACCCCAAACTTCATCACAGGCTCATCTTTTTACTCCTAAAATTTGACCACAGTTGTCACTGGGCAGTGATATGTGGAATACGACAGTCTCTGATTATCAAGGGAAAATAGAGCAACTGAGCAATTCATGGTGTGTGAAAGGAGTTTGCAACAAATGACCACTAAGGAGTTTAGAAGAATAAGAGAAATCATTAAGAATGTCCATGAAGAAATGAAAATTTAGAAAAGATACTGGGTTGGTCCTATGAAAAGTGTGAGGAGTAAGGCAGAAAGAGTGTTGTACTGGTACACTCTCAATGTTGGGAAAAATCAAGAAAGGTCTCCTTCATGTTGGGTGAACCCCCTAGGTAAGTTTATGGGAAATATATTTGAGAGTAATTCAGGCTGAGCAGCAGGAATAGAGGAATCGTGATCTATATAATTTATTTTTTTGTTTTTGGAGATTGGGTCTCCCTGTCTTGCACTGGCTGGTAGTACAATGATTGGTCACTCATGGCCCTGACCCCCCACCACTGACTACAACAGGAGCTTCGACCTGCTTCATTCCTGGGCTGGGTTAGTATACTGGCTGCTTAGGCAACTTGGTGGCCCCTGATTCAGGGGACTCAACCTTTTAATGCCAAATTCAATGTGGACATCCAATTGGTTTAACCTACTGTAGCTCATAACTCTCAAGCTCAGGTGGTCTGCCAGCCCCAGCTTCCCCAGGAGCAAGGATCACAGGCACAGGCCATCATCCCTAGCATAATCTACATCATTGGGAGGTACATCAAAATCGATGAGATCATAGATCCATTGGGAATATCTTAGATATCTTCCTTCTACACTCCTCCTCCTTTCCTTCTGCCATATTGGCCAAAAAAAAACTCAGAGGGTTCATGAGAATAAAATGTTAACAAACCAAATGTTCCCTGAGCCAGAAAACTAAGAGACCTTTACATGAACACCTAGAGATCTTCTTCTTTGGAAGCAGTGAATATCTAGACAATTTTCAGACTGCAAGTGAATAAAAGATCATCTAACTAGCATGCTGAAGGTCTTCCTTTTGGCTTCTTAATTTGTTGTGCATACCAATGAAACACATGAACTGTTCATCAATAACTCTTTGCTCTCATTACATAATCAGCTCATTTATCTTTTCTTTTTGATGACGTTTTTACACCACTTATCATGCTCAAGTCATTGTTGGTCATATGTTAGAGCTTGTACCAGCTACTCTATATCTTTCCATTTCCTCTCTGGGTCATTTACAATTTTTATTTTTCTAAGGCTATGGCGTTTCATGATTCAGAGTCAAGCAACATCATGAGGAGCAAATGGATGTATATCAGAGGGAAAAAGGATCACTGAAAGCACTGTGTGATTACCAAATGTGATCCACCCTGTGCTTTTCCTCCTATTCACTTGTAACCCTGGCTCACTGTCCATCATCAAAGCCCATTTAAGAAATATGCTCTGTTAGATCAGCGCTTTTACATAATTCTTTAAGGTTTAAAATGCATTCTTCAGGAACAGAATTCAGAAAATAACAGTAAGAATGATTTGAGGGCTGAGTCATATGAGTTATATACTGCAAGTATCCTAACCTCTATTTTACAAATGAGAGAGATGTTAAGTGACTTCCCACAGTCAAACAGCATGTAAATGTGGGAGATTGATTCTGGGGATTGGAATAGAACCCTCTCTCTTTAGATACTCTCTCCTTTCTGAGTTTTTGTGACAACATTCTCCTTGCTTTCCTCTTCTCTGTCTGGGCCCTCTCAATCTCTTTTGCTGGCTTATCATAGAATTCAAGTCCAATCATTAGCATACTGCAAGATCCTTAAGAACTGTTTTTACATTTCTTAGTACTTCTTGTTTATCCTTTGTTTTTGAAGAGGACTGATAACATCATGGAGTGATGTCTTGACTTGTGAGTGAATTGGATTTAAAGGAGGCAGAGTTGCATAGAATCATCAGCCTCATTCTCTCTTCTAGACTCACTGAAATCCAGTGGTAGAATAACAGTCAGGACAACTGGTGATGACCAGGATGCAGTGGATGACCTTGGCATCTTCAATGTTTGACCAAGCTCTAAGTTCTCCACAGTACCTGCTTCAGCTGTCTTTATGGCCACTGGAATAATTGTTCTCATCTGCCTTTTCTGCTGGAGAAGTCTTCACATGCTTGGGGTAGACATCCTCCTACCTCACCAACAGTTTGAGGTCTGTCAGTTACCCTCAAGCTGGTTTAGCCTGTCTGCTGTGGTGATTTATGGGGTGTGGCTGCTGTGCATGCTACAGCTTCTTGGAGCCACAGGTGAGAGTTGGGTGACAGGTGGACACCAAAGGTGACTGAGCAACCCTGAAAAGAGCTCAGGAAGCCCTCACACCAGAGATGCTAGTTCTCCTTGAACACCCCATACACCCTGTGCCTGGCACAAAGTCAGCATTTAACAAATTCTTGTTGAATGCCAATGAATCAACAAGCATTAATTAAAAACCTACTACGTTCATTCCTCTCTAC
The DNA here is from genome assembly GCA_028627135.1 of Pseudochirops cupreus. Taxonomy (NCBI): domain Eukaryota; kingdom Metazoa; phylum Chordata; class Mammalia; order Diprotodontia; family Pseudocheiridae; genus Pseudochirops; species Pseudochirops cupreus. Next base: position 446,927,351 of record CM053580.1, read on the forward strand.
TCCACTATTTCCCCTGAATTTCAGAGCTTTAAAAGTCCTTCTTTCTCCCTCCCTCCTTTCTTCCTTTTTTTCCTTTCTTCCCTTTCTCCCTCCCTCCCTCTTCTTCTCTCCTTCCTTCCTTTCTTCTTTCCTTCCTTCCTACAGCTATGACAGGATGGCCCACGACCTGTCTGAATATCAATTGCAAGCCACATGAGGTAGAAACTCACATAATGCAACCCTTAATTTTCCTCAATCAGAAATCATTCATTGAGGTAATACTTCCTTAGGAATCATAGACAGTAAGTAATACACATAGCATTCTCATAGTAGAGCTATTAAAAATGTTAGTGTTAGTCACTAATTTCAAGCTGCTTCTGAAAGACAAATATAGATTGCACAATAGCTCAGAGAATTGGCTCTGAAGGTGTTGAAGTGAAACTGCCCAGGAGGGACCAGTTTTGACTTGGAGGAGAAATAGTGTCACTGAGCTAGGGAAATCAGCCTTAAAGGATCTTACAGATTTCCCCTGACATTCTAAATGATACAAGCAGACTTTCAACACAGTTGGGTAGCAAAAGTGATAGAGAAAGGTAATGCCAAAAAATAAATGGTCAGACAGTCACCACTGTTTAGAGAGGGCCCCTAAACACCAAGCAGAAACCATGAGTACACAGAAGACCAATAGTCACATAACAGAATAGGTCAGACTAAGAGACGGCTAAATCTGACTAGTGCAAAACAATGTGAAGGATAGTGTATATGATTCAAATTGGCAAAAGCCATAACCACTGTTACTGAAGTATAAATGGAATTATTGAAATTTGTAGAGCTTGTGGATATTCCTAAAACTTTGTCAGGATCAGTGGTATCTGTTTCACAAAAATACACATTCTTGGTTTGGGATGTGTCTTATATGTAGACAGAGAGGATATCTACAGTCAAGTCAAACTGGCCTTCTAATTTTTCCTCACATAAGACACCTCATCTCCCATCTCTGCACCTTTGTATTGGCTGTTCACCATGCCTAGAATGCACTTCTTCTTGACCTCTGCCTCTTAGAACTCCTGGTTTCCCTTTAGGACTTTAAAAAATTATACCATGTTATGGAAATGTTTGTTTTATTCTATAAATTGAAAATAAATTACAACTTAAAAACAGACTCAAGCATCACCTTCTGCATGGAGCCTTTCCAGTTTCCCCAGTTGGCAATACCTTCCTCCTCCCCTCATTCTGTCCCCCTCATCAGAATATAAACTCCTTGAGAGCAGGGACTATATTCTATTTTCTTCCTAAACTCTCCAAATTTGTCAATAATCTCTTAATTGCCAAATAGGATGGCCTTTTTCTCAGTCCTCATACTTCTGGACTTACCTGCTGGATTTGACGCTGTTAACCAACCTCTGGATATTTTCTTCACTGGATTTTTGCGACTTTACACTCTCCTGGTTCTCCTTCTACCTGGTCTGACTGTGCTGTGGCAATCTTTTTTTGCTGACTCATCATCCATATCAGGCAATGTAATTGTGAGTGTTCCTTAAGGTCCTCTTCTCCCTCTAAACTCCTGGTCATCATAGCCTCATCTCTCTTCTGTGTTTCAGTTCTGGATCACCAATTGCCTATAGTTCATCTCAAACTGGTTGTCCTGAAGAAATCCCAAACTCAATACATCTGAAACCTGATCCTGATCATTTTGACTTGAAAATTTTCCCTCTTCCAAACTTCTCTATTTCTGTCAAAAGTACCACAATCCTTCAAGTCTCTCAAGTGCATAATCTCAGCATTATCCTCTGCAACTCAGTATCCTTCATCCCACGTATTCAATCAATTGCCAAAGTTTGCCATTTCTGCCTTTGCAATGCTTCTTTCATATGACCCTTTGTCTCCATGCACAGCAACTACCACGTTAGTTCACCACTTATCTAGATTCACACAGCCCCTTAATTGGTCTCCCTGCTCCAACTTTCACCACTGCAGTCCATCCTACACAATTCCTGCCAAAGCAATTATCCTTACATACAGATCTGACCATGACTCATCCACTCAATCAACCCTAGGGGCCTCCTCTTGCCTCCAGGATAAAATACAAACTTCACTGTTCCCCATTTAAAGCCACGTACAAACTGACTTCAACCTTCAATTTCCATCATTATTGGCTACTACTTCCCCTCTTGTCCTCTGTCGTTCAGCCTAACTGGCCTTTTCTCTGTTCACGCATTCATCCTACGTGACAAAAATGTACTCCCCTCTTACCTAAACCTCACAGAACTCCTTTTCCTTTAAGATTCAACTCAAGCATTTGCTTCTGCATGAAGCCTGTTTCTCCAGATGATAGTGTTTCCCTTCCCAGACTACCTTGTGTTTCACTCTTTTATATGGTTAACAGCATCGGAACCAGTAGATAAGTCCAGAAGTATGAGGACTAAGATAAAGAACATCCTATTTGGCAATTAAAAGATTATTGGCAAATTTGGAGAGTTTAGGAAGATAATAGAATATAATCCTTGCTCTCAAGGAGTTTATATTTTGATGAGGGGGCCATATGAGGGGAGAGAGAAGACATTACCAACTGGGGAAACTGGAAAGGTGCCATGCAGAAGGTGATGCTTGAGCTGAGTCTTTTAAAATAGTTTTATTTTATTTTTAATTTATAGAATAAATTTTATACATACTTGGTTTTTATTAATTTTTACTTATGCTGTATGTATTATACTTATGCTGTACATATATGTATATATGCATGTTTATGTATATGTATGTGTGTATGTAGATAGATAGATAGATAAGTAGATAGACAGATAAATGTATCTATATAGGTATATGTTGTTTCCCTCCTTAAGATATTAGCTCTTTGCATTTTGGGATTGTTTCAATCTGTACTCATCTCTTCATTGCCTGAGGAGTGTGTGTGTGTGTGTGTGTGTGTGTGTAACATCGTAGGCAGTAATTGTTGATTACTATATGATATGTCCAGCACCTGGCACAATACATAGAACACAGTAAATACTTAAATGCTTAATAATGGCTTACTGATGGATTCTTAATTGCCTGATCATGTTATACTTAATTTTCGAAGCTGCTTCAAATCCAGTTTGGATGTAGGTAGGTTTCCATCCTAAATACATATTAGCAATAAATACATATTCCTGCCAAGGAAAAATGTGGCTATATTTCCTCCCAGTTTCCAGTTACCTTCATACCTCTTCTTTCCATGCCCTTGGGCTTTCTCTGGTGAGGGTTCCTGCCTGTATGTCTAATTGTCTCCCACACCACCTCAGCTCAAGTCATCACCTCTCTTGATATGTCTCATTTCATTGCTGCATACAACCTATTGATTCTCTTCTTGAAAGACAAATCTGCACCCCTGACTCTTGTTTAAATGAGGATGATAAAAGCCCCAGGCTTTTAAAAAAAGAAAAAAAAAACAACTCTCTAGCTTTAATTGCCCTAGCAAGGAACTCTATCAGTGATTGCTTTCACTTAATTTGAGTAAATGCCTTAGGTTACTTTTTCCTGAATCTCGGTCAGCTCTGTCACTCTTTCCTCTTCCATGACTAGAAACAAAAATATAGGATAAAGATATGGCTATGCAGATACCACACTTTTTCTGCAGCCTTTTCCCCTAACCTTCCAAGTTAAAAATTATAGGGAACAGTTTCTATTTCTTTCTCTCTGTCCTTGTCTCTCTATCACTGTCTTGTCTCTGTCCCTATCTCTGTCTCTGCCTGTCTTCTCATCCATTTGGTCTGCATTTGAATGGCCAAGGAGACATAAAATCCTATTTTTGGTTAATTCAACAAGCATTTATATAATGTTCATTAAGAGTAAGTCAGTGTCTATTCAACACTTATATACTTCAGCATGTTTCCCTTCTTTCAAATACAATATTAATTTTTTAAAGACTTGGCTCAGAAAAACAAAACTGAGTTTAACTTTCAAAAATATATTAAAATGGAATACTGCTTTCTTCGAACTGCATTTTATGGGAACATTCCTTTCACAGCCCACTCTGGGTATTTCTGGGAAAAAGAAAAGATGGGATCCTGCTCAATTTGAAGTATCTTTTCCCTTCTTTTGAAAATCAATTAGATAGGGGTGGCTAGGTGGCTCGGTGAATAGAACACCAGCCCTGAAGTCAGGAGGACCTGAGTTCAAATCTGACCTCAGACACTTAACACACACACACAAAAAAACTAGCCGTGTGACCTTGGGCAAGTCACTTAACCCCAATTGCTCTACTTTCCCTGCTCCAAAAAGTTAAAAAAAAAAAAGAAATTAGATAATAGGCAATCAAATGGTAATTCCTTTTCCTTTCCAGGCACAATCCTGTATGGAGATGAGAATTAGGGTGTGGGATTCAAGGCCTGACCTCTACCCTTTACCTGGAAGATATACCTCTACATTTCTTTTCATACAATGGGGACACAGGGAACCACAGTTTCTGAAAACAATGTCTCCAATTAATTGAATTTTCATGGACTATTTTAACTTACTAACTCATTAACTTTCCATGTTCATCTCATGTTATTCTTTAAAAGATTTGCTCCCTTTTAAAAATTCAAAAGGGTATATTAGTAAAGGATATCAGTTTGTACTCTGACTTTCAGTTAAATCCGCTATTTTGAAATTAAGTAGTGCCTAATGCAAGTTGTCAAATAGGTATATTTGTTATTAATATTTAATGCTTTTTGATTTAATGAATCACTTGCATGGGATAGAGTTGGAGAGGTGAGTATAGTAGTCAGGTATACATTTCACAGTATACTCTATATGAGTATATATTTATATATAAATATACGTATTGGCATATATGTAAATACACTTATGTAAGTATACTGAATTCTGTATCATTTTTATTACTTCATTATGAGATAAGATTCATCTCCCTACTACCCCCCAAATGAACCATAATAACACTCATAGTTTCCCAAATTTTTTATTTTCCCTAGTTGATTTGAACAATTTCTGCATCTCCATTCCCCATTTTCCTGAGGTGGTTGAGGTATGGATTTTCCTGTTATTCAATGACTTGTAGCTACCATATTGTACTTTCTCTTTAACTCTTCTTATCAATGTTTATTAGGTACTTATCACGTGGAAATGTTACTAGAGGAACAGAATCTTATCAATTCTGTCATTCTTTCCATAAGTGAAACCAAAAGATGGAAGGAAGTTGTAGTTGAATGGAAGGTTGGGTCATGAGTTCTCCATCAGGCAAATAAAAGAGTTTGCAGAGTTGGTTTTATCATGCATGCAAAGGCAACAGGGAACATCATTTCATGAGATATCTGGTAATTTCATATTGCAGGACTCATGATAAGTGTTCGCAAAAAAAAAAAAGACACCATCAAAATTATTATAGTCAACCAAAGAAGAGAAACCTGATGAAGAATTTGGCATCATTCTCGAAATTAAATCGTATCTTTTGATAGTAGGTTACTTTACTGCAAAGCCAGAATTTATTCAAAAACAGTGAAAAAATATATTTGGGAAATGTCAATTAGAAATAAGAAAAGAGAGAGGCCAAAGACCTTCAGACTGCACACAAGTCTCATGCCAACATAAATATTTTCCTCAAGAAAAGAATGGGAAGGGGCTAGCTATGGCAAGTATAAGATAACATCTCCAAAAAAATTGTTATTGGAGTCACTTATAAATCATCTGTCACTGGGTGAACAGGCAATCAACTGGTTAGTACAAAAGACTGAACTGATTCAAAACTAGAAGCATGAAAACAAAAAGGACCTGGCAGAAAACTAAAACAACTTTAGCCTGATCTTTTAAAATAAGTTATTGATTCCCAAAATGGGATGCATGTGTGTACACACACACACACACACACACACACACACACAAACAGATACACACACATAAATGTACCCTATTATCATTCATTCATATGGAAGTTTAACCTCTATAGATCAACTGCCACAATGAAGAGACCAGAGAACTTAAAATTAGCACAGTAAGTAAAAAGCTGGCTTCCTCATTAAATGCATAGAGATGGCAGCCAAGGACACCAGCTTAGAATGTTAACTTATTTATAAAATCTTATAGAAAAGTATGGTAGGAGATTATAAGCAGTATCACCTTAGGATATAGAAGAAAAGGAGAGAAAAAACTCAGTTAAAGAAAGATTAGTGGGAGACCAAACTAAGTGGAGCCAACCAGAGGACATTTAAGAATGAGAAAAATGATCAATAAAAAAGTGAAAAATATCAAAGAGTTTTATGACAAACTGTTAACCCTATTAATGAGTAGAGCTACCACACATGAACTCTAACAGCACAATCCCAGGTGTGCCTATAGAAGAGACAGAAATGGTACTAAAGAGAATTAAAGAAGGGAAAAACAGCTGTATTCAATCCAAAATGCCCAGTAGAGGTCCATGCTACAGGCAATACAATCACAAAGATGTTGAGGAACTGATTTTTCAAGATGTCTGAAGAAGAAGAATATACCAAAACTATGGGAAAAAAATCTTTGACCCAATTTCTACCAAAAAAAAAAGTAAAAACTCAAACAGCAAACATCAATCACCATTTATCTGTATGCCTACTTTCCCATTTTTATAAGAATAATCTACACACGTACTGAAAACATCCTTGATGAAAGTACTGGCTATGGGTAGTCTTTCACAAGCACTCTGTCTTTTACAGGAAATTCCATATCCAAGCTCTGAGCATTTTCTTTGGTTCTCCTCAATGCCTGGGAAGATCTCCCTCCTTAGCTTCCTCTACCTACTGAATTCTCTCGCTTCCTTTTAAGTTCCAACTAAAATCCCATCTCTCATAGGAAGCCTTTCCCAGCCTCTCTTCATTCTAGTGCCTTCTCTCTGTTAATTATTTCCTATTTATCCTGTATATAGCTTGCTTTGTAGATATGCAATTGCTTGCATATTGCAAGCTCCTTGAAGTCCAGGATTGCCTTTTGCCTCTTTTTGTATTTTCAGTGCTTAGCACAATGCCTGGCACATAATAACTTAATAAATGTCTATTCATTGATTGGTTTCACAGATCTTATTTTTACCATCACCCAACTGACTAAAATGTGTAGAGAGTGCAAGATTCCACTACACTTACTGTGCATTGACTTTTTTTTTAAAGAGTGGCTGATTTGAGCAAAATGCTATCTTAAATGCTCTCCTCTAATAAGTTATTTTTCAAGTTAATGTCAAAATTCTACAAGATTCTCTGAAAAATATTACAATAGGGATGATCTTGTTTGACTCTCTGATCATTAATATCTGACAAATTGTCAAACAGGGAGATATATGCATAATCAAAATTGTTTTCTACTATCATGGGAGAGAACCAGTGTAACTGAGTCCAAGTTAAAAAACATCTTATAGATACTCCTCTTTTCATATGACAAAACACTGATTGCTTCAAGTCCCATCACACTACAAAAGTCTCCTGAAAAACATCTATAGACATTCAAAAGACTTTGGCCCAAAAGTTTCTATGCAGGAAAAAAGCAAGTAGATGAGGAATGTTTACAATCCATACTATGATATACAGTTGGATCAAAAACCTAGAGCATTAGTTCATACACCAATATACACAAGATATCCCCCAAATCTTAGTGCACTAAGTTTCAGGCGGGGATACTTTATTTTGTAGTCACTGCAAATGGATAATGAGTTGGACTCAGAACTGAATAGAAGGAAATTTGCAAAGTGTTTTTAATGACCACAAATTTCTCCCTACAAACTTAAAATACCAATTTTCTTCTGTTTTTGTTATATAACTATGTGCTTGTATCTTGTAGTATTTGGCACATAATAAATTCTTAATAATTTTTTTATAATTCATTTATTCATTCATACTGCCACTCATTAATTTATTAGTATCACAAAGAGGGAAATCAGAAAATGTTTGGTGAGTGTGTTATAGCCCATTACAAAGAATTATGAAAGAGAAACAGTAAATAAATTTAAAAGAGAAAAAAAAGATAGATTTCTCATATGTTGAGACATCTCATGCACGTCACTGGAATCCCAATAATGTCCAGAAAAAGTGTAGAAAATCCCCAACTTATTCAGTGTATTTATGGGAGAACATGAACAAGAGTTATGTTGGATGATGATGATGACAAGTTGCATTTATATAACTTTAAGATTTGCAAAAGCTTTACATTTGTCATCTCATTTGATCCTCATAACAATGTTGTGAAGCATTGTGTCCATTTTACAGATGAGGAAATGGAGCCTGAGAGAAGTCAAGTGACTTTCGTAGGGTCACATACCTAATACATGTCTGAGCAAGAATGTGTACTGAGATAGTCCTGATTCCAAGTTCAACACTCTATCCATAGCATCATTTAGCTATCTAAGCAAAAGGCAGGGATGGGTGGTTTGTGATCTGCATCTTCAGAGAGAATACCTATGTTAATGATATCTCTGATCATTTGAGTCTGAGTATCATGTGCCTAGTACTATTTGAGGAATATAACAAAGCATGAAACATGGTCTTTACCTTCAAAGAACCTATGATTTAGTAGCACAGGTACAGAAAGGCAGCATGGTAGAGGGGCAGTGTTGCCTTCTGTCTTAAGAAGATTTGGATTTAAGGCTCACTTCTGACCTATGTTGGGTTGTATGACTTTGGGTAAGTCATTTCACCTCTCTAAGACTAGGACTCTGAGCAATAAAGCTTTAAGTTACTGAGAAGGTGCCAAGCTGCATTGGTAGATGGAGTTTTCTTATTTAGAAGCTCTGCCTACCAGCATAATTACAGGCTCATTCCCTATCCCTAACCCAAATGTATCAGAGAAATGTGAATGAGGTTGTATGAAAGCATGTTATGTCTACAATTCTGAGAGTGCATTATAGTTGTCCAGTGGACTTCATGTAGAAAGTGAGCTTCAAGCTAGACAATGAATGACTCAGATAAGCAGGAAGTAGTTGAGGAATGTATTCCAAGAAACCCTCAGTTTTTAAACCTTAAAAAATAAGGACTTTTGGATCACCTACAGCTGACCAGGAAATTATTTTTAATCCTGAATTAGCCAAATACTTTTGAAAAATGACATATATACATTATAGGTGGATTCTTCTACATAGAAAAAAATTCTTTGAAAATCCTGATAGTAATTAGTGGAATCAAAGCAAGAATGGAGTTGGGAGCAAAAGGAATTAGATTTACAAAATGAATCACCACAAAAACATGACTCATTTTACCAAAAAATTCAATTAATAGTCCTCTTCTGGAAAATTGTGAAAAATCAAGTTCATCTCCTGTACCTAAAAAAGAGAAAAGATTCCCTTTCAAGAGGACAGTGGAATAGATTTCTGCTTAGTTTGGTGCCGTGTTAAACTTCTCCATTTAGTGCTTTGTTGCTCTAACTGACCAATGATGTGAGCAAAAAGGTAAATTACCCAGAATAACATGAAACAAATATCTTTTTCAGGTTGTGCTTTCTAGGGGAAAAGAAAACAACTTTTATCTTTTAAAAAAATCTGTAAACAAATTGAATGAAAAGGAAAGAAATATTAGAATGTGTCCACCATGCTATCCTAGGTGGTAGGTGATCAATAAGTATTTGATTAAAAAAATTCCTCTCTTCTGTTGGCTCTTAAATGGAGGCTGCCCACGTTCTGCTGTGTTTCTATTCATGAATCATTTGGGAATTAGATATGAAGTAGCCAGTACTTTATTATAGGTTTTCATATTGTATGTCATCATGCTTTTATATCTGCTGAAGTGCTCTTCGATGACATCTGAAGTTATTGCATGTTATGTCTTGGCTTCTCACTAGCCTTAAAAACTATTTTCCTGTTTCATCTTTGTCCTCTTCTCTCCCCTAAACACTTTTTTAACACTTGAAAAACATTGACAAGGTCTAGAAGTTATGCTGGGGAATGGGGATAGGGGAAGGTGATACTTTCATCTGCAGAAGTTGAAATCTACACCAAAATTTTGGTTTATCAGATAAGAAAGCATGGTATTTTTTCCTGATAGCATTCTGGTCTTCATATTGAAAAAGAGGAAGAGTTCAATAACTGGGAGGTATTTGGGGTTTGTTTTTAATTTAGTCGGCTTTTTTTTTGCTTGTTTTTTTAAATTAGTGTACATTTTTTATTTTAGAAAGTAATGGGAAAGAAACAGTTATTCATTGGAGGTTCTCAAATCACTGAGACAGCGATAACTGGACCAGTGATGATCTGGAATCACTGGAAGGAAAATGCTTTGTAAATCATAAGGCTATATAAATGTGAGTTGTTATTATTATCCTTACAAATGATGAAGGGCGGCTAGGTGCCATAGTGGATAGAGTTCTGGGCTTGGAGTCAGGGAGACTTCTTTTCTGTGAGTTCAAATCTGGCTTCAGATACTTACTAGCTGTGTGACCCTGGGGAAGTCACTCAATCCTGTTTGCCTCAGTTTCCTCATCTGTAAAATGAACTGGAGAAGGAAATGATAAACCATTCCAGTATCTTTGCCAAGAAACCCCCAAATGGGGTCACAGAGAGTTGAACACTACTGAAAAATAACTTATAAAAAAATAACAAAACCTTCAAAAGGATAGATACAGCAGTGATCATGGAAGAAAATAGTTCACGTAAAATGCACTAAAAAACAGACAAGAAACTCAAAACTCAAACTTGTATCACCACTTAAGATGAACAGGACTGGATGTGGGGATATAGATAGAAATTTTCCTATCTCACCCTCTCCCCTCCTCCTTCTCTCTAAACACTGTTTGGACACTTGGAAAAATTGGCTAAATCCTCTCTCTCCTGCGCCTCCTCCTCCCCCTTTCTTCTCCCTTCCCCTTTCCCTTCCTCTCCTTTCCTTCCCTCCCCTCCCCCTGCTCTGCCCTCCTTTCCCCTTCCCTCCCCTCTCCTCTCGGTTCATATATATATATGCATATATACATACAAACATGTCCCTAGATTCATATATGTGTGTACATGTATGTATATAACTTTTTATTTGTATCTACCCAATGTATTCTTATGCATGTGTGCACACATAGGTGTATACAAGTATAGATGTGCATGCCTACATACAAACCAGTGCAAGGTTGTGGCGCTCTGAGGAATAGGCTGGGCTTTAAGATTTCACTCTCTGAGAGCTGAGAATGGTTTGCATTCTAGAGTAACACAGGCTGCCCAGGCTGTCCCAAGGTTTTGTGCCAGTGGCTGGTTCTTATGAATTAAGCCTCTAAATGTTCCTATAGAGCCTATCAGCTCCAGATATCCTTCCCTCCCCCAACCCCAGGTCTGAGGCTTCCTGATAACAACTATGTAGTTATCAAATTCCTAAGAGAGCCAATATAACCGGACAGGAAAAGCATTACAGCTCCGCTATCTTAATAAAATGATTTTTCTTTGTGAGTTCTATGATAATAAACATGTAGGACTGTTTATGGAAAGAAATGATGACCTGCTTGGAGCCATTAGTGTAAATGAGGACATTCTGGCAGAGTGTATATATGTAAGGCTATATCCATGAAATGCTGCTTGTTCATGAAATGGATAATAATCGTGTTTTTATAGTGTCACCATGATAACGGCAGCTCAATTGGCTTTGTGGCAAGTGGGTACAAACACTGCACCCAAAAAACAAGAAATAACCCTGGAGTTATTTCCTTGATAGGAGCAGGGATTGAGAATCAAGAGGAGAAAAAAGAAATCTTTATAACTTTTACCTGAACCCCTAACTTCCTAACCAGATGTGTTCTCTAGAAAGTGGAAGTGCTGGGCATTACGGATTTTTGCTGAAACAACCCATCACTATGGATGAAAGGAAGGAGATTAGGATTTATTAAGAGTCTCCTCTCCCTTTCCAACTTCCTTAAGTTGCTTAGGGGAGTAGATATTTGGAACATAATTTGGAATAGAGTATCTTTGCAATGCTGTCTATCTGGAAATAAAAAATAAAGCATTTCACTTTGAACGTTTCTATGTTATTCCTTCCTGTATGGGGCCTAAGCAAAGGCCTTGACAAATCGAGTCACAGGCTAGTTCCCTCAGGAGGATAGCCATCAAGGATATATTTCTTTTTCCATCCACTTTCTTCTACTAGCTTTGCTGTTAATAAGCTATTGTTCTCAGCAAAATTTCCTAATGTGTTTTGCTGTAAGCTAATGCTGATAGTTTCAACTTTGGTGCCCATGGAAGTACAAGGTGAGAAGAGAGGGGTGAAATTATAATGCTTCTCATAGACTTCAGGAAGAGTTTGCAAATTAAAATGATTCTCGAAACTTTGCAAACGATATCAACCTTCTCAGCCTGGACAGTTTTGACAGAAAAGAAACCTGTCACTTCACAAAGTCATCAGCCAGGCTGTCAGGGACAAGGGCCAGTTATCAAACATCTCACAAACACACAGAGCTTGAGGATATTCTGAAAACACATCAGACAAGAAACCAGCAAACCCTTCCTTGAATATCTCACAACAGAATTTATCCTTGTGAATAATTTAACTAGGATACAGCAAAGAGAACCTGATCTGCTGTGATTTCAAACACTTTGCCAATTCAATTCAAGGAACCATGCTGATAACTCAAAATTAACAGAGGTTCATTGTCATTTATTCATGTGGTGCTACTTCCACAGTCCTAGTACTAATGGACCAAAATAGGAGAGTAAATTAATGCAGTCCTGTATATTATCATAAGTTCACAGCTTCAGAACTCAAAGAAATTAGGTTGGGTATAAAATAAATTATACTCTAGGAAAATAAGAAGTTTAATAAAATTGAAATTGTTAATATTAATACAATGATCTTTTTACAGATTAGAGATGTTCATAGTCACTTAATGCTTTTAAGTCAGGGAAGATCTAGGAAAAATATTGTAAGCTAACATGTGTACGTGTATACACATACATATACACATGTGTTTATATACACACTTATATAGGCAACACATGCATTGCATAAATACCCATATACAGACATCCACTTGTAGATAAATACGTGTCTGTACATATATACATACACATATACATATATTTACATATATGTGTATATATATATACACACACACACACATATATATACATATATTCGCTAGCCTTCAACATTTTCCCTAGGCCTTTCCTTCCTTTTGCATTATGTGACTATGAATATTGGCATGTGTGTATGTATATGGAAAGATCTATGTCTATATGTAGACATATAAAAATATCACATGTAATTATATATATATAAAAACACATTTCTACATATAATTAGATTGTAGACATAAACATATTTCTATATATAATTAGATTGTGAGCATTTTGACAGCAGGGACATTTCTCATCTCTTTTTTCATATTCTCAGTCCTTAGAATAGTGTCTGGCACAGGGTAAGTGTTTAATACATTTTTAATGACGCACACATGTATGTGTATATATGTATGTGAGAATCTATCTATCTATCTATCTATCAATAGTCGGAAAGGTGTTATAAAATATTGCCATGGCTTAATTACTTTAGTGCTTTAGAACAAACACCACATTCCCAAATCAATCTATACAACAATGAAACTGGTTGGTAATGAAAGCTTGGTCTTGCTTTAGCTTACTACGTTCTAATAGATGTTGAAATGCTGTGATGGCCAGGACAGAGATCTGTACGGTAGCTATGACATGACAAACGTTTAGCTGCTAGAATTTCCCAGGGACATTTTAGTGACTGTCAGCGTCCTCACAGAGGATTAAATGAGGTATAGTACTTAACTCAGTGCCTAGTGCATAGTAGGCACTTATTTAAGTGATTTATTCCCTTATTTCCATTACAGATTGTTTTCTCCTAATGCTATATATCCATTGCAAGTGGTAAGGGATGTTTGTTTCTCATATTTCTTGAATATTTTTTGGGTAAAAGTTTTAGGGTGGGTCCATCTTCTAGTTGACCTTTGATAATTGATTTTCATGGCTAGGTTAACAACACCCCTGTTTTGTAAATGAAAAACAGAAACAAACAATAAAAAAAAGATAGTGAAGGAAATGTGTCAAAAATCAGAAGGGAATATGGAAAGTTTCTTATGCCATTGTGTATACCATGCTGCAAGAGTTTATCTTCCCTCTCATTTTACAATCATAGTCATGGCCTTGAGCAAAAATTACATGTAATTGATACAACTTGTCATTGTAAAGGCACCCAGTGTATTTTCCCTTTTTGTATACCTTAGAACTCAGAAAAGGAAATAAAAAAACAAACAAACAACCTTCCATTCCCGTAACATAAAGTACCAATTTCCAGTTGCTTTATTCTTTGGTTGCCTATAAGGCAACGTCTTCCTGGGTTTTGTTGAAATTCTCGTAATGAGGAGGAGCCCATAAACAACATTTTTAGGACATAAATGTGATCATGACAAGGTTTGTAGGTTAGGAATTCAATTCTATGAATTAATCATATTCCATCTAGTATTTATTTTTACTTCAAATAATTACAACTCCACAGAGGTATATAAAATACGATATCTCCAGGCCTTAATGCATAAATCAACCTATGATCCAATATGCTATAAGTATGCTCTGGATACAAGGGCTATATACAAGCCAGAATGTAATAGAATTTCTCAGGCTTGTCAGACTACATTTTGAAGCCTTTTCCCATCACCATCATTGATCAAAAGAGCTCCAAAGAAGCCAAGGCCAGTTGGACACTGGATTTCTCTGGGATTTTGTCTCATCTATAAAATGAATGAGTCACACTAGATGACATCCAAGGTCTTTCCCAGTCTTAGACCTTGGGTCTATAACCTTAGATTTTCTTTTCTTTTCTTTCTTTTTTTTGGATGTAATAGTAAATGATCCCTGCACTAGTGGAATGCCTCACTTCACTGCATCACTAAGAATCTATGTTAGGCTGTCACAACCAGTCCAAGCTCCTCTCCTTGGTTTGCAAGGCTTAACTCCACTTATTCAACCTTATCTTGTACTTCTCAACATGTATCTTCTAAAAATACTGGCCTGTGGCATCCTTGTCATGGCAAATCACCACACTTATTCCTGCCTTTTTGCCTTGACTTATGTTATTCCTTATACCTGGAGGACACTCCTTCTTGGGTTCTGGCTTGGTAAATCCTATCTGTTCCTCAACAGGTCTGGCTAAAGTGTCCTACTATTCCAATATACATCCATCTCTCCCTCTCTTCAATTACTGCTTAATTTCTCAGTACCAAAGGATTGACTACCTCATCGTTTCTCTCTTTTTTTAACATGTATAAATTGTCAATCTAACTCCTGGAAGATAAGATCCTCCACAGCAGTGGTTCTCAACCTTCCTAATGCTGCAACCCTTCAATACTCGTATGTAGGTGTATCTGCATGCAGGTAGACCTGCCTGGAGATGGATAGAGGAGTGATGTCTCAGTTCTGAAGACCATCGGAAATATGTGTTTTCCGATGGTCTTAGGTGACCCCTGTGAGCCCTGTGAAAGGGTCATTTGACCCCCAAAGGGGTCACAACCCAGAGGCTGAGAACCGCTGCTCTAGAGCATTAAATCTGAGTGTAATTGGGCTTCATTTTGTTATTTTTTTAGTCCACAGCACCCACTATGTGAATAGGCACACAATAGTCCCCTGATAAGTACCAGTCAGTTGACAAACTGAGTGAAATTGTCCATTATGCAAATTTACAACCAAGGAACACCTTAGTTTATGCTCAGATCTGTTGCAGCTAATACAAGGTGAGGATACTTAGAAATGTTGATCCTTATGCCTCCCTTCCGTCATGTTGAATTGCCCCAGTTAGGAGTAGAGGAGAAAGGAAAATTTTAATTTTATATATCTTGCACACTAGGAGTCATATCCATCCATTCAATATTTTAATATGAAAAGGATACCTCTGATGAATTTATAAAGCATAAAAATACTAACTAGAATTTAGGTTTTAGAACCTATGTACAAATGAAAGAATTAATTTCCTAACCGTTCTTACCCAGATTATTACAGAATCTTAGAATCTTAGAGCTAGAAGACACTTTATAGATCTAATCTCACCCCCTCATTTTACAGAGGGGGAAAATGAGGCACAAAGAGGTTAGGCTAATTTGCCCAAGGCCATGAAGTCAGTGTATGATACAGTCAGAAACAGAGTCAAAGTTTCATGATGTGGTCCAATGTTCTTTCTATCTACTAAATGACTAAGATTCATTTCTTTAAAAATACATTCAAATTTCCCACATTTCCATATAGAAATATGGCTTCAGTTATTAATTCAGTATACATCATTAGAAAAATATGGTGCTAGCTACTTTGGGGGAAAATACAAGGAAAACTGAAACATAGTTCATGGTCTCACGGAATTTACTCTTTGGGGGTAGGGGACAAGGAACATAAAGAAATATACAAAAATTCTACAAAACTATAATTTTGAACAGTATATTATAGAAATGTAAGTGGGCATAGCATGCAAAATTAGAAGAATAGTTCAGTTCTGACTGGAGGTGTATTGAAGACTTCATGGAAAAGGTAGCATTTGAATTGCACTGTGGGGAATGAGTAGAATTTCAAATAGGAAAGATAAAAAGGAGGACATTTCAGGGACAGAAACCCAGAATGAGCAAAAGTAGAGGGATGAAAAAGCAATAAATGTGTACAAGGAAGGGCAAGCAGTATAATTTGGCTATACCATAGCACAAAATGAAGAGAATACTGAGCTACAAGACTAGAAAGGCTGGGAGGTGCCAGGCTGTAAAGAGGCTTGCATCTAAAGCTAAGAATTTTGTACTTAATTAAGCAGATAGTAGGGAGCCATTGAATAATTTTCAGCAAAGGAACAATGTGATCACAAAGAGGTATAAGGGAAATTAATCTAGTAGAGCTAGGAAGGAAAGATTAGAGGAGGGAAGAGACCAAACATTGGAAGACTGGTTAAGAGACATAAAATAGTCTAGGGAGAGCTTTAATGAGAGTTTTCACAAAGGTGGTGATAATAAGACTAGAGAAGAAAGAACAGATGAAAAAGTAGTAGAAGTGGGAGCCAAAGGACTAATTAAACATGAGAAGGAGGGAAAACTAAAGGAGAGTACCAAGATTAGGATATGGATGGCAGTAGGAATGAAGGTGCCAATGAAAGAAAACATGCAGTACAGTGATCAGAAGTCAGTTTTGCTGAGAGTGCTATGGTCAGTCCACTCAGCTTTCTTGAAGGAAACCGTGACCCTGGAAATGAAACTGTGGATATGTGACCCCCTCCTTTTGCAGAACAGAAATATTATCTTCTAATATCCCAGTGGATCTGTGATTTCACTGATCAGGTTACTCTCTTGAATGATACTATGCTAACCACTTTGCGGGAAAATACAAAGATAATTGAAACAGAGTTCATGGTCTCATTCCCATTCATGCCTATTCACCTTTTTCTACTCCTGCCCATGTCTTTCCATAAGGTAATAAAGAATTAACAGACAACATATAGCTTATTCACACCAGATAGCCTATAGTATAATGTCATTAGCAGAATAGGTTGGAAGAAACAGCTCAGTCTTGGTAATAAGAAGGTTTTAATTTAATGTTTAAGGTTCTTTCATTTAACACAGTTGGGAACTGAGGGGATGTCATATTAAACACCTGTCTCCAAAGCTCCATGTAGGCTTGATCAATTATTGTCCTTCATTCTTGAAGAGGACCAAAATGACCACATTATGTTGGGTTCAAGGTATGCTGTGTCCAACTGTGGCTGATCAAAACAATACAAACTTGGAAGACTCTATCACAAGTCAGACACAAATAATCCATATGAACATTTGGAGAAGAGATGACTCTAAATTTGCCCATCTCCCATTTAAGCTGACAGGTTTTAGGACACCTTTTCTAGCCCCTTCATCAGGCCAGGAGATGAACACTGCAGTCCCTAAAATAGGCTGCTCAGACACTCCAGGGGCTGACAAATCCCACTGTTGCCTTGGTCTAGTGAGAAGATGATCCTATGGCCTGGGGTGCCTACGTGCAGAATTGTCACTATAGCTCCCAGTGTATCTGTCTCTACTGCTCCATCATTTGCTTACTGCCACAGGACTTTGAGGTAGGTGAAAATGGTATGGGTGATATTTTTTGACTCATGAATAAAATGGATTTAAGTGAGTCAGGGTTGTACAAAGTTGTTGGCTTCACTCTGTCTTCAGAGAGTTTTCAGAGAGTCACCCAAGTCCAGTAGCAAGACAAAAGTCAAGACAACTGTCAGTGACTCAGGACGCAGAGTCTTTGATGCCTAATCACATTCTAAGCACTCCACTTTGCCTGCTTCAGCAGCCTTCAAGACCATCAGAACAAATGTTCACATCTACCCATACTGGCAGGTAAAGTCTTCACATGCTTGGGGCAGCACCCCACCAACTCACTGATAGATTTCAGGCCTCTTGGTTACCTTCAACCTGGCTTAGCTCATTTGCCATAACTACCAAGGTGTAACCATCGTGCATGCTACAGCTTCTTGGAGCTACAGGCAAGAGTTGGTTGGAAAGTGGATACCAAACACAGAAAGCAATCCTGAAAAAGGCGTGGCAGGCCTCACACTAGAGGTATTAGTCTTCTCTGGTGTCACAGGGGATAGAGTTCCAGACCTGAAGCAGGAAAAATCAATTTCCTGAGTTCAAATCTGTCCTCAGACAATTATTACATGTGCAAACCTGGGCAAGGTATTTAACCTTCCTTGCCTCAGTTCCTCGTTTACAAAAAAATGAACTGGAGAAGGAAATGGCAAATCACTACAGCATCTCTACTGAGAAAATGCCAAATGTTGCCATGAAGAGCCAGACAAAACTGAAATGAATGAATCTATCTGCAGTTCAGGTATCTGCTGAAAGAAGTTGAATTGGTTCTCCAAATCAAGTCAGATTTATCTCCTTGCTGTCAAGACACTGTCCCCTGTCATATACAGTCACAGAAATGCAGAGTTTCAGAATTTGAAAGAGACCTCAATGGCCGCCCAATTCTATTCACGCCATAATTAGGCTCTGATAGCATGATAAATGTGTCTCACATTTCCTGAATGCTCATTGTTTTCCTTCAGCTAAGTATGGTTCACCTCCTTTCATAGCTAATAAAAAATGCGAAGCAGGGGTATTAAAGAACTAGTCCCTTGTTGAGAACATATTCCTTTCTCTCTCCATGAGGAATGAGTCTTTGTTGTTGGGTTGAAGGATCACTGTTTGTACAGGGTTGAGGATAGTGATGGAGGGCAGTGGGAGGACTCCTCTACCTAATCATATCCCTACCCCAGCCTGTAGTTGTGGAGTACCTTGAATGCCTGACTAAGGTACTCATAAGTCTATGCTTACTTTTTGGAAGAACCTTAGGCTTTAATGGATCCCGTTCTATAATACCCTTTACTCCTTTTCACAGATGAGGCTTAAGCTTTGATCTATTGAGTGATATGGTGGAAATACCACAGGACACCTGAGTTCTAGAAATGGTTTTTGCCACTAACAAGCTACATGATATTGAACGGGTGACTCTCTCTAGATTTCAGCTTCCTTAACTATAATAGGGATTTGGATTTGGACAAAATGGGATCTAAAGACTCTCTCAAGTAAAAAAACAAGCAAACAATTATTCTGACATTAGTTTTAGGCTCACCATGAAGCAGTGTTTTGATCAGACACCTTTTGAGGATAGGTCTTGAATCTCTTAAAACTTTGAAAATAGTAAAGACACTTAGTGAGTAAATGAGCATTATGTTTTATTGCTATAGAAAATGATACTATTGGTACCTGAACTATTTTGGAGAGCCTCTTATCTACTATTAATGACCAGACTTCAGAAGGGTTCAGGGAAATGAGATGAGCTGACAGACATGGGTGTTTTCTCCCAAATGCTCTTTCCCCACTTTCTGTTCTTCTAAAAAAAACATTGATATATATTTTGATTCCTTCATTTTCAAATATGGAAATTTTTCCTCTCACCACCAAGACACTATCCTTTATAATACAGAATAAGAGAGAGAGGAGAAAGCAGTGCAGTACAACTAATCAATGCATCAACCAAATATAACAGTGTCTTGCAATGTTCTGCACCTATAGCCCCCAAACTTCTGCAAAGAAGGAAAGTTCATATTTTTGCCTCTTCTTCGGGGACAAGATTGCTCATTATAATTATAGTGTTATCCTTCTACTAACATGGCTGAAGTTATGTGTATTTTTCTAGATCTGCTTAGGTTACTTTTCTACTAAAGGTTTGGAAATGCGCTCCATTAGCTTCTGAGATTCCCATCAGGCCACTGTTGGGGGTGGGGGAGGGCACAGTGATACACCAGAATGGGAAAAGTTACCGTTATTTGCAAAATTTGGTTTTAGGAGTAGGGTATAATATAAATACAAACCAATAGAAACTGGTTGAGGGTTTTGGTTTAAGAAAATTTCTGACTTTTTATCTTGTTACCTGGAGCTAATCCCTGTTCTCTTAATTTCTAAGACAGCCCTTTTTATCCTGTGTGTGGATAGCCACATTCAAAGGATGAAAGCATGCATTCCAGTTATTTTTAATGGCAAAGTTGGTTTTTTTTTTCTACTAAAGGCCCAAAGGAAAAAAAAATCATTTTATCCTAGTTCTCTCTTCCAAGAATTTATTTTGGGTTAATGTCTCCAGAAAGGCATTAATAAAGGTCTTATTGTAAGGGGGCAATAAAATACTTTATTATTTCAAAATACTGAGCTTGCTTGGGGGAAAGCCCTTTAATTAAAATATTAACTGAAATTAGCCCCTACCAAAGGTACAGGCTGTGTAATTTGTACATACTTGTCTAGCATATTATCTCAGTGTAAAAACTCTAATTAAGAAACCCTTCTTCCCCCTATCACCCATTTAACCTTCCTTTATAACAAAGAAAAATGTTTGATCAAAACCAACAAGCACAGGAGGCATCGTGGTGCATTGGAAAGACCTTGGACCATTGAGCTGAAATTTGGAACACAAATTTAAATCCCAGTTCTGGCACTGACTACCTATTTGATCTTGGATAAGTCATTGAAGCTGGGCTTTGATTTTGTTATCTGTAAAATGAGGGGGTTGAATAAAATGGCCTCTGAGGTTCCTTCCCGCTCTGGTTCCATGATCCTATGGTTCTGCTGACAACATGCAGCCTCTGTGATCTCCCACCTCTTTACTGAAAGGATGGAGGAGTGTTTCATTAGTGTTCCACATCTCCATTATAGAGATGTGGAAACAGACTTTCAGAGATTAAACCTGCTGAGGTCATTGAGCTAACAAGGAGTGGAACTAAGATCTAAGCTCAGGTCCCCTGACACTCAGTCTAATGCCTTTTCCATTATAATATGCTGCCACCTCTCTATAAGCATTTGGCAATGGACAGGGCTACCCTGTATTGTTATTAACCTATATTTTCAAATATTTTGCTCCCCTAACTTGACTATAAAGCCTCTAAAAGGCAAGGAACATGTCCAACATCTCTTTGTAGCCCTAGTACCTATTGCAATGGGTCATACATAGCAAAGGCACGAGAAATGTTTGCTGATGATAATTCACTTATCTTTTGGCTGGTGCAGTAGACAGAGCACTGTACCTGAAGTCAGGAAGTCCTGCGTTCAAATGTGACCACAGACACTTACTAGCTGTGGGACCCTGAGAAAGTTACTCTGTTTCAGTTTTCTTATCGGTAAAATGTAGATAATAATAGCATTTACCTTCCAGGATGGTGATAAGGATCAAGCAAGATGTTTGTAAAGCATTTTGTAAGCCTTGAAACATATAAATGATAGCTGTTATTTGGTGATATATATATATGTGTGTGTGTATATATGAGTGTGAAACATGCATATAGGTGCTAGCAAATAGTACATGAAGACAGGATGAAATTAACTGGATAATCATATTTTTTTCATTAGAATAGTTTTCACTCAAATACATTGGACAAAGGTCAATAGATGCAGTGATTTTTTTTTTACCAGTAATTCTTGAAAACACACACAAGGTTTCCTTATAAAGTGAGAGTCATGATTCATGTCTGAGGCTGTATGTGGCCAGCAATATGCCAGGACAATCCCATACCACAGACAGACTCACTCTCCTTCCAAATTCTTCAATTGGAAGAAAAATGCTACTGCTGGCCTCCATCAAAATCTCAACAGACCCTTGTGGCGAGAGTTTTGGTTATTAAGTGAGAGGCAGACTAGACTTTTAAACAGCCTGCTTTGAAAAGATTCCTGTGTCTTTCGTTTTCCTCCCTCAGAGAGGAAACAATATCCTTAGAGTGATCATGTTTGGATACCAGAGACAATGATCATCCTGCATTTGTACGGTAGATAGAATTCCTCTTTTTAACAGTACCCTCAATTTCAGCTATAGGTGTAAAAGTATCACTGATAGAAAATAGTCTGAAGAGAGTAGCATCAATATTTATAAAAGGCTCAAAGTTGGTTGGAAGTATCGCTTTTTATTTATCTCCCTAGCTTACTCATCCCAAATACTGCTTCAAAGTTATTTTCATTAATGTACAAGTTTAGTGGGTCATTTTCTATCCATCAAATATTTATTATGATATGGCAGGCACTGGGCAAAGAAAAAAAATGAAACTTCCCCTGCCTTCAATGACTTTAAAGTAAATTAGGATGAGATCAAAGAAAGAGGAAAAGAAATTATAGATCAAAAATTATTTAGAGCAACTTTTTCTGAAGTGACAAAGAACTGGAAGCTAAAGGATACTTGTCATTTGGGGAATGGACAAATAAATTATGGCATATGTATATAATTGAACTATTATGCTCTAGGAAATGATGAGAAGGATATGTTCAGAGAAACCTGGGAAGACTTACATGAAATGAGCAAAACTAGAATGATATATATATATTAAAAACACTGTAAAGAGAACTTTAAGAGACTTAAGAACTCTGATCAATGTGGATTCTAGTGAATTAATGATGAACAATGTTATTCATTTCCTCATAGAGAGAAATTAAACATTCATTTTCAGACACAACCAGTATAGGAATTTGTATCATGTGACTAACCATATTTGCTGCAAGAGTTTTGTTTTTCCTTTTTTTCTTTTAATTGGAGGGGAGGGTAAGAAGGAAAGAAAATAAATGTTTGTTAATTGAAAAATAAAGTCTTATTTTTCCCCCTTTCCTAAAATCCAAGTGTGGGTTCCTAGACTTTTCTCCACTGCAGAAAAACAATAATACTTTGGATGGAGAGGACAGTGAATACTTGAGAAGTGTAACACTCTCCATCTCTTTCCTCTACATAGAGAGAATTTAACTAGCCCCATCTGCATAAGAGAAGGTAAAAACAGAACCTCAGGTGTTTTTCAATTTTTAAAACTTTTACAAATAGCACCTTAATTCTTTCAATCCTCTCCTGAGTCAAGGAGTAATTAGCCCTACTCCAACACTTACACTCCTGTATATGGCACAATAGAAGGGGAGAAGTTAAATGATTTGCCCAGGTCCAGAGCATGCCAAGGTCACCTGGGATTGAAACAAGAGTCCTCAGTTCCCAGATGTGCCTTGTTTTTCCGGCTCATCCTCTCTGCTGCTAATTCCTCCTCCCTTTGGGAACCAGCACTAAAGATTTAACTTTAGAGTTAAAGAGTTTTTCAAGACAGCCTGGTCTAGGGGGAGGACTCTGGACTGAAAAATGAGATTTATAAATCCAAGCTCCACCATTTACTAGCTACTGAGTCACATCAGCTTTCAAGGTCTCCTTTCCCTCTCTCTAAAGTGAGAAATTTTACTTGGGCATTTTCTTGAATGCTTTCAGGTCCTGAGATGCTATGATGCTAGGTTTTAAGTCCTGTCTAAATCACTAGTCTCTACTTATGATGAATTTCCTTACAGTTAATCCCATGATTTGGATGACAATATTTGAATATGTATATATATATATATATATGTGTATGTATATATATATATATATATATATATATATATATATATATATATATATATATACACATATATATATAAAGTTTCTATTCTGTTCCTGGCATTGAATTAGTCATTTGTGGAAACATAAACAATAATGAAACAGTATCTGCCATCAAGGACCTATGTTCTACTGGGAATACAATATTTACACAAAAAACAATACAGTTCAAAGAAAAGGGAAGAGAAAGAACCCATTATTAACTAGGGAAGGTTTTGCAGAAATTTGTCCCACTCTATTCATTGAAATCGGTCATGTAAAATGAACCAGCTGTTAGAGTTTCATCCTAGGTGCTGGATATCACACCCAATCCCACCAAACCCCACTAGCTTAGCCACCAGTGAACAGGGGCCTCATGAACAATTTTAAGGAGAGCGTGCAAAGTGCTGACAATCTCTTCTTTTAGAGCTCAATACATTCTAAATGATTGTTATTACTGACCCACGATTACTGCTGATGCAAGTTTGGACACATCTCTTGAAACAGTCTCAATCCACAAACATGGTATTACCCCTCACTCACGCCCTGTGCAACATGACTCTTTCAGTATGTACAATTTCCAAGCTCCTATAAAGCTCACTGCTTACTGAATTTGCAATTACCAAAATGTTTCCTTGTGGTAACATTGTTACTTAGGGTAAATGGCATGATTTCCCAGTTATGAAAAGATGTTTATATTCCAGTTATAAAAACCATACTTTGCTATGTATTCCCTTTCTCGGAGTTCTTTATACTTGTTCTAAATGCCTTCTAGCACATTGTTTTAATGTCTTCACCTTTAGACTCTGGAAAGTGCATAATTTTGCTTAGGTTTTTCCTCTTCCTCACATATCATTTTCCCTCCTTTTTTGATTTCTGAACATTATGACATAGTTGTACAAGGCTACTGGGCTCACTGAGCATGGCATGGCATGGCATGGCACGCACATGTGCACACACACACACACACACACACACACACACACACACACCTCCCCAGCCCCCACTCCATTACTTTCTAGCTGTTGGTACTCTGGTTCCACCTTATAAAACAAAACATTATTTTCCAAAGAGAAATGCACACTTCTGGCCTGAGACATGTCCTCCAAAGGCCTCACTTCACTCTGGAAGTTGGCTAGCTTTTCCTCTTTCCAGACTACTCCACAGGGTTCTTTTATTGTACCACCTTTCATTTTGAGTCAGGCACTTCTCAATGCTGCAATGTCTTGGGCTATATACAGTTTTACTGTGGGATGAAGCACTTTGACCATGGGCTGTTTAAGAGTGAATGAATTATTCATTGTTCTAAAAATACAGCCTTCTATTCATCCTAGATATAAAAAATTTAGGGTCTTAGACAAGCAAGGAGGTTTGTTTGTGTGTTCATTTTGGGGAGGATGAATTCCCCATCTTGCTGCCTTGGGGGAGATATTTAGGGGAAACACCATATAAATCAGTTTGTCCCTTAAATCTAGAAATTGTGATTCTTGAATACACAACAGATACTTAATGGTCACTGTCATAAAGCTCTGCTTTCTCTATACATTCTTCTCACTCCATACAATGTCCTGGTTTATCAAATGGCTGACAGTTCTCCAAACATATAAATAAATCTTATCCAAATCAGTGGCTGGATCCACCAGACATACATATACTCACTCAGAAACAGACTTTAAATCACTCAAGAAATCACCTAATTCTGATATATGCCCTGCCTGTCAAGAGAGGATGATTTCTCACTGTGCACCAGATTTCACTTTTCAACCCCCACCAGTATGTGTTGGTGCCAATTCTTACTGTAACTACCCCACAGAGTCTAAAGGCCACACACTAAAAATTCAACCTCCATGAATTCAGACTCAGTCAGAAAGTATTGTGTGCATGATGCTCCTCTTTTATTTTCATTTTCTACAAACTCAAGGCTTAATATGCCACTTCCTCTACACCCAGCCCTCCTTTTCAGCACAGTCAGAATTTGGCGTGTATGACATGATAAGGGTCTTGTGGTCCTCCACTGTTGTCTTGGGATAATAATAGAGTTGAGGTATGGGGAGGAGGACAGGAGAGGGGGGGCGAGGATATTGAGGCTTTAAACAATGAGAATTGAATGTTGGGAGATGTATTTATTTATTTATTTTCCCAAGAGCCATTGCTGGGGTTACATCTTATTTAGAAGATAATCATTTGATTTTATAATTGCTTTTGTGGGTTGCAAAATAATTACTGAGGAGGCAAATCTCCTCCTGTGCTAAAATAGCAGGAGCCATTGTTTCAAAGTTCATGCTAAAACAATCACCAATTTCAGATTTTTAGGTCTTAGGTGGGGATAGTAAGAACTCTTTTTTGTAAGAGATGAGAGCCTGGAGCTAATATAGAAAGATTTGGAGGGGGGGGGGGGGGAACCAACCAATGAAAATATATAACCAAACTCAGAGCGTTCATTTCTTTTTAGTTGGAGAGGAACATTTCCAAGTTGTTCCAAAAGGAAAGGGAAGAGAAGAAGCTTTTACTATGTGCAAGGCATTGTGCCAAGTGCTTTACAAATATTATGTCATTTTAAGCTAGTATGGGCTTGGGTGAGTGATTTTCTTCCTCTCTCTCTCTCTCTCTCTCTCTCTCTCTCTTTCTGTCTCTTTTTCTCTCACATAACACACACACACACACACACACACACACACACACATCCCTTGGAGCATGGAGAAACCGGAAATAGAGAGACCGATTAGCAATTATTGCAAGTACAAGTGTCCAGGAAAAAATTTATGAGGGTCTAGTAGAGCAGGTTGTGAGGGAGAGATGTTGTCCAAGTGGAGCTTGCAAATCAGTTGATGTGGAAACACTTGTCACTTCATTTCTCCTGCACGATCTATTGATAAAAATCTGGTACTTCTTCCTAAAGAACATCTCTAATATCAATTCTTCCTTACTCCAGATAGTTCCCCTTTTTCTGTGTTATTACAACCTTTTCTTTTTTTTTACTTCCATCTGCTCTTTTACCAACCTGAGTACTCGAGCCAAGGTCATCTTCTTTCTCTACTATATTGACCACAATTTTGCAGCAACTTTACTACGTTATAATTGCCAAATACATTCCTACCTAATCCAATTTCAAGTTACCCTGAAAATATAAGCTTCTTGAGGGCAGAGACTGCTTTGCCTTTGTATTTGTATTTCAAAGGCAAGGAATAGCACCTGAAGCATGGTAACTATTTAATAAATTTTGATTGAGTGACTAACTGTTTCTCAATGGCCCCTCTCCTAAAAATCCTCTAGTCCCCTATCTTCAGACATTGAGAGAGTCACTGAAGTCCCAATCCCCATGTCTTGTACTTAAGAGTGTTAAATTTAAAAACTAGCATGTTTACATAGTTATCAAACTAGGAGAATGAATGCTGGATGTTATAATCCACTATAGCACATAGGTACTGATGTTTTATCTAATTGAGAGTCATGAATTTATAATATCCTATTAATTCCAACTAATTCTAACTAATCTCTTTTAGCCACTTGGGTGTGCCAATTTTGAGTCATTATATTACATGGAGTTTTAGATGAACACAAGTTTAAAAATAAGTCAATACTGTGGATATTCAAATGCTGCCTTTAAACAGACAGAAACATAGTAGAAATAGTTGGGGAATTATTATCCATATGAAGAGATAGTAATGATTAATATTCACTTTTATATTAAAAATAAAATGGAGGAGATTATACATTTTGGTCATATGAAAAAGTCCTTGATTACACCCCATGACCATCATGAAATTTCTGATTCTTTGACTTTTCCAAAATGTCTTCTGCTACAAAGGCCTTGAGACTTCCAACTTGGGGCTGTGGCCTTGGGATTACAGCCCTTTCCCTTACTTCTGCTCCTCAGTGAATAAGCACTGATGGCAACAAACTCTGATCAACTGTGTTGAGTGCAGAGAAATTTTCATTAACCCTCAGTTTCCTCATCTGTGAAGTAGAGATAATAGTAGCACCCACTTCCCAAGGTTATAAAAATAAAAAGAGATACAGTTTTTTGCTTTTTTTGTATCTCCAACATTTATCACAGTGCCTGACATATAGTAGGCTCCTAACAAATGCTTGCTAATTTTTTTTAAAAACAAGGATAGGTTCATTCAGAAGGATTTCACCACTGAAGAGGAGAGGTAGTACGGTGTAGAACAGAGAAAAGATGCCTTGGAATTCAGGAGCAAAGAGTTCCATTCAGGCAATGTCAATATTTGGTTGTAGTAATTCAATTCAGTTCAACAAGCATTTATTAAATATTTCCTATGTACTATGCTAGAAGCAAAGTAATTTAATAAACAGCAAGCTTACCAAAAAGTTAGAAAGACCTAGGTCCAAATCTCACTTTTGACCCACATTAGCTGTGTGATTCTGGGCAAACTCACTTAATATCTCAGTACCCTAGGCAAGTATCTAAAACTATAAGTTTCAGAACATGGATTTGCATTGGTGGAGGGACTTTCCTCATTAAGTGTGACAAAATCGCAGGTCTAGTCTCCACCCCCCTCCTCAATAGATAGATACGTAAATATCTCTATATAGATATAGTCCCTATATAGATAGATATATAGTACAAGGCACTAAGGATATAAAGCACAAAAATTTCCAAGTTTCTATCCTCAATGAGCTTATAGGACCAGTCAATTCCCCTCCATTGGTCTCAGTCTTCTCATCTGTAAAATGAGGAAGTTGGATGAGGTAATTCCTAAAGTCCCTTAGAGCTCTAAAATTCTATAATTCTAAGTCACCAAAAAGAATATTCCCTCAAAGGGGATTAGAATGAATGAATCTTAATGAAAGTATTTCAGTAAAATTCTAGCATAATGATACTGTGTACTTATATATCTAAAAATATTCATGTTGGAAATTATTTTGAAAAGCATTTTAATAGTTAAGTCCTTTAGAAAACTATGTCTCTAAAGCTGGTAGGACTAAAGAATATATTAATGTGTTTATAGATAGATGTTTGTAAAGTATGTACCTAATTTTTTTTTACTGGTATAAAGACAGTCTTATGCTGTTGCATAATTCATAGGTAGCTAAGTCTTAGGAGACTAGATTTACAGAACTTCAGAGTTGGAAGGTGCTCAGAAGTCAGCAAAGTCCCATCAGAAACCAGAAACAAATCCCTATAGCAGCTTCTCAGAAGGAGTCATCCAGCCTTTGCTTGACAACTTCCAGTGACTGTAAACTATTAGGGTTGGAAGCAGGCCATTCTGTTTTTGGATAACTCATTTTTAGCAGATTTTCCATGGCAAGTCCTGCCTCTCTGAAACTTCTACTATTGTCCCTAGTTCTGCCTTCTGGGGCCAACCAGAACAAGTGTAATTTTTCTTCCACATGACTGAACATTCAAGTTTCTGTCATGTTTCCTCCTAGTTTTCTTTTATAAATATTCCTCACACTTTCAGCCCACTTGCAGCCCACTAAACTTGCAGTCTACTAAAAACTCTTAGATATTTTTCATCTGAATTTTTTATTAATGGTGGAGATATCACTCTCCATAATTCTGTATTTGATTTTTTTTAATGCAGGTAGAGGATTTTAAATTTATCCTTTTTGAAATGACTTTTAAATGTATTGGGCCATTGTTCTAGCCCATTAAGATTTTTTTGGATTCTTACTCTGTCATTCAAAAGGGTACTCAACTTCCTAACTTTCTGTAATCTACAACTTTCAAAATTATGCCCTCTCTACCTTCACCCAAATCCACAAAAATGCTAAACAACACAAGTACCAAGGCCAGATCCAACTTCCAGTGACTGGAAACTCCACCTCCAATGGAGTCAGTCCAAAGAGGTTTCCTTTTAAGATGACAATGACCTGTAAAGACTACTTTGGGGATGTAGTAATTTAACCAGTCCTGTCCATTATCTAGCCTACTAGTTGGCAGAACATGAAGTAAGAATAATTTTTACATTTTAAAATACAATGAAACTTTATTTAATTTGGTTATATATATATATATATATATATATATGTATATGTGTGTATATATATATATATATATATATATATATATATATATATATATATATAAATAGTGGCTCTTCGTAAGCAGACTTCTGGAAAGATCTGTCCTGCAGGGCCATTGTTTGTTAACCTTTGGTGGCCTATATCTCTCCATGTTGTCAACAAGAATATAAGAAACTGTCAAACGCTTTGCTGAAATTTATGTATACTATGCATAAATACACGATACATTTTTTCTGATTTCCCAGTGTAATAAATGTTATCACTCTGTTAAAAAAGCTAATGGGGTTGGTTTGGCATGGCTTATACTTAACATGATGACAATTAATAATTACTTCTTGCATTTCTAAGTGTCCACAAACCACCCTTTTAATAGTATGCAGAAAATACCAACCAGCAATTCCAGCACAATCTGCCTTACTTTCAATTGTTTTCCCTTCTTAAATATTTATTATATGTATATATAATTTTAAAATCACTTTGTATAAGTGTATACATACATATATCTAAGAAGAAAGAGAAAGAGAGAGAGGGATGGACAGAGAGGGAAAGAGAAAGACACGTGGGAGGGTAGGGGAGAGCTATCAGTTCTTACAAATAGTTTTTTAAACTTTAGGAAGAATTAAATAATCAAATGCCTAGAGTTTTATTTCTTTTTCAAGTTATTAGAATTTGTATCAATTAAGTTTAATACATAGGAGTATGGGGCCAAGACCATAGGACTTGAAGCTAAGTGCATGAATTGAAGCCCAGCTCTGATACAATGCTTAAACCCAAGCAAATATATCTTTTAACCTTTCTGAACTTCTTTTTCCTCGAGTGTCTTGCCTTTGGTCACACAGCTAGTAAGTATTAGTGCTAGAATTAAAACCCATGTCTTTCCTGATTCTGAATCAAGCCTGTATTCCAGCAGATTGTATTTCCCATTTAGGTGCACCTTGCTTAATGCAACAGGTGTATTATATTTTCCTTGACTTCCACTATGCTTTCATGGATGATCTATCTTCATTTATGATTTCTTTGAGACACAGAGGAGGCCCCTAACCCTTTAACTTTCTCCAATTCTCCCTCTTCACACCACTTCTTTGTGTCAATTAAATTCAGTTAGATTCAATTAAACAAACTTTTCCTCCTGGCCTATTGTGCTGAGTAGGTAAACAAACAATTAAAGGTACCCCAAAAAGCTTCTCAAGGACAAAGACTTCCCAAGAAGATTAGTAATGCTCCCTAGTTATAAGTCCACTCCTTTAAATGTCAAATTTTCTTAAAGTGAACACAACTCTATTTCCATATGCCATTGGAAGTATTGAGGTACACTTTCATTTTAATGAATCTGACCAATCAAAAAGTGGCTTTGTCCAATTCCAGTGCCATCCCTCAAACCTAAAAAACCCCCACACTTTAGCATATGTGCCAATGTCCCTTACAACATTCTGGCTTCCCAGATCATCAGACTCTTAAAGTCCTATAAGTTACGTCTTCACTCCATCTCGGACATACCCAGGGATGATCATATCCTTTAGGTGACCATCACTCATAGCCTTTCCACTTCCTGCTTCCAGAAAGCTAAAATTCCTCTCCTTTCATGATCTCATATTCTTCAATCTCTCTTTCTGTCTTATCTTCCAAAACCTGTTCTTCATACTCACCAGGAACCCAGTCCCCCAACTTTTCCATATTCTCCCTGTCCATCACCCTAGCTCTGGCTTCACTTTCCTGTCTTCACAGTCTTAACCTTATGGTTGACCAGTTCAGCCACATCATCAGCTACTCTTAAATACCTTGCTCCTTTTCCTATTGCCAGTCACACATGTCCAAACCCCAGCTTTGGCTTAGCCCCTCATTTCACCTTCTTCTTCCTAATCACATTACCAACCACTGCTGAATGAAGTCATGATAACATGTCTAGATCCATTACAAATTGATGATATCTTTTCTCATCTGGGCCTTCACTGCTTATTGCGTGGCAATTCTTTTATTCTTCTCTGATTGAATATATAAAATTTCACATAGTAGCTGTTTGAAATGTTTTTTTTTTTCATTTTAGACCTCCTACATGACTGTTTCTATTTTATTAGAAGACCTTGGTTTCCATTTTACTGAGATAATAGTGTCTATCTATCATATATGAAGCACATTGTAAACTGTAAATCACTATAAAAAACCTCTAGCTATATTATGATTATTTCCCCCCGCTTCAAACCTCTAAACCTTGTGCTAATATGCCATATTCTCTCATCCTTTGCTACAGTCCCTGAGAAAGAACTATACTATTCTTTACCAAGGAAAATCCCTTCTCATACTTTGACTCTTTATTCTATTGCATCACTTAGAAGAACTTGCTATCTTGTTCCTTCCCTATTTCCCTCCTCATCTTTAATCTCTTCATCCAGTCTTTTCCCCACTGCTTAGAAACATGTCTGGGTCTCTTCCATCCTTAAAAGAAAACAAACACCTCTTCATCCAACATTGCCATTTCCTTAAGATATTATCCTACATTTTTTTTTCACTTTCATAGCCAAACTCTTCAGAAGGGTTGCCTACACTTGTTACCTCCATTTCCTCATCTTCATTTCACTTTTCTTTCTTTTTTTCTTTTTTTTTCCTTTTTAACTTTTTTTTTTAATTTTTTGGCTTACATCATTGATTACCACAAGATTTTGAGTTACAAATTTTCTCCCCATCTTTCCCCTACCCACCACCCCAAAATAGCGATCCCACTGTATACCCCATCCACCAACCTGCT
Source organism: Pseudochirops cupreus (assembly GCA_028627135.1). Classification (NCBI taxonomy): domain Eukaryota; kingdom Metazoa; phylum Chordata; class Mammalia; order Diprotodontia; family Pseudocheiridae; genus Pseudochirops; species Pseudochirops cupreus. The sequence continues at coordinate 446,959,867 of CM053580.1, forward strand.
CTTTCCTATATCCTTCCCCATCACCCCTCTGACTTTCTGGGAGGGTAAAGTGGATCTCCCTATTCCACAATTCACTTTCCAATGCCTTGCAATTTGACTCACAATACTTCTGTGGCTCTCTCACAAAGTCACCTGTGATCTCTTCTCTGCTAATCCAATAGCCTTTTCTCAGTCTTGATTATATCTACCGTCTTTGTAACTTTTAACACTGTTGACCATCCTCTTCATCTAGACACTGTTTCCTTTCTTGGCTTCTATAACACTTGTTTTTTCTTGGTTCTCCTCCTACCTATCTGGAAGTTCCTTAGTATCCCTTGATGGATTATTCTCTTCCTCCAACCCACTAAATGTGGGTATTCCTTAAGACTTTTTCCAGGGTCTTCTTCTCTGTATACCCTCTTTGTAACAACATGAGCTCCCATGGGTTCAATTATCATTTAAATTCAAATTAATCCCAAATCTCTCTCTCTCTCTCTCTCTCTCTCTCTCTCTCTCTCTCTCTCTCTTTGTCTGTCTCTCTCTTTCTGTCTCTCTCTCTCTCTTTCTTTGTCTCTCTCTCTCAGTATGGATACATGCATAGATTCACACACAAGGCCTTCACCTTTCTCTTGAACTGAACTCCACTTATGTGTTGCCAACTATCTTTTGGACATCTTCCAGTTGGATGTCATATAAGCATCTTAAACTCAACATGCCCATAATGAAATTTATTGTATTTCTTCCTAAACCCATCCCCCTTCAAACTTCTCTATTTCTGTTGAGGACATTCACATCCTTCCAATTATCACTATTAGCAACCTTGAATTCTTCCTCCTACTTCAATTCCCACATTAAATCATCTCTCAAGTCTTTTCATTCTTACTTCTCTCAAACTGTTCTCTGTACTTTCTACTTTGGTTCACCCTCACTTATACATGGAAGTCTTTTTGCCTCCAGGCTTTCCATTCTCCTATATATTCTCCACACCATTGCTAAATTGATATTCCTAAAACACAAATCTAGTTACATCACTCCCCACTCCTCACCCCCACTTAAATTTTTTCAATGTATTCTTGTTACATTTAGAATAAAATACAGATATTTCCAATTGATGTTTAAAATCCTCAATAATCCGGCTCTCACTTAACCTTCTCATTCTTTTTTCCTATTTCTTTCCTTCCAATACTCTCTTTTTCAGTTCAAGTAGCCTGCTAACTATTCTCCATTCCCAGATGGAGAATTTTTTACTATTCCTCTTTATATTTGTTTTTGCACAAGTGGTCCTCCATCCCTAAGATGTACTCCCTCCTCGTTTCTGCCTCAAAATATCTTTCAAAAAAACACAGTTTGGTTATTACCTAAGGCATGAAGCCTTTTTGATATCATCCCCAATTAATATCATTCCCGCCTTCTTGAAATGTTTGTGCATGACTTTATAAATACTTCATATTTATTTGTTCTCAAATGTGTATTACATCCTGCCAGTAAAACAGAAGTTCCTTGAGGGTCAGAAAGGTTTCTTTTTTTGTCTTTGTATCCATGATACCTGGAACATAGCAGATGTTGAAAAGTGTTTAATTAAATAACATCAAAGCCTTTACTAGGCTGCTATGTTGAGGTTGTGTGTGACTCTTCTAAATAAAAATAAATGTTCATTTTGTATTTTCAAACAATAATATTGTTTTGAAAGTTTTCAGTCGTGTGTGTGTGTGTGTGTGTGTGTGTGTGTGTGTGTGTGTGTGACTTTTGACTGATAAGCTGTAAATACTAGCTGGAGTCAGTTGTCTTTTGCCAACACTCATCTACTTTAACTTATGTTTATTTCTGTATCTTCAGATAAGCCTCTGGTCTCTGTATTATTACCATATCCCCATATCTACCACTCCTTTCCCCTTCTTCACTTGTCTAACTAACTTTTCACCCTACCAATCTCTACCACTATAATCCAATGCTGCATTTATATCCAATATTTAAATTCAAGTTCTGAACCAAAATCATACTGTTATTAAACAGACTAATGGATACATGGCAAAGAACAGATAAATGTATCTCCTTCACAGCTGTTTTTAAAGAATCAAATGAAGGAAGGACAGCAATGTAGAGTTGCTAGGTCTGGTGGATATTAGGAACTACTAGACAATTCCAGGTATTTTTAAATAATAAATAATTTAAAATGTAACTTAATTAATTTAAAATTTACTTTAAAAATTAAATAAATGATTAAATATTTTAATTATTTTAAGTACTTTCATATCAAAGGAGGTATCCTTACCTCCCTAAATCCTTCTGACTAATTAGACACTGTAGAGTCAATGCAGAAAAGAAAAAATTCCTGCTATATGTGTGTGTGTCTGTGTGTGTATGTATGTCTGCATATGAATATAAACAGAGAGAATTATACAGAGGAGGAAGAGAGTGGGTTGGAAGTGATCCCAAAGTGTTCCCTGCTCCCAAGGCCCATTTTTCAATACTAATATTCTTCTGGGATGCTGTATGACAACAGATCATGGCCTACCACACTCTCAGAATGGTGGGCATAAGCAGGTTGCAGCAAATAGCCAAGTAGGACTTGGACACAACTACTGCTCTGAAAAATATCATGAAGGTCATGTATGAATGGAAATGGAGGCAGATCAGTCACAATGAGAATGAAAGACAGAAATCCTGAGTATGGCATTGGTGTCTACGAAATGATAAAAGACTCAGAAGAAGACCTTCAGGATACTAGGTAGATCCTCCATGGGGATTTATGGAAAGACAGGAGCAAGAACAGCATAGAACATGAAGGCATGGTTGGATTGTAGCCTATATGTTTGGGAGCTTTTCTATAAGATCACAGACCCATAAAAACACCAACACAAAGACACATACACAAACATGCAACAACCTCGCTTGATGATTTCTTTTTCCCTTCATGGAAATTTATGGTACATAAGACTAATGATTTTGTCATGGATTACTGTTTGAAAGATTCCAAAATACTTTAGGAAAATCACTAACTTAACTGCTGTTTTATGAATGAAGAAAACTGCATGAACACCACAGTTTTAGCAAAGTCAGTGGGCTCAGCAATGAAAAGGGTAAGTACAGAACCAGTGGATCTGCTCAGAATCACAACAATTAGTGGCATCTCATTAAAAAGGAAAAAAATGACCTTTCATATTTTTGTACTACTGAGATCAGTCACAAAAGTGTACTCTCTCTCATGGATACGTACTATTTTCTCACAAAGCAGGGGAGCTCAGTCCCAGAGCTGAATAACATATCAGGTACATTCTGAGCAGCTGGAATAATAGATCATTGGATGGAATGTAAGATAAATGGATCCAAAGGTGTGTATTCCCTTAAAAGAACATGCTATATGGAATGGTTAATGTCAGAGAATCCTAGCTTTTGAGAGTGAGAAAGAATCTTAGAGGCCATCTTATTCAAAGGTGCTGTATATATAGCTCACAGGCTGGATGTGGTGCCCAATACTCCCAATTGTGACTGGAACAAGGCTAAGATGGAATTGGAAAATACTTAACAAGATAAATAAAAACACAATGAAACATAGATCATGTGAATATGTGCCTTTTCTAAGTCAATATGTAGCCCACAGGGATTCTTACCATTTAGTGGCCCCCTTTTCTGTTTGAGTTTGACATCACTGATCTAGTTCAACGTCTGCATTTTACAGAAAAAAGTAAACTGAGTCCTGGAGAGGGGATATGACTTACCTTAGTTCCAGAGGAAGGAAGTTATTTACATTTCTAATGAAAATTCCCTGAAGGTTTAAATGCTGAACTCTCCTTGTTCCCTTTCATTATGATTGTAGTTGCAAATATTCAATTTTCCCAGAATGTTTTTTTTTTTGGCAAATAAATCTGTATTTGCTACCTGCCTGACTTAGAACATCATAAGGTAAGAGTTATGATATGTAGGGATACCTTCAATGATTCCACAAATTTTGCCTTGCAAAAAAGCCAGGTTCATCTGTACTTTTAAAATTCCATACCACATAAACAGATTTTTCTTGAGCGCTCAATTACCTGCACTTTTCCACTAAAAGCAGAAGGGTTAAATTCTTGACCTCATTCTCTTTAAAGGTTTAAATGAACTCCCTATACATTTAGGTAGGCAGCTCCATCCATGCAAAATGATAACTATAAGGCATCTCAGTGTTCCTTCAGAGAGAAACCAATATAATCTTCCCTGTGGTTAGACTCTTCTGAAATTAAGTACTTTCATATCAAAGGAGGAATCCTTACCTCCCTAAATCCTTCTGAATAATTAGAGACTATAGAGTCAATGCAGATAAGAAGAAATTCCTGCTGTGAGCAGTAAAAGCTATGCCTCAATAGTACTAGGAGTGCAGAAAATAGACAGGAACACACTGGTGTACTTGCAGTTAGACACTGTATTTATATTTGCACATATGAACACATGCATGAGTAAAATGATATTCCTTTCTGGTTATGCCAACATTCAGACATACTAAATTGAGACAAATCTGTGATGGTTGTTGAGACTTTTTCTTCAGGGGGATCAATTTAGCTGAACAGCATGTGTTTCTCCAGGACAGAAAATGTCTTAGTCTGTGTCCCAATATAAGGCTTTATGTTTATGTGATAAAGGACTTGATTTGTAGTCACTGGGACTGTGGTCACTAAGAAATAGTAAGAGTAAGAACTGCAAAATTATGCAACATATCTATGTAGTACTGCCCTCTCCGCACTCCAATATTAAGTGTTAGTATTTCCAGAAAAAGCACTCTTTCCTGTGTAGTCCCAGGTTCTCTCCTGTCTAAGCAGAAAAGCCCTTCCACACAGTCTTTCTGGCAGTTTAATCAAAGAAAAGTATAATTACACTAGCAGGACTCTAATTTTGAAAAGACATTAGAGGAGCCCTCCTCACTTCATTACGCTGAACTCCACTGGTTGACAAAAGAGAGTTCTCTATAATATCTGCTGCTCTGGTTGGAACAAACTAAACCCTCTCTGCTTGTGTGAAATTGAGCAGGTACAAGGGCAGAAAAGAAAAGGAGCTTCTTAACACTTAGCCCTTATGATAATGGCTAATGTTTTCATCTTCATACTTGATTCCTAAAACTTTTCTCTGACCTTCAGGAATATGAGGTATATTCAAACAGTTTTAGGCAGACCCTCCACCCCCTCATATCCATATGATGAAATATCATCCTATTTGGTGACAACCTTCAGGGGAAGGTGTCTGTCTGGACTACTGTAAGCCAGTCTTACTTAATTTCAAGTTCTTTTTGGTGACAGATTCTTGTAAAATTAACCTCTTTTTAATTGTTCTACTTAAGCTTTGATAGACGGGAGGGGCCCTGGGTGGACACAGGCACAGATGCCCTCAGCCTGTCAACTGAGGTGTCTCTCTTCCCCACCCTTCTGGATTTGGGATGTTTGGTTCCTTTAAAGCTGTCACTAGGCAACTGTCAAAAATCCAAGGCCATATTTCACTCTCCTGAAACATCATCCCATAACTCCACTAGCCTTTAAGGAGATGAGCTCTCACCCTGGGGTACAGCCACCACACCCCAAAGCCATATTGCAGAAAAGCCAACCTCCCCTAACAGTCAATCTCAGCAAAGCCTACTTCCATAAAGGGTGAAAGTTTGGGGTGGGGTTGGGGCAAACAGCATGAACGAAAAGGACCCTAAGCCACCACAAAACTGGCCAAGTCCACCAACCCTCCCCACACAGTGATCCACAGAGTTGTCTGGTCCTTTCACCTGTTTCAAAATCTTATTTCCAATAGCAAAGAGAAGGTGCTACTATTCCTGGGTGCTCTTGCTAACGCTCCCCCTAAGTCCTCCTCGAGTGCTTTATTCCTGGGGTCTTTCTCTGCGCCCCTGCAGCCAGAGATCGCATGCTAAGCATCCGGCAAATGCCAACGTGCACGCATGAAGAGGAGCAGGGAAACACAAACAAACCTCCCAGTTTCTCCAGCCGCTCCCTCGCTTCCCTCTCGTACAAATGCCTGCACGGAAGACATCGTAGCACTCACCGTCCCGGGTGTCCTCCCCGCGACTGCAGTTGCTGCAAATGTGTTTAATCTCCTTGCCTATGTGGCAATGGATCACGAAGGATACATTGTTGTTAGGCGCGGGTTCCTTCAGAGGTTTCATCCTCATCAAATAAAAAGCTTTCTTTTTCGGTTTCTCCAAGCTCAGGTCTGGCCCCGAGCCCTGCCTGCAGCCCAGCGAAGGCAAGGCAAACATCTCGGGCTGCCCTGTGGGTGAGTGATGTGCCATCCGCTCACTATCCGCTGAGCGCTGATCTGTCATACGGGCAGGGACTCTCTCCCTCATACACACACCCCTTTCCCCCACCCACCAAGGGGTGTATGGTTCTAGTTCTAGCTACTAAACGGGAAGGTAGGGAGGAGGTTAAGGGGGGAAGCTGGGGCGTGGGGGCGGGGAGGAAGCACTAACAGTCTGAGTGACCTCTTTGACCTATCTGCCTTAACCAATCTCCAAAATCTTAGCTGGACGTTGTCCCCAGCAAGTTGATTTCTCGAACCTACCTGAGGTGCTTCTCACCTCCTTGGGTCTCAGATGTACAGATTTCCCTTACACTTCTTCCCTCCCCCTCTTCCCAACTTAAGCATCTTCAGCAGCAAATCAGAGCTTGGTCCTTTTTTCCCTCTTCTCCAGCTACCTTTGCGTGCTCCAGGCTCCCATCTCCCTCCCCTGATAAGTATCATCACCCAGAAGCTCACTGCCATTATGAACCCTCTAGAGAGAAACAAGGTGCCCATGTAGCATCTGTGGAGCCGGAATGATCCACCATCCTTAAAGCCAAGTAACTAAGAGCACATTATTTCCACTCTAGCAGCAGACAAGACATTTCAATATCACTGGCATTTTACTATATCACTGACACTCAGATCCAACCTGCAGCCCCATCTTCTGACAGGACCTAAGGTGCCAGGCTTTTGAGGAAGATAACAGTCAGCCCTTCTATTCTGTTCAATAGTGATACCCCTCCCCCCTTTAAAGTTAATATTTTCTTGCCTTTAATTGGGTTAATTGAAAACCCCTCAGGCTGTGCTAGTATCACTGATAAAGTTTAGCAATGATAAGTGACACCAAATTAAACTTCTAAATAGATGATAGATTCTTAAAATAAGGCAAATCCATGGCTCACTAAAGAGGCATTGTTAATTTCTAGCTGAAAACAATAGCCTTTGCCCTCACTGTCTTTTCCATGGAAGTAGCTTCATCTAAAGGATTTAAAGTTCTCATCAGTTTTTCAAGGTTAAATAACCTTGTAGGGCAAGTTGGGCACAGTCTCATACTGGGGATCTAGGGAGCGTTTTTAAAGGTAGTCTTCCATTGCTGCCCAGTCCCTCAAACCTGAAAAGTACAAAATATACAGGGTATCCCACAGATAAAGAGAACCAACAGATGTAGAACCACAACCAGGGCAGGGAGATCAGGACTTTTTGCAGGGTGCCACAATTTAGAGGGTGCAAAGGTACTTGCAGTACTCTATCAACCAGAAAAGAAAATAAGCTTAGCAAAGAGGAGATAAGGGACTCAACCTGGGATTTTAGTGGTATAAACAACTCCCTCCACCAATGCAAATCAGCATTTTTCCTGCAACTTAAACTCTTAGAAAATTGTCTAGAGCCACTGGGAGGTTAATTAAGTGATTTGTCCAAAGTCACAGAGTCAGTATGTGTCAGATGCCAGTCTTGAACTGAGATCTTGGCTTAGATATCATCTCTCTATCTACTACTCTTGCTGCCTTTCAATTAACAAGCATAATTTGTTAAAATTAGAAGCTACCAGCCCATTTCTATCTATCTCCTTCCAAGTAACTCCACTGCCTGTCCCCCCCAACCAGGATTTACCACATTCCCAATTGAATTTGTTTCTGAAAGTTAATTTGAGGGTGTACTGTGTTTCATACATTTTCTTTTTTGCCCAGTTCCACAAATATGTCTTGGCAAACATGGTGGGGGTGGGTGGGGGGAGAGGGGAGTGTCACCTATGTCTTTTTATTTTATTACTATTATGTATTTGTAAATTCCCATTACTTCACATTCAGAGAAATTCTGGTGATCAGATTCTACGACCTCCAGAAAAAAGAAATCTTTCAGGGAGAGAATTTCTCTTAAACTCACATACAATTTGACATTAACTAAGCCCTCTTCTGTAGATATCAGGAGGTTGAGTAACTTCTCACCTCTAGTCTCTATTACTAAACAAATTCCTAATGACTTTTCAGACTAGCCATAGCTAAATCTCCCTGTAATTTTCTTCTGGCAGATTTATGTCACTTAGTTCCAGACTAATTATAAGCTTGAATTGAAGGATGGGAAAGGTCCTATTTGTCATGCAGCTTGAGCTATGCAGAAGCAGATTAAGACCTTCTGGGGGCTCCAAGCACTCATAATTTGGGAAAACTGGAAGGTCTTTTATACTGTTTCAATGTTCTTTTGTTTTAAAAAGGCACCTATGGTGTCACACTCAACAAAACCCCTTTAAAAATATATCATTTAAAAATGGAAAACAATTGTTTTTCTATCATATTATTTTACATTTTTTTGTGTTTTAATTTCTATTTTAAGTTTGGAATTTTAAATAAGCCATTAATACTGCTCTATTTTCAGAACATAAATACTGGTAGAGTATTAAAAATTGGATTAATAAAATCCAGAATTATATGGATTGTAAATTAAACAAAATTAAAACACATATAAAATCATAGCAAAAGAATTTGAGAAAATGTGACAATTATTAAATGAAAGAAACAACCAAAACAAAATCACATATTTTTCAAATTCAGACTTCCACTAAAATAAGAGCCGGGGGAATTATGCAATGATCACTAGTGAACCTGAGCCTCGTTTTTTAGGAAGTAGCATTGCGTTCAGGCTTGATGGTAGCTAGAAAGATCTCAGAGGCTGAGGGCACTTACTAATGGGCATGTATGTACTGTGCTGTTTCAGACTTCAGATATAAGACATCAGTGGCATATCTGATATTGCTGCATAAGGATAGTAGATAGATTATGGCAGTAGGGCACATCCAGAAAAGAAGTAATTTGAAATGTATATTATATTGTGAACCTGCTACCTATGGAATTTCTTCTGATCTTGGGAGCAGCTAGTTACATGTTGAGAGTAACCATGGAGTAGTCTGACATTACATATAAGCAGATGTTGCATAGTACTAGATTACACAAAACATACTCAATACTGTTCTTCCCCTTTTGCTGTCTTCCATGATACAGATACATAAATACATGTGTACATATTCACATAGATTCTTATCAATTGGTAAAAATGCCCACTACGTATTAGGCACTATGCGAAATACTGAGTATACAAAGAATGAAATAATCTCTACTCTCAACAAGTATATACAGAATAAACATAAGGAGCATGTTATACAATATATGAATATGTATATATATGTACATATAGACATATTACATGAAGCCTTTTACCTCATTTAATGTTCGATACGTAATTGCTCAAGAAGTTATATACATGTATATAAATAAGAGTGTACTAGTAAATGTTTAACAATAAGTCTCTCCAAAAAATAGTTTATGCACATACTTTTAAGTTTAATATGTATTATTACGTTAAGGATGGACAATCAAGAAAAAAATCAAGCCAATTCGTATTGATTGCATGTTTCTGAGGTATTCACATTGAAAATCCTGAATCTGACTAAATTAACCAATGTTTCCTTACTCAGCCTCAGCCACTGAGATAAGCTTGAGTTTTTTAAAAGATAAAATGTAATAAGAACAGATCAAGTAAGGGAGGGAGGGAGCGAGAGGGAGAGAGAGAGAGACTGAGCGAGAGAGAGAGACAGAGAGAGAGAGAGAGACAGAAGAGAGACAGAAGAGAGAGAGAGACAGAGAGACAGAAGAGAGACAGAGAGACAGAAGAGAGAGAGAGACAGAGGAGAGAGAGGGGGAGGGGGAGGGAGAAGGAGAGGGATAGAAGGGAGAAAGAGGGAGAGAGAGAGAGAGAGAGAGAGTAGGAGAAGTCCTCATATGCCTTTTTTATTGCTCTGAGTTTGAAGCAGTGCTAGATACATAGCTCCCAATCTCTCTACTTGGACTCAGGGAGAATTATATGTAGTTTAAAAAGCTAAGAAACACTTTGCCTTATTGTTAGAAGAAAGGGTGAATCATGGAATCTTAATGTCAGAAGGTAGTTTAGGTGCCATCTAATCCATTAACTTAATAAAACAACCAAAATAAACAAAAAATTTTGTGCCCTACTATGTACTAGACATTGGAAATAGAAATACAAAGACAAGCTTAAGTTCTATTCTCCCATCTATCTCTTCTGAAACATCGGACAAGAGAGGGATCAAAAGATTCAGTATTTATTTCTTCAACATATCTGGATACCTAAACCTTTTTCTTCCTTAAGGGCCCATTTCAGGTATAATATGACTGGGGGAAAGCATAACACAAAGGAATCAGAGTCAAAGGACTTGAACATGAATCTGGCTCTGTCCTTAGTAGTTGTGTGACCTTGATAAATCATTTAATACCCCTCATTTTCTTTAGTGGCTATAAAATAAGGGTTTGAACTAGATGCCTTCTAAGGTATGTGGATTTCCATTGCTAAATCTATGAAAGGCCTATTCTAGCCCTCTTCTACACTTATCATTGAGTTGTGCCAACTCTGTGTGACTACATGAACTTGTGCATGGGGTTTTCTTGGCAAAGATACTAGAGTGGTTTATCATTCCCTTTTCCAAAGTGTCCCCATTCTGTAGAGGAGGAACTGAGGCAAATAGGGGTTAAGTGACTCACCCAGAGTAATATAGCTAGTAGGTGTCTGAGGCCAGATTTGAACTCAGATATTCCTAACTCCAGACCTGGTGCTCTATCCACTGCACTACCTTGCTGCTTCAAATATGACCACATATGACATTCACTTTCCCATAGCTTACTCCTATTAGATTAGAAGTTCTCTGAGGGAAGTAAATATGTCATTTTCCATCTTTATATCCCAGCATAATCCCTGCCACATATTTGATGCTCACTATATGCTTTTTAGAGTTGGGCACCTTTTTGCCCTTTTTATAATTTCCTGTTGCCAGCTCTTAACTGGACCAACATCAGGGGGAAAAGAAAGCCCTCCCAGGTCTTGCCTCCTAACATGCAGGTGCCTTGTGTACTTAGAATATAGGCTTCCCTTAAGCCATCTGCCAACACTATTCTACTATAACAAGCCAATGGCATTCAATGCCAAGATCGCCTTATAAAGAATCTGCATTTGCCTCAGCCCATAAGACAAAAATATGTTCAATTATGGTCTACATAATTATGGCTAGAGCCTGCTGTTGCTGCTGCTAATCAAACTCCTTGCACAGATAATGGAAGGAAATTAGCATACTGCAGTATTCCTGGAGGGAAAAAAAATTGTGGTCTTTTTTGGCTTTTAAAAAAAGAAAAAGAAAACATAAGGGACAGACAACAGCAGCCATTGACGAAGCACTATGAGACTCTAGAGAGAGGCAATGTTTGGGAGTCACATGCTGGGATGTTGCACCTGCTTGTTCTGTGACACCTTCTGAAACCTACCAGGAATCTGGGGCTGTCTCCTGCAGGTGTACAGGGCTTGGAATTCTCCTTCTGGGATATTGGGTATATACATATTGTTGATCAGCTACATGAGTGCTGAGAAGAGCGATGAAGGACACATGACATTATTCCTTCTAGGAGCTTACAAGGTATTGAAAGGGGGGGGGAACATACATGGGGAATATCTATGGGCGACACATCAGAGCAGAACCCTCAGTTGAAAACTACACCTAGTATAGTGTCTTACATGTAGTAGATCTTTAGTAAATGCTGCTAGGTAGATCAATGGATAAAAGGCTGGTTCTGGAGTCATGAAGACCTGAGTTCAAATCCAATGTCAGACACTTAGTAGCTGTATGAATCTGGGCAAGTCACTTAACTCTGCCTTGGTTTCCTCATCTGTGAAACGAGCTGGAAAAGGAAGTGGTGAACCATGCCAGTATCTCCAAGAAAACCCCAAATGGAGTTGCTAAAAGTTGAACACAACTGAAACAACTCAACAATAACAAAGCTATACGCAGTACAGTTATGTGTATATGCCTTTGGGGAAGTCTGTGGGATGGTGGGGATTCTAGAGTGATCAAAAATATAGGGGAATACTTGGGGAAAACTGTGGGTGAAGGTTAGGGTTTTTTTTTTTTGCAGAGGGCAGTTGGGGTTAAGCAACTTGCCCAAAGTCACATGGCTAGTTTTGTGTTAAGTGTCTAAGGCCGAATTTGAACTCAGGTCCTCCTGATTCCAGGACTGGTGCTCTATTCACTGTGCCACCTAGCTGCCCCAGGTGAAGGTTAGTTTTAAGAAATATTTTGAAGGTGGGAAAATAAGTTGATTGGCAGAAAGCAACAACAAGGAAAGCAAAGTGAGGTCAGAGACTAGAGGATGTAATGGCTATGCTACTCAATAATCAACATTACTTGGCTATATCAGAGAATTCAGGTTGGGTGTTTTCAGAAGAAAATAGAGCAATCAGAAAATATAGCTAGAATTTATTGTTGTTCAGTCCTGTCCAACTCTACAAGACCCCATGAACAAAGTCCGGGGGGTTTACTTGACAAAGATACTAGAGTGGTTTTCCATTTTGTTCTCCAGTGTGTCTCCATTTTACAGATGAGGAGAATGAGGCAAATAGTGATTAAGTGACTTGACCAAGGTCAAACAGCTAGTAAGTGTCTGAAGTTGGGTTTGAACTTAGATCTTCCTGACTCCAGACCTGGTGTTCTATCCACTGTACCACCTAGCCGCCATCCATAACTTGTATCAGGTCTTAAAACACTAAAGATGACCTTGGCTGATACAGGCAAGGCAATAGATACACTTATTAGACCTGATTTTGCTCTTGACTCTGTGACCTTCAGATGGTGGTTATTTAACCTCAATCAATCAGTCATTAATAACCCTTCATCCTATTGATTCTATGAAGAGCTATTAACTTTAAAAACAAGATTTGAGGATTTAAATTAGGAAATGACTCTGGAGTGCTTTGAGATCCAATAAGAAATCCTCTAGAGGCATAAAAATATGATTTTTAAATTCAATCAGAATCAAACTGTAACTAAATTCCATGATGAGACTAAGGAGTTCAATGGTGCTCTCAGATCTATTAGTTTGTATACACTGAATTGTTGCCAGAAAAGTTTCCTTTTATCCATTTCCTAGCCTGATGGTTTTTTCCTTTTCTGTAAATTTAGATCTGATACAGTGAACTTCTCTCTCCCTCCAGGATTTCTCTAGCTGCCTACTCATGTCTTTACAATGAATACCCAAAGTATGGAGTGTTAAAAAATAGAGCATCATATAGATGAAAGTCAGTATGTTATTGTGGCCTTAAAGTCAGGATGGCCTGAGTTTGAGTCCTGTCTCTGACATATATTGCCTGTGTGACTTTAGTCAAGTCATTTAGCATCCCCAGGTAACATGCTAAGACTATAAATGACACATACTTTGCTACCTTTCTGTTAAGGAAAGGACATACCTACTTCCCTCCCCTTTGCCAACAAAATTATCTATGCAGGATGTTATTGGCTATTCAAACACATTTATACACAGGGAAAAACTCTGAAACCTAACTGTGAAATTGAGGAATTGTAGTTCTGGACAAAGAATATTACTTTCTCCCTACCCTGAAAAGGAGATTCTTGTAGAGGTTTGGAGTAGAACCATCACGGTAACAATGGCACAATGAGGTGGGATGGAAAGAGAGAGAGAGGAGAGAAGAGAAGACAAAGAGAGAGCTACAAAGATAGAGAGATGGATACAGAGAAGAGGAGAGAAAGAGAAAAAGGAGAGAGACAGAGAGAGAAAAACAGAGAAGTAGTGACAGAAAAACAGAAGGGACAGAGAGACGAGAGGGGGAGATACCCTTGTAGTCATTTTACAATGTAAATTCACAGACTAGAGTCTGGGTATTGCAGGTTTGCCTCTGGTAGCCAAGGTCTCCATTTATTAGTCAAAAACTGAGATGAGTGTGGATGTACTGGATGTAAGCTTCTGGCTATTGTCACTCCTTGAGATCAGTAAAAGGATAATGAAGGTTTAACAACCTTCCCCTCCTTCCTCTGGTTCCTATAACTGGCAGAGTCTTCACACACAATTTTTCTCTTTCTTAAAATTATTTCTAATTTTAGATTTTTCTCTACCATAAACTATATGCACTGAATTATTGCCAAAAGGTTTTCTTTTATCCGTTTTATGCCCACTCATATCTTCACAATGAATACATTGCCCTCTCCCCAAGTTTGGAATATTAAAAATAATAAGACATTATATGTATTAGGGCCAGCATGGCAAAAATGCTCTGTGACATATCCGTTAATTGAAAACAGGGGGATTATAATGGTAGAGGTCAGTGGATAAACTTGCAATACATAGCACTAAACAGAGCAGAGGTTTTGAAACTTGCTCCAAAATAGTGAAGATTTTTTTTTTCTACTTAGCTGGGGTCTGAGCTGAATAATACAGAAAGTTACATTTTTTCTTCTATAAAGAATTCTTCCATGCTACTAAATAACAGAGACAGAGAAAGCATGCAGTTTGGGAGAGTTTATCTCAAAGGTATTGAGTCTCAATAAATGGGACGATTTAGGTAGCACTGAGCAATAATTATCTGGTCTCTAGAATAAGGGTTAAAGTAGAGGCATGAGGCCAGGGAAAGTCATATCCCTTGGGCTGTCCAGTGAGACTAGGAAAGTATAGTCATGGAAGAGTACCAAACCCCTTTAGGGGTAATTCAAATTCCAAAGATGAGAGGAAAAGGAGAAAGTTTTTAGTTTCTCTTATATGACCAAACCCTGCCTAATAGCACAATCTATTGGCACATGGATATTCACATAACACTCTTTTTACTAGGATTTCCTCCTCAAAGTTTATGTAAATAATTGAGAATAAAAATGACAGATGATATGGTATCATAGAAAGAACACTCACTAGTCTCTAACCTGGGTGATAATTTTGTTTCTGACACTTGCTAACACCTAAGAGAAGTAATTTAATCTTTCAAAACTTCATTTTCCTTATTTGTAAAATGGAGATAACCATATTTACACTACCTATTTCAAAAAACTGTTAGTTTTAATTAGCAACCTCAGAGACCATAGACCAATGCCAATATTTACAGACAAGGAAACTGAGTACTATAGAAGTTAAGTGATTTGCCCAAGGCAATTCAGGTATTACATTCTGGATTTGAATCCAAATACTCTAACTCTAGAACCAGGGCTATTGTAAGGAAATAATTTTGAAAATCTTAAATAGTAAGGAATACACGAGAGATAATGTTACTGGCAGCCACTTATCTAGGAGGTTAAAATAGAATTCTTGATTCTTAATGAGTTATTTTCTTTTTAAGTACCAATACAGCACAATATTGTTAAAAAAAATTCTTTGGCACATTCTTTAACGGCCTTAGTCTGCCACTCAGAGAGTGATTTGCTTCCAAAGATGACTGATTATCATTTATGGTGGTGTTGTGTTTCTAGGGAGGAGATACTCTGATGATGTGCTGTTCAACCAAGCAAGACCCTCCTTTTTCAGATTAAGTTACATATAAGGATTAAAGAAAGGGTACAAATATTTAATTGCACACAAAACTCTACTTTTTTTTTTAAAGTAAAACAAAAACACCCAGTGCAATGGTATTGAGTGCAAACTCAACGGCAGTTGGTGCTGAAGAAGGGAGGGACAAAATGCACAAATGAACCTGCCTACCTTCTTTGCAAAGGTGAAGGTGGTGAGGGTGGGGTGGTGTAAGGGTTTGGGACACTGCATATATCATGTATTGTCAGAGTCAGTAGATTTGTTTATTAGATTTGCTGAACTGTTTCTCCTCTCCCCAATTATTTTTTATTCTTTTTAGCAAGGGACTATTCCCTGCATAAAGGTGGAAATGAAGGTGATATAAAAAAAGATTTTAAAAACGTAAACAAGCAAAACAAAACAAAAATAAAATCTAAAAGCTTGTTGAATGCAAATACAGTACTATTCCCTGGTAGTCACCTATTGGTGTGTTTCATTATGTCATATAACTTTCCATTATAGTATCCTTTAAACTGTTCCTTGGGAACTACTACAATGATCCAGTAAATGGTTTGAAGGTTTTTAGGGGCAGGGACAGAATCTTGTCTTTATCTTTCATCAATTTCTTTTTTCTAAGAGTTGTTCTTCTCTGGTTCACAGTTTTGGCATGGAGGCCTTAAATGGATGAGACTGGGTAAATGTGGAGATGCCCCAGTTTATACTTCTATTTAAAAATCCTATTATGTTCTGTTGAAAGGTCTTTTTAAAAAGTTATTTTCTAGTACAGCTGAGATTTTTATATGACTCCAAAAACCCTTTAACACAAAGCGCTTTTGTAGTTAATCTCCAGCTTGCTTCAGAATGTGAACCTCAGAACCAGTCCAGTAGAACCCTCCGCTCTCCTAAAAACTAAGTATGTCTGGCAGCTATTTGGAAAGTTGTAGCCACAAGATATTTGACCATGTGTCAAACTGTCCATAGCTAGATTTTCCGTATGCGCTCTCAGTGAAACTTAGTTTGTTAAGAAGAGAAGGTTTCACCTTTGTTACTGTCCTTTCCCTGTTATCTGTAACAGTAATAAACATGACACAGCTTGCCTTTTTTCCCTGCTCTTAATTGGACTTTCCATACCACTGGCATGCCGAGAATTATTCTGTCTTTTTTCGTCTTTAGAGGACCCCCAGTGCCATTTTAGGACCGCAGCATATGGTATCATAAAACATGACAAAAAAGGTTACATGGCTAAAGTTATAGGATGTGGATGCTTTGCTTGCCCTGCTGAGAACAGCTGCTGGTGAAAGTGAATGAGACAAGAATAGGAAACTGGCTTTATCCTATACATTGTCAGGTTCTTGTCCTATTGATCTTTAAGGATACTTGCAAATACAAAATATGCATATATATTTGTTTAACTTGAGGGCGGGGGGGCATGTCTGGGGATAAAATAAAGAGTACTCAACCTGGTACTTAAGGCCCTCTATATTAAGTTCCAAACTACCTTTCCAGTCTTATTTCCCATCAGTCCCTCACTTTTTCATTTGACATTCTAGTTAAGTTGGATGATCAGTTGTTCCTCTGTATCAGCATTCCATCTCCTGCTAATGTGTATTTATTTAAGCCATTACAAATGGCAAGAACTCATTTCCCCAATATTCTGCCTTTCAGAAATTTTACCTTCCTTCAAGATTCAGTTTGGGGGAGGCCTCTTTCATGAAGTTTCCACTGATCCCTCCAGTTATCGGTACTATCTCTCTCAAATAACCTTGTGCCTATGTATTTCTGTACATGTAATCTCTCTCCCTCTTCACCAAAGTAGAGTGCAAGATCCTTGGGGGCAGGGACTGTTTTACTTTAGCCTTTGCATCCCGAGCTTCCCAGCCTGCCTTGTATATAGTCATTAAGAAATATTGAATTGGCCTAACTTGTGACCAGTAAGCAGCCATGAGCAGCAAAGTCTCTCGTGACATGCTCTATGAAGCTGTGCGGGAGGTCCTGCATGGAACCCAGTGCAAATGAAGAAAGTTTTTGGAAAATGTGGAGCTGCAGATCAGCCTGAAGAACTATTATTCCCCAAAAGGACAAATGTTTCTCTGGCACCGTCAGGCTCAAATCCACACCCCGACCTAAATTTTCTGTGTGTGTACTGGGAGACCAGCAGCATTATGTTGAAGCCAAGGCTGTAGAAATCCCCCACATGGACATTGAGGCCCTGAAGAAGTTGAATAAGAACAAGAAATTGTTCAAGAAACTGGCTAAAAAGTATGATGCCTTTTTGGCCTCTGAGTCCTTGATCAAGCAAATCCCTCGAATCCTGGGCCCTGGTCTGAACAAAGCTGGCAAGTTTCCATATCTGCTCACCCACAGTGAGAATATGGTGGCAAAGGTTGATGAGGTTAAATCTACTATCAAGTTCCAGATGAAGAAGGAGCTGTGTCTGGCCGTGGCTGTTGGCCATGTGAAGATGACAGATGATGAGCTTGTCTATAACATCCATTTGGCTGTCAATTTCCTGGTTTCTCTGCTGAAGAAAAACTGGCAAAATGTGAGGGCATTGTATATCAAAAGCACCATGGGCAAGCCCTACCGACTGTATTAAATCAACATGGTAAAAATAAATGGGGGAAGCTGCTAATGAAAAAAACATGAATTGAATTGATCCTCATCAGATTGCAGATGTATCATGACTATATAACAAAAATCAGTAGTAATCTGTCATGAAATTGGACAGAGAATGACACTGAATGCCTCCATAAGGCTGGTTCTAGGAGAAAGCTAATAGGATGATGTAACTTTGGCAACAAATTCAGGCTGGCCATTTTGCCAAGTATAAAACATATCTATAAATGCCACGTTACAAGGGAGTGTGATCATTTCTTGAATTCAGGCTGTGTGTGGGTCGTTGTGGGTAGACTGAAATGGAGAAACTATTAATGGGTATTACAGCTATAAGAAAAGTACAACATCTCTAACACTTACCTTCAAGAAAAGATAGTATTTACTCACTAAGGAAAAACATAATCAACTATGAGAGGCAATATGGAATGCAAGAAAGTGCCCTGAACTTGTCAGAAAACCCATGAGATTTCTAACATGTGTCAGTTAAGTAGTGATGGGTAAGTTATTCTCTGAGTACCTCTCAGAGACTTACTTTCATCATTTCTAAAATCTGAATTACAGTAATTGGACTATCTCCCTCCTAGGGCTATTATGAGGGAAGACTATCGTCGACCTTAAAGTATCACATAAATGTGAAAAGGGAATAATCAAGCTATATATCTGGGATTCTACTATTCTCAAGTTTATTCTATTTCAACCAAATTATCATCTGATTTTCTATCTGTAAAGATAATGTTGGGTCTTATTGCCAGCCAAGAAGCAATAGTGATTTTGGGCCTGATCTTAACCAATAAGAAGGAGCAATGTGTTGAATTAGGAATTGTGGGAATGTTAAGGGGAAAAATTAGTACCCCATACTAGAATTTGTCGTAGAGAAAGAGAAGAAAACCAAGGATTAAGGATTGTCAAATTTGTACTCTATGTTTTCAGAGAGTAGATTTCATTAGTTTCCAGGAAAAGATAAGGTGGAATGCCATGGACTGAAATCTTCTGAGGGAAATTTGCCCAGGAGCAGTGGGACATTCTGAAGAAACAAAAATAAGTAGTTCTGATGAGGAAGAAAAAAAGAACAATGTGAATGCAGAGGAAATTAACCATTAGAAAGGGCATATATAGATGATGGAAGCAAGGACAAATAATAGAGGATTTAATTCAATTCAAGAAACCTTTATAAAGTTTCTACTATGTGCATGGCATGATGCTAGGTACTGGAGAGACAAAGGCAAAGTGAGATGTCTTTGTCATCAAGGAGCTTACATTCATAAGGGATGATATAACAGGTAACACAGGTAAGGAAATACAAATTATATTTAAAATAAAGTGAAGATGGAGTATGCTTAAGGCATGGGAATCTCCTATGCAAAATGTGGAGGTGAGATGGAATTCCAACATGGTGCCTTAAGCATGAGGAATAACTGGCAGGCCAGTTGAGCTGGAATGGAAAATGAATACTTGAAAAGCATTTGAAATTGAATTGACTAGAATATAAAAGTACAGCCTGGCCTATAAGAATAATGCAAAAATATGGCAGAGCCTGGAAGAATATCACAAGGAACAATAAAATGCAAAATGAGTTGAGGTTGGTGAGGAATGTTAAGGACAGCAAAAGATTCTTTTTTCTTACTGAGAAAATGGTGAAAGACTAACGAAACAATAGGACCTGGTGGTGCTCAAGGTGAATAGGATAATGATAAAGGCTGATGGAGGGAAGACAGGGCTGCTTAACCCTTATTTTGCTCCTCCGTTCTCTCCCAAGGAGAATAATGGAAGATGCCGAACAAAATGGTTGATAGGATGCTTAAAGTCAAGAAGAACCCAGAAATAGTATAAGAACACCTGTCCTAGTTAAATTCAAATCACTGGGTCCAAAAAACTTCATTCCAGTATAAGAATTAAGAATTAATAGTAGATATTGTCAATGATATTTAAAATTCTGTGGAGAACAGGTAAGATGTTTTAGCACCAGAGAAATATAAAATTCCTGATGTAAAAAAAAAGTACTGGTAATATTATTCTTTAGCCAATATATTCACAAACTCATAGGATGTGTTAACACTTTTTAGATATTAGAATTGATTATTTTGGGGTGGCTAGGTAGTACAGTGAATAGAGCACTGGCCATGGAATCAGGAGGACCTGAGTTCAAATCTGGCCTCAGACACTTGACACACCTACTTGCCATGTGACTTTGGGCAAATCACTTAACCCCAATTGCCCTCGGAAAAGCAAAAAAAAAAAAAAAGGATTGATTTTTTTTTTAAAACAGCACTTCCTAAGTCAATTGTGAGTACCATAGGATATTCCACGCACAATTTGGGAACATTACCCATTAAACAGTCTATCCTGGAAAGGCTAGGTGTCATATCTAAAAAATGCCTTTAATCTTGGACAAAACATTGTTACTAATGGAGATGACTTTTTGCCCTATGTATCAGGAAATTAAATCTTAGACATGTAATTAATTATAAGAGATATGGGCACTGCCCTGCAAAAAATGCTTTGGGCTTTAAACTCCCCCTCCCACCCCCCCAGATTTAGTAAACATATTTGCAGTAGGAGATTTCCCTCAACTGTGTATGTATGTAAAATAGGCTTGTTATTTTCTTGGGAATAAACATTGGGACCTTCCAAGTAAACCAAGGGAACCTGCATCTTATGCTTCATTGTATAAGGTGGCAGCTTGCCAGAGTCAGGAAAGAAATTAGCTAGTGCAGCAGGAGTTTTTTCCTCAAGTAAGGTACAAAGTATTGACTGCTAAAAGAGAGGAGAACCATGTTTTGTGAATTTACCTTGAGATACAGCATCCTATAGCAGAGAATACTTTGGAGCTCGAATCAGGAAGACCTAGAATTCAGTCTGTCTCTGACACCTATTGATTGTGTAACTATGACCAAATTATGCTAACCTCTTTTAAACTTGTTTTTCCTGCCTAGAAAATGGGTATAGTACTTTTCTCACTGTTGTTGTGAAGGTCAAATGAGGTAATGCACACAAAGTGCTTTGCAAACCATATAATGTCAGTAGGTATTATTAAACTGAATTGACTGTCAAAAAATAAGAAAAAAAATGGCTGGTTCAGAAGGAAAATGATCCATCATATGGGGATGCCAAAACGTTAAAATTTGAATTGGCAAATCTGATATTGAGAAATAATAATCTTGAAGACCCAACACCTTGCATATATTAGGTGCTTAACAAAAGCTTTCTGATTGATTGTGTTCAGATCAGCAATACCAAGAGAAATGGATAAATTGATTAGAACTACAGAAAGCTACAGAAAAATCAGAATCTTAAAGCTTAGATTGATTTTTAGATGCTGCTAGGTAGGTGGCTCAGTGGATTACAGTTCTGGATCTAGAGTCAGGAATACCTGAATTCAAATCTTGCCTCAGCCACTTGACTAGCTGTGTGACTCAGGGCGAGTCACTTAACCTCTGTTTGTCTTAATCCACTGGAGAAGAAAATGGCAAACCACTGCAGCATCTTTGCCAAGAAAACCCCATGGATAGTATTGGAGTGACATGGTCCAAAGTGATCGAGAAGAGCTGGTTGCAAGTGAACAATAATGAAAGAAATACACCTCCTAGTAGGGGCTTAATAATGAATGCTTATTGAAACCATTATTCTTTCTGTTCTCATTTCATATTTCTATCTTGTAAATTGGCAAACTATTCCTTGGTGCTAATGATACTTTTGAGGAAATGAAGGGTCAATGGAAGGACTCATCAGAGAGCAGATCAAGTATGTAAAACAAAGAACAGTAAGAAAGTTAGGGGACCAAAGGACACTTTTCCAATAGAACAAACTAAAAATTTGATTTCCCTCTTCCAGACTGACCATGTCATTTGAAATATCATTTTTGATCCATAACAAAGAAAGAAAACTGGAAGGCTTCGTACTTTCATTCTGACAGAGACATAAGAAGGGAAATATAACTGGACTCAGTCGTAAGTTTGAGGGTGTGGAAATCTCTTGCAGTCCTTAAATATGAAGCTTACTATATAAAGAAGAAGGCATCCAGGTGGCTCAGTGGATACAGCATTGGGCCTAGAGTCAGGAAGACTCATCTTCCTGAGTTCAAATCCAGTATCAGACACTCACTAGCTGTGTGACCCTGGGCAAGTCACTTAATCTTGTCTGTCTCAGTTTCCCCATCTATAAAATGAGCTGGAGAAGGAAATGGCAAACCATTCCTGTATCTTTGCCAACGAAACCCCAAATGGGGTCATAAAGAGTCAAACACAACTGAAAAAAATGATTAAACAACAACAGAAAATAAGAAAAGTCATTTTTACTTACTTTTGATAATACTTGGCTGTGGAATTGGTGAAGAGTTAGAGGGGTGTGTGTGTGTGTGTGTGTGTGTGTGTGTGTGTGTGTGTGTGTGTGTGTGTGTGTGTATGTTAAATGTCAGCCTGTATGTCTGAAATTTAAGGTAGTCCAGACTATGCTCATTATCTTCTTGCTCAAACTAGTCGTTTTTCCATGTCAACTACTGCTTTTTGACAGTAGCATCGCTGTTCTCCCAGGTTTGAAACTTTGAGTTATTTTTGATAGCCCATTCTCCTTTATCCTGTATATCCATTCAGTTACTAAATTAAGTGGATTTTTCCTTCATTAAATCCCTTCTAGGTAATGGAAAAAATACAAGTGAGGTACCAGTGGTGGGATGAGGGTTAGGGAGAGAAGTACAGATAGCCTAGGGCAGCCCTCATGCCCAGAGCCTCACCTCCAAAGACTTCTCTTTTATAAGCTAAACATATTTGGTTTGTTAAATTTTGATTAATGTAAAGACCTCATTATCCATTCATCATCCTCTGCAGACCTCCAGCTTATCAATATTGAGTTCAATTCAGCATCCAGAACTGAATTCAGTATTACAGAAGTGTTCTTTTCAGGAAAGGTTACAAAGGCAATAGAACCTCCATCACTATGAACATTCAAACTTCTTTTAGATTTAGGTAAGATCTCAGAAAGCAACATGGTTTAGTTACATGATGAACTTGGATTCAGGTCACTGGGATTCAGATTCCCTCTTTGTCACTTACTAGCTGTGTGACCATGGGCAGTTACTGCTACCTCAGTGCTTTTGGATCCTTGTTCTGCATGTTTCAGCTATCCCTCCCAGCTTCATATAATATTTAAAAATTGGTAAGTATACTATCTATGCCTCCATTCAAGCCATTGATAAAAATATTGAGCAGACACAGGCCCAAGATGTACTAACAAGGTATCTCCTTCCAAGTTGACATTGATCATTGAACATCACTCTGGGTTCTGTCTATTAACTAGTTGTAATCTCAACTAAATGTACTATCATCCATCTTTGTCAAGAGGATAACAAAGAAAATTTTGCCTACTGACTTGCTGAAGTTCAGAAATGCTACCTTTTGTCTGTGATATTCCTTTTATCTACTAGTCTAAAGGCAACTAGGTGGCATAGAGTCAGGAAGCCCTGAGGTCATGTCCAGCCTCAAATCATCACTAGTTGGATAGCCCTGGGCAAACCTGCTTGCCTCAGTTTCATTATCTGTAAAATGGGCATAATCATAGCACCTACCTCATTATTGTGAGGATCAAATGAGATAGTAATTACCAAAGCACTTAGCACAGTGCCTGGCACATAGTAAGTACTCAAGTAATATTTATTCTCAAAGTTAACATTATTAACATTAATTTATTATTACTAATTGTCTATAAATATAAATTATTAATATTAAAAATCTTATAAATAAAGTAAATTACGTTAAAATAACATGATTTGTTTTTGGTGAACCCATGCTGGCTCATAGTGATTGCCTCTTTAAGTGGTGAGAAATGATGCCTTTAATAATCATTTATATATTTTAAGTACTTCTTTACATGCTATTGTTTTACCTCCAGTTGTCTTCCCCTGACTCTCCCTCTCATACCTAGAAAAATTTCTCAATCTCAGTTCAGTTTGTCACAATTTTTCTCCTCTAAAGACTTCATTAAGAATGTTTTCTAGAAAACCAAACTGAGCCAACTTACATAGAAAGGAAATGCTTTTCACAGTAAGTAGCACTAAAAGTGGTTAATATACTGCTAAGTTATTACTATTTTATAGTTATTGGAGATACATACTATCTGAGAATGTAATATTGGGGAGAGAAATAACATAAGGAACTGATTAAGTTGAAAGGGGAGAATGAGAATCCAGTTAAATGGAATAGCTCCCAGTGAGCTCTTAAGCTTTTAAGTCATCCAGCCTCTATTTAAATACTTTTAATTTGGTTGTGATGGGACTTTTATTAAAAAGTTCCTCATAATTTGGCATTTCCAAAAGCAGTCGACAAGTGATTTTGTCAGACTATATTATCTCTAACATTCCTTCCAGCTCCAATAGTGTAGAATTCTGCAAACATGATGTGGAACAGATCAGGAACTGGGAAAGTGGAGGTATTCTGAAAAAACACTACTAGACATCAGACCTTAGGAACTCAAATGGTACCTCATTACACTATTCTTAAGTTCTTAAATTCTCTGTCTCTATCTCTGTCTGTCTCTTGTGTGTGTGTGTGTGTGTGTCTGTTTCTCTCTCTATGTGTCACTCTGTCTTTCCTTTTAAATCATTAAAAACTGGGAGGCAGTGCCAAGACGGCCTCATAGAAGCAGGAAAACTCTATAACTCCCACATAGCCACCTCAAATACCCATAAAATATGACTCTAAACAAATTTTAGGGCTCCAAAACTCACAAAATTACAGAAAAACACATTTCCTGCTGAAGGCAGCTCAGCAGGAGGGACAGGAAGGGCTCATCACAGCACACTGGGAGCTGAAACCAGCCTGGCCTGAAAACCTGGCTTGGCCCCGGGGCTGCCAGGACAAGGGAGCCTTCAGGAAAATGGATCCACAGCAGCTGTGGCAATTTCCAGAATTATCAAAACATAAGAAATAAGAAGTAAGTGAAAGGTTAGTGGAACTTGGATAAATTTGGGGGAGAGGATCTGGCTGAACTGCCTCCAGGGCAAGGAAGCAGCAGAAGTGGCTCCCCCGCAGCCGTCTCCACATGGCTGCTCCAGAAGCTTCTGGTCTGCAGATTGCAGGGGGGGCCAAGTGATCATTCAGAGGCTAAGTGCACTTGCATTGAGCTGCCTGGATCCAGATAGTGGTCTTGGGTGGTGGTCCTGGGGTGCATTTTCAGTGAGCCAAAGCTGGTGGGGGGCTGCAGCAGCCTCCTAATAGCTCCGGCAGCTGTGAAAACCCCAGCAATTTGGGACAGAGCTTTCTCCTCTAGAAGTAGAGCTCCACAGAGCTAAAAAGTCAAGCAATTGACTGACAACATGAGCAGGTAAAGGAAGCAAAGTAAGAATAGCAATCCAACTTTAAATTCCTTCTTTGGGGACAAAAAGGATCAAAGCATGGAATGGGAAGAAGACAACACAGTCAGAACTCCCACACCAAAAGCTTCCAAGAAAAATGTAGATTTGTTATAAGCCATAGAGCAGCTTAAGAAGGATTTTGACAACCAAATAAGAGAAGTGGAGGAAAAATTGGGAAGAGAAATGAGAATGATGCAAGAAAATCATGAAAAGAGAGTCAACAACCTGACTGAAGAAATTAACACCTTAAAAAATAAATTAATTCAAATGGCAAAAGAGGCCCAAAAAGCCAATAAGGAGAAGAATGCCTTAAAAAGCCAAATTTGCCAGATAGAAAAAGAATCTCAAAAGCTTTCTAAAGAGAGTAACTCCTTCAGAATTAGAGTGGAGCAAATGGAAGCAAATGACTTTATAAGAAATCAAGATACTATTAAACAGATCCAAACAAATGAAAAAACAGAAGGCAATGTGAAATATCTCCTTGAAAAAACCACTGACCTGGAAAACAGATTCAGGGGAG